>OW203766.1:6626502-7052841 GCA_934045905.1 Leuctra nigra | reverse complement strand
CCTACAAAATATTAATAATAAAGTGTTCACAATTTCACTGAATCTGATCACAATATTAATTTGCGCGACTTAGTTCTGATTCCGAAATATTTTGAGTACATTTGTTGACATCTGATCGGTTGCTAGGTCACGGCCAATGAGAAATAAAACAGTTGACGATCTTCCCACAAAAGTTGCTAATTTCTCTCACTCGTGGCGAACTCTCGGTGCCTATAGGAGACACGCCACAAACGCATGAGAATACGCCACGCTATTCGCTCGCATCGAAGCCAAGATGTCTGGACCCGTCGGTCAACAGAGTACCTCCGTACCCAAACTCCACGTCGACACATTTATTTACTTCGTATTGCATGCGAATTACAGGCGTTTGCAAGTTTCTGCTCCACACACCTTGGAAGACACCGACACAAAATGCGTCAAAGAAGCAGGGATAAGATATTTGAAATCTGCTTCAAGTAATTTGAAAAAAAAATCCTAACACGCCTAAATATCCGTAATATGTCAATAACGTTTGAAGATAACTTTAGATTTTAGCTTTAAATTGTGGAACACACCTAAAATGTCGGCCCCGATGACCATGCAACTTTGAACCGGTCAAACGGTTTGAGTTTATTGTCTGCCAATCACAGGATCTCGTGTAAAAGCTATCCCTTGGGACCGCACTTGTGACTTACAACATTTCAGATCGATGCGTAGAACAGTTTTTGCTGGCCATTGCATACAAATACGCATAAATATGTATTAAAAACTAAGTATGAATTGAAAATAACAACATTTAGTTTAGTAAAACACACTATTTTCACAATCAAAATTGTACATTTTCATTCATAAATGAAATGTAAATAGACCACTTAAAAATTATCAATGTGGCTCTGCTTTTTAACAAAAATCATAATATGCAGTTTGATTTCCAGGTCCCCTTGTAATGGGTTTCAACAATGTAACACATTACAAGCGGACCGGGAAATCAAACTGTACATGAATTTTGTTTAAAAGCAGTGCCACATTGATAATTTTGAAGTGGTCTATTGAAATGAAAATTTATTTCTCGCTTTTATCAACCAAGAATGACGTTACCATGGTTACAATAAAATATGACATCACTCGAGAGAAATACCAACGAGAAAATAGTGTGTTTTATCAACAGATATGATGTCAAGATAAAAACAATATTTGAAGCACATTGAGCAACTGCTGCCTATTGCCTGGTATTGGAATCTGTTCTTGATAACGTGAAGTGGTGTGAGCTTACCACTGCGGGCGAGGGCGAGGGGCCGGGGGACGATGGGGGGGAGGCCGCCATCTTCTTGGCAGGCGTCGCTTCCTCCTCGCTCTCCTGTATCGGAGGTGCCGGACGCTTGCTTGCACGCCTTGGAGCCTGCAAGAAACAACACTTTTAGCACAACTTCTAGTGGTCTACATTCTCATTTCATTGTTGCTTGAAATTAAAAAAAATTACTGTTAAAGAACATCAAGTACATTTGAACTAATAAATAAACGGTATTCAAAAGAAAAGGATTAATAAAGGTTTGATAGCATCATCGCATGAAGTCTGTGCTAACTCATCAACTAATTATAGTAGTTGATCTCTGATTTAATTGACAATAACAAGGATTGATTGTCAAGGAACCTGACAAGCAAATCCGTTTCGTTCATATTCCGTTTTTACTTTGTCCAAGTGTACCTATGCAAGTGTTTGTAACAAATAAAAATGTTGTTTTGTGGCACTATTACATGAAACATGGTCTTCGATAACACCACTTCATTCAGTTGTTCAGGATAAAGCCACCACAACAACAACACAGCTTCAGAGCCAACATACTCTAGGAAACTGCTCAGAGTAACGCGTTGATGAGCGAGCACAGAAACAAGCAACTTCCCCGCCTAACACGATACGATTTCCTTTGCAACTTACTAAACTCTTAAAATTACCATAATTACTTGACTGGTTATGCTTTAAATTTTCAGAAGTTTAGATAATGTTGGTCTTGATCACATGCAAAATTTGAACTGAATCGGACATTTTTATTTCCAACCAATCAGAAGTAAAAGTATCAAACTGAAGCCGTTCAATTTGAGTCAATGAGTGATAGTGCAATCTTCTGAGCAATTTAAATAATTATACGTTATCTACTCTCAGTTATCAAACCTTATTATATCGATAGGTACACTTGGCACAACTAAAATTGATCGGAGTGCAAATGTGAATGACATCTGGTCATGTTCCGTACACAATCAATGCTTGTTTAAAATATCAAATTGTAAGTTCATGTGACATTTTGTCGGGAAAATCTTTTATGTGAGCCCTGTGATGTAATTTGAGGAGCGTAGTTTCAAAACGAAGTATGTCCACTTACACGATGTAGAAAAAGGACCGCCATCTTTAAAATATAAGGTGGAAACTCTTCGAGTCTTTCCGCGATATCAGTTCCAATAGCCCGAATATCAAGGTATGTAGATGCCCATCGCGTAACACTCAATAGCGCTAGGGCTCATCTTGCAAACTAGCGATGCATTCTAAAACATTCTAATGCACATTAATATATTCTTTAAACATTCAAAACATTCTTAAAACATTAATACATTCTTATAACATTCTTAAAACACTCTTAAATCATTAAAAACTAGTCAATCGATAGACCTTGATAACTTTAGTTCCTCGAGAAAGCGCTAGTGATTTATACGCGAGCTGTGTTATACGCGAGCGAACTTTTACCCGTAATTCGTATTCAAAGATTTCAATGGTGATACAGCGAAGAGTTTCCACCTTATATTTTAAAGATGGCGGTCCTTTTTCTACATCGTGCCACTTATTTCACGTTTCGAGTTCGAGGTGGAACTGGAATCGTTTAAAGGAATGGACCGAGTTACATTGCCTATGACATAGAACAGTAGCCATCTATTAGTCCAGCTGCTAAGTGCCATTTTAGGTCACAATTCGGGGTTTAGTGAAAAAAGTGTGGATTTTGGTTATGTTGTAGAGAAACGAAAACTATTCGATTTGACTCGAGGGGGGTTTTCATATCTACCCCCGTTCGGGGGTGGCAAGGGTTCAAAGTTTTGGGGATGATTTCATATAAATATTAATTAAAATGAATTGTACACATATAACTTGTCAATTAAAGAGCGATAAATTGTAAAAAGGTTCAAATAATATATAAAAAATTTAATATTGCACAACATGTGTAGGGAGGTGGTAAAATTTCACCCTTGTCCTATCTCTCAGTTAGTACAAAACTCTGTCATAGATGCAATTATTTATAGTCTAGTAATTGTCCGATTGTATCCATAACAATGACAGGAATACTGAGGTGTACCTAGAGGTCTAGAAAATCATATTTAAAAAGGAAATTAACAAAATCACTTTCATGAGCACACCTCTGTTTTTTTAACACCACCATGTTTTAACTTCATCAATAAACAAATAAGCACGTGACAATATGAATTAGTTTCTATATGAAGCGTGAAAGTTGGCTGTAGTCTCACTACCACAGCCGTCTGTATACTCGTCGTTCGTCCCTCCCTCCTGGTACCTAGCTGCCTGTCGCCTGAGTAGTTCCTCACTTGCCGTCCCGGGATGGAGCCGCCACCGTATCTTGGTTAATCAAATGCACAACGGTAGTGACCCCATCCCGGGTGGCAGGTTTGGAACTACAATTTCTACTCAGACGACAGGCAGCTACCAGGAGGAGGGAGGGACGAACCGACGAGTATACAGACGGCTGTGCTCACTACAAAGTTGAACAGAAATCACAAAGCTTTAGGTACACTTGGCCAAACAAAACTTGAACGTTCAATAAATCTGATAGGCTGATAAATGTAAGATCGCACCATCAGAAGTAAGTCTAAGCGATCTCATTGTCTCACTCTAGTAGGTGACCTTACATTTCAATGAAAATAACTAGGAAAACGCTCTGAGTAACGCGTTGATGAGCGAGCACGGATAACGCGCAACACCTCGAACCGAAATTCTGTTTATCGAAAATTTCCTTAAAAGCCAATAATTCTTGAATTTCGTCACAGACTTGTATGAAAATATCCAACAATTCCTAAAATATTGGTCCCAATAACCACGCAAAGTCTTAAGTTGATCGGTTGAACCTTTATGATTGAACGAGCCCTTGTTAATTTCCAAAAATCACAGGATTTCATTCAAATTTTTTTTAAACGGTCATATCAGTTTCATAATATACGTTTGAAAGTTTCTGCTCCAACAACCTTGAAGTGAAGATTCGAAGATGCCGTGAAATATGAAATTCGTGAAATATGATAGCCAACACGCAAAATATCCGCAAACTGTCAAAAACTTTTGAATGTAAGCACAGTTTAGTCTGAAAATTGTCAAAAATACAGATAATGTTGGACCCGATGACCATGCAAATTTTCAAGTTGATCGGTCAGACGGTTCTGGTTTAAATTTCAAAAAGCACATGAAATATTTTTTTAAATTTTAACCAATGGGAGGATTTGGCTGAAAATTTGTAAAATAAGAGACAATGTTGGTGTAAATGACCATGCAAAATATAAGGTCGATAACATTTGTCGAAGTCTATTTTCATTTTTCAGCCTATCAGGAGATGTTTATTTAAATTTCAACCAATCTATGGATTTCAAAAAAAATTTGGGACAGCAAACAGAAGAGGTTGTCGCTACATGTGTGCAAAATTTCAGATCGATCGGTGAAACGGTGCGACTTCCATTGCTCCAGGTAGCAGCCAAAAAATCAAAAAAAAAAAAAAAAAAAAAAAAAACAGGGGTCCGTGCCAAAAGAGCCACAAGGAGACGCTCGCTTCGCTCGCTCAACAAGCTTTGTTTGTGACCAGCAGTCATTCAAATTTGGTCAACGTTGTCAACGTTCAAGTTTTGTTTGGCCGAGTGTACCTACCTTATGTCGCTTCACACAGCTGTTCCAACAAGTTGGTCCAAGTCCTGAAGAATCGCTGTTCCAAAAACTCCGCTGAGAATGAAAGTTTGAACTCATTCTTCGCAGTTTGAATGTTTTCATTCACGCTGGAGTTTTGGGAACACCGATTCAAAACTTCGGCAAACTTGGAAAGTTTGGAACGGCCGTGTGGTGTGAATCAACTTTACAAACTACCTACTTATCAAAGTTTAAGGAGGGACTAGCGATATACGTAATCAGTTTTCTTACATTTGACACAAATGTGGAAAGAACTGTGGAAAGATCTGTTTTGCCATGGCAACACAATTTTACATAGATTTGCTGAACTTTTCATAAGGAAATATGCTGTTAAAAACATCATACTATGTGAGAGTATTCAACCTTGCTTTTTAATGACTGTAAAATATCTGTAGGTCTTGATATTTGTAATGCTAATTAATTGTTTTTAATAGATTGCTGGATGGCAATCGAATAAATGGAATGACTCTCGATTTCAAGGTCGATTATTCCTACGTGGAATTGAGAAAGCTGTAAAACCCTCGTAGCTCAGTAAATCATCCAAAACATGCATCTGAACATGTTCACCTTGAGATTGAGCGCCTGGAATGTTGAACGTAACTGTAAAGTATGATGTCGTCACTCATAACTTGAGAGATAATGCAAGCGCTAAAGACAGGTCCAAAGCCATGAAATGCAAGCAGACAAAAGTCCAATGTACACTCAACAAAACATAAAATGGTATTTATACAAAGCACAAGCTAGAATAGACTTCATCGGATGCCATCGAGTCATTATCAGCCAATTTGTTTCTTTCGAAATCCATTTTATTATGTTGAGTGCATTTTGTATGTACAAAGATATTTCAATTTGGTAAAAAATCAAGGTTCTCAGATTAGACCTTTGAGCAAGTGAGAATTACAAACGAAGTTAGTATGTACCTATTACAAAGTTAGTTTATCTGCCATATTTTAACATTAAAGTAAATAAAACCTTAAACCTTAGTAAATAATTAAAAACGTTATACTTTGAATGGTCACAATCTTCATTTTTATTACAATGTCTATATTTCAACCAGTTTTTAGTTAGGGATGTACATCAGCAGTAAATAAAAAACTATTCAAATGTAGGTACCTAATAGAAAACATCAAAATTACCTAGTACTACTAAAGGAAAATAAAATATTAAATGAAAACCAAAGAAAGCTAATAAAGTTTGTGACTGTTGGAAGTGTAGGTACACTCGACAATTCATAAAACGGTATTTGAACGAAACATATTGGCTGCCGGTCATGTTCCTTGACAATCTATCCTTGTTATTATCAATGAAATTAGAGCTCACCTACTAGAGGTAGATGACGAGTAAACAAAGACTTCATCAGATGATGCCATCACATTTTTTTCAGACAATCCATTTCTTTCAAATACCGTTTTATGAATTGTCGAGTGTACCTAACGTATTATTTATTTCACATCCAAGCTGATAAGTGAAGATGAAAACAAACAAGCACACACATAGTTTTATCAAACCGTTACCCAAGTTGGACGAAAGCAGCCTCCGGAAAAACAGAAATGTACTTGGAGCCTTCTTCCTCTGAGGTCCAGATGTGATTGTGTCGGGGTGAGATTCACAAGTAATTGATATTAAATCAAACAGTTCCACCCGAACATGGCAGTGGAATTTGTCATCGAAACAATTATTTGGAATTAGTGATGGCAATTTTCTGAAAAAATTTTTTTTTGAAAATTTTCATGAAAATTTTCATGAAAATTTTCAATGCGTTGAAAATTTTTTAAATTACTTTTTTTAGAAGAAGATTATTATTTATTTACTTTTTTTATTGCTTTATTGCACACAATTGTTAATAATATATCTGAAAAAAGCGTAAAATCAAAATCAAAATGAAAGCCAAATATACGGGTCACCACGGTACTCTTATGGCACTTTCTCTGTGTGTGTGTTTTTTTTTGTTTGTTTGTTTATTGTGGTCACAGCCCAGGTCAAACCGCTCAAGCAATCGATCTGAAATTTTGTACACATACTAACGATATCTATGAGGTCCCTGGGATCGTTTTTGAAAGGGCTCCTGTGATTGGTTCAAATTTAAAAAAAAATATCTTTCGATTGGTTGGACCGTTCAATTTGACATTTTGAGAAGTCATTACGACCAACATTTTGCCCAATCATAATAAATTTCAGCCAAATCATCCCATTGGTTCAAATTTTAAACTATTTTTACGGTGATTTTTGTAATTTAAACTAGAACCGATTGACCGACTAACTTAAAACTTCGCATGGTCATTCGTACCAACATTTAAGGTATTTTTGCCAATTTTCAGTCTAATCTGTAGTTATTTTCAAAAGTTTGTGTCATTTTAGGTACATTTTATTCCCTAATCTTGAAATATTTACTACATTTTCATCCCTGTCTTCTTTAAGCTTCTGCTCCAAGGCCTGTAGAGCAGCCAAGCAGTCCACAATTTACAGTAAAACTAGCGCATATCAAATCAGATGCTGTATGAAGGACAGATCCTCCAATTGGTTTAAGTATAAATATAATCTTCTGATTGGTCGACAATCAAAATGTTCCGATTAAGTTCAAATTTTGCATGGTGATCAAGACCAACATAATCGAAAATTTTACACATTGTGAGCCCAATCAGTTAAGTATTAATTGTCATTGTACGAGTTTAGTATGGGTTGTTAAAAGCTGGAAAATGCATGTAGGAAAGTCACGACACAATGGATCTGATATTCATCCAGAGTATAGGATATGGAGATTGGAAAGTTGCAGAGAAAATCGTATAGTGCCGTATCGTGTATCGGGACTGGGGATGTTGCATGTCAATGTTCTGTGCTCGCTCATCAACGCGTTACACTGAGCGTTTTCCTAGTTTAGGTATAATGATAAATCATTAGATGACTTATTGGATATGATCTTGCTTGAGACTTTGTTTTTATCAAATGCTTGGGTGCTTTATTCTCACTTAGGTGAAACTTTAGACAATGCAATATAATCTGTACATTTTGCCCATATCTGTATATATATATGCATAGGTATCTGCATATCTGTACCGATCAACGGGAAGATAATAAATACAATACAATACCTTGGGCCTGGCCCCGATGGCTCCCATGGCTCAGACAGGTCGCTCATTGTGTTATCTGAAAATAATGTTCAAACGTTAGTTTAAGGTAGTACCTACCTTCATTATACATATACAAAAAAATAAAAATCATGAAATTACAAGTTCAGAAAACGTTTTCCTACATTTCAACTATATGTAAGTATAAATGAATCATAAAATGTCATTTAACTTGCAACCCCTGTCGTATAGCGAGGTTTCAATGTATTGCCTTCCGAGAATGAACAAAACTGTAACACATGAGGTATAGGGAAATCATTTAGTTTTTGGTTGATAACTTTTAAAATAGCACACGTTGGTATTGTTTTCAATTTTTTTCCTAATAGAATGTCCAACTATCTATCTAGAAATCAGTTTTTTGAAAAAACGTTGAACCTCAGTAAAATTAAAAACTAAAAAATAGCATGAAAATCGTCATGATTTTAATAGCCCCCATAAGACTACATGTTAAAAATAGGAATTTATAACTACAATATCTCAAAATCTAGACACGAGAAGTTGTTCATATTTCACAGTATCGTGTAAATAGTGATTATTGATACCTCTGCCAAAAATAGGCTTATTTGGAAGATATGAGATATCAGTTGTGCTACCTTAAAGGTATTTTTTGTACTGTGTAAGCAATATGTAGGTAGGTACCTAGGTATGTACCTACCTACACTTCTACCTATGCGAGCACTTATTTGTTTAATTTACCTAGAAGCCGAACATCGATGTTCCTACCTACCGAGGTAACTAGGAGGTAGGCTACATGTTTCGGTGAAATTACTACCTAGGTGTAGCTATAGCAAATAGGTACATTATAGGTACATTAATATTATGTAGGTAGGTACTTTACTTACCAAAGCAAACAAGCACGGACGACAGGAACAGAACAAAGGACACCACAAAAAAATAATGAAGAACTAGGTACTAGGTAGGATCTAGAATACAACTAAACTAATATCTAACTAATTTTTTTGTGTTTTTTTTGTTTTTATAATAATGAAATAAATAAAACTACGAAGAAAACTCAAAATATATATAAATAATGCACGATGGCTGATGAAAACGGAGAAAACGGAGAAAATATAAGAGAGCTAAGCAAAAATACGTGTAGGTAACACTTTTGGCGGACACAGGGGACACGCCACCGAGAAAAAGGTTAGAAGAGCCAGGGTTGCCAATCTCTCAACATATTACACGAATATAATTAGAGAGCCTATATACTGGGTGTTACATAGCTAACTTCACACTGTCACTTTCAAATAAAATATATGGATAGGTATCAAGTGTCCGACAGAAAAAGAGTCCGACAAAATAACAGTCCGACAAAAAACTCTGCGACAAAATTACTGTCCGACAGAAAAACTGTGCGACACCGAATGTTTTTAGGATAGTTTATACACCGTGCACCTTGTAGAGAAAAGCTCACACTACTTCAAGAATATTCCGAGTCATTAGATAAAGTATCTATCCATAAGATACTTTTAAAAGTAACTTGTGTATCTGTATCTCGATACTTTTACACCCAACTATTTGTATCTGTATCTGTATCTACAGATACTTGAAAAGGTATCTTATACAACACTGATAGCTACTTTATAGGTACTACACAACAACTGAGTTTAATTTTCGTAGTTATACCAAATATACACCTATGTGACTATTTGTTTAACAATTATTTGAATGCCACCCTTTTCAAATATTTGGCTTCAAATTTCGAAAAGAAATGGATAAGTTTGTGATTATTTTTTAGTTAGAAGGCAATAAAAATTCAACAAGTTTCAAACTTCTATCAATGTACCGGTTTAATACACTTATACAATCTTACACAAAAATAACTTGTTTGAAAAATTGAGGCAATTTCTACAAATAAAACCATAGAACAAAAATTAAAAGAAAAGTATCTATATTGGTGCCAAAAAAATTACTCACCTTCGTTAGTTTATTCTTGAGTATGTGTCTTCAACAATAGATACCTTATTAAAATCGTTTTACAGGTCCTAGCATTTCCTTTTTACAAAAATAACAGTGAGAAATTTGTCAAATAACTTTAATGCAAAATAAACAGAGTGAAAGAAGAAACTATTGTTCTTGTATTATTATTTTGTGTATCAAATAAATTATTTTTAATGTGATAGTTACAATTATCAAAGATAACAATTATGTATAAACTAACTTTACATGATTTTTTTTACAAAAACAACATTGTCCACATTAATAACATTTTTATAATTTTTGAAGAATATTATTGGGAATAAATTGAAGACTGTTGACTCCCCAACGTAACATACTAATTATATTTCAATTAATTATATTTATTTTCTTCATTATACAATATAGATTTTTTTATTATCTCGAAATCACTTATTTGTAGAAAACCGCTCAAATATTCAAAGAGCCAAAAATACTGGAAATAATCAATTTTCCAGTAAAGTTTTTGAACAATTATGAGTAATGCATTATTGATATTATATTGGGACTAGTTCAAAGTTGCTACTGCTCAGAACGGCGAATGTTCAAAGTAGCGAAAAGTAGCGTTTATAAACAGTAGCGGATATGAGCATTCGCGGATCTGGCAGTCGCAGTTTTGAGGCGTAGCCTAAATCTCTACTGTGTTGTCACCGCGTAGAGAACAGCTATCTTCACACCATTAAGCTTACGGTGTGAACACTTCAATGATCTACCATTGGCTCCCGTGAATACGGACTACGGGTGGAATACGCAGAAAAAAATGCTATAAAATCGACCATCGGTCAGTCTGCACCCTAGCCGATCGCAGCGCTAAGTTCGCTGGTGGCGATCCCGGAACTAAAATACGCAGTCATTTTATTTCTTGAGTGATAGTCAATGGCGCGAGCTGTCAAATGCCATCTTTTAGGTTATTTTCTGTTTGGTGAATAATAAGTAAGTGAAAATGCTTGTATTACATGTTAATTATTACAATCAATAAACTAAACACATTTTTACACTGATATCAACCCTTTTAATTTCATCTGATCGTTATCCAAGTTGTTTTAAGTTCTAATTTATACATTTGATTTTGAATTAACCCGCTAAAATTCAGATTAGTTCGATTTTCTAACACCAACCATGGTGCTTAGAGAGCGCTGCGAGCGGCTGGTAGCCGCAGCCAATCCACTCTATAGACCTGGCCATATTTAGCATTGGAGTCTGTTTCACGTCTCAAGCCCATCTGATCCCACCTATAATTTAATAGTGTGAAGCTAGCGAAGCTAGCTGTTCTCTACGCGGTGGTGTTGTTGTGTTTTGATTGGCGGGAACGGAGTACGCACTACGCACATGCTGTTGCAGAGATTTTGTAAAATTGACGTATTTCTTTCAAAAATTATTATATCACGTTGTTGTAAGAATAATTAATTTCACTGCAGTGTGTACCTTTATCTAGGCATTATGGCCGTTCAACCTAACCAACAGCTTACTCTGGGTAAGTTTGTCGAAAATTGGCAACATACAGGTTATGTCTGTTTATCTGCATTGACAGCTCAAAAATTAGTTTTGGATTCATAGGTTACAGTACAGTTGTTATAGGTAGTAGTAGTACCTAGTCTACCGTAGTACCTACCTAGATACTTACTACTTCCTACCTACCTACCATATACTTTGCATTATTATAAACTCATTGATATCGCCTTACCATGTAGGGCCTAACGGGCCTCATACAGGGTGTGACTACGATCCCGACAGCCGGGACTTTCAGGTTAAAAAGAAAGTCCCGACCGTAGGTTTTACTGGGCAGCCTAAGGAATAAAACTCTCTATGGGTAGACAAATTCGAACTGGGCAACTTAAAAAAAATAACTCTATGGTTAGGCAGAATTAAAACTTGTGAAAATTACAAATTAAAAAAAATGTGCTCCCGGCCGGATTCGAACCGACGACCTCTTGCACCGTGGTCCAGTACGCTATCCATAGCGCCATCTGGACGGTCATACTGAAAGCCGTTCTTAACCAGTATATAAATAAACAAGGCCAGTCGGGACTATTTTTTTAACCTGAAAATCCCGGCTGTCGGGATTTTAGTCACTACCCCTCATACACAGTGCTTGACAAGTAAGATTATCAAGTAATATTGACCATGTATGGACCATTTAGATGTATGTAACCACCACAGCCGTCCGTCTGTATACTTGTTGTTCATTCCTCCTCCTCCTGTGAGCTGCCTGTTCTGAGGAAAAATTGTAGTTCCTCACTTGCCGTACCGGGAAGTGCCACCGTTGCCTGGCGATTCGAATGTGCGACGGTAGCGGCCCTTTCCCGGGACGGCAGGTGAGGAACTACAATTTTTCCTCGGATAACAGGCAGCTCACAGAATGAGGAGGATCGAACGACGAGTTTACAGACGGCTTTGGTAATCACGATTTGATTCCTTTGCAGATGATTCTCAGCAGAAAGGATTTGTCAGCTTCTTCAAGTCTCTTCCTCAGGTAGGGATGAACTTTCTTTGATGGCGTAATGCTTACAACACTGTTAAGTTCAGTGTCTCTGCAAGTAATATCTTGTGACAGCATTCTTTACGTTGCTTTCTTATTCCACTTGAAAGTATACAGTCTCAAATCCTGAATGATGGCCCATTGAAAATTTCACGAAAATTTTCAGAATATTTATAATGAGTGACTCTTGAAAACCTTGAAAATTAAATACAATTTGATTTGAATTCCTACTGAATATTGAGTAGGTACCTAGGTATTTGTAACTTAATGAGCATAATAATTGAGATTCTTTATTATCAATGCCTCAAGTACTATGCATATTATTATTCAATGCCTGTGGGTGGTATCTATACAGGCATTGAAGCAAAGTGAACAATCAGTTCCGTCATGGTTCCCATCTCTTTTAAATTACTGTCATTATTGAATGACTAGAGAGCCCCGCCATGCAATACATGACACAATGAGCTCTCTTATCTGGGCAAGGCAAGGCACAACAGAAGATGGACCGTGCACCATTAAAATTAAACTAATCTTATATGTTGGCAAAGAATTGTCTCTCGTGACAATTTTTTTTACCCTCACGGAATGACCTATCATAAATGCAAATCAATGCTCTGTTATAGTAATATCTGTGGAAGGTACATTAACTCCAATGCACACCTGTTGTGTATACATACACGTAAGAACATGTGTAACTGTTTTGAAGATACGAAACAGGTATATGGCTGCGTGATAACGCTCGGAACTTGTATTCCGGAGGCCCGGGTTCGATTCCCGCGGTCGTCCTTCCTGACTGGGGTTTTTTCGTGGTATTCCCTCAGTCGACAGGCAAATGCTGGGAAGGTACCCTACTAATAGACCACGACCGCCTCCTTCCCACCTTCCATCCTTACCTACTCTTCACCATCATCTCCCAATCATCATCATAATCATTCATCCGCCCCATTAGCCTCGCTGCAGAACAGTGCGACGTTAAGCCCCAGACCAAAAAAATGTTTTGAAGATATTTAAATAAATCGTGAATAACTTAATATTAAAACATTTTAAGCTTGATAAAAAATATGAATATACGACTCAATGAAGATTAAATACAAAAATTGCAGTTGCATGGAATAAAGAATTAAAATAATTTGTATAATATTTGAAACAACAGAATAAATATTTCATTATGATGATCGAATTTAGGTTATAAAATAAGAATACATATTTGAAACTTAATTAAAACAAATATGCACGATGATTAATAATAAAATGGAATAATTTGATTTGAAATATGATGAACGAAAAATGGTACCGAGATTTAATCAAAGTTTGTCACTTTTTATGTAACAACATATAGAAAATTACTGACATTCCAGGTTACGAAAGGGAATAATAGAAATCTACTCAATTTTATGCAGGTTTCCACTTTATAACTTATCCTGATTATTTGATCGTTCGCATCTCTGCACACATCAAAACATCAACAAACTATTCAATATAACTATTCAATATCATTTCGATTCCATGTTCCACCTAAAATGTTTTAATAAAATGCGAAGTTGTGACGTCAGGCGGATAATGTATGTCCTCGATTGATTCTTGTTAATAGTCATATCAAATGATAGACGTATTGGAAATAAGGTCCAATATCAAAAGGTAACAATATTACAGTGTGGATAGAGATGTTCCCTTATGCCTCCCTCCCCCATAACCCACCCCAAAAATGTCTGCATTTATTCACATGAAATGTTGCTTTGCCCGTGTTTCAAGTCAAGGTCACCAGTGGAAATTCCAATATTTTCTTCACTGCCAAATGGATTCACGGTTTCCTCACCGCGTAGAGAACATCTATCTTCACACTATTAAGCTTACGGTGTGAACACTTCAATGATCTACCATTGGCTCCCGTGAATACGGACTACGGGTGGAATACGCAGAAAAAAAATGCTATAAAATCGACCCTTGGTCAGTCTGCACCCTAGCCGATCGCAGCGCTAAGTTCGCTGGTGGCGATCCCGGAACTAATCTAGGCAATGATTTTATTTCTTGAGTGATAGTCAATGGCGCGAGCTGTCAAATGCCATCTTTTAGGTTATTTGCTGTTTGGTGAATAATAAGTAAGTGAAAATGCTTGTATTACATGTTAATTATTACAATCAATAAACTAAACACATTTTTACACTGATATCAACCCTTTTAATTTCATCTGATCGTTATCCAAGTTGTTTAAGTTCTAATTTATACATTTGATTTTGAATTAACCCGCTAAAATTCAGATTAGTTCGATTTTCTAACACCAACCATGGTGCTTAGAGAGCGCTGCGAACGGCTGGTAGCCGCAGCCAATCCACTCTATAGACCTGGCCATATTTAGCATTGGAGCCTGTTTCACGTCTCAAGCCCATCTGATCTCACCTTAAATTTAGTAGTGTGAAGTTAGATGTTCTCTACGCGGTGGTTTCCTACATATTATGGAAAGTTTCGAAGAAAGTGACTTTTTCAATGACAATTTGGTTTCTATTTAATATCTCTCTAAATACTTATCGGATTCAAACGAATCATTTTGCTTGGCAGTTCGCTTGAAATTATGTACAGGAAAAGTCAAGTTTCGTAGAAAATTGTGCAAAATTTCTCGATGTCTATAGACGCGAATCGTAACGCAACTTCCGAGCTCCGGATTCCATGGCCAAATATTGTTCTGGTCGATTTTGGAAAATTAGTTTCACCGCCTACTAAAATTCATTTTCACTGCACAATTGAAATTGACGTTTAAAATTAAGACATCAGAAAAAGCGGTGTTTTTCACGAATAACTCGGTAAATACTGAACAGAATATCGCGAAAGTGTTACTATAAATCAAGTCACGGAATTATATACATTACTGGCGAGTTTCAACACGATCGGTGGAAAATTAAAGATTTGTATAAAGAACGAAATTTTCAGCCACGTTGCTACGGGGACGACGTTCTTCTCTTTTAAGCGTATTATAGTAAAGGATTATTCGATCCATTACGTTGTAAGACAGGAACACATGGTAAGAAAAAAGATCATGGTTTATGTAGGGTCTATTGAAGTTTTTTTAAAAAAAGTATCTCTAGGTACTTACTACCATACCTAGAATTTAAAAAAAAATCAATTCAACTTAAAATTAAAAAAAATATATACCTAGGCTAGGTACGTAGGTAGGTACCTACCTAGTGAAAATTTAAATAAATAGCTTTTTCCTAAAACTGCCAAATTGCCTTTAAGGTTCAAACGTGATTGTTCTTCAGACCATTCAGATACTTTTCATGTAGGTAGGTAGGTAGATAGGTAGATATCAAGATAGCAATGGACAATAAGAATTTGATTCAGAAGGTTATTTTCTAGCGTTTTGCTTGTTGAGTTTTGTCCGTCACGTTTGGACCTTCTGTGGGTAGTAGGTACCTTACTATCTGTCTGTTTTAGAGTTATGGGCAAGATATTATTCCCTTAAGGTGGATTTTACCTATATGATGCCAAGTTCTACCGCCACCAGCGCAGTGCTCTCAGAGAGCTCGTTGAGCACAGACGTATCGCTCCCGTTATTGCATTCTATGTGTGAGTGGGAGAGAGATAGATGATATGTCTTTCTCTGTCTCT
The DNA here is from genome assembly GCA_934045905.1 of Leuctra nigra. Taxonomy (NCBI): domain Eukaryota; kingdom Metazoa; phylum Arthropoda; class Insecta; order Plecoptera; family Leuctridae; genus Leuctra; species Leuctra nigra. The sequence continues at coordinate 7,036,757 of OW203766.1, read as the reverse complement.
CTGTCTCCCAACTTATAAACAGTCACATCTCCAGTCTGGCAGGTCGTAAACAAAAACAATTCACTTAGTAGGCATATAATATCAACAAACATGCAGGCAGCTGTGACCTCGACATCATATTACATGAATCTTGTAAGAAAAGAGCCTTCACAATCGGCAACTCGGATGCAGAGGCACATTAGCATCATTATTAGTTTATATTTCTATACCTCAGAGGTAGAAGGTCGGAAGTCAAGTTTCTCAATTCGATTGAAACGATTTTCTCTCGAGAGTGGCACATTTTGGATTTATGTAATCGAGCTCTATCAATTGCCTTTTTTAGACTGATGTCAACAAATTCGGGTGCAAGTAGTTGCCCCCCCCCCCCCCCCCCCGTTTTGGAAATTTGCTCAAAAACTATGGTTTCTGCAATCAAAAGTTTTGTTTTTACAGCACTAAAAGTTCCTTTTTTGGCGGGAAGGGGGGGGGGGGGGTCAAAATTTTGGAACTAGCCATCCCTTTTGGATTTGTGCTCTTTGCCCGATTGCAATCGTTTGTACTACGTTTGTGCTGGTTTGTGCAATCAAAAGTTCCGGTGCAACACTGAAAGTATGTATTTGGGGGGGGGTATCAGAATTTTCAAACCAGCCCCCCTTTTTGGATTTGTGCTCCTTTTCCAATTGCAATCGTTTGTGCTCCGTTTGTGCTGGTTTGTGCAATTAAAAGTTTCACTTTGTGCCACTGGAAATACCTTTTTTGGGGGGTGTCAAAATATTAGCACCAGCCCCCCCCCCCCCCCCCCCCCCCCCCCTCCTCCCACCCCGTTTTGCATTTGTGTTCTTTTTACAGTTTGCAATCTGTTTATGCTACGTTTGTGCTGGTTTATGCAATCAACATTTTTGTTTGTGCAAGTCTCTTTATGTTCAAAAGCAATAATCAAAATTTGCCCCCCCCCCCCCCACCCCAAGGAAATTTGTCCAAAAACTACACACAGTTTGTACACACAAACTGTGTTTGTCTACACACACAACATTTGTGTGAGTCTCCTTCGTCTATAAAGAATAAACAACATTTTTTAACGCCCCCCCCCCCCCCCCCCACCCACCCGAGGCCTTCGTTAGTGAGTATAACAAGGGCCTCACCCCCCCCCCCCCCCCTTTTTGGAAATATGGCCCAAAACTATTGCATCGTTTGTACTACGTTTTTGTAATCAAAATTTTCATTTGAGCAAGTCTCCTTCATGTCAAAACACAATAAACAACATTTTGCACCCCCCCCCCCCCCCTTTGGAAATTTGCCCCCAAAACTATTATAATATATTGTGCTGGTTTGTGCAATAAAAAATTTCGTTTGCGCAAGTCTAGCTCCAAAATAGCCAAAAACAATAGTCAAATCTTGCATCCCCCCCCCCCCCCCCCCAAATTTGGAAACTTGCCCCAAAAACTATCGCAATTGTTAGTGCTACGTTTGTGCTGGTTTGTGCAATTAAAATTTTTGTTTGTTCAATTCTCCTTCATGTGAAAAATTATAATCAACATTTTGTACTAGCCCCCCCCCCCCCCCCCCCCCGCCCTTTTTTGGAATATTGTTCAAAAACTATTACATTGTTCCCGTTGTTCCCGTGCAAGTCTCCTCTCAAACACACATCAGCTCTGAGATGCTACAGTAACAAGTCATTCTTGAGATTCAGCTACTGAGAAATGTAAACCAATACATTCCAGGCATAAACAGTTTTATGTTCGCTACGTGACCAGAGCAAGACAAAACAGATGTCCCCCTCCCCCGCGCACGCATGCAAAACTCAGTACTTGGGAATAACTCTGCTAGGAGCGCGTTTCTACAGAAGCATGAATTGCAGATACTGGTCCAGAAAATCTACAGCCCGCGCGGCGTCACTTTTCCCCCCAGAATAACGTTAATATAAGTCCAATCAATGTGAATATTTCACCATTAAATTCAGGGATGTTTCACGAGTGTGATGAATTAGTTTGCATTAGAGGTCAGTTAGGGTACCCGGGTACAAACCGGGTACCCGGGTACGCCATTACCCGGGTACAATAGCGGGTACTCGGGTATCAAAATTTTTTTTTTTTTTTTTTTTTTTTTTAGTTATTAGGTTTGTTTGCATTATTTGCGAATGCTGCCACTTAATCACCAGCTGCATTGTTTATAGTTATATAAACTGAATTTAATATTTATTCATATTTCCCAAATCTCAACAATCCCAACCAATAATTGTTTGTAAATTCATTGTTAGTAATTTCATGAGAATGCTGGTGAGTTGAGGATGGATTATTGATGGAGGGGATGCATTGTGTTCAACCTTCCATTGTATGGACGTTGTGTATCTCTCCCCAAGGACATGGATAGGGCGGCGGGCTCAATGCAACAAATTTCAAAACATTTTCCAAAACAAATAATTTTTTTTTTTTTTTTTTAGTTATTTATTACCCGGGTAATTAAAGCGGGTACCCGGGTACAAAACATTACCCGAATCCGACCTCTAGTTTGCATTACATTTGAAATACCCGTCTTAAAGATACAGGCATCAGAAGATGACGATAATTTATGTGATATTTAATGGGATTAAATTTTTTTTTTTACTCTTCTGGGGAAATGCATGTGTTACAAAACAACCCACAACAAAATATACAGTTCAAAGGGTATTATAACAAAATCTTAGCGTATTCCAAAATGTGATTTCAAAGTTCTGGGGGCAAAAATTAGCCTAATTTAAAATTCGATTTTCCAACGATTTTCCGGAAAATTGTCGACCTAGAATTTTTTAATTAATTTTATGTTACATTTTAAGTACATATATACTAAGATCAATACAAATTTCAACACATTTTGAAAGGTAAGATCCACCTTAAATAAAACTACTACTAGATTTATTTGGGTTTATACATTTTTAATTTTACAATAGCTCTTTTACAGCAATTGGAACATACCAGACATAATGCAAACACGTAGTTAAGTAGATATTCTCATTTTGGCAATGGAGTAGCTAAATTAAGCAATTCTCAGTCAAACAATTTGGTGTTTAGTTTTACCAATTTTTGGTAAAACTGTTTATGATTAGATAAGTTACATTCTGTGCTGGACTATTTTAAAAAGTGGGTGGGTAGTAATTAATATAATACACTTACTATGAATGATAACTTCCTTCGTGATCATGGCCATGCTCGTGCTCCTTCTTGCCGACTATCTTTCTACCGAGAGCCTTAGCCTTTGTTTTAACATTCGAAGCCGTTGACTTGACTTTTCCCCAGAGTCGCTTCCAGAAGCCGGGTGGTTTGGGCGTGGGCTCGACATACACACTTCCGAGTGGTTCCCTGTCCTCGTACCCATCTTCTTTCACTTCCTTCTGTTCTGGTTCGACATCTCCAAACAGCTCATTTTCCTGCTTTCCCAGCTCCTCCAGCTCAGTCTCTCTGGACTCATCATGTGCTTTTTGTTCTTCCTCGAGATCTTTCAACAGCTCCTTTTCCAACTGCTCCACCTCCTTCTCCCTGAACTCATCATCATGAGTCTTGGTTTCCTGATCTAAATTCTCTTTGTCCAAACTTTCTTGGCCGAAATCTTCAACCAAATTTTCTCTGAAATCTTCTTGACCCGAATTTTCTTGTCCGAAATCTTCTTGTCCCAAAGTCTCTTGGCCGTAATCATCTTTTTGTTGGTCGAAATCTTCTGTCTCGACTTGGCGCGGTTTCTCAGTCGTCGTATCTGACCAATAATCTACATACTCTGAATCCGACTTGGACTCATCAGCCTCGACGACCTTCGGTTCCTTCGGTCCGCCGTCGCCGACAAGAATCTCACCTTCTGTATCGTCCCATTCGTTTGCGTCGCTATCCAGGTCGCCCCATCCGAAGTCTTCCCCTTGCTGCTGATTCTCTTGCACAAGGTCGTTGCTCTGTTGCTGGTGGTCACGGTATTGTGAGTATTGTGGGGCGGCCGTCGCCACGGCAACGCAGCAGAGGATTGCTAACAACATGGTGTGCTGGGATCGGGAGACAAGGCTGAACTGATCTGATACGAGCAGTGCTGGATGCTGTTTGCTAGGAAGGATGTTGTGGGGAAGCCAAGTGGAGGGGGTTATGAAATAGTAGCACTTCCTTTGATGTGTTTAATTGTAATCTGGGTTCTTACAAAGAAATCCGAAGAGCTGATTTTAAAGTTAGTTTGTTTAAACTCTTGGTTTGTCGGTACACTATGACAACTTATCATGTTAATAATTAAAAATTATACAATGGGATGAGCTCCCAATGAGGGCTTTTATAAATTCGTGAATAATACATTCAAATTTATAAATTTGACTTACAATTTTATTTAAACACTAATTTGTAAAATAATTAGTGGACGGATTTTGCGATGCCAGGGGGAACATATTTGCTTTCGTAAACAATGCGGGGTTTGGGGGAAGGGCCCCCCAATAAAATGCTGGGACGCATAGCCCCGGGAAATTTTGAATTTCGGGACCAAATTTGGTGCCTTTCTACGCGATTTGTACACAATTTTAAGCCAATTTTTACTTCTTTGAAAAATAAGTGGGCGGACGGCGTCCACCCTGAAAAAAGAGTGAGGGACGCATCCGCCCTCTTCCACCCCCAAATTATCCTTAATTTAATATCATGATGAAAGTCTTTCATGATTATAGTCATCACTATCAGTTTTCAGTTCATGACGGCTCTTTAATTTTTTTTTTTAAAAAGTAAATCCTATTTATGACATTGCTTCGGTAGACAGGAGCCCCCACCCTGCCCCGCAGGGCGTTTTTTGGTTTTTGGACATTTTTTGGTTTTTGGACATTTTGTTGAACAATTCATTATTTTTTAAGCTTGGACACTTTGGGGTAGTGCCCCCACCTTGCCCCGCAGGGTATTTTTTAGTATGTTGACACTTCGAAATTAATTTTCTGAGTTTTTTGTTTAGAAAATAAAACTATACATAAATAACACCACCAAATGTTTATGCTATCCTGACATCCTTGACCCCCAGTCACCCCTGTGGACGCCCATGCTCTCAGCCGCCAAAGGCCTATCGCCAAAGGCGATTTTTTTCCGAAATATTGAAGAAAACATTTAGTTTTAAGGCACTTTTAGAGCAAAGAATAAACCTTGCCAATAAATAAGCCATGATTACGATATTTTTGTAAATTTGACGAAATAAAAAATCAACCTTCTGATCTTATTAGAAGATGGAGGAGGAATCATGGGGGGGGGGGGGGAGGGGCGATCACCCCTTCCGCCCCTCCCTGTCGGTAGATGCTCCATGGATGGTTGTCTTTCCTTTGGAAAGGACCATTTTGGCAATGTTAGCATCACCAACTTCCGGCCCTGAAATGTCATGGGAAAAGACATCATTAACCTCAACGCTTCTAGACTCTCGGACAACCAATTTACATCTTCTTGCGATACTCTTGTATTTCATATTCAATTGTTTACTTGTAGTTTGTAGATAAATTAACTACCTAGCTACCTTAGATAGGCAAAGCTGCTCTGCAGAAACAACTAATTGCAATTTAGAGATGATCTCATTTCTCCTGGGGAAACAAATAGATTAGATTGCAACATACAGGAAGTAGTACCTACTAATGCAATGTATTATTTCCTCTAGAGTTAAATAGGATGTTAATGTGTGAATCAAAACCTGTGGTTGAGGTTCAACCACAAAGTGGAGGAAGCTGCAATTTCCTGAGATAAGAATGTCTCAATGCTTAGGAGTGAAGTAACAATTAATAACCTTAGTGATAGGAATTCAAAGATAGGTAATAACAAATTGCAATTGATCTTTTAATAAATAAATCAGACTTTATTTATCAACACTCCAGACCTTCATAAACATGCCCTCAGTTTTGCTTTTAAATTTCGTTCATGAATGCAAATGAAAATTGGTTCAATGTAGGTTTTAGTAATGTCAAACAAATATTAAATTTTGCATTTAAGTCTTAATTTAAGTTTAAGTTTAGATCTTTGCAGTGCATCTCCTAATATTATTGAATAATCAATAATATTTATTTGGAACAAATTGTTCTTTTACGTTATTTCATAGGAATTTCATGAATGAATCATGATACAGGGGACCTATTTTCAAGATTTAAATGAATTTAAACGAATTTAAACCTATTTAATAATAATTCATCCCTGGTTCTAATTTGATGGGTCAGGGGGTGGGTATTCCCACCAACACTAGGGCCGCAGGACTCCTGGAAACCGGCTGGCCACGCCTGGCGTTTCCTCCTCTTCTTCCTCCTCTTCTTCTTCCACTTCAAGTTGTTCCACAAATTCCTTCCACCATGTTCTGTCCTCCCACTGTCTTTCAGCCTCCAACTCACTCCACCTTCCTCCTCTCTCCAACACATCCTCCTTGATCAGACCAATCCACCTGTCTCTCGGTCGCCCCACTCTCCGAGTTCCCACTGTGGCCGCTTCAAACACCCGCCTTGGCACTCTATCGGTTCCCATCCTCTTCATGTGGCCGAACCACCTAAGCCTCTCTCTTCCCAGCTTGAATACCAATCTTTCAACCCCAAGCTCTTTTCTTATCTTCCTACTTCGGATCCTATCAATTCTTGTCACCCCCTTCACACTCCTCAAAAACTTCATCTCAGCTGCCTGTAGCTGGTTCATTTCCTTTCCACCTGCTGACCACGTCACTGCCCCGTATGTTAGAATTGGCAGGAAATACATCTTGTACATAATGATCTTGCAGACTTGTGGAAACTTCTCATTCCACAGCAACTTCCTCACTACTTGATAAAATGCCTCTGCTTTCTTTCTTCTTTCTTGTACTTCTCTGTATACTTTAGCCTTGTTGGTGAGCAGGCTACCCAGATACTTAAACTCTTCCACCTCCTTCAACCATCCCTCTCCAAGCTTGATCCTAGCATGACCGTGTTTAAACTTCTTTCTTTCCATGGACATTACTTCGCTCTTCTCTTCGCTTATTTTCAAACCCATCTTCTCCGTCTCTTCACTCCACTTATTAATCTTTAACTGAACTTCCTCCCTAGTTTCTCCACACACCACCACATCATCCGCATAAATCAACGTTTGAGTACCGATCCTCTCATTCGGCTCTGCTTTCTTCAACAACTCGTCCATTACTATGATGAACAGTGTTGGTGACAACACACTCCCTTGCCGAAGCCCTTCACTAATACTAAACCATTCCGATCTCCCCACTCCCGACTGCACACAACTCACACTGTTCTGATACATACATTTGATCCGCTCAACCAAGTCCTTGCCTATTCCTCTCTTCACCAAACACTCCCAAACTATTTCCCTTGGCAACCTGTCATACGCCTTCTCCAAGACCAAGAAAGCCATATGCATTTCCTGCCCCCTCTCCCACTGCTGCTCCATCATCTGTCGCACTGTGAAAATTGCATCGCCCTCTCCGAAATCCATACTGTTCTTCTCGCAACCCCTCTTCAACATAATTCTTCAATCTCCGTTCCACTATCTTCTCAAACAACTTCGCACACTGACAGAGTAAGGTCACACCCCGGTAATTATTACATTTCCTTCGGTCTCCTTTCTTAAAAAGGGGAACAATAATCCCCTTTTCCCAATCAACTGGAATTCTCTTCTGTTCCCATGCTGCTCGGATCACTCTACAAAGCCATCTTCTACCATCCTCCCCTGCAGCTTTTACCATTTCTATGGTAACCTCATCAATACCAGGCGCATGACCATTCTTCATTTCCCGCATGGCTCTAGTTACTTCTGCATCACAAAGATCTTCCTCCATCTCACTGTCTTCCATTTCACTTCCAATCTGCAGCTCTTCTTCACCCATTGATACATTAAGATCCTTTTTTACATTAAAAGATTCTCAAAATACTTCCCCCACATCTGGTTTATCTTCATTACATCACTTATCAGATCACCCTTGTCATTCTTCATACTCTTTATATCGTCTCGAGTTCCCCTTTTTTCCTTGACTAGTCCATAGATCATCTTTTTGTTGCCATTAAAATCTTCCACCAACTTGTCTGCTAACTCCTCCATAGATTTTTCCTTCTCTTCTTCTACAATGCGTGCCACATTTCTTCTGCATATTCTGTACTGATGTTTACTTTCTAACGATCTGTCTAATTCGTAGACAGATCCTGACATGGCAGTTTGAATGCTATTTCGTTGGGTAGGTATGATGTCAATTTGAAGTCACTCTTGATTATACGAGCACTCGTACGATCTCGAAAATAGGGGTCCAGGTATTAATATTGTTGAGATAAATAGGTTATTTTGAGAAAAGGTCAGACAAACTAGTTACGGGGGATGCCTGAAATGTCGTCTCCTATAGATATCTGAATTAATATGCTTAATTAATAGATAATTTCCTTGTGCATCATATAAACGCAAGAAAAAGTGGTCAAGCTGAACTAATTTCGAAGATATATCACTTTATAAATTTGAGTTAGCCCTATCTTTAACATGGCATGTTGAAAAAACGCGGTAATTTTCCTAGTAAATTTTAGATTTTAACTATTGGCCGCCTATAGATTTTTTCCAAAAACTAATATTATGTGCATTAGGCATTAAGGTAGTACCTTCATTATACATATCCAAAAAAAATAAAAAATTGAAATTACAAGTTCAGGAAACGTTTTCCTACATTTCAACTATATTTAAGTATAAATGAATCATAAAATGTAATTTAACTTGCAACCCCTGTCGTATAGCGAGGTTTCAATTTATTGCCTTCCGAGAATGAACAAAACTGTAACACAGGAGGTATTCGAACAAATAAGCGATACGTGATGGAGCCACTTCTGGCAGGAAAATTTTTATATTCACTTTTTTGTTTTGATGTTCGTGTTTCCACAAGGCAGTGAAAAAGGAGAAACAAATTAAATGTAGATTTAGTTACAAGTTTACTTTTTCAGCCATAACAAACAACTAAAGCAAATTTTATATAATTTATTTACATAAATAAACCCTTTACAACCGCCATTATCATAGTACCAAAGAATCCACCAGAGGTCAGTCGTGTTCCTTATTTTCTCGAATAGGGAAATCATTTAGTTTTTGGTTGATAACTTTTAAAATAGCACACGTTGGTATTGTTTTCAATTTTTTCCCTAATAGAATGGCCAACTATCTATCTAGAAATCAGTTTTTTGAAAAAACGTTGAACCTCAGTAAAATTAAAAACTCAAAAATAGCATGAAAATCGTCATGATTTTAATGGCCCCCATAAGACTACATGTTAAAAATAGGAATTTATAACTACAATATCTCAAAATCTAGACACGAGAAGTTGTTCATATTTCACAGTATCGTGTAAATAGTGATTATTGATACCTCTGCCAAAAATAGGCTTATTTGGAAGATATGAGATATCAGTTGTGCTACCTTAAGGTATTTATTAAGATTTTTATACTACCACCTACCTGTGCGTTTTTAAAAGTTAGAAACCAAAATCTAAATAATTTTGCAATACCTCCTGTGTTAAAATATCCTCATATTCTGGAGACATCAAATTGAAAACTCAATATAAGTCGAGAGTTGCATTGCAAGTTACAGGACATTTGATGAATCTTTTACATTAAAATATAGTTGAATTGTTGAAAAAATTAATAAAAATTGTCAATTTCAACAATTTTTTTTCGGAGATCACAACTTGGAGATCCCTCCTTAATTCATAGTTTTCTAGGAATTAGGTTGAATTATATATCTCCTTCCCTACCTCTTTTACATTTATTGGTTACTTTCAAGTGTAGAATACTAGTAGTTACATACATGTCTAAAATAAAATTAACTTTCCCCTGTCATTTAATATTTTCCCCTGTATTGTATAGCACTGCACTGTTTCATCTATTACCTTGATGCTGCACAATGGTGTAACAAGAAACACACACTTTGCTCTTTAATGATTTAGTACCTACCTAGGTAAATCCATCCCCTTCTTTGTACCTAACAACTTGTTTAATCCGATCTCTCTCATCTCCATGGGTACAGAAAGCCGCGACGACCGTCCGTCTGTTCGACCGAGGAGAGTACTACACGGCACATGGCTCGGACGCCACGCTGTCTGCCCAGATCGTGTTCGAGACGACGGCGGCGGTCAAGCAGATCGGCTCGAGCACCAACTCAACCGAGTCGCTGGTGTTGAACAAGAACAACTTCGAGACGCTGATACGAGAGCTCTTGCTCGTACGGGAGTACAGAGTCGAGGTCTATTGCAACAAGAGCAACACCAAGGCGGGAAACAACTGGGTGGTGGAATACAAGGTAAATGGAATCAAATTCCGTCTTGCATTGATGCGTTATGTATGTCGTTTCTATTCATTAACATGTTACTTACTTTATAGCAAAAATATTTAGCCCTAAAGTACCTACCTAAAGTTAAAGTGACATTCTAGGCAGCTTACATACACATCCCATTTTAATCAATATAATGTAACACTTAATCCCTTGAAAATGAACACATTTTTGTTTACAAGTTAATTAGGTATTTGGTCCCTTCTGGGTTTTTTGGATAATATCCATCATTGGAATCAGGATGCCTATTTTTGAGTGCCTACTACCTAGGTATGTTAAAACATTTCTCCATGCGGAAATAAGCCACTGCCACTGCACAATGGATTCAGCTAAATTATCATTGATAAAACAAAAGATTTTTACTTGCTTTCGCATAGTTGAACATTTTCGCATGCGGTTTCGATTCGTGAATAGGGATGAATTGATTTATAATTTTTCCCCAATGCTTTTTATCTTGCTCTGTTATTTTATTTAATGCCAAATGTGTGTGTCTTACACTTATAATTTTATAATGTGTTGGGTTGACTTGTTGGTGACTATGAATGCGTGCAGAAGGTGATGTCTAAACACTTGCTCCAGGGATCTCCGGGCAACTTGTCGCAGTTCGAGGACCTGCTGTGGGGCAGCGAGAGCTCCGAGTTCACTGCCGGCACGGTGGTCATGGCGATCCAGACGTTCGCCTCGCGCAAGAGCGTCGCCGTGGCGCTGACGGACACTGCCGAGAGACAGTTCAAGGTCGTGCACTTCCCCGACGACGAGCAGTGGTCCACGCTGGAGGGCCTCGTCGTGCAGATGCAGCCGAGGGAGTGTCTCGTGCCGGAGCAAGCGCACGAGGACATCACCAAGGTCGTAGCTTATGGCTCATGTAGTACTCGCTTATTCATTAATAGTTTCAATTCTATTTAGAATTGAATTTTTATTTTATTGTAGTTCTGTTTTGATTCTGTCTTTTGAAATGTAAAGAAAACTGTAGAGAAAGCAATATTTAGCACTTTTATTGTACTAAATTTCTTAACAAAAGTTAAAAGTTCTGGGAAAAGATTCACAAAGAAGTGTATTATCTTCTAATACGTATTATCTTTCATGGTGTTTTTGGCATTAAATCAAAAGATAATAATATGTATTAGAGCAATATATACTTTTTGTGAATCCAGCCCCTGCTGAAGATATTTTAATTAAATGTTGTACCAAAAATACTAAAGAACACTTTAATTTAATTTGTGAAATCGAAAGTTTTCGTGAAGCTATTGCACTGGACCTGCCTATCTCTGAGAAGCCCCCACCCAGGAGGCCAATTCTTGAGATTAACGTTTTGAAACCGTTTTACGTTTACATTGTATAAAACTGGAAACAGTTGACAACTATTGCTTGGCCTTCAACTTTTTTACATTTTAAACATTGAAACCGTGAATCTCAAGAATTGGCCCCCAGGCACCCCATTGCTTTCATACTTAACTTTATGTGTGGAAAAGCTTTAATTTTCAGATAATTAAATACGGTTTTCTATTTAGATATGCCCTCCCTACGTTTTGAATTGTCCCCCTCTCCCCCAACCCCCAAAAATGTGTCTGAAATCATCAATGATCAACGATTTTGAAGAATCGTAGTTTACATTTCAATGTAGGTATTTCCATAAGATGGATTCCTAGTGTGAAGATCTTCAATACCTCCGACACAAGTTTGAAACTTACACGGAATGTAGTCTGGACTCTTGGAGCAGTGTTTTCCCTCATCTCTTGCTTGCGTTCTGATGTTATGTGTCCTACAGATGCTGGAGCGATCTGGTGTCCTGGTGACGCACCGCAAGAAGGCCGACTGGTCAGCGGACGGGATGGAACAGGACTTGAACCGGCTGGTTGCGTTCACCGAGGGACAGCAACGCAACTCACTGGCTCTCCCACAGATGGACCTCACGGCTGGGATTCAAGCCCTGGCGGCGCTCATCAAGTACCTAGAGGTGATGGAATAGTTGCGTACATGCGGGCGACAATGTGCCAGTCCTTCCAGATGCGATTCTATGAAGCGAGTGAACTTGTTACACTCTTTGGACATATTGTACTCTGCAAAGGCAGCAGAACTCTTGAGTGACAGGGGAAGGCCTTGAGTCAGGAAGTTCAGTTCGGTTCAGTTCTATTTTCATTACAATACACGGTTTGTCTAATACCTATGTCTCCTAAAGTCGACAGTTTAATTTGATGTAGGTAGGTAGTAGGTATACCTTTACCTATGAAAATTTACAATAAGTCAAATTTCCTTCTACACAATAATTCATACACAATAATTTGCAATAGTTACACATTTGCAATTTAGGTACAATATTTTGGCCCAGACAAAAGTGTAGAATTTTTCTATTCTATTTCTGATCTAAAACGAACAAGAAGCATGATTTATGAAAATATATTTTGTTGTTTCTCTCTCCTGTCCAGCGTGAATTATTCTTTTGAATAACATGCCTTGTTGAATATTCCTCATTGAAGGTTGGTTAACTTGGCATATATACTTGGCTATAATACATGTGTATGAAAGTAGCTAGTACTCTGTGAGTAACTAGTATCTGTCTTGTCTGCAGCTGTTGTCTGATGCTAGCAACGAGTCCCAGTTCTCGGTCTCCACGCTGGAACTCAACCGATTTGTCCGTCTGGACGCGGCGGCTGTCCGAGCGCTCAACCTGTTGCCGTCGTCTCGATCCACAAACAAACAACACAGTCTTCTCGGACTGGTGGACAAGTGTCGGACAGCCCAAGGTCACAGGTAATTGAAAATATACAGATTTACAATCATCTGTTCCAGACGAAAGTGTAGAATTTCATTTCCTTGTAATTTCTAGGAGACAATATAATTGATAGAGTCTTGTCATTGAAGTTCAATTTAACATCGATGTCAAAATAAATATGAGTTAGATTTGACATTGATTTTATTTTTAATATGTAAACTGACTATTTATTTGTCATTAGGTATGTTTGCCTGTCACCACTTTTCACCACATTTCACCACTATCTTCCACCCAAAAAGCAGTTCACAATATCATTGCTGTTTTGAACTGCTTTACCATTTTGGTGGAGAAAGTGCTGAAAGTGACAGGTGAACAAACCTATTGGCATCTGTCAATTCAGGTGCTTCTATTGCCAGCTAGTATGCAAATGTATTGCAATCTCAAAAATATTTTCATGTATAGGAATTATGTTGATTTGTAGTCATAATGTTGACTTGGACATTGATATGCTTAGACTGGTGGCTCGGTGGGTAATGCAGCCTCTCTGTGACGTGAATGCCATCCGTGAGCGCCAGGACATCATCGAGGCGTTGATGAACAACGGAGAGATGCGCCAGGAACTGTCGGACGAACATCTGCGACGTATGCCGGACTTGGTGGCGCTCGGGAACAAGCTGGCGCGCTCCAAGGTCAACCTGCAGGATTGCTTCAGGTGAGCAACGCAATATGATGTCATTGCGATGCCATTGTTGTATGTGCACACCCAGTAACTGTCGTTATTGGAACGGAGCAGTTGTCAATGCTGGGAGGGTTCCTTACTTGTAGGACACGGCTGCTTCCTTCCCACTGTCCCTCCTTGCCTATCCTTCATATCATCTCCTATTTATTATCATAATTCATTCAGCTCTATTTGTTTAGTTACAGAATAGTGTGGTGCAACATTAAACATCCTTTACTATTAATGTCGCTAAAAAAGAAGAAGGTCGCACTGAGCTCTGAAGTTGCGTTACGACTGACGTCTAGAGAAATTGCCAGTTTAGCATCATTTTCAACGAAACTTGACTTTTCCTGAACATAATTTCGAGAGAAGTAATGTGCTGAAAGTTTCATTTGAATCCGTCCAGTATGTTGAGAGATATTTAAAAGAAACCAAATTTGCATGGAAAAACTAAATTTTTTCGAAACTTTAGAACTTCAGGTTGCGTGACCATTTGGCATTGAAGGCATTATTGGCATTTACTCTTTAGACCTTGACTCGCAGAAGTATCACTGCCACATAGATAGAAAGTAGCAACTAGAGAAATACAAGTACGTGAAGACTGAAGTATTTAATTTTGATTACGATTTTGGATAAGTAAATGATTTGTTAGCGGAGTTTGTGATTATCAATATGCCACCGAATAAACGACCCCATCTTAAATAACAGCAGACTCCTACACAAAAACTACATCTGAGTTCTAAACGGAGAAATGAACACAACAACCTACACCTGGCAGAAGATGCTCATCACGAACGTATTGCCACTGCTTCTATTGCCGGTGAAACGCATCGGGAAGAAGAATAAGATACTCATCGCAATGGTGTTGCTACTTCTTCCAATGACGGAAAAATTCATGTTAAATGCTCGATAGTCTGCTCCAAGTATGGTCTGAAGAATTTCATTTCCTTTTCTAAATGTACCTATTGATTTGATTCTTACTAATTAGGTCATCTGACATGCCAGTGACTGCATTTCGCGAACATATTGGGTACATATTTGTAACGCATTGAGCAACCCATAGTTATGTTGTATTATTGACGCACAAATCAAGACCAAAAACCTAAATCAGGATTGCTACTTTTTTATCAAGTATACCAACACCATTCAAATTTATTTTTTTGGATAAAGCAGTCCAAAATAAATCGCAATAAATCATCACGTTCTTATTGCAGAGCCTGATGGTACACAAAGCATGTTTAACGAAGTTGATGACAACGAAACTCTTATTTGGAAGAGTAACTAGCCCAGTACCCTTAGTATAGCTCATGCATGCAATGGCTCGAGAGCTCCGTGCTAAGAAACCTCGCCCGGGACCATCATCTGCAGACAATCATCCATGCAATGCTCCTGAACATCGGAGCTATAGTCATGCTCTTGCGTAACATTGGCATGACTATGCAACGGGACACGTCTAATTGTGCGTGGCCTCCGAGAGCATGTCATCGATGCCGAGATCTTAGGGAGAAGGCATGCCGGCGAGCGGCTCCAGGGTCCAGCTGATACCGTCCGACATTGGACTATGCTTTCAGCTGATGAGGACACAGTTTCCCACACGATTGTCCTTTGCCATGACCATTAGCAAGGCTAAAGGACAGACATTTTCTCGGGTTGGTCTGTTCCTTTTCAAACCCGTCTTTGCTCATAACAGCTCTATGTCGCCCTGTCCAGAGCTCGGGCGATTTCATCTGTGTTTGTGAAGGTTGTGCACGGCGAGCAGCAGGAACAATTGGTCCGCTCGAATGAGGCAATATTCACACAAAACATTGTATCCGGAAGTTTTATCAACACTTTCTTTCTTGAGTGTGAAGACTTTATAATAGTATTTTGAGTTTTTATATGTGTGTATATACATAAAGATATGCATTTACTATAAGATAGATGTTTATATTCAAATTGGTTTCCTTCATTTCCAATATGCAAATACCGAGCTGGACCTATTAGGTAACTCCATGGCCCATCAACAAAATTGTGCCTAAAATTGATATTTTGCCTTTGGGTTATGTGTTACATGACGGGTCCTTCTAGTAACAAGAATAAAAATACCTAAATTATCTTAAAATCTAATATATAGGATGGCTTTTTTTTTAAACTACAGTGAATGGTAGGTGTGTAAATTATATTTCTGTTTTATCATTGGCATCTGATAATGATTTAATCTGGAAGTGGCCAAAAGTGCACTTAGTTTTATGAATATTTCATTTATGTATGAGCACAAAATTCATATCTCACTTCAGTAATTACTGTTATCAGACCATCGTACATTAAATCACAAAATTTTTGAATTTTTATTGAGTTTCAGAAGGGTACAACGAAACAACAACAGAATTTTATTTTATAACTGTAAACTGCATCTAAATTAGATGAGGTTACTATGAAGCTCAACTAATTCCATCTTCTCTCCCCCAGAGTGTACCAGGCAGTGGGGCGCGTTCCTGCGCTGATCGAACTGCTGTCGGGCGCTGAAGACTGCGCTGCCGTCACCGCACAGTTCCTGACCCCGCTGCGGGACTTGGCGCAAGACCTGCAGCGCTACCAGATGATGATCGAGACCACCCTCGACCTCGAGACCGCACTTCGAGGAGAGTTCCTCGTCAAGCCGGACTTCGACGATGACCTCAGAGGTGCGTAGATCATTAGATACATTCAGATCTGGCTCTGGGAACAACGTACGTCTCTAAATTGATGTTGAATTAAAACTTGCATCATCAAATCAAAATAATTTTGCCATATGTATACATTTTTATTTTTTATTTGCTCTTCTCTGGTGTACCTACGTAATCTACTTTTTGCATAGTAGCTGGTGCTAGCAGCAACTCACACAAGATGATCTGTCTTGTCAGGCAGAAGCAGGAGAACTGATCAATCAAGCTGAATAGTATTTGTGCACCAGTAGTAATAGGGTTTTGTGAGGTAAAAATGATATACACCATTGGTAGAGCTCCGTATATTTCGCACATCGCGATAACGCGATATCTTTATATCTTGTATTTTCTTGGAATATGAGCACGAATTACGTCATTCTAAACCCAATTCTGCAAGATTTGAATCGCGAAATAAAACGAAATATGCCATTATTGCGAAATAACACCGAAATCGACTATATTTTTGTAATACATCGCGAAATCCCACAAATGTTGTTCAGTTTTCAGAAATGTTTACAAAAAATGTTGAAACTCAACCTAAAACTTCCTATTTTACGCATAATTCATGGAAATATCCACATTCCGCGGAGAAAGCAAGCGTGCTTGTTGGTGACATTTCAAGGTTAAACCCTGCTCATACATTTGGTAACTGCGCAGGCGCTAGGAATCAGCTGTTCCCATCGCGCGAGCGAGGCAGCGATACGGCGGCGGGCGGCCATTTTAGTTGTAGTGCCACTGTATTATTAAATTATTATTATCATTATTGTGCACAAAACAATTTTACTTGTGTTTTTTACTTTGTACACAATGCCGAAACCAACAGTTACAGCCGTGTCTAGGGCTTCAGAGTTCAGGAGTGACGGGTTTTACGTGAGTGACGGAAAACTTTTGATGTGCCGGTTTTGCAACTGCAGACTAGAACTCAAGTGCAAGGACACACTGATGAAACACGTCGCATGTAAACGCCATTCAGAGTTCCTACTTAAATAAATACACTTTTATTTACTCTAAACTCTTGTTTGTGTTCTTATTTGTTACTTAGATTGCCTGTAATGTTTAGTGGTTAATGTTTAGCATTGAATCTAGGGATTGGTTACTATATAATTTTTGACAGACATATTACTTTATTGATTTGCCACTAAATTCTATAAAACCGCTAAAAAACGAAATTTGGGTTTTTAAAAACGAAATTGGTAAAATAATAAACCCATTTTCACGGGGCTCTAACCATTGGCCAAAAATGATGCAGCATCATAAAAATCACAATATTATATACCTAAGCAAAAAAATCCCCTGATATTATTTCCCCAAGTATGTAAAAACTTATACCTACAGTAAAACCTCGTTAAGTCGAAATTGAAGGGACCCAAAAAAAAGCACTTCGACTCATGATTTTTCGATTTATAAGTATTTTCATAGAATGATGTTTTCCAGACGTGTAGTAAAGATAAGCCTCGTAAACCTACCCCCTCCCCCTGCGCAAGGGTCTAGAGACCACTTGAAGACAGCTGTTTAGTGAAGGGTCAATGCCTCCAATGGTTTAAAGGACTCTTATTATTTACGCAATTATATATAATCTGCAGACTGGATACTAAACAAATTAATCACACACTTAATGTTTGACAATAAATCGATTTCACAATTATTATTTATTCAACTACCTATAGGTGTGGTGTTATTGAAAAAATAAATAATGGAACAGAAACGGAAAGATAATTGTTCGCTGTCATTTATGAATCATCAAAAGATTGAGAAAAAAATTAAATAGGTGGAAGATTTCTTGAAAAAGTCACTGATTTCAGTTTGTTTTTCAGTCGACAGAATATTTATTTTATGTGGACATCCATATTAAAAGTAAACATAAGATTAAATATTACGCAGAATAATAATTCAATGACCAATGTTTATGCCGGCAGTCAGTTGTTGACTATTTACAGCCCTTTTCAGAGTGACTTTTTGCTCTAATTCTTAGAAACAGGGATTCAACCCTCCACCCGTGTCTGTTTTTTTGTTGAGAGACCCACTTGTCTTTGAGATAGAGCAGGTAGTGCCAGCTGGGGTGCCGCGGGAAAGGGAGGGAAGTCAGGCGGACACTCTGCTCCAAAAATAGAGGACTTTTTTGATAGAAATAATCCTGTATTCTCCGAAAATTGTATTATACAAAATAAATACTTCGATTTATAAACTGAAATCACATGTTATATTTCAACTTGGGGCCAAATATTACTTCGAATTACGACTTACGCAAATTTCGGTTTATAATTTATTTTAACATGTAACAGATTATACTGTGGACGGGACTTGAGTTTTCTTCGATTTATGATGGATTTCGGCTAATGGTTGTTCGATTTAAGGAGGTTTTACTGTATAACACATACGAGGAGTTTTTCTGTCCATTTTAAACAATACCGATCGTAATTTGTATGGTGCCATCATTTTTGGCCAATGGATTTGGTATACCATTTTTACCTCACGAGACCCTAACTATGCATCATTTCAAAATGTCACCTTATCAAAATCAAAATGTCCAACGACTCTAGAATATACTCATTCAAATCAATGTCAAAGCTAAACTCAATATTTAGTTTGACATCGTTGTCAATTTGAATAATAATCAATGTCAAGTTGCAACTCTATTCCCATCTGGTCCCAGCCACACACGCAGGAAGATGTCATTGAGACATGTCCGGTTTCAGAGCTGCGAGAGAAGATGGATGACTTGGAGGCTCAGATGAAGAAGCAGCTGACTCGGGCAGCTCGGGATCTCAGCCTCGAGCCTCAGAAGACGTTGAAACTCGAGTCCAACCCTCAGCACGGCTACTTCTACAGGGTCACCCTCAAGGTCAGTGGCAGAAGATATCAGATAGTACATACGCAAGTAGACTGTGTCTGTTATTTAGTTGATCGTAGGAGGAATACATTCCACCAATAAGAGTGTTTGACAAGTGTTTGACAAGTTTGTACAGTCATATAATTGGGAAATATCAAATAGAATAATATCTAGCTACTTCAAATTATTGTACTTGGTAGGTAGTACAGAGGTGGGATTCTATAACTCCATTGCGACCGCTTAGCAATTTCTTCCATAAGGATTAACATTGAAATAATTGCTAAGTGGTCCAATGGAGTTGTAGAATCAGGGCCCAGTTAGTTAAATAAGATCGAAAAAATGTAAAAAAAATGTGTAAAAAATCTTGATCCATTCATATGGAAGCAGGATGTTTCTTTCCTTAACACATCAATGAATGTTTAGTGAATACAACTGATTCAAGTGAATGAATAGTGATTTAGGTACTACGTAGGTGACTTATTGTTGATAGGAAGAGAAGTCGTTGCGCAACAACAAAGACTACCGGATCCTAGACACAACGAAGGCCGGCATCAGATTCCGAGACGATCAGCTGACCGAGTTGAACACGGAATACATGGACCTGCGTAGTTCCTACTCCAACCACCAGAGCTCAGTGGTGCAAGAGATTGTCAACATTGCTTCAGGGTTAGTCGTGGACTTTATATCCAAAAGTCTGTTTTTTAAAATCTTTGCTTAAAATTACCTAGTGCAGTTCGTATTCTATGATTTGTTTTGACTACAGCAGGCATGTAGGAAGGGGGGGGGGATGGGGTGAAAATCCTCCCCCCCCCCCTCTCGGATTCAATTCCCCTTCCTATGTTCTTATACATTTACATGTCAATATAAAAATAAATATGCTTAAAAAGTGTTAAAATCGCGTAGAAATGCACCAAATTCATGCCTGAAATTCAAAAAATTTCCGGGGCTATGCGCCTCGGAACCGCATTTTGCTTGGGCACCCGTTTTTATTATTTTATTATAAAATTATTATTTTATAAAATTATTAATATTATGTTTTTTATTATTATTATTTTTTATTATTATAGTTTTTAATAGTATTTCCAGCTCAAGTTCTTTTACAATATTATCCCCCCCCCTTGCAAATTTAGTTCCTACGCGCCTGTACAGTATAATCAGCTTTTTATGCAGATTACCTACTCTCAGGGTTGGGTAGGTATAATACTCGACGTCTTAAATGGGTATAATACCTAGTATAATACGGGTCTAATATTAAACGTCGTAAATTATATTTTGCGACACATATTTTACACTTCTAAAACTAATATTTGTAGGAAATGATAGGGTTGCAGTGATCGACATGTAGGTAGTTTGATTATTTATTAATTACAAATTACAATACAGGGCGTCTTTTTAATATTAGTTAAATACCTAGTTTCCCATCAACATGTGGATCAGGAAACAAATTCTGATTGTCAAGAGTACAATATTTATTTTCAGTTTGAAGTAGGTACAATATTTAAAAATTAAAATATTTAGAACATTGTTTTGAATACCTATTTGAAAAGATTTGTGCGTTCAAATCTTATTTTCCCAACTATTCGATATTCGCTTTGATATTCGAAATATTTTGTGTCAAATATTTGATATTCACATCAAAGTAAAATAATCACCATTTGCACACCCCTAGATCGAAATTATAACTGCAACCTAGGAGTGACAAAATCTTGATTGTTACCTGTAAGACTAGAAGTTAAAAATTTGATCATTTAATGCAAAAATTTGAAACTTTCCATTGAGTGGAAACAAGGTGTAAGAGTGTGATTGGCATAAAATATGAAGAAAATAATTTACGACGTGAATATTCTACATATTCTACATTTTCTACATATTAGACGCGTATTTTAGACGTGTATGTCTAATATTATTTTAGACGCGTCACTACCCAACCCTGCCTACTCTATTAATTCAAGGTTCAGGCTGTAAAGGAACATAAAACATAAAGAAAAAGGAACATCTCGTCAATTCTTTTAGACTTTCTTTCACCTCATTGAATCATAGTGAGGGAAAAACTACCCCCTTTTACAATTACCTATACATTTACCAATATTTAAACGTTGAACCCACAATTGACATGTAACCGTCCACCCGTACTGAATCGCAATGCCCGTGCAGTTACAGCAGCGTGGTGCGACGCCTGGGTTCTGTGGTGGCCAACATCGACGTGCTGGCCGGCTGGGCGGTGTTGGCCGCCAGTGCTCCCACGCAGTACGTGCGACCCAGCGTCAGCGCTCCCGGTGGCGGCCGGCTGCGGCTCGACCAGGTGCGACATCCCTGCGTCGAGGTGCAGGACGGCATCAACTACATCCCCAGCGACGTCGACCTCAGTCACGGTGAGTTGCGTGTCGGGAGACGACGTAATCATTGACTCCCGCTCTATATGGGATTCAGCACTGAATGCTCTTGCCGATGTTGGAGGCTGCACTGCAAGACAAGATTCTGGCAATATAAAGACATATTAATTTTTTTTGTGAAGGGATGTGCGTTGTGAAAAATATCCGACCAAACCGGGGCTCGAACCTGGGACCTCTCACTTGCCAGGCGAGAGCTCTACCAACTGAGCTATTATTATTATGTGTCTTTATTTGCATTGAAATTATAGGTACAATACAATACAAACAGGCGATATTCAGACATTGGGCCTGATCTTCCATATAACCTTTACTTTACCTATACCTAATAATAATATCTATGAATACATAACAATTTGTAGCACTCAGTAATTGACTTAGATTAAATAAAATAAAATTAAAATTAAATAAATACTAAACATAAGAAAATTTGAGATACTGGAATCAAGTAATATAATATTATCCTAATATGGATAATAATAGTAGGTAAAAAATATAAAAATATCTTAATTATTTGTAGGCAGTACATGTACATTGTTATAATGTTAATAATGATGAACAGTCAGTCGATAATTCAATACAATGCCATGAATAACAAGAATAGCAAGTAAAAATAAATTGACATATATAAGACAGGCCAGAGAGGTCTTTTATATTTTGGCAACTCTTTTAGGACTATTTTTTTCTCTTGTTCTCTCAGCAATAAAGCTTTATATTCAGATTTAAAAATTAATACGGACGAGGTATCTTTTAAGGTTGATGGTAAATTATTCCATATCCTCGGTCCATTGATAGAAAAAGAAGAGGAGGATACAGAGTTGTGATGATTGAAAACCAGGTTATTATTTTGTCGTGTATGGTGATTATGTAAATCTCTAGAGAGTTGAATTTTATCATAAAGATAGGCTGGTGACTTGGTATTTATCAATTTATGCATAAAAGTTGCAAGATGTAGTATTCTGCGGTTTTCCATGTTTAACCAGCCAAGTTTGAAAAGATGAGGAGAGATCTGTTCCCTGAAGGGTGTATTTAATATGAAACGTACACATGAATTCTGTATTTTTTGTATGCGCTGGGACGTGGTTTTGTTTATTCCCATGTATACTGCATCACAAAAGTCAAAAATCGATAGAACTAGAGATTCAGCAAGAAGTTTCTTAGTATTTATAGGTAAGTATTTCTTAAATCTGTTGAGGTATCTAATAACACCGAAAGCTTTATTGCAGCACTTATCTACATGAACCTTCCAGGTCATATCCGTATCGAACCAAACACCTAGATTCCTGGCATTATCAACCTTTTTGATGACTACCTGGCCTAATCTCACCATTTGGTTGATGTCATCGATTTTATCTAGGGCCTTTACACTGTTTGGCTTACCTAAAGGTACCAATATTGACTTTGTAGGGTTAAGTCGTAGGCCATTTTTTTTAGAATAGATCTCAATTGAAGCCAAGTCTTTGTTGAGCTCCTCTATGCTTTTGAGAATGTTTTTGACATCATTACATGAGATAAATAATTGTAGATCATCTGCATATTGGCAGACTTTGGTATGATCTACCACAGTAGGTAGATCATGCACATGTAAATTAAAAAGAAGTGGGCCTAATATGGATCCTTGGGGTACCCCATTAGCAATAGTGAGTAATTTGCTCTGTAAAGCAGATCCATTTGCTTCAACCTTGACTACTTGTTGTCTGTTTTCTAAATAGCTAGTGAAGAATTTGTTTGTAAGATTAGAAAAGCCTAGCGCTCTTAGTTTGGCTAGCAGTAGTCGATGGTGAATAGTATCAAAGGCTTTCGAATAATCAAGTAAGGTGAGCAAGCAGATACCCTTGTTTGACATGTTGTGCAAAATCTCATCCGACATATCAAGTAAAGATGTAGTACAGCTGTATCCTGTCCTGAAACCGGACTGTTCTCTAGGAATTATATTATTTTCTTCAACATATCCTATTGTTTGCTGATACACTATCTTTTCCAAGATTTTCGAGAATGTTGGGAGGATGCTAACTGGTCTCAGATCGGTTATTTGAAGAGGGTTTGCTACCTTTGGAAGGGGAATTACAATTGCAATTTTCCATAGGTCAGGAAACGTTGATGACATTATTGCATAGTTAATGATGTTTGTGATTACATTCAAACAGTAGGGGAGGACAAGTTTTATGATTGTGATATTAATATTATCAGTGCCAGTGGCTTTTGTTTCGATTTTACTAATGATTTTACAGATTACATCCTGGTTTACTGGTTGTAGGTAAAATCGTTCCTCAGGTTCTAGGGCATTTAGCTCATCGATTTGATTTTGTATGTCTTTCTGGAAATCTTGTGATGATCCTATCTGTATGAAGTGTAAGTTAAGTTCATTGGGGTCCGATAAGTGACCTGGTAGACTCTTATCTCCCTCCGATTTGGTCACATCAGATTTCTTTAAAAAACTCCATTTATTTGAATTGTTTAATGAGTTCAGTTTGGTGAAATGCATTCTTTTTGCTGCCCCGATGTCACGGTTTATCAAATTTCTTAGATTCCTATATGTATCCCAGTCAATGTTGTTCTTGGTCTTTCGGGCTTTAGCATGAGCTTTATCTTTTTCTCCAATTGCAATTATAATATCATCAGTCATCCAGGGGGCGGGAGGTTTTGTAAATCTCTTCCTCGTCAGTGGCGCATGGTTATCAACAAGTTGTACAATTAATTTATTTAAAAGGGTCACCTTTTCATTGATATCTGGAAGTTGGTCAATATCACCCCACTGAATTTCCTCTGCCTCTTTTTTAAACATCTCAACGTTAATCCCCTTGAGATTTCTGTATTCTATATACTTCGGTTTTGTTTTCTGAACACCTATTTTATATCTGAAGTGTACTACATTATGGTCACCATGTCCCGGAGGTGCAAGCTGACCATGTGACATAAAGTGGTTGTTGTTACATAGTATTATGAGATCTAATATAGTTGCTGAGTTGTTAGTGATACGAGTAGGCGAGTCCACTATCTGTAGCATATCCAGGTTCTCCAGTGCATCTGATAGCATTCTTTTCTCGATCGTGTCATGTAACCAGTCTACATTCAGATCCCCCAAGCAAATCACATGTTCATATTTATCTCTGGTTAGTTCTAATAATTTTACACAGTTATGAACAGTTTCTGTACCTTCTCCTGGAGGTCTGTAAATTGTTAATAACGCAATTTTTATGTTTCTTATTGATAATTCAATTAACATGTACTCAAGAGTATTTCCCAGATCTTCCCTGATAATAATCGTTTCATACTTCAGATATGATCTGATATAAATGGCTAAGCCACCCCCTCTTTTCCGTTCCCGATCTTTGCGGACTAGTGCATATCCTGGTATGTGAATGCCTGGTATATCACCAGGTCTGAGCCAGGTTTCCGCCACACAGATCACATCAAAATTATTTTTCGTTACCATTAATTTAAACTCATCAACATTTCTAATTAGTGACCTTATATTAACATGACATATATTGAGGTACGATTTGCCTAATCTAAAAGAACTTTCTGTTACCTTGGGGCAAGTTATGTCTGCTTTTGCCTTACGTTTTGACTTTAATGTATTGTTTTTACGGAGAGCTGTGATTCTCCGTCACAAGTCCATAACTTCCCTTGGTTTCCTTGTGCGTTTCTTAGACGTGTGCTTATAGATCTTAGTGGGAGTGGGTTTCTTCTTCCGTTGAAGTATTTTACGAGTGCCTGATGGCGTCCGGGCAGTGACAGGGACCGGAGACGTCTGGGCCACGACTGGGTCCGGAGACGTCTCGGCCGCGACTGGGTCCGGAGACGTCTGGGCCGCGACTGGGTCCGGAGATGTCTCGGCCGCGACTGGGTCCGGAGACATCTGGGCTGCGACTGGGTCCGGAGACGTCTGGGCCGCGACTGGGTCCGGAGATGTCCGGGCAGCGACTGGGTCCGGAGATGTCCGGGCAGCGACTGGGTCCGGAGACGTCTGGGCCGCGACTGGGTCCGGAGATGTCTGGGCCGCGACTGGGTCCGGAGACGTCTGGGCCGCGACTGGGTCCGGAGATGTCCGGGCAGCGACTGGGTCCGGAGACGTCTGGGCCGCGACTGGGTCCGGAGATGTGTGGGCCGCGACTGGGTCCGGAGACGTCTGGGCCGCGACTGGGTCCGGAGCGACTGGGTACGCAGTCTCCGGATCTGGAGACTGCGTTGAGGCGGTGACTGGTGCCTGAGTGCGCGACATTGCTGCTTCAGTCACAAGGCCATCTGGAGACTGCGTTGAGGCGGTGACTGGAGCCTGAGTGCGCGACATTACTGCTATGACGTTATTGTGCGGAGTTGGCTTGATGGGAGGAGGTAGTTTTTCCTTTTCGAATACTTCTTTAAGTGTGATTAATAAGGGTGGTTCTGTTATGAGACTAGGGCTGTTCAGTGGTGTAAAATCATTCATTTTCACCAGAAGTGTAGAGTCAGTTTTGCTTATTTCTTCATTAACATGGTCTACAATTACCTTTCCAAGCTTTGCTTTTCCCCAGTGATTAAGGTGCAAGCCCTGCCTTGTATAATCTTTTTTCTTAAAAATGTTACTAGTTCTGAGGAATGTGATTTCCGCATCATTTTTTATTTCGATAAGTTTCTCTATTTTGTTGTTGATTGATTCTATGAAGCTGTTCTTTTCTGGTTTGTCGTATCTGTCCAGAATGTTAACTATAACAACTTTTGGAATTGGTTTTGAGTTTGTTAAATCTTCTAGCGCAGTTATAATGTTGTCCGTTTTGCGACTGCTGATGTTGTTGCTGCCTCCAATGAATACAATCACATCTTTCTCTGTTAGGTTGGAGTTGGCACATTCCTGAATCATGGCCAGGTTCTCAATGTTGGCGCTAGGCTTAACTATACTCTCAGTCTTTATTTCTCCTACTTGCCTACATGTAATACTGGTTATGTGGTCTCGGAGGTCTCTTCCATGACTGTCAGACACAATCTTTAGTTTCGTGGGTCTATTTATTTTGATTTTGTGCACGTTCGAATTAACGGTGTCAAAGCGAATTAGAGGCGTTTCTTCCTCGCTATTTGTCACAGGTTTTGTTATTGTTGGCATCACTGCTGGCAACGCAGTTTGTTCAGTCGGGCAGGTAGAAACCTGTAGCGATGCCGATAATGAAACATGCTGATGCTGAGTCGGTAAAGCAGTCTTGAGTTCAAGGTCGATTACCTTTTTCTCCAATACATTTATATGGCTCTTTAAGGCTCGGTCGGACGGACGGACATTAGACACAACACACTGATGAGGGTTAGAGATCTCCGAGGAGAATGGAATGAAGGTAGAGAATGCTCACTACGAACTGTCATACCACCGGTGACGAAGCTGTCACCATGTCTCATTGCACTTGCGTGCGCAACCCTCTTTTACTCGACTGAACGAGTTGCTTTTCAGCTCGAATGATGAGAATGTAGGTTTCTGTGGAAAACTTCCATGGAGTCTGTTCGAGAGACAGACAGTTCGTAGTGAGCATTCTCTACCTTCATTCCAATCTCCTCGGAGATCTCTAACCCTCATCAGTGTGTTGTGTCTAATGTCCGTCCGTCCGACTAGAGCTCTCGTCCGGCAAGTCAGAGGTCCCGGGTTCGAGCCCCGGTTTGGTCGGATATTTTTCATAACGTACATCCTTTCATATCATCCTGACTCCATGGAAGTTTTCCACAGAAACCTACATTCTTAATTTTGTTTAATACCACATCCTGTCTTCATATTTATAACAGACATTCGTATTAAGTATATTGTTGTGCTGCGCCAGCTGTCCCTGCAATCTTGTCAGATGAAAAAAGATCTCAGCCGGACGCGTGAAGAAATTGACCTTGGTCTATACGTAAGAACGGGTTGGCATCCTTTGTCACTAGACATCGACGACAGTCTTGCAAATCCTGTTTGATCATTGCTGTACATGTTAAAGCATGTGCCCAGTACACACGACACATCCACCTCAAACATTGGATATGACCTTGGATTTTATAATCCATCTCTATAATGTTATATCACGCGCATGCACATCGCACATGTCTGTCCTGGAACAATTTAACATTGAAATCCACGCATCAAATTCGATTGAATGTGTAATGTCATGAACGAATACACCTATACAGGGATAGATAACGCCGTATCAATTACATGCTAAACGACAGTCCCTATCCGTGTCCTGTTTTCAAATAAAATTCACAGAAATAAAACATGGCCGACCACTAAAAGCCAAATAGTATGAGTTTTCTTGTCAAGCTGACACAAGGCCTACACCAATATATTACCAAAACATGATGTAGGTATATAGGAGCGCCAATACAATATCGACTTAATATAACCAGACAAACCTTTATCAACAGCTTATGTACAGAGAAAGCCATGTCAACACGAAGGCGGGTTTTCAGATTCTTAAATATGGACGGAAAAATTGAATAGTTTCATTCTGATGTCTTGCTAATTTACATATTTACTCTCTGCTTCATGGGCAATTAAATAAACACTGATTCTTCTTCTTTGGCATGGGAGTATTCACAATATTGTCAGTTATTTTACGGATGAAGAAACAATTAAAGAAAATCACAATATATACGACAAAAGCACATAAAATATGTCAAAACATTTTTGTATCAGCTGTTTCAATGAAGTGACTTTCAGAAGGCTGTGGTTTATATTACTTTTACTGCATGCATGAAAACTGCATGAAAACGAAAGTAGAAATGTTTAGAAGGCTAAGGTGAAGCGGATATTTCAAATGAAACGCGAAGTTATCTATCCCTGTATAGGTGTATTAGTTCATGGTAATATGTGTACTGGGCAAAACCTTTCTGGTTTTAAATCTGGAAATTTGTCTTCAGACGACATAACGCAATACATCGTGACGGGACCCAACATGGGCGGCAAGAGCACCTTCATCCGGTCTGTGGGCGTGGTGGTGCTGATGGCGCAGATGGGATGCTACGTGCCGTGCGCCAGAGCAGACATCTCGCTGGTGGACGCCATCCTGGCGCGAGTGGGCGCCGACGACTCGCAGCTCAAGGGCATGTCGACATTCATGAACGAGATGGTGGAGACGGCGGCGATGATCAGGGTAGGTGGCGTCTCGGTGATATGTGTCACAATTAGTGATGGCAATTTTCTGAAAAAATTTTTTTTTGAAAATTTTCATGAAAATTTTCAATGCGTTGAAAATTTGTTAAATTACTTTTTTTAGAAGAAGATTATTATTTATTTACTTTTTTTATTGCTTTATTGCACACAATTGTTAATAATATATCTGAAAAAAGCGTAAAATCAAAACCAAAATGAAAGCCAAATATAAGCCCAAATCTCAGTTTTTCTTCATTGTAATTTTGGCCAGACTGTAATTTCTACATAGGCGGGAAATTTGAATGCTGTATTAATGATCATTTTGCACATTTACCACTCAGACAACAACACGCATCAATCACACATCATACAAGAGATCATTATGCATCCCAACTAGGCACATAATTACAAATAAATGTATTATATAAAATATAATTGAATTTAAGCATTTTTAAGAAAATTTCAAATTTTCAAGGGTCTCTGAAAATTTTCTGAAAATTTTCAATTTTCTGAAAATTTTCAAATGAAAATTTTCAATGGTGCCATCACTAGTCACAATGTAGCTACTAGGTCTGTTCATTTGCCCTGCTCTAAGCTTCTCGGAGTAGCACTGATCAGTAGCACTGATTGTGGCTTTTCGGCTGCCATCGAGCAGGGTCAGTTCAGAGCAGTCGAGCAAGATGGAGCAGATATTTCTACTCGGACTTTTTGGCCAGAGTGAGTTCTACTCGCACGGGAAGTACGAAGATTTTGATTTGAATTTCAAAATGGTGACATGTTTTTAGTTCTAGTATTGTTTCAACACCAAGTAGCAATAAATAATAATAATCTTCTTCTGGTTCCGACAATGTTGTCAGGTCAGACAGTGGGAGCTCCCACTGGGTCTAGGGCCTCGGATCTCTTCCAAACCGGCTGGCCAGGCCTGACGTTTCATCCTCCTCCTCTTCTTCATCCTCGTCACCTTCCTCCAACTTCTTCACCAGCTCCCTTCAGATCCTCCTGTCCTCCCACCACTTATCTGCTTCCACTTTCTGCCACCTTTGCTGCCTGTCCTCCACGTCTTCTCTGATAAGACCACTCCACTTCTCTCTTGGTCTCCCCACTCTTCTTCTTCCCACCACTGTTTCTTCAAACTCCTGTCTTGGTATTCTCTTGAGATCCATTCTTTTCATGTGTCCAAACCAACGCAATCTCTCTCTACCCATCTTGTAGCTCAAACTTTCCACTCCCAGCTCCTTCCTAATACAACGGCTTCTCAACCTGTCCATCTTTGTTACTCCCTTCACACTTCTTAGGAATTTCATCTCCGCTGCCTCCAGCTGGCTGCGTTCCTTATTTCCAATCCCCCATGTAACTGCTCCGTATGTTAGTATTGGTAAGAAATACATTTATTGTTAATAATTATATCTTTGATATTCTGTCAGAATTTATGTATTTATTAATATGTCCGTAATCATGTATTACAAATGGCGCTAAAAACAAGAAATGGCCGTTCGCCAGCTACCAAAAAGAGCAGCTGCTCGAAGTTGCTCGGGCCTAAAAATGACATCATCCAATGTTGCTCTGCTCTGAACCTGCTCTTGCTTGAACTGGCACTGGATTTGTCAAACGAACAAACCTACCTACTCATTCATGTATTCTTACTCGTCATTCCTATTGATCACAGATAATATGTTAGGGTCATTATTACAACCGCTCTAATTATCAACAATGCATCCATTTTGGTTTCCAACCTCCAATAGATTGTAAACTCTGTAACGATAAATGCAGTGTTCATTCAGAGAACGTTTGTATTCTGTATTTGACTTCTATTAAATGTATCTAAAACTTCAATCATTTGTAAAGTGACCAGCAGTCGATCTGTGGATTGGAAAAGGGTCATTTTATTTTCCCGTCCCCTACTTTACCTGCGTGCGCACCATGCTCCATTGTTATGCCGAACCTTCTCTTGGGTTGAGCTCACTAAAATAAAATACCTGTTTTTCAAGAAAATCCCAATCCACAGATTGATTGCGGGTCACTTTATCATTTCGTTTTTTTGTGTCATTTGTTGGTCAATGAAAACTTGTGTAGTACTAGTGCTCAAACAGACTTATCCTTTTCCTTGTATCCTTTTCCATGTACACAATGTTTTATGGAGTCATTATTTTCCAGACGG
The DNA here is from genome assembly GCA_934045905.1 of Leuctra nigra. NCBI lineage: Eukaryota > Metazoa > Arthropoda > Insecta > Plecoptera > Leuctridae > Leuctra > Leuctra nigra. The sequence continues at coordinate 7,005,924 of OW203766.1, read as the reverse complement.
CCACAAAGAATTCCTTACTGATTGTTGACGAGCTTGGAAGAGGAACATCTACTTTCGATGGTTGCGGAATGGCCTGGGCGATAGCAGAGTGAGTTCAGGATTGTTTCCTTATTTTTAGATTTTTTGGGGGGGAAATCAGTGTGAATTTTTAAATTATTTATTGTGATTTTTTAGTTTTTTAGATTTTTCATATATTTTTTTTCTTTTGTTGATGTGTAAACTAATTGTTTGCCTTTTCACTCTCTCCACTGAGGATAAACTTGCTAACCCAAGTGACCAGAATGTGATAGAAGGACGTTTTCCATTGGGCTCTCCATTGGTTCCATCACAATGTCTGTGTGTTGCAGACACCTCGCTTGCAACGTCAAGTCCCTGACTCTGTTCGCCACGCACTTCCACGAGCTCGCCGACCTGACCAGCCGCTACCCCAACATCTCCAACCGCCACGTGACTGCGGCGACCGACGAGGACCAGCTGACCTTGCTGTACGCAGTGCAGCCGGGCTTCTGCGACCAGAGCTTCGGACTGCACGTAGCCAAGCTCGCCGCATTCCCGGCGGCGGTGCTCGAGTTTGCCGCGCGCAAGCAGGCGCAGCTGGAGGCGCTGCAGGTGCACGCGTCCAGAGAGCAGGCGGAGGTCAGTGCATCCATCTTGTATGTAGATTCACATAGAGTCTTGGGAAACAGTTCAAATCCATGTATTCTAATGTTTTATGTCCGTAGTAACACTCTGGACCCCTGTTTTCCAGATTGTTCGAGTGCTCGTATATTCAAGCTTGACGTCAAGCGTGGACCCAAACAAAATAGCAATCAATCTGCCACGTCAGTTTATTATTTTGTATGTTTTCAGGCGGCTGTAAATCCGTATGAAATTTGTCTCGAACGCTCTTGAAAATAGGTACCCTGGACTTGCACACCGGAGGTCCAGTCCTCTAGGTTCGATTCCCGCAGCCGTCCTTCCTAACTGTGTTTTTTCGTCGTTTTCCCTCAATCAAGAGACAACCTCTAGGAAGATTCCCAGTTAATAAACCAGACCACAACCCCCTCCTTCCCACTGACCATCTTGACTAATTCTTCATGTTCATCTCCATATCATAATTATTGTTCTTCATCCATCGGTATTAGCCTAGTTACAAAACAGTTTGATAAAAAATACTACTAAAGCGAATTGAGCTTGTAATTTGATTAATGTTTTAATTAGGTACATAACTGACATTATTCAAAGTAAATCATTCAATAAACTTATATATTAATTGAAGAGTGAAGCGGGCACTAGTCAACATACCATATTTTTACCATCCCATACCATGAAATACCCATATTACCGTATTAACTCGTGTATAAGACGCAATTATATGTCAATATTTTGATTCTGAAAACAGCCCTGCGTCTTATACACGCATACCAAGCTTTTTTCCCAGTAAATCCAAGGTGGATGTTTGTAAACAGAGCTGTGGTAGACTGCCACATGTAGTCTATCTCTGCCTTTCCCTCTAACTCTGTCTGGACTACTCATACTGTGTCTAGACACAACACTATTAACATATTAAATTTGTGCAACAAAATGTTTTCCCTTGCATTTAGATCAGGAGACAAAATATATGTTAATGTCTGAAAAACATGGCTCTGACAGGCATAAAATAGACTAAACACTGTTGAATGGCGATCTTAATGGAAGGGGAGGAGAAGAGTTGGGTTTGTTTTGGAATGCAGAGGAAAGGCAGGTGCAAGCCTCTTAGAGCAAGCAACAGCTGCTGGGAAGAGACTCCCCTCCCCCCTTTCTCAGAAGCTGGAAATTACTGTTTGTTTACAACAAGTTGGCAGTGACCAACATTTAGATGGATATCATGTATACAAACACACAATGTTTTTCATCATTTTACTGCGTCTTATACACGCATGCTAAGTGTTTTCTTAAAATAGACTTCTCAAAACAAGGGTGCGTCTTATACACGAGTGCGTCTTATACACGAGTTAATACGGTAGTTAATGAAACTGTGTTGTTTGCTGATTGTGTGTTTCCCCTGCTTGTAGGCTGATGCTGGGGAGAAGTTGATGCAAGAGTTCCTAGACAAGGTCATGCAGCTAGTCATAGATGGCGTCACAGGGGATGAGTTCAAACAGCGAATGGCACAACTCAAAGCCGACGTCAAGGCTGCAGACAACGCTTACATCCGAGCGTTGGTGTCTTGAACCATGTCGCATGATGCATCAAGTGACGAGTGAGGAGATGTGCTCCAATGTGGATTCAAATTAGTTTTCTAAATCAGGCTAAATCGATGTATAGTCAAATAATGTACTGATTTTGCTCTTTCCAATGGCGTAATAAACTTGTTGCATTCTAGCCGGCACTAGAAGCAAGTAGCAACTGAACTTAGACCTAACGAAGCAGGTAGAAAAGGAGAACTGTTCAAACAAGCTGCAAATTATGACCAGCTCTGTGAGTTCAAAACTTCAAATAAGTTCGAAAATCAAAAGAATGACAATGTAAACTCAATATTTTGTTTGACACCTCGTATGTCAAATCATACAATCGATGTCAAGTCCCAACCCTAAATACATTCAGTGGACAGACAAGTGAATCTCATTTCATGTGTTAATTTTTAAAATCTATAAATAAAATTGAATCTTTTAAAACATAATTTTGTGTTTATTATATTAACTTTTAGCTCCTATTCCTCATCATATCCTCGAGTTCCAACTTTTTGATTTCTAGAAATGTGAATTTGTGACTTCGTTTTATCATACTACTATTCTATATTATTATAATATAATTATTAACTTATGTTATTAATTAATATTAATATTCCTTTTGAAGTCTCAAAAAATGTTATTATGGTGTTATTGTCCTGTGAGAATAGCCTGAGAGCAAGGTTGTAAAGTTCGTTCACGATAAGAATTTCACTGACGTTTTAGTCGATCACGTCGTTCATTGGTCAGTCACTTGAACACTGCCCTGTCAATGGCAAGACTTTCTTCTTTGTATTATTGAAATTGTATAAATTATGTCAAATACACTATTTTTATTATTAGAAAATATTAGAAAAATTCAATCGAATTGATTTATTTCCATCTACAGTCGTATTATACATAGTTTTGGATTATTCTATTGATATTTTCATATGTAGGTATACAATTGTTCATTTGACTACAGTAGTATCTACACGGCCGCCATTACGGCTTGCAATTCTAATCGTGAATGAACTTTAGAACTGTGCTACTGGCTAGTGGCTGCTACCTTCACTCTGTTGCTCGCTGATTATGATTGTGTTGTGTCTTCAACTTACAAAAGTAAACTAAATCATTTTATTAAAAGTGGGGCAAGTTTATTATAGTTTTATAGATGGCGGGATCTATAGAGATCCCATTACGGGATACCGATGAGGTAAGTAGGTACCTACCTGTTTGGCTCTTATTTAAGTGACATATCGGCGTTTAACCTAAAAATCCTTCCATCTGCCATGGCTTCCCAAGCCGCTTCAAGCTTTCTAAACTTATTATTGATGACAGGTCATCGAGCTGTACTTCGATCAGCTACCAGAAGGCGACGAAGTATTGAGTATTCTTCAACAGGAACATGCCGCTCTCAACATCTGGGTCACACTCGCCGTAAGTTATCTTTCAAATATGTCTTTGCCTCTTTCAACAGCCACAGGCATTGTTCAATGACAGTTTTCTCTTTAAACTAAGATGCAAAGATGTTTCTTAATTTTACTTGTCTTCTAGATCGAGTATTACAAGCAAGGCAAGACCGAAGATTTCCTTAAGATCCTGGAGTCATCTCGCAATGATGCTAGCACCGACTATCGAGACTACGAGAAAGACCAAATGCTTACGCTTGACATGCTTGCTGCATACTTTGTGCAGAAGGCAAACAGAGAGAAGAACAAAGACAAGAAAAGAGAGTACTTCACTAAAGCGACGCTGCTATACACAACTGCCGATAAGATCATCATGTACGATCAGAACCATCTTCTTGGAAGGGCATATTTCTGTCTTTTGGAAGGTGATAAAATGGAACAAGCCGACGCGCAGTTCAACTTCGTATTGAATCAACTTCCAAATAACATCCCGTCATTACTCGGCAAGGCATGTATTGCGTTCAATAAGAAGGATTATCGAGCTACTTTAGCATTCTACAAGAAAGCACTACGTACTAATCCACAATGCCCTGCACAAGTTAGGTTGGGTGAGTATTTTACTTGACTTTAATAATTAAATGTATGGGTTAAATGGTCAATAAAATGTGAAGATAATTGTATTTGTTGTTGTCAGGTATGGGCCACTGCTTCTTAAAGATGGGTAACCCCGAGAAAGCGAAGATGGCGTTTGAGCGAGCGCTGCAACTGGATCCGTCGTGCGTTGGCTCGCTGGTCGGGTTGGCGATCCTGAAGCTCAACCAGCAGGAGCCGGAGCAGATCCGCAGCGGAGTTCAGATGCTGTCCAAGGCTTACACCATCGACTCCACCAATCCCATGGTCCTCAACCATCTGGCCAATCACTTCTTCTTCAAGAAGGATTACCACAAGGTGGGAAACATGATTTACAGGATGGGGGCAAGTCTATAAGACTACAACTGATTAGTAAACATTACCAGTCTTAGACTGGCTACTATTTTCCACTTCTCACTACATCCCTCTTTTAAAAAAAAGTTTTTTATGTGGCAAAGTGTAATCTCACACTAAAGCTAAGTAACTTTTTTTATTCACTATCGAAGTATTATTTTATTACCTAGGTTACCATTTTGCAATACCTAATCAAAAAGCCACATTAGCAATTTTTTATGCAAATTTTGCTGTTTTCCTCCCATTTTAAAATTATGTTGCTCGGCTTTTGCAATCTTTCAAAAGACAAGTTGAGTAGAAGCCCGCTCCTTGGGATTTCAATGATACCTATTTGATTTTGATTAATGTCGTTTTCGGCTGGCCGCACTGGGGTTGCACTGAGCTGCACTGAGTGCAAGTGGCGTGTTCGACTGGCAGTGCGAGTTGCTCTAGGGCAATGTTTTCGTATTCGACTGGGAAGTGGTGCACACTGGGTGCGCACTCAGTGCACTATTTCTTGCTCGGAAATATTAGGTAGAGTTGCCCCCTCCACTCCGCCGCACTCCGACAAAATGGCGGCACGAAAAACAAAATTGATGTTGTTACTGGAGGTTTTCCTTCAAAACACTCGGGAGCTCAATTTCTTCGGTTGCCATTTGAAAATAGCTGTCAGTGTCAAAACACAAAATCAAAACATACCATTCGTATTCGGCTGAGACCGCACTGGGGGCAGCACTAGGCAGCACTAGGGCAAAACCAGGTTAAGACATGACGTCACGATCAAGAACTCAGTGCAACCCCAGTGCGGCCAGCCGAAAACGACATAAGTACTAATAAAAGACAACCGTTATTAAAAACCAATGATTCATAAAGGTTTGGCTACTTTCTTCCCACTTTTATATGTTTTCACCACTATTCAAACACTATTTTATCCTAACTTGAGCCATTCTTGTTACCTTGGCAGTTCTACCTGTTATCGTGTGGGTGGATGTATGCGACTAACTAATGTGAGTGGTACCGCACAGGTCCAGCATCTCGCGCTGCACGCGTTCCACAACACGGAGAACGAGGCGATGCGCGCCGAGAGCTGCTACCAGCTGGCGCGTGCGTTCCACGTGCAAGGCGACTACGACCAGGCGTTCCAGTACTACTACCAGGCCACGCAGTTCGCGCCCAACTCATTCGTCTTGCCGCACTTCGGGCTCGGACAGATGTACATCTACAGGGAGGACACGGAGAATGTAAGTTGATCTCCGTGAGAAGCCAACCGTTGCGTCGTAACTTGTAGAGGACAACACTCTGTGCAACAAGTTGATAGGTTAAGCAAGCCTTTGTCAAATTAGTTTTTGTGTGAGGGTTGTTGCTATAAGGACTTTAGAGACAACAAAGACAAACCTACTGATTTGTGAGTGAAAAGGTGTTATGCAACGGAAATAGGTATGCTGCGCACGGTAACGCTCTGAACTTGTATTCCGGAGGCCCGGGTTCGATTCCCGCGGCCGTCCTTCCTGACTGGGGTTTTTTCGTGGTATTCCCTCAGTCGACAGGCAAATGCTGGGAAGGTACCCTACTAATAGTCCACGACCGCCTCTATCTCACTTCCATCCTTACCTACTCTTTACCATCATCTCCCAATCATAATCATTCATTCGTCACCATTAGCCTCACTGCAGAACAGTGTGACATAAAGCCCCAGAAAAAAGGTGTTATGCATTCTCACCCAACAAACCAATGTGTCAAAAATATTCCAAAATAATATTAAAATTTCAACCTACTCTTGAAGAGTTCCCAATCGATTTAGCTAAACATTTGCAAAATATGATAGTCGGTCTCATTGGTCATGTAAAATTTTCCAACTGAGAAATTACCATACCCACGTGTACCTATTATTGTAGCGCTTCCTCTGCAGTTCTGCCTTCATCCAAGCATAGCATAGTGCCTATATTTGTAATGGTGACACAAGACATTTTGTAAGAGAATACTTCAATATACCTAACTGTATTTGTTAACTTTTGTCAGCTTGATAAGTACTTAATTACTTGTTTACATTTAATGTAGCACCTGCTTAAGCTAGGTACCAGTTTATATGAAGACTTTAGAATGTATACACATTTTGAAGATCGTTTTAGAATGAATGGAGATGACAACATGGCATGTTTGTGTATAAGTAAGTAAGTAAGAGTGTGTAACGGCTTGCACAGGCAGCCCAGTGCTTCGAGAAGGTGCTGAAGGCGCAGCCAGGCAACTACGAGACGATGAAGATCCTGGGCTCTCTGTACGCCAACTCCGCCAGCCAGTCGAAGCGCGACATCGCCAAGACGCACCTGCGCAAGGTCACCGAGCAGTTCCCCGACGACGTCGAGGCCTGGATCGAGCTGGCGCAGATCCTGGAGCAGTCTGACCTTCAAGCAGCGCTGCAGGCGTACGCCACAGCCACCAAGATACTGCGCGACAAGGTCAAGGCAGAGATCCCACCCGAGATCCTCAACAACGTCGGATCACTCTACTACAGGCAGGTCACTTTCAGTACCTACTCTTTAGTTCTTGAGTTTACTAGGTTCTACTCCTCGGTTGGGAAACGTTAAAAAAAATCTGTGTAATTCCAATTTTTTACAACTTTCTCTTAAACTATCTCCTCTGAAAGTACCTATAAATTTAAAATTCAGTAGGAATTATCAATTATTTAATATTTAATGTACCTAATCTTCTTTGTTTTTAATACATTAATTTGCGGACAGCTACAGGACCAGTGTTTAAGTCCCCTTCTACTGTTCAAATTGTTTTTAAATGATTTTTTTTATTCGTAAAAGAGCAGACCATATTTTTTTGAAGAATATCTTACCTACTGAGTAATAAGTTTCCAAATGTACATGCTTGCTTGCTACTCGTTTATTACCTATTTGATGTCATGTGCTACAACCTGCGTGGACTCAGATTGACCATGTGTTGTGCTTCAGACTGGGCAACCTGGAAGAGGCCCGGAAGAACCTGGAGGAGGCGCTGACGCGCTCCAAGGCAGAGGCCGACCAGGACGCTCAGTACTACAACTCCATGGCGGTGACCACCACGTACAACCTGGCTCGACTCAACGAGTCTCTGTGTCAGTTCGACCGCGCAGAGAAGCTCTACAAGGTACGCGCTTCATTCTCAGTGTACAGTGGTGAAAATAAGATTGTACTCTTGTTGATTGTTTGTTTTACTCTGCCTCTCTCTGACCCATCATATACTTTTTTATATGGAGCAAAGAGAGATAGAGTACAAACAACTTATTTCCACGCTTGTACACGTACTTCACCTTCTCCATCACTTCCTCACCATCACCAGGACCGAAGTAAGTACCTTTGTTGAAAGAAGTCACCGTTTTCTGGACACGTAGAATAGATAATAGAATAGGAGAACATACCTCAGACGAAGAAGAATTGAAATTCATTTCAATGATTCTTGAGGTTAATTCATTAAATAGCAATTATCCAGGCCTACTTAAGTATTTGTAATGGAGATAAAAGACATTTTGTAAGAGAATATTTCAATATAACTGTATTTAGTAACTTTTTTCAGCTTGATTACTGTATTCCAAAAGTGTGAAACGCAAAATCGAGGAAATGAACTTCTGGCCTTCTACCTGTGATATACAGCTGTTCATTGACAGGTTATTTGCAGCTGTCCTACTGACATGAAAAGGGATTCTACTTATTGTTTGAAGAAGGTGGAGGTTTGCATCTTGAGAGATTTATGTCTTGATTTATTTAATTATTTAATCTATTGATCTAGTAACTTGGGTATTACCGTATTAACTCGTGTATAAGACGCACTCGTGTATAAGACGCACCCTTGTTTTGAGAAGTCTATTTTAAGAAAACACTTAGCATGTGTGTATAAGACGCAGTAAATGATGAAAAACAGTGTGTGTTTGTATACATGATATCCATCTAAATGTTGGTTTTCCAGCTAACTGAGCTATTTTAATGAAAATCACTGCCAACTTGTTGTAAACAAACATTAATGTCCTGCTTCTGAGAAAGGGGGAGGGGGTGTCTCTTCCCAGCAGCTGTTGTTTGCTCTAACAAGCACGCACCTGCCTTTCCTCTGCATTCCAAAACAAACCCAACTCCCCCCTCCTCCCCTTCCATTAAGATTGCCATTCAACAGTGTTTAGTCTATTTTATACCTCTCAGAGCAATGTTTTTCAGATGTCAACATATATTTTGTCTCCTGATCTAAATGCAAGGGAAAACATTTTATTGCACAAATGTAATATGTTAATAGTGTTGTGTCTAGACACAGTATGAGTAGTCCAGACAGAGTGAGAGGGAAAGGCAGAGATAGACAACATGTGGCAGTCTACCACAGCTCTGTTCACAAACATCCACCTTGGATTTACTGAGAAAAAAGCTTGGTATGCGTGTATAAGACGCAGGGCTGTTTTCAGAATCAAAATATTGACATATAATTGCGTCTTATACACGAGTTAATACGGTAATACTAATGTTAACTGAATGCTGTGTGTAAAAGCCTGTCAGGATGTCAAGTTACATGACAATGTCTCTTCTCCGCAGGATATTCTTAAGGAGCATCCCAACTACGTGGACTGCTACTTACGACTGGGCTGCATGGCTCGCGACAAGGGGCAGATCTACGAGGCTTCCGATTGGTTCAAAGAGGCGTTGCGGATCAACAACGAGCACCCAGATGCTTGGTCACTGCTCGGTCAGTTACTTGTTGTGTAAAGTAATACCTACACAAGTTAAAACTGTTTTGATGTCATAAATTAATCGCTTAACGCTGGTTTTAATGAATGGAAGTGGCTGGAGCTGCAGCACGTTTGCTGATTTCAGTGGAGGATGACTTCTCTGTTTCTAGTAAACAGAACGGAAATATTCTGCTAATTTATACAGAATCTCATCCCGGTTGTTTCAAATTTAATTCTAACTGCTGACAGTTGCAATACAACAATATGTAGAGGTTGTTGGTCGAGACAGTGTGACAGTAACAATTAATCGTTAAATGTACAATTAACAACCGTATAAAAGTCTGGATCCCATGAGAGAACGCGTGAGGTCTGAACGACGTATGTTCCCGCAGGCAACCTGCATCTGGCCAAGATGGAGTGGGGTCCCGGACAGAAGAAGTTCGAGCGTATCCTGAAGAACCCGGCCACCAGCAGCGACGCCTACTCGATGATCGCCCTCGGCAACGTGTGGCTGCAGACGCTGCATCAGCCCAGCCGGGACAAGGAGAAGGAGAAGCGGCATCAGGACAGAGCGCTGGCTCACTACAAGCAGGTGTTGAAGTGAGTACATGTCTCCAAGCAACTTGCATTCATTGCTATGAGTCGGGTGTGCGATAACGACTTTTATAACCCAAGTCGAATACATACGACTTCCTATTTAATTGTACAAAAGCAAGGGAAAGCTCATTCTCACAAATATATTCGATATTTGGGCATCTACCTAAGTATGTTCGTCATTGAATTGGCAGCACCGAAAATATTATTTTCTGTTTGGAATTCCTATTTTGAACACCCAACAAAAATTAAAAATGTAGAAAAACTGTCACTTCAAACTTCAACTGAAGAATCTTCTAATAAAAACGACACATCGCTCCGTAGATGAATTCTATAAAGACAAGGATTGGTGAATGTAGGTAGGTAGTACTACACTTATTTATGGATAATCATTAACTAAAGTCTAAGTGTTAAGGTGATACTAGCGCTCAGCCGTTTTAGAAAATTGAGAGAGAAAAATTGTTTCATAAGTGAGTGTAACTTTTACAGGATGTTCACATGATCAGTCTGATTGGATATTAGTAGCATTTTTTCATTTTTCATTATTGCATCGTTAATTAGGCGCCGGTTATTCAACAAAACCGCACAAAACTCAGAAATTTGCGATACGATTGGAGACCAAACCCGTTAACCAATTGATCTCAAATTTTAATCATGTTTAGATGAAAGACAAACTTAGGGTTATCACTTGGCACATTTTTGAAATTTAATTTTATACGGCCGCCAGGGAGACAAGAAAATAACTAATTTTTCACAAAAAATCCACTTATTATTTCTAATTAACGAAACAAAAAATTAAAAATGTACCAAGGGATAACCCTAAGTTTGTCTTTTATCTAATCATGGTTAAAATTTCAAATAATTTGGTCTACCCATTTCGTCTCCAATCGTATCGCAAAAAGTGTCTACAAAAGGCAGCAAAATCGCTCGCGCTTGCAGCACCTTGAGTATTATTTATTAAGATTATTTTATTTTATGTTTAATCCATATAATTACCTTAAAAAAGATGTATCATTTTATTTTAATAAACGCATTCCGACCCATTCTGCAGGAACGACCCACGCAGCATCTGGGCCGCCAACGGCGTGGGCGCGGTGCTCGCGCACAAGGGCTGCATCAACGAGGCGCGCGACATCTTTGCGCAGGTGCGCGAGGCAACTGCGGAGTTCTGCGACGTGTGGCTGAACATTGCGCACGTGTACGTGGAGCAGCGGCAGTACGTGAGCGCCGTGCAGATGTACGAGAACTGCCTGCGCAAGTTCTACAAGCATCACCACGTCGAGGTATTGGACTGAACACTCGGCTCTTAAGAATAATCCATCCCTGGTTCCAATTTAATGGGTCAGGGGTGGGTGATCCCACCAACACTAGGGCCGCAGGACTCCTGGAAACCGGCTGGCCACGCCTGGCGTTTCCTCCTCATCTTCCTCCTCCTCTTCTTCCACTTCTAATTGTTTTGTTCCACAAATTCCTTCCACCTTGTTCTGTCCTCCCCCTGTCTCTCAGCCTCCAACTCACTCCACCTTCCTCCTCTCTCCAGCACATCCTCCTTGATCAGTCCAATCCACCTTTCTCTTGGTCGCCCCACTCTCCGTGTTCCCACTGTAGCCGCTTCAAACACCCGCCTTGGCTCTCGATCGGTTCCCATCCTAAAAATATATTTTACAACTTGTCACAAAATAGTAATAAAATTGTGTAATCAACTTCAGAATCTGATTGTTACAAATAATGTAGGTGTATCCAAGTGATACCAATCTTACTGCCACAGCTGAAAGTAGAGTAGGGATTCAAGTTAATTTGCTAATTGTAACAGACACAGGCATTTATAAGTTTTCGTTTTTAAAATTCATTATTTCTTTTGTTTTACCTTGAGTTTGATCATGATTCAAATTTTAATTGCGTTCTTACAACTCAATCGAGATTTGGATCATGATCGAGTTCGATTGAGTTCAGTTCACACACATTTTCGATTGCAATCAAGATTTTGGATCATGATCGAATCCTCAGTGTGAACAGGCTATTACTCAACTTTAGCATCTGAACTGATACCTTTGAGCTTTGTCAAAAACAAAAAACCAAACAATATCAAACGTTAGACAATTTACCAATTAAAGTCAACTTTAATCGTAAATCATAACTCAAACTGTCTTGATATTCATACTTTTTGGTCTAAATTGTAATTTCGGATACAAAACAATCCCTCCTAATGCACCTAATCGACAGTCAACGATGTGTATGTTGACGCCAGTGTGTCCTGCGCAGGTTCTGCAGTACTTGGCGCGCGCCTACTTCAAGGCCGGCAAGCTGAAGGAGGCCAAGATGGCGCTGCTAAAGGCCCGTCGCGTCGCGCCGCAGGACACGGTGCTGCTGTACAACATCGCGCTGGTGCTGCAGCGGCTCGCCACGCAGATCCTCAAGGACGAGAAGTCAACGCTGTCCACCGTGCTCGCGGCCGTCTACGAGCTGGGCCTGTCGCAGAAGTGAGTCACAACTCGATTCCCCTGATGTGTAGTTCTGTACCTCAGGAGGTTGCACTCATTGGAATCATGTCATCAAGCTGTCAATTGCAATTTCACTGAAGACAACAAATACAGTTTATTGAATTCAATTCAAATTGGGCCATTTCAATTTCTAGTAAATGAAATACCGTTTTGAGTGAAACTGAAATCCAATTGACATATGATTGAAATTGTCCAATTTGAATTGTATAGTGTGATTTGGACTTGACAAAATTACTGGTAGTCACCATTTCAAATATGATAGGATGAAGGCAGAATTTACTGGTTTTTGAGCTCACCACAAGAATCATGGAAACGGAAATCGGAAAAGCTTGTATTGCTCCTACAAATGGGAGAGCTGATTGAATGTATATAAGGCCAGTTGTACAATGTACCGATAAGTAAGATAAAGTTCACTTTATCCTAACTGTGGTTCTTTAGCGATCTAGTTGGATGTGTTTCATTACTGTTGCCATGGTTTCGACCAATAAATCCCACCGCTAACATTATCAGGACATCGCGCAACCTAATTGTCCGATGTAACCTCCGGCCCGGTCTCTTTTGCAGATACTTCGTGTACCTGACAACCAACGGTGACCGCATGCGTCTGGACACTGCCCTTGCGGCGCTGGAGTCGCGCCAGTGCCAGGACCTGCTGAGCCAGGCGCAGTACCACGTGGCGCGCGCGCGGCGCGTGGACGAGGAGGAGCGGGCGCAGCGGCGCAAGCAGGAGGGAGAGCGCCAGGCGTTCCGTCTCAAGCAAGCGGAGGTGCTCAAGAACAGGGAGGAGCGGAAGCGGGAGGAGCAGGAGGAGATGCTCAAGAAGAGGCAGGAGTTCCGGGAGAAGACCAAGAACGCCGTCTTGTTCGGTGAGTGTCTACGAGGACGGCTTCATTCAACATATGAATGGAGAAGACATCGCAATACTTTAACACTAAGGATTTGATCATGATCCAGTTCAATTAGGTACAATCGAAATGAAAATGGCGGAAAGTTTCAAGTTGACCTTTTAAAATGCTTGTTACAGTCTCTGCACGCTTTTGCAGATTGCTTCCCTTTCTTAAATGACTTCTAAATGGACTAAAAAACATGTGTGGCAAGTGGCTCATTCTTATCACAATTTGCAGTATTATTTTACGTACAGCTCCTAGTTAGCTCTGGTTTTATAAAAATTGCAAATGCAGTACCATGATCCTATTTTCTATTTAGGCTATTCCACAATAGATAATAATATAAACAGAGGTACCTACTCTCTATTGTAAATTTGTCAAATAGTTACCTAGAGCTGATTTCATATTTGTGGAGTTCACCTTCCATTGTTTGTAAGTATGTACTTTATGAAACTATATCCATTCATAAATTTAAATATCTTTCTTCCGTTTCCAACACAATGTTGGGTCGGGGGGTGGAATTCCACCGTCAATCTTGGGCCTTCACTACAGTGATGTCGGGTGGCCGGTCCTGACGCATCACACTCTTCTTCCTCCTCCTCTACGTATTCTGGCTGCTGCCTCTCCACCATGACTCTCCACCTCTCTCTGTCCTCCCACAATCTTCCTGCAGTCACTTTTCCCCACTCCTCACCTCTTTCCTCTACATCCCACTTCACCTGGTCCTCCCACTTCGCTCTCGGTCTACCCCTTCTGCTTTCCCTCTTCGGTATCCTCTTGGATCCATTCTTCTAAGATGACCATACCAGCGCAGTCTATCTCTTCCTATCTTAAGCCCCATTTACACGGTGCAATTTCTTGAACAACTTCTTTGCCACAGTGGTTCTGCACATGAGCAGAGTCACTTTTTCATCTCAAAAGTGACACTGCGCACGAGCAGAACCTCTGTGGCACAGAAGTTGTTCAAGAAATTGCACCATGTAAATGGGGCTTTATAGTTGAGGCTCTCAACACCAAGCTTTTTCCTTATATCAGTACTTCTTTGCTTCTCCATCTTTGCTTCTCCAGCGATGCTTCTGAGGAATTTCATCTCGGCCGCCTGGACATTTCCTGCTTCTTTGTTGGACAATGTCCATGTTACTGCACCATAAGTTAGTAATTACAGATAACCTTGAGGTACTTTTGTGTGATTGATAGCATTCAGCCACTGAAGAATATTAAATATTATATGCATTAACAACCGTATTATTATTGTAATGGCTTACTCGGATACTAGAGTGCACTTCCTGAGCATTATATTGAATAGAATTACATTTAGTCGTAACTTTGTAATAGGTGCAGGCTTGATATTTATAGTAACAGGCTTTTACTAACTCTGCCAATGTGAAAGATTTGAACAATTTAAGACTGCTGTGGAAAACTCCTTGACTACCTCATTTGTATCTATCCTCAGCTTAAATCTAATTGTTTATGAAATAATAACTGTTCAGTCTTAAGCAATACATGGATTTAAACTAGGAAAACGCTCTGAGTAACGCGTTGATGAGCGAGCACGGATACACGCAACACCTCGAACCGAAATTATGTCTATCGAAAATATCATTAAAAGCCAATAATTCTTGAATTTCGTCACAGACTTGTATAAATATCACAAAAATTTCCAAAAATATTGGTCCCAATAACCTTGCTAAGTTTTAAGTTGATCGATTAAACCTTTGATTGAACGGTTCCTTGTTAAGTTTCAAAAATCACATGATATCCTTCAAACAATATACCTGGGACCACTCATATTATTATTATTATTAAGCCTATATTCTCAACGGAGCCGAGGCTCCACTAGTGAGAATGTAATAAAGAAGGGAGGAGAGGAAACCCGGTACCGGCATGTAGCCTACTCCTGACGAAAGATACCAAGGGGACCAACGGCTTAACGTCCCTTCCGAAGGACGGTGTAACATTCACAGCACAAGCCTCCACAACCCACGCCGTCGAGAGACTGATAACAGTGGAGAGAGGTCGTCACACTAACCCCCAAATACCCCAGTCTCTCTGGCCCAACGGCAGCAACCTGGCAAGGCAGAGTTGAATGGTCACCCATCCAACCGCTGACCGCGCTCAATGTTGCTTAACCTCGGTGATCTAACGAGAACCGAGGTATCCAACACACCAGCCGTTGGGATATGATATTACTGTGTACACAATATCAGATCAATCTGTTAAACGGTCATTATTAGTTTCATTTCGTTTGAAACTTTCTGCTCTAACTACCTTGCCTTGAACTGAAGAATCGAAGTCGCCGTGAATTTGACAGCCAACACACAAAATGTCCCTAAAATTACAAAAACTTTTGAAAATAACTACAAATTAGACTGAAAATTGGCAAAAATACCTTAAATGTTGCTACCAATTACCATGCGAAGTTTTTAGTTGGTCGGTCAATCGGCAATACCCGCTGCACAAGAGCGGGTATTGCGTTGATTGTTTGAGTATCTCCTTGCAGCAGTCTGGTCGGGGGTCTCTTTGCTCCTTGATGCTTTATTATTAACGACATTTTGTTTCAACCTTTTAGATTTAGCTTCGTCAGTTTCTTGATCTTCAATTTCACGCAGACGTTTTTTCGCCTTTATGGCTTTCATTCTAGCAGAAGTCTTTCCATTTTTCGGCATGTTTAAATAGGGATAAGATAGGTAATGAAAAAGTAAGAAGTAGAGTACCTACCTAATTAAAGTACAATAATATTTGTGTGATCAATGTTTGAAATGCACGAAATGTGTGCTCAAAGACGTAATGTATTCAATGTCGTAATGTTACGAAATGAATCTTGAACAAAACTTCGCAAATATGAAAATAAAGTAAACACCTTTCAACTAATAAGCGAAAGGAATCAAAGTTCCACACAAAAAAACGGATCAGGTAAAATAGTAACTACCTAGTTTAGAAACGGAATGAATCCAACGTTCCACAATTAAAATAAGACAACGTAATGTTTTGAACTGAATGAATCAAAACTTTCAAAAAAAAAATAGCAACCTTCAAGGAAATGTCAGGCTAGACAGAAGCTCAGAAACGGAATAAATCCAACGTTTCCAAGAAGAAAATAATTTGAAATAATCAATCCCCTGGACAAAAACTGTAGATACCTAATATCTATGCTTTAAAAGCGATTCAATTTTACTAATACCTTCACAAAGTACACCAAATTGCCAAAATTATCAACGAAAAGAAGCAAAATGCAGGAGAGATTTGGAATGACGTGTGAACGCTAGAAGAGAACAAACGCCACTCAATGATATTATTGAAATGTGAGCTTATGTTTCTAATCCCTCCTGGATGCAAAATCAGCCAAGTAGAAACACGGGAGGCACGGCCATCAGAACTACGAATTGACGAAAAGACAATCAAGGTCCTTAAAAACTCGAAATGATTTGTTGGAAACTATGATCCAAATTGAATTATTCAAATTTGATCAACTCAATAAACATAAAAATATCTGCTTTTCACTAAAAAAGTGTACATACCATCAAAACACTCTTGTACCTAAAGCAAATCAGATTCAGTTGCATTGGAAAGACATTCATTTTCAATGTTTCATTTCTGACAGCTATTAAAAATGTCAATAAGTGCATACTTTCTTGACAGATTCGGCTGAAAATTTGTAAAATAAGTGACATTGTTGGTCTTACTGACCATGCTAAATATGAGTTTGATCACATTTCTCGAAGACCATTTTCATTTTTTAGGCTATCAGGAGATACTTATTTTAACAATGAACCAATGGATGGATTTCAAAAAAAAATTGGGTCTGCAAACAGAGAAGGTTGTCTTTACATGTGTGCAAAATTTCAGGTCGATCGGTGAAACGGTGCGACTTCTATTGCTTCCTTTAGCATACAAAAAAAAAAAGAAAAAAAAAGAGGTCCGTGCTAAAAGAGCCAAATGGAGTCGCTCGCTTCGCTCGCTCAATGATTATTTTTGTTTCTTTTATCCTACAGACATAGGTAAGATACTTATTAAAATTAAATTTAACAATCAGATGTAGGAGGAATAATTGTCTTTAATTGTTCCAGTCCAGTTAGTATTATTATTTGGATTGAACAATTCTTAGATCCTTATTTCATAAACCATTCAATTTGTGACACAGAGAAAAATCGATGTGAAAAGTCTCACTACATACTTAACTTAGAAATTGATTTAGGCCCAGTATTTACCAAAGTTAAATTGTGCTGGATTAACTAACTTTTGGATTAAATTCAACTGTTTCAATCATTTTGAGGTATCTGATTGGCTGTGCTGCCAATTTAGTCAAATATTTAGTTAGTCCGGCTCAGATTTACTTCAATGGTAATACGGGCCCTTATAAGTCCTCAATAGTTAATAATATCCTAATATATAATTTTATTGTTGATCTCTGTGTTATTCACCCTTGCTGTTGTGCTAGACTTTCCTTATTTATGCTTCTAATAAGTTTATTGAATATCTACGAATGTACACATATATTAAAAGTGGCTTTGAAAGTGTCTCACACTGATGTTGCATGTCGATGTTGCAGGAGACATGCCCAGCGAGAAGCCGGCCAAGAAGGGCGGCCGCAAGAAGGCGGACCAGTACGTGTCGGACTCGGGCGGCTCCGACGGCGGCGCAAACAGCGCTGCGGAGCAACGGCCGCGTAAGGAGCGCAAACAGAAGGGGTGAGTACCACACATTCCTGCATTAAATCCAGTGATATCCAGCATTAAATGCATCTAGGGTGCCATTTGAGCTGGCACTTTCACTGTTTTTTTGTTTGATTTTGTTGATCCGACGACGATCCGTTTGTCTAATCAAGTGTAAATTTGTCTTGGTATTATCTAGTTATAACTATAGTGAATGATAAAAAACCAAGAAGGTATTACACTTATATACCTACCTACTACCTACTTATTTTCTTACATTTCCAGTAGAGGTCGGATTCGGGTAATGATTTGTACCAGGGTACCCGCTTTATTTACCCAGGTAATAAATAACTAAAAAAAAAAAAAATTAAAATGCTAGGACATTTTTTGCACTGAGCCTGCCGCCCTATCCATGTCCTTGGGGAGTGATACACAACGTCCATACAATGGAAGGTTGAACACAAGGTATATCTTGCCTGCATCACCACCATCAATAATCCATCCCTCAACTCATCAGCATTCTAATGAAATTACTAACAATGAACTTACAAACCAATTGTTGGTTGGGATTGTTGAGATTTGGGAATATGAAAACATTAAATCTAGTGGAGCGGTCGCTCCACGCCAGCCAAGTCGTACGGCGCGCACACTCTCATATAAAGGCTGGAGCAAACCCACTTTTACTGTAAGCATCAAAGTGGCATTTTCGGCCTCCTGGATCTTAAAATTGGAAAATCTCACATTGTTGCGAAGTATCTTAATTTCGAGCTATGGCCCACCCTACAACATATACCAAATTTGGGAACAATAGGTTACGGCCTTTGCGAGCTAGAGGGCCGTGAAAATCGTGTTTTAGGGCGGTTTTAATCTCAGTAGTAGTAGTCTCCTGGAATTCAAATCCGGTAACAAGGCCACAGCATAAACGGCTGAACCGATTGATCTCACATTTTTACCACGTGTGCACTTTTGGCGTCTGATTTAACCTTCACCCCATGAATTTTTTGTGCCGCCATTTTGAAACCGGAAGTGACGTCATATCTCAACAACGGCTGGACCGATTGGAACTAAATTTGCGCCAAACGATTCAGACGGTCAACTATATGGATTATCAGTAGCAACAGACTTTTATTTATGTTAA
The DNA here is from genome assembly GCA_934045905.1 of Leuctra nigra. NCBI lineage: Eukaryota > Metazoa > Arthropoda > Insecta > Plecoptera > Leuctridae > Leuctra > Leuctra nigra. The sequence continues at coordinate 6,986,919 of OW203766.1, read as the reverse complement.
CGAAACCGGAAATGACGTCATGAAATTTGAAATAGTACATCGATTGGCATTTCGGCAACAAATTTGATCCGATTATTTTGTTATTTATGTACCGTATGTACTTTTGATATCTCATTTGACTTATTATAAAACCAACCGGAAGCCGCCATTTTGAAACCGGAAGTGACATCATATGTCAATAACGGCTAAATAGATTTGAACAAAACCAGCGCTAAACAATTTAGACGGTCAACTTTATGTATTATCATCAATAATATTTGCAGTTTCCCATACCGAAACCGGAAATGACGTACACATTTTAAAAATCTCACAAATTTACATTTTGATACAATAAATATACTATTTGAGATAGCTTATAATAAAATTTTATCATGTTTAAATTATAATTCAAGGGGTCAGTGATTTCAGCAGCCATTTTGAAACCGGAAGTAACGTCATATCTCGAAAACTGGTAGACAGATCGGCATGAAACTAGCGCCAAACGATTCGGAAGGCCATCTCTATGGAATAGGAACAGTCAAACTAGAATGTTCCTATTTATGAGACCGGAAATGACGTCAATAAAATTTATAAATTATTATAATCCCCTCCTATACAATAAATACATATTCAGAAAGCTTAAAATGATACTTATTATTGTAGATATAAATTCTATGTGGCAGTGCAGTACGTTTAGCAGCCATTTTTAAAACCGAAGTGTTATTCCATATCTCGGAACTGGGTTGGCCGATTGGAATGAAACCTTTGCAAGCAAATATATAACAAATTTTCATTAGTAGTAACCAAATTGTAAATGGCGATTTTTTTAAAAAGAATTTAGTAATTGTTCATTTCATACATGTCACAAGTTGTAAGAATAAACTAAAAAAAGGAGTGATATCCCCATAAAAAACACTTCGTGTAAAAATACCAGCCAAGTCTCTTCAATTAAAAAAAATATATGAAATCTAAAAATTCTGCACTGAAAAGTATTGATATCAAAAAATTTGCCAAGTCAAAACTTTATTTGAAAATCAAAAAATACTTGGCGCATCGTTTTTTTAGGGCATTATAGGTATACTATATGTATTATGTATATTTGATGTATATTTTCTATCTGGTCTATACTTCTAAACTATGTATACACGATGCGCCAAGTATTTTTTGATTTTCAAATAAAGTTTTGACTTGGCAAATTTTTTGATATCAATACTTTTCAGTGCAGAATTTTTAGATTTCATATATTTTTTTTAATTGAAGAGACTTGGCTGGTATTTTTACACGAAGTGTTTTTTATGGTTTAGTTTACATAACTATAAACAATGCGGCTGGTGATTAAGTGGTAGCTGATGAAAAAATGCAAATAAACCTAGTTACCAAAAAAAAACAGAAAAAAAACATTATTTTGATACCCGAGTACCCGCTATTGTACCCGGGTAAAGGCGTACCCGGGTACCCTAACTGACCTCTAATTTCCAGAAAAGATATTTCTTGAATGAGCCAATGTGGGCATTTATTTCTCCCAATTGTGATATATCTTAATAAATATTCTTCACTAACTAGAGATGTTGTGTTGAGCACGATGCTGTGATGTTTAATTCCATGTCCTCTTCCGTCCACAGAGATGGCGAGAAGAAGCGAGGGAGGAAAGGAGGCGCAGGTCGCAAGAGAGGGGCGGGCCGAAGAGGGGAAGGGGGATCTGAATCCGACGGAGACAGACCGAAGGGAAAGCGCAAGGTCAAGGTAAACCATTCATTGTGCTTACTAATAGGGATGCGTGTGGAAATGAGAGTAAAGGGGTGGACACTTGACATAAGGAGCTTCTTTTCTAGGGGTGTGCGAGTACTCGAAATTTCGAGTTCGAGTCGAGTTTGGGGGGTGAATCAAGTCAAAAAGGGTTAAACTCGACTTTTTCGAGTTTTCAAAAAAAAAATAATAATAAAAATTATTTTTTTAGGACAATATCTATCCTGCCTACATCCTTAACAGACCCCTACCTACTTCTTCCATCAATAATCCACTCCTCAACTCACAAGAACACATGCATTTCTGTTAAAATGTCACACAATGAAATAATAATGACGCATTGTTGGATGAAATTGTTGAGATTTGGGAAATATGATATTCCTGCTGATAAGTGACATAACTCGTCTAAGTGCTTCCGACAATACTTCTAGGAATGCAAAAACCCAGAATTTTGGCCTAAGGAAGTTCTAGGGTCTTTGGCCTTTACATTCTATGTAGTGCCTAGTACCTAGTAGTATTTCTAGTTGCAGATTGCATGGATTTTTTCCCCCAAAATACAGTAGCCGTTAAAGCTTAGATCTTTACTTGTCATTCCAAGCTACAAATTTCTAGTAGCAGCACTTCAAACCACAGTAGTATGAGAATCAAAATTATTTACCTATATACATCTTATCTTATTATAAGAAATTACATGAATTAGCAGCCCTACAATGTATAGATGATGTATGATTAATGTAAATATTTCTATTCATTTTGTGATGGTCGAATAATAATTTTATGACCTAATAGTACATAGGTGAACATTTGCTAAACATGACTCGAACTCGACTCGAAAAACTCGATTCATCTCACTGACTCGACTCGAACTCGACTCGACCTTAAAATATCAAACTCGCACAGCCCTATTCTTTTCAGAACACAATTTGGCCAAACAACCTCAAACAGAGATAAGCACAATTATCTGTTCACATTAGCATGGATGAGATACAAAAACTTGTGATAACAAAATTAACGACATTGGGGTCTATGGTTATTTTCTTTTATAAGTTTGAGTAGGTATCATCAGGTTTTGTATAGTTTATAGTACATTCAACATTTATACATCAACATGTTATACCTAGAGCCAGTTTTAAATGGTGATGCGCGAATTCGCGAATTGTTCTGATTGCACTATTTTCTTCTACTTAAATCCATTTCATTGTGTATAGATCCCAAATCTACCATTTTTACATCGCGAAAAAAAACGAAATCCAACCCTGTTCGCGATATTCAACATTTTCCGCGAAATGACAACGAAATAAAGGTTTTCTATTAGAATTACTGCTTTTATCCCTCTAACCAGTCACACAACAAACGAAACCAGTTTCTTTCCATGTGCTACTCACTCAACCACCTCCCCCTCGCTAGACACTTTGCTACCCAACCTCAAAGTGAACCAGACCAGTCTAACCAGTTGATGATGCCTCCACCCTCAACCAGTCGCAACTATTCAGAAGGATATTTTGTAGGGCTGTGCAAGTCTCGAAAGTTCTCGAATCTCGAATATGAAACTCCATCTCGATCTCGATCGTTTGTTCAAATTTCCATCTCGAATTTTCAAGTCTCGAGCATATCAACTAAGAGCCATCAAGATTTCCACTTTTTGTTATTTTTACAGGACTACGCACGCTAACTTTCTTTGTATGGTTCATAAATTTGATTTGTATTGTTTTTTATATAAAGCAAACAGTTCTGCATACTTATCAAATTTTATTCCTGTGTGGCTGGACAATTTGCATTGTGTTTCTCTTCCACCAAAAAAAAATATTTTTAAAAAAGTATACCATATTAACTCGTGTATAAGATGCAATTATATGTCAATATGTTGATTCTGAAAACAGCCCTGCGTCTTATACACGCATACCAAGTTTTTTTCCCAGTAAATCCAAGGTGGATGTTTGTAAACAGAGCTGTGGTAGACTGCCACATGTTGTCTATCTCTGCCTTTCCCTCTCACTCTGTCTGGACTACTCATACTGTGTCTCTAGACACAACACTATTAACATATTAAATTTGTGCAACAAAATGTTTTCCCTTGCATTTAGATCAGGAGACAAAATATATGTTTACGTCTGAAAAACATTGCTCTGACAGACATAAAATAGTCTAAACACTGTTGAATGGCGATCTTAATGGAAGGGGAGGAGAGGAGTTGGGTTTGTTTTGGAATGCAGAGGAAAGGCAGGTGCAAGCCTCTTAGAGCAAGCAACAGCTGCTGGGAAGAGACTCCCCTCCCCCCTTTCTCAGAAGTAGGAAATTACTGTTTGTTTACAACAAGTTGGCAGTAATTTTCATTCAAATAGCTCAGTTAGCTGGAAAACCAACATTTAGATGGATATCATGTATACAAACACACAATGTTTTTCATCATTTTACTGCGTCTTATACACGCATGCTAAGTGTTTTCTTAAAATAGACTTCTCAAAACAAGGGTGCGTCTTATACACTAGTGCGTCTTATACACGAGTTAATACGGTAATTTTGCTCGAATATTCTCGATCTCAAAGGTAAAATATCTCGCTCGACTTTTATTAAATAATCTCGCTCGACATGAAAAATTTCAATCTCGCACAGCCCTAATATTTTGGAACAATTACTGTACTGAAAATTGTTGGATTGGGAAAGAAAATATCTTGTCAAACTATACATTTTGCGTCATGAAATTTTAAATATTATGTATCATCTACACAGAGAAAATGTGGGTTGGGGAAAAGACAGTACAGAGCATTAAAGACGCCATTCTAGACAAGCCTATTTCAGTGCTAATAGTGCATGACCAATCCATTCCAATCCCTACTCCAAAGTGGCATACCTGTTTTTCATCAAATTATGGTTTCTGGGGGCTATAAAAATGTGTTTTATAACCAATTTAATATCACCACAAAATCGCGAAATCCCTCTTCCAGAAAAAAAAAAAAAAACGAAATTGATGATTTTAAAAACGAATTTTAAGATATAAAATCACCATTTAAAACTGGCTCTAGTTATACCACCTATAACAGAAAAAGTGTGTGCATTGCATATTGAAAAAATCTCCTCAATTAAAGATAATCGACTGCAATTTACTTATATTTGATACCTACTATAATCTCTGTTTCTTAAATAGGATTTTTTGTTTAATTTGATACCTTTTTGTTTTTGATTATTGTTAAATCCTAACTGTTGGTTAGTCTCTTGAAAACATGTTCGGTATTTTCTGCCTTGACAATGTGTAAATGTTGTCGCTCCAGGACGGGAAGAAGAAGAAGAGCGAGGAGATGTTGTCGAGCAAGCAGAAGAGCCGCATCGTCTCCAAGGAAACCGTCTCCACCGACGAGTCAGACAGCGACAGCAACCAGCTCAAGATCGCCAGCGGGTGAGACTCCGGTTCATTGCTTGTTCCAGTAGAAACAGTCTTAGAGATAGAAGATAAGCACAACTTAACCCTGCTAAGCAAAAGCACAAGCTTATCAGCATGGAGGGAAACGTAAACATCAACATTTAACATGGTTAATTAATCCAAGTCAACACAATTTGAAATGGGAATAAGGAAGATGAGACAAGACCGTGACCCTGACATCTCGATTAACTGGCAATCATTGGATTACGACCGATCAACCGTTGAAACTGTGAGAGTACCTACCCTGATTGTGTGTTACCATTAATAGGTACTTATCAGTACTGACCAGTAGAGGTCGGATTTGGGTAATGTTTTGTACCCGGGTACCCTAACTGACCTCTACCGACCAGTGAAATATGCACACTGCGTAAAGCTGACATGTTCTTCTTACTTTTGTCTTTTTTTAAGGGGGCAAATTCCAGTAGAATACAAGCATTGCAAAATATTGGATCTCATTCACAAAAATTTGAAGCTGTAGTGTGGGAAATGCTGTTTCCTTCTTCCTAAGTGAGTTTTATTGTCCCACTCTTCTACAAAACGGCTGGCAATGGATGAATGATCATGATGTATGTTTGCCTTCCTACTGAAGGAAACCACAGGTAGCCACACTCACTCAGGAAGGAGGGTTTCCTTGTCGTCTCGTTTCTCTTGATACGGGCTCACTGCACACTGGAGTGCTTCTATTTAACATGGTAGTGATGCCGTGTCAATTGATACGAGACGACAAGGAATTTAGAATAACCGCTCAGAAAGGACAGCCATGGAAATCCAATGGATGATCTTGCTAATGGATGGAGTGTGTTACAGCGGAGAGAGCGGCAGTGGCAGCGACGCTGGTGGAAAGCCCAAGAAGCGGCGCATCTCCTCTGGCTCCAGCTCAAGGTCAAGGTCGCGCAGCAAGAGCGGGTCGCGCAGCAAGAGTGGCTCAAGGTCGCGGTCACGCAGCGGCTCAAGGTCGGGCAGCGGATCGCGATCAGGAAGCGGATCACGATCAAGATCACGCTCCAAGAGTGGATCTCGTTCTGGGAGCGGCTCCAGGAGCGGCAGCGGGTCGAGGTCAAGAAGTGGTTCTAGATCAAGAAGCAGATCCGGGTCTAGAAGCGGTTCGGCGAGGTCCAAGTCGGGTTCGAGGAGCCGCAGCGGCAGCCGGGCTCGATCACGGTCGGGCAGCGGCTCGGCTTCCAGCAGGTGAGTGTTGCTCGGCTGACTGACAGCGGAGCATCAAGGGCGCAGGTCATCAAGTAATTCCTTGCTTCCAGGTCCAGGTCTCCAGAAGCACGCAAGTCGGTGTCGGGCAGCGATGCAGACTCCAGGCACTCCAGTCCAGGCAGAGGTCAGTCCACTATTCATTGGCATTGCTTTAACAGTCTCATGCTCACAAATATGTAGATATATATTGCAGTGTCTACTAGATTTCATCCATAAGATTATATGCTCACAGTCTTGTGGTGTTGCAGACTTACATCCACACATCTTTTCTTCTTCTGCACTTCAGGCTGTAATTGAGCTGTTATTTTATTGTAGTTTACTACATTCATAAGAAATACTTTGTTCATACCTAACTTCTATGCACCTTTCTAAAGCTATAGTCATCAATTTTGTTTGGAACAACTGTGTCGCTCATTTGACCAATCTAGGTATTTGATGTTTCTTGGTTCAAAATCAAAAGGATTCCGTATGCATGCAGTTCGGTTTTCCTGAATGTATTGGCATTTTACAACAAGAGGCAACACAGTTTTTAGCACATCTTGTTTTGTTATAGGTGGCAAGGATGCGAAGAAAGGGAGCAAATCTGGGAGCGACAGCGACTGAATTTCACCTATGTCTCCAATCTCATGAAATAAATCGTTTATTCAACTATTCTAGCCTCTTACTAAATAATGAAAATAGATGTGTGCTGATCCAAACTCTGCTTTTATCTCTGTTCGTAAATAAAACATATATGATCTAATGATCTCCTCTTTTTCCTTGATTCCTACAAATAGAGGCTCTTGCTGGAGATTTAAAAGGCCAAGGTCAATGGCATGGTGTTCTACTGAATAAAAAGATTTGTCTTTATGCATTTTCGAATATTCACGATTGATAAAATTGTTATACCGTATCATTGACACTTGTGTGGGTGTAGATACTTTGCCCAAAAAGGAGTAATTATGGCGTTTTCGACTGGCCGCACAGGTTTGCACTCTGGTTGAAATTTGCATTGAGTTTTGTATGGTCATGACTGGTGTCATTTCAGTGCAACCCCAGTGCGACCGGCTACGATTCAAAGCGCTACTTTTTGACAAACGTCACTTTTCGCTATTTTGCGCATTCGCGTGCATAAGTTGTAGCTATTTTGAACTGACATTGGCCAGTCGAAAATGGCATTCATCAGTAAATATTTTTAAAATACCGCGCCACACACAGTTTTGCCAAAACTATAAAAATGTTGTCACGTGACCTCAAGTCAGCTGTCAATGTCAACTAGTTTGCTTTGTGGTTATGTAACTTTTGAAATAAACAAGAAAATGCAAGAAAACTGGGTACTTAAGTTAATTTACGTGCATTTCTATATAATTTCTTTAATTATTTATTGTGATGGATTGAATAATCAAGACGTAACATGTGAAAAGATAAATTCGTGCAAGTGCGCATTTCATAGTGGCATGGGAATAGATCTGTCAGGGTTCAGCAAACCCTGGTAAATTATTGTCAATGTTTTACCTTCTCGTCGTTTTCTTGGTAGTATAATCAGTATTATAATGGGATTTTTCATTTACAGGTCAAACGAGTACCAGTCAGATCCAGTATTGAATGGGTCCATTTATATCCAGCCATGTTCCGGAACATTCATTGGACCCAGTCCTAATGACTGCTCGAATGGAGCCGCAGTTTGTCTCTATTCTAATAGCCAATTCAAGCTAATAGCAAAACCAGAGGAAGCTTCATTTCTATCACCAAGTCCGGATGAAATCTACTTAACGTATTTGCATAACAACATGTAGGTGAACTTCATTACCTGTAGGCTACTGACACTGTATACCTTACATAAGGTGACCATACGTACCGGTTTTACCGGTACAGTACAGTTTTTAATGCTCTTGTCCCGGTGTCCCGAGAACCTTTGCGAAACGGCTCATTTGTCCCGGTTTTGAAATTGCCGCTTAAAATGTCCCGCCCGGTAGTTCACTCTAACGGCGCTAGATGGAACTTTTGTCTACAGCGGTCACATCTAAGATGCGTAAAAGAAGATGCGCACGGATTTCGATTTCGTTGAAAGTGTAGATGGCGTGTGTTTAGTTGGTTTAGCCGGTTTGTGTTCCTGTCATTCATCTGTCTGTGATATTATTGTTAGGTACTTGTTAGAACTTTTACTTATGGCTCCTCGGAAGAAGTGCAAATTTAACGAAGACTTAAAGAAAGAGTTTGTGTTTATGAAAAAGGTAAAAACTGATAATGACCACGAAATAAAGTGCATGGTCTGCGAGACAATACTGTCAATAGCTCACGGTGGTAGGTCGGACATCAATGACCACATAAAAACTAACAGTCAGAGAGCTCTAAATGCGGCCAGCTCCAGTCAAACAGTAACTTCATTCAGTAACTTTTAAAGTGATTTTAAGCCATAATTGAGTGATGCATTTCAAAAAATTTGCTGCGCGGCATTTTTCTGGGGGGCAAGCCCCCCAGACCCCCCTTTGTATCACTCAAAAACTTTGTCTTGGTTTGACTCCTCTCGAATATGGTCACCTTAACCTTACACCAAGTACTAGGCTGTAGGTAGAGTAGATACTTTACAATCTATTATGTGGATGAATTTAGTTGGCATGCATTATATACCTAGAGTATGTATGTAGGTTTAAGGGTGTTCGGTGGAAAATCAAAATTAATGTTGTCATGTCAATATCATGTGGTTGTGATGTAATAATAGTAATAGGTATACTACTGGGAAAACGCTTAGTGTAACACGTTGATGAGCGAGCCCCGATACGCGCAATATTACGAGCCGGAATTTCGTAATGCACAATACATATTGAATTGAAATATGATCTACTCAATCAACATAAAAGCATCTGTTTTATGCAAAAACCACCTATTTGTTGTCGCTGGCCCTCGAGCGAGGATGCCGACTCCGGTGTTATCATTTAGTGTGGTAGGGCCGCCTGTCTTGCGTGCCGTCTCTCATGGCTCCTAAGGCCACCAAGAGACTTGCAGACCCTACCACATTCCCCGCACGGAAAGGCACCAGCAGCCACTGGTGCGCGGGGTGCCACGTTCCCTATCCCAGCGGTCACGTCCCTGACAATAGGCCGCCACATGTCACGCGAAGACGCCGCAGCCTCCCAGCCAAGTGGAGCGCCTCCCGTCCTCAAAGTTGCCGCCACGTGGTCCCTGAAGCGCTTCTTCTGTCCTCCATGAAGCCTCCGGCCCTCAGCCAATTCTCCATAGAGCAGTCTCTTCGGCATTCTGTGCTCTCCCATCCGAATGGTGTGACCGAGCCAGCGCAACTGAGCTGCAGCAACGAGCTGTTCCACCCGCCGGCACTTAGTCCTCTCCAACACTGTTACATTCGACACGAAGTCCGTCCAGTGGATCCTGAGAATTGAGCGCAGTGTTCGCTGCTGAAACTTCTCTAGCTGCCTCACCTGCCTCCTGTACAGGACCCAAGCCTCGCAGCCGTAGAGCAAGATAGGAAGTGTGACCGCCCTGTAAACAGCAATCTTAATGTCAGGGCGAATGTTGTGGTTGCCGAATACCCTGCGCCTTAACTTTGCCAGGGAAGCACTCGCATTACTAATTCGAAATGCAACTTCTTCATCCGCAGTGGCAGCCACAGTCACCTTGGAGCCGAGATAGGTGAAGCTATCAACCTGCTCCAAAACAATGCCGTCAACAGTTATGTCCATCAGACCTTGGCCTGGGCACGGAGCTGACAGAACCTTGGTCTTGCTTAAGTTTATTTGAAGGCCAAACTTCTTGTAGCAAAGAGAGAAAATCCCGAGCATGACTTGCAGCTCTTCAGGTGAGTGAGCTACAATTGCGCTGTCATCAGCATACTGAAGTTCCGAGATGAAAGTGCTAGAGGTGCGCGACCTTGCTCGGAGTCTGCTGAGTTGAAGGAAGCTGGCGTCAGTCCTGTAACGCACCTCCATGCCTCTCACAGTCAATTGCCGATCTACCAGCATCAACATTGCAGCAAGGAATACATTGAAGAGGACAGGGCCCAGAACACACCCCTGTCGCACACCCGAATTTGCAGGAAACGGGTCAGTCTCCATACCACCCGACAGCACAGTAGCCAAGTTACCCGTGTGTAGACTCCGTATGATTGAAACAAGATTCTCGGGGACGCCAAACTTGAGTAGGATCTTGAAGGCTAGCTCTCTGTCTACTGAGTCGAATGCTTTGGAAACGTCGACAAACGCAGCATGAAACCCACGGCCCTGCTCAACACATTTCTCCTGGAGCTGGCGCAACACGAAGATCATATCCATTGTGCTCCGGTGCCGACGAAAACCAGCCTGCGACTCGGGCAGCAAGCTGTCAATGTACGGCTCAATACGCTTAAGTATAATCTTTGCAAGCACCTTCCCAACAACGGAGAGTAAGGAGATTCCACGGTAGTTACCGCACTCATCCCTGGGACCCTTCTTCTTGTAGATGTTGACAATTTGCATGTTACGAAAATCCTGCGGGACATCATCTTCACGCCAGACTTGCAGCATCAGCTCATGCACCTGCTCCAGCAGAGCTCCACCTCCTGCCTTTAACACTTCGGCGGGAATCCCATCAGCCCCAGGAGCTTTGTTGTTCCTCATTGACCTAACGGCGGCTGCCGTCTCACTGATGTCAGGTGGGCCTCCAAGATGTGCAACTACAGGATACTGAGGGATGCAGTTGACTACATCGGCGTCCGCAGTACTTGGCGCGTTAAGTAGCTCCCTGTAGTGCTCTTTCCAACGATCTTTAATCAAGTCAGGATTAGTCAGGTACCCTCCGTCCTTCGCACGAATAGGAGCTGGCACGCTTCTGATCGGTCCATACACTTCTTTCAGCGCCTGATAAAATGCACGATAGTCATGCCGATCAGCATGCACCTGCACCTCAGCAGCCTTGCGCGCCCACCAGTCATTCTGGAGCCTCCTTGTTGTCACCTGCACTTCAGCTTTCAGCATGCGATAGGCTTCCTTCAACCGAGCATCTCCCGAATTACTCAGCGTCTGCGAAAACGCCTTCCTCTTCTTCTCTATGAGCTGCTTGATCTCGCCGCTGTGATCTTCAAACCAGTCTTGCTGCTTCCTTTTTCTGAGACCACAACATGAGCCAGCAACGTCCCGCAGCACAGAGCTCATGTTTTCCCAGTTTGAGTTTAGATCAGCACTTAGCGGCTGCAAGGATTCCAGTTCTCGAGATAGCTGATTTCTGAAGTCAGTTCGGACTTGAGGTATGTCCAATCTACGGACATCAAGGCGTTTTACACTCTCTCCTCTCATTGGGAACTTCGGTTTAATGCAAATGCGCATTATCGAAACCAAGAGACGGTGATCCGACCAGCAGTCCGCTTCCTTATGCACTCTTGTGACACGCACATCTTGTATGTCTCTACGTCTAACAAGCACATAATCAATCATGTGCCAGTGCTTAGACCTAGGGTGCATCCAAGTAGTCTTTTGACTATCGGGAAGTCGGAATAGGGTGTTGGTAATTGTGAGCTCGTTGGCAGTACATAATTCCAGTAGAAGACAGCCATTCGCATTGGAAACGCCAAAGCCATTCACTCCTAAAACACCGGGCCACGTTGTAGCATCCATGCCCACTCTTGCATTGAAATCGCCCAGTATTACAAGCTTATCAGCGCAGGGTACACGGTGAATTGCCGCCTGAAGCATCCGGTAAAAGCTAGCCTTCTCTGCATCATCCGCCTGTAGAGTTGGAGCATAGACACTCATCAGCGTCATGAACCTACCCTTTCTTAGGCGCAACCGAGCAGTGATGAGACGCTCGCTGACACCAACGGGAGTCTCGTGCAAGGAGGACAACACATCTTTACGGAATGCAAGAGCAACGCCATGCTGTCTCGGCTGTCCGAGGGCACGCCCCTTCCAGAAGAAGGTGTACTTGTCAACTGTCTCCGTGAACTGGCCTTCATCAGATAGCCTGGTCTCCTGCAGCGCAGCGATCGCTACTTTATACCTGCTCAGCTCGTGAGCCACCAGAGCAGATCTCCTCCCGGGCCCCACTGCATCATCCAGCAACGTCCTGACATTCCATGTGGCAAACTTTATATCCATATGACTTTTCTTACCGCTATATTGGGTCCCCCTCGGGCGCGGCGTCCCGAGCAGGTTTAACGACGGTAGGCTATGTTTAGGGCACCTTTTCTAGCCCTTTCCTCATATGAGGGAAGCAGAGCTGATCCTAAATAGGACTGCTTCGTCGCGCAGGTCGCTGCCGAGCATCACCACTACCGTCATCTTAGTGACAAACGACCATCGTGCCTGCGCCGCCCGAAGTGCAAGGCTCAGGCTAGGGGCTTCCAGCTTACCGAGCCTGCCCCCGTCACCCTTACCTTATCGCCATGGGTCTTGACTTAGCACCGGAATGCTAGCGCGTGTTATTAACGAGAGGGACATTGCGCAGTGCCCCCCACGCCTGCCGGCGAGACAGCGCTGGATCCGATGGCAAGCAAGAGCAAGACGATCGGAGCAACTGAAACGCCTGATGACAGGGACACTTCTGGAATTACTCACTTGGAGCGTTCCACCAGAAGTCATCGCATGCCAGCGAAGGGCTTGCTTATAGCGGCAATTAATCGCTTTGACACGGTGCCGTCACTGGATGTAGGAGCATTTTATAGGGTTGCCCTGCCACAGGCAACCCACTCCATCCTGCTAGCACCGCCGCTCAATTGTCCGCGACCACTTATTTGGAGAAACCTTATTCGTGGCTAACCTACATATCTGCAGGCCGTTCCCCTATCCGCAACCCGGGGACGCGCTCGGTAGCCTAGAGCTTGGCAAAGAGCCGAGAATTACTGTTCCTATTACTGGCAGTTCCTATTACTGCCATTAGGAACTGACAAAGCCCCTACTCCCGCGCTGTCCCGTGACAGACGATCCTAATTCTGTAATTTTGTAACAAGCTATGACATGGGTGGGGAATGGAGGAAAGCTTAAAAATCCGTGACGTGGGTACCTAACGTAATATTTAATATTTTCTATTTCAGTTCAACATCTATTCGTCTCCTATGCAACGTGGCGTCCACTGCACTTGTCGATGCGGGGTCAACTTCAGCTAACATTGTATGTTCAGAAATTAAATACGGTCCTATCCATTTATATTGACTCAAAGTATACATTTACTTGAAATTGCTCAACCCCAACAGAAACTGACACTGCAATCTCCGCAAGCTTGTGTGACGAAGGTCTCGGCTTCAACTCCGACTGATGATAAAATTGATCATTCGCTGTCTACTGGCTCTGTTCTCGTCATCATCTTGGCCGTATTCACGATACTTTACTTCGGTGGCGGAGCGCTCGTGCTCAAACTAACACGAGGTGCGGAAGGCAAGGAGCTCATCCCAAACTACGACTTCTGGGCCGATCTGCCGTATCTAGTCCGAGTAAGTTACAATACATAACCACGTCCACAAACAACTAAAGAAAATTAAAAAAAATAGATACTACTAATGAATATTCATCCAAGTCATCCATAAAATACTTTGTTACAATGAAGTTTCAATTGAGAATGCCATTGCTACAATTTATATGCTTTTTCATTAATATTTTTTAATTTATTCAATTCAATTTTATCGAGGATTGATTTCAAGGGCCAGCAACCTATCTATTCCTTGTGTACCTTTTTTCATTGAATGTTTCTTTATGTTGGGGTTGTGCATAAAGGATGGCTTGTTTTGACTCCCCCTCCCCCTTGTCACAGTGTGTCACACTCAAAACCCTCCCCTAAAAGGACATCACAAAACTGTACCATTTAAATAATGGGCATGACCGTGACTTCAATTTAGCATCGATTTTATTGAAATTCATGGTCCTGACAAAATATTAATAAAACTTTTGCCCGTTAACAACACAACTTAAAATAAAAAATTGCTTTAAAATCAAAAACGGCGATATTTAAATATTAAAACACTTAAAAGGGATCGACTTCGAAGATGGCGGAACTAAGTCCGCCAAAACGTAGTGGCAAAAGGCCCTTTTTAGGGCAAAACCACAACCATTGGAGCGAAGAAAAGACATTGAGTTGCTTTAAAATGTTGTCTACATCAAAATGTGGCATGCCACTTTCTCTACCCCCCCCCCCCTCCCCCTCCCCCTCTCACTGTGTCACAGATTGGGGCACCCCATTTCCCCTGAATCGTGACGTCCTATATGCAGCCTCCTAGTCCGATACTTCATTAATTCATGTTTTTCTCTTCTAGGATGGAGCCATGTTTGTGTTTAACGGTTGCAAACCTGCAGCTTCGTACGACCGGATCTAATCTCACCCATCTGGTCTCCCTGTGTTGTGATTGTGCCTTGAATCTTGCCCTTAGCTTTCAACCGTCTGGCATAAGCTCTTGGCAATAACTGAAAACTGAATCTATATATCTACAACTTGTCAATTTGTATCTCTTCTCGAATCTCATAACATAGTTTGTATGCTTTCTACAATGAAGTACTTTGTTACACAGCTCTAGTTAATTATATTTTAGAAACTATTCAAATGTTTTATTTGCACGCCTTAGTTCCAGGAATTAATTCCGAAAAGATACTACAAATTATTCGTGTCCACAACTGGTTAAATTAAGAGGAATCTGCACAAAACACTAAAAGTGGCCCAACAATACAGTTGGTCTCAGTCTTCAAATGTCCAAAACTGAATGAAATGATACGAAGGAATGATCAAATAATAAATTTTAGTTCACACATTCATTGTAAGCTTCAGATTTCGCCCCCCCCCCCCCCCCCGCAGAATATTTTTCCGGGCCCCTCTACTTTTTTAGTTTCCTACCACCGTAAAAATCAATAATAGGTAATGTGTGCATCCATTCAGGGTTAATTTTTATATATACTGGATAATACTTTTTCAATTATTGTAAATCAAGCTGTGTTCTGTGGATTTTGGTTGTATGGGTAGAAGGTAAAATACTAAAACTTTGGGTATGAGGGCCTCACAACAATATAAGCGGGTCCGGGCCGCGAAGAACGGAAACATTTGAATTTTACTGTAGAATTTAGTGCAAATTAACACTAGTTTTGGTGGATTTCATAATTTAAATTCCTTAAGTAACTGCTATTTTCATTACTATCGATGATCAATATTTGTGTTTTTTAAGGTATCTACCATAGGGTATGGTACCCTTCAATCAATCCATATTTTCGGACCCTATTTTCTAACTCCTACAAAAAATTTATTAATAATAATAGGTTTAAAATGAAAATATCCCATTGCAGAAATAAGTAAGTTTTGATACTTAGATAGCAATTATTGTGTTGAGGAAACCATTTAAGTTAATTTCTGACTGATTGAAAATAAAATACGGGACCCCTATCAAGTAAAGCAGAGCAGCATGTATGAGCTCTCTCATTGGCCGACAGAGAGTCACAAGTAGAGTATCAAACGGGGCAGCTCTCAGCACGGCAGAGGTCAACCTCACAGGCTGCCTGACAGGAGCATAACACAATACTTTGTCTTGTTGATATCAGGTCTTGACGTAATTATGTTTTGTATTGTCAGTTACTTATTATATTTTTATAAAAGCAAAAATGTAGAATTTATAAAATATGAGCAGCCATAGGGTATAGCAGAGATAAATTTTATCCTTGAATGACCCTCTTGTTCAATTATATCAAACAATTTATGCTTTAGTACTTCTATTAATTGAGCGAGCGAACTCCTTCAAAGTCTTTTTTGGCAACGACTTTTTTTTATAATTCTCTGTCTGCTTCCTTAGATGTCGCAGATCGAGCTGAAATTTTGCGCCCATGTATAGACCACTTAGGCGGCGTGCAGACCGAAATTTGAACAAAATCCTCCGATTCGTTAAAATTTAAAAATTCGTTGACGCTTGAAATGAAAATGGTCCGATGAAGTTGAATTATTTAAAGTATTACGTCATCTTGGCTTTCAACTTTTTCATCAAAATCCTCTTATTGATAACACTTAAACACATTTTCCCATTGGTTAAAATTTAATATTGTTCCGATCACATAGAAATGCGAGCGCTTGCCAAGTAACAGAGCATGTCACCACAATGAGTAATGACCTCAACAATATATTTGCGCATGCCTCGGGGTCGCGAGCAAGGTCAAAGGTAACCACCCTTGTGTCATCAGCTGAGTGGTCAGTGCTCAAGCCCGGCTGCTGCTGACAACACCGGGAACTATCTACTTGCATCACTGTTGATGCGATCAGTGCTAACTCAAACGCATATAGACTCACTCGAGTTCACGGGTTTTGTTTTCCAATGTCGACAGGATTTTATTATGATATTTAAAAAGTTGTCAATACTGTTGCTGTCTTTTCCCATCAAGGTAAGTGAGGTCTTCTAAATTAGTTTAAATGGACAAATATATGGACGTGCTTCTATAGTTGTCAACAGAAAGTACTTGATGCACCTAAGATTGTTTCAATCGTTCGACGTTCTCACCAACATCTAACTATGGTCGGTGACAGGCAAAGATGAACCCGCTCTAGCATGGGTCGCCCTATACCTGGCAATGCTACACAGAGTTCATCGTTGCCGGTCACCGACCATAGGAAGACATTGTATGGTTAGTGTTGCGCTCGCAATCTATACAATCTGGAGTGAAAACAAAACTCAAGTCATTTGCCGTTGATCAAGGTGCGGTGCATTAAATTACCTTGCAAGATGTCGTCTGGATCGGAACATTTTTTAACCAATCGGAATATATAGTTTGTAAAATTTTAATATATTAAGAGGACTTGATTAAAACTTAAAAGATGTGCACGCAACTAAACGGGTGATTAACATTGCAAAATGTCAAACGATGAACTGTATTGCGCCAACAACGGGACACGAAAATAGTAGGTATAAATAAAGAGATTCGAGACTCAGAAAAAATGAGACGCTCGCTTTGCTCGCTCAATTCCAATAAAACCGTTTTAATTCAGATAAATAAATATTGAGGTAGTGCAAGCGTGAGCGATTTTGCTGCTTTTTGTATACACTTTTTGCGATACAATTGGAGACGAAATGTGTTGACCAAATGATTTGAAATTTTAATCATGATTAGATAAAAGACAAACTTAGGGTTATCCCTTGGAACATTTTTAATTTTTTGTTGCGTTAATTAGTAATAATTAGTGGATTTTTGGTGAAAAATTTGCCATTTTCTTGTCTCGCTGGGTGTCGTATGATAACCCTAAGTTTGTCTTCCATCTAACCATTATTAAAATTTAAGATCAATTGGTTGACGGGTTTCGTCTCTAATCGTATCGGAAATTTCATAGTTTTGCGCGGGTTTGTTGAATAACTGGCCCCTAATTAACAATGCAAGAAGCAAAAATTAGAAAGTGCTATACTATTAGACAATCAGACTGATCATGTGAGTGAACTTCCCATCAAAGTTACACCCACTTATGAATCAATTTTTTTCTCCCAATTTTCTAAAACGGCCGAGCGCTTGGATCACCTTAACTGCGTCTGCGTGTGCGAAAAAATACATCAATATCGTAAATACTTTGCTTTGCGTTGTTCTGAATGATGTGATGACAATGAATTCGCACTCGTAACTACTGTCGCCGTGTTTTCACTAAGAATATTGTTCTCCGCTGGTAATGATCAATTATTTCACTTGTTGATGGTCGAGTTATCACCACTTGTGGAATATTGACACAACCAGCTGCCGCTGTTTCATATACTGTTGACTTTTTACCTCGGTACAAACACGTCAATGAATGTCAAAACATTTGCTCCAGTTAAATGTGTTGATAAACAACAACTGATGTTGGTATTTACATGTGTCTCGGTGATGTGTAAATATCTGTACCTCAGAGGAAGAAGGACGGAAGTCCATTTAAATTATTCTTGATGTGAGCTCATAACCAGTAGAATTCTGCGTTCTTTCGATCATATTTGTAATGGTGACTTAAGTCATTGTAATAGCATACTTCAATATAGGTAACTGTATTTGTTGACATCAGTCCAATGGCATTTAAGGACCTTGTTTACATCGTATCACATTACGAGAAAATGGACAACCGCCCTTTTGCCTCTGAGGTACAGATATATTATATAATCACACAGCCTGGTTTGGCTCAGAGGTAATTCGCTCTGAACTTATTCCGGAGGTCTGGGGTTCGATTCCTGTGGCCGTCCTTCCTGACTGGTATTTTCGTGGTGTTCCCTCAGTCGACGGGCAAATGCTGGGAAGGTACCCTACAATACAACCTCAACTGCTTCCTACCCACATAAGACGGCTGGGTAGTGAGTTTGACCTTGAAGAGTTTTTTAATCGATTTTTATCAATATCTTTTCCAGTGTAATTGTTAACAAAATAGGGCTATGGACGTGAATTCAGAACAGTTCAATGAAAATAATTTCATAGTTTGGAATAAGTTATTAGTTTTATTGTGTCAAACAGGTGTTTAGAACCCGAAAATTTAGTAATTTTCGGGTTCTAAACACCTGTTGGACGTCAAGGCCAAGGCCACGCTCACTACCAAGCCCTCCCTGCGGACCAAGAATGAGGGTGGTGGGGGCAAGTTCCTTATTAGATGCAATTTCATCAAATTATTTTTCCAGATAAATTTGTTTCTAATCTTAAACCATGGATGAATTTAATCATTCAAAAAAAAATCCGAGAGCTCCTCCCCCCCCCCCCCCTCCCCCCCACTTCCGCCCTGGTCCAACTGCAACCCTGATACACTCTAAAAACTAGAAATCAAAAGTGTGTTGAAAACAACACAGAAATAACACAATCGTTTTGTTAAATGGTGACCACACGGTTTCTGTGTAAGATTAACACAGTCTGAATTGTGTTGATTTACTCATTTTAACCGTGTCATTTATAACACAGATATTCTGTGTTGAATTGAGTTGCCAGCTTGACACACGACTGTGTAAAAACTATAACACGTACTCCTGTCTTCCAAAATGAATGATGACACATTTCTGTGTAAACTTTATTAATTATTAACACGAAAGGGTGTTGAATTTACGACACAAAAAAGTGTTAATTGCGTAAAATTATTTTATTGAATATTACATCAATTATTTTAAAATTGTACATTGATGGGCCCAATCAATTAGTATAATTAATCATCAATACAACATGTTAAGTTGTTCATTTAGACACTTTGTTAAATCACATTTCATTTATTAAGCACACGCGCTAGTTTTAGCACACATCTTTACACTGAATTTAAATCAAATCTTCAGTCTTCAGAAGGCAAACAAATGAAAGACTCAAGAAAGCGTTTTACCAAGACACATGTCGGCTCGCGTAAGCTCTCTTCAAATTTTGATCAATGGCAGAAAACTGCAGCTGATACCTCCCTATCTGAAAAGAAAATTAAATCAAACAATAAAAGGAATGTTCGACCGAAGAGAGTGACATTTACTAGGTTTGACATAAAAATGCATGACGTATGTTTAAAATTAAATTACCAGATTAAAATTTACCATCATCAGTAAATATTCTCGCCTTTTTATCCACCTCTCTTTATTAATATATTTCCAGTTTACGATGGCCACAGAAATCAATCAAACTAATAATATAGACGGCATGCGGACCTCACCACATTATGAGACGAACTGTCGCGTAATAACACGCAGGAACTCACAGTTGGAGGAAATAAACACGGATTTGTGTCATTTGATGATGTGAGTAGATGTGAATGTGAGGGTGTTACTTCAGAACACATACACGTGTAAACGTTGAAGTTTAAACAGCAAAAGTAACACACTCAGTAAACAGACATAAAAATGACACGGGACTTTTACAACACAGCCCCATATTTTAACACAGATGAAAATTGTGTAACATTAGCACAATATTGTGTAAAGTTTTAACACGCAAACATCAACACATAAATGTGCAGATTTATTTTTTAGAGTGTAGCGCCAAAGTGTTATTTGCTGTACCTTCTGTAAGCGCTGACTGATATACAACAATTGAACTCTTTACCTTTGCAAAAATACAAAAAAATATGAATTCCACAATGGGGAGATTGGGCAAGTGACCTCATCATATGCTTCACGGGTTGATGAATCAAACTTACAGCGTAAACAAACGAGCTCAATGCAGCACATCAATATCGTGAGCGTTGTGACTTGTGATCACCGTAGACTCAACGTCATGCCAACGTGAAATAGGGAAACTGGGCGTTTTGGGCAGAATACAGAATAGAACAAAAATCTGGTATCGCTGGAATTTATTGTAGGTACTTGGATAACTATGAAGTGCCTACTTATAATAATACAATGGAAAGTTATTAAACATCGAAAGTAAAATCGACGGTAAAATCTAGTTTTATCTTGATACTGCAGCGAATAAGTGCGGTCGAGATTTGCAGCTGTTCTTTAAAAGTGTAACAGATCTTAAGGATATTCTTTGGATTGCGCGAGACGACGAGATTCTATATCAAATTATTACTTATTTTGTGTGAATTTTCATCTAGGAATGTGTGAAAATGGTTGTGTTTGGGAGTGATTGAGGTGCAAAGAGCGGTGAGAAGAGAAGGGGGCGAGGAAGTATATGTATATGTAGGCGACACAATGCCGGAACAATAGTTCAAGCAACTCCGGTTCAAGTGAATGAAGGCGCAGAGTTTTTCCTCAACTACAGGAATATTTGTTCCACGCAGCGACAAGGCAACAGTGAGTTGAAACAAGTTGATGGTTCGTTTTGGGGAATCAACCAGTATGATTTTTTTATTTGAGGAATGTACCTTTTATTTTTCAATTTCATAGATTTTTAATCTCTCCAGAGATTTTTTCGGAGAGCATTTATTTCACATTGTTCAGATTTCTTAATTTTTCTTTCAAATTAAGGTGGCTGGGTCGATCGACCATTTTTTCAGATAGTGTTCAATTTTGCTGTACTCACTCATCGATATCCCCTAAACAACACTTCAAAAAATAAAATACTTCCCGTGTCTAGTTTTCGAGATAGGCGAATAAGAAAGCAGTATTTTCCCCATGTTATCTTATGGCAGGTTTGAAAAATTTGCTTCAATTGAAGATTTGATTTAATTGGCTCGATAGATTTTCAAAAAACCTATATAAGAAAGAATCTTTGTTCTATTTACTTTCATTGAAAAAATATAAACCAATATCATCGTGTGCTAAATAAAAAGTTATAGGCGATTCAATTCAAATTGCGAATCAAGTAAAAATACTTTTGGCAACATGGGAGTGCTCAAGGTAGTTAGAAGGCACTAAATGCCTACTAAAGATACCTTGACTTTTCATGAAAGTAAACTCTAGGTGTAAGCTCAGCAACCTCAGCCATCATGATTCCGCACAAATCAAAATTTTCAAAGTACGATGTTGCCATATTGTACCGTATTGTTAAAATTATAGAAAATTATTCAATATCAAATTCAAAACTAACTTCTTTGGGGCAGTAATACTGCTCTAAATAAAAAGATACCGTATAAATACCATTTAAATGTTGTCTATTTCAACTACCCAGTATATTATACAAGTAAATTATGTGCTAAAAGAATTTATAAACGTGATTTTTTTACGCTTAATAAATTAGTGAAAGCTTTCCAATACTTCGGAAAATCGATCGATCCAGCCACCTTAAGGTGGATGGTGCAAGCGCGACCGATTTGCAGACACTTTTTTGGATACGATTGGAGACGAAATAGTTTGACGAAATGATTTGAAATTTTAATCATGATTAGATAAAAGACAAACTTAGGGTTATCACTAGTTATATTTTTAATTTTATGCTTTGTTAATTAGTAATAATAGAGACAGGATAGTTATGCGCAGTAACATAATATTTCAAATGCATTTAAGAGTCATGTGACTTGAGATGGTGCGTTTCATGATTGAAAGATGTAAATAAAGCAAACAATTGATGTTGCATATTTTGCATCTTTTGACCCCTTTTTGGAAAAATTGCATAAAACGTGCATAAAACGGCTACGTATGATAGTGCAGAGTGGTCCGCGAAGTCCGAAGTTGGCGGTTATCACAATTGCCACATTTTTTATTTTTTGCTTTGTTAAATAGTAATGAATAGTTGAATTATGGTGAAAACTTGTATATTTTCTTATCTCGCTGGGTGTCGTATGAAATTTAATTTAAAAAATGTGCCAAGTGATAACCCTAAGTTTGTCGTTTATCTAATCAATGGATAAAATTTGAGAATAATTGGTTCACGGACTTTGACTCCAATATAGTATCTGAAATTTCGTATTTTTGTGCGGTTTTGTTGAATAACCGGCACCTAATTAACAAGGCTCAAAGCAAAAATGAAAAACTGCTACTAATACACAATCAGACTGATCATGTGAACATCGTATCAAACTTCCACCCACTAATGAAACAATTCTTCTCCCTCAATTTACTAAAACGGCCGAGAAGTTTTGTACCCATAAAAACAATTCTTGTGTCCATGCAGACCCCCCCCCCCCCCCCCCGTGACCGTAATGCATGCAGTTATGATAATCTTGAGTTAACATTTATGATGACAATGGATGAACACTTTTCACTTGATCAACTTCATTTGATGATGACGATGATGATGATGATGATGATGATGATTATGATGCAATGAATTTAATTCTTGAACCTACCAATAATGTATTCCTGGCACCGCCAGGAGAGCAAGGAGTTTATTGATTGAACAAGTTTCATAGATTCCATTTAATTATAAACGGTATTTAATATTTAAAAAACAACATGTCTACTTGTTGTTAAGTGAGTGTAGCGAGCGTCACCACGGGACTATATGCCACTTTCTCTGTGTTTATTTTATTGTGTGTGATTTTGTAGCAATGCCCGCTCGACCGATCGATCTGAAATTTTCGGGACACGTCATACTAATTAATATCACAAGAGTGGTCGAGCCTAGTTGTTTTGAACATGATCCTGTGATTTATGGAACCGTTTGACCGATCTTTTCATGCTCATCGGGAGTCGGGAGCACCATTTTAGGCTTTTTTCTTTACAATTTTCAGACTAACAAAAGCTCACTTCAAAAGCTGTTGATATTTTAAGGAAGTGACACATTTCATTTTTAAATTTCAGATGTATGCGTGGTTGGAAGTATTTGTAGGAATTTTAATGATTTTTCAAAATTGATATTGATACCCACATTGAATATGACTCTGGAAATGTGACTGACTGTCCAGCTATGACCTTGACTTCTAACTCACGCAACTGCGAGTTTCCCAATGCTTTCCCAATGACCTTGGCATGTAGAGATGGGGGCGCTATCGGCCCCTCATCATGTCGTAAGATGGTTCGATGATGAATCATCACCAGACCACTTGTTTTGTTGTTCATCGGTAACGAGTGTCTTACTTGATTACGCCGGTTCTGCTCGCTGTTGATTCATCGCAGTCATTAATGACAATATCGACAGGTCTTGTTATTTCACTTCTTGCGAACAATACGTCCACGTCTGAGTCTGACTGTTGAGAGTCACGAACTCACATTTATTCTGAGATTATTGATGTACCCTTGCAAGAAAAATATAAAATGTTATCAGATGAACAAATTTGAATGACTGCTGGTTCATATTCCGTAACAATCAATGCTTGTTATTAGGCACTGAAATGAGAGCTCATCTTCTCCTAGAGTGAGACAAGGAGATCGCTTGGACTTCTGAGGGTGCGATCTAACATTTTCAGCAAATCAGAATTTTTGATCGATTATTTTTTGTTGTGTCAAGTGTGCAATTTATGCTCATGAAGTATGCAAAGAATAATTGAAAATCACTCAAATGCTCCTTGTAACCACTATCCGATTTAGCTGAGAATTTGTAAATTAGTAGATAATCGCATGTAGTATTTACGACCTTGTCGAATTTGCCATGATAGCATTTGAACCAATCAGGAGACCAATTGTAATAAATAAGAAAAATGATAATTTCGATAAAACTTTGCATTGCAAACATCTTTCTGTCCAAATTTCCGCGTGATCGGAGGAAAAGTGTGACGCAAAGTAGCCAACAACGTGAAGAAAATAGAGAACCAACTTTGCCGACATCCAAATTGAGTCCCTCGCTTTTTTACTTGCTCAACAAATTTAGTTTCAAATGCGCCATTAAAATGTTATTTAGTTAAGCTAGTGGTTGCTAAACTGTGCCCTTGGAGCCCTATTCTAGAACTTTTAAATTCCCAATTCCACTAGAATTCAATTCCATACAATATGTTAATCCTTATGGCCGTGACTGAATTCCATCAGAATGGAATTGGAAAATCTTCTAGAATAGACCTCCTGGGACTGGGGCTTACAGGACCCCAGGTACTTGTACAAGAAATGTACAAATGTTCGTGATAAAATATTAAATATTCAAAATAATAAGATGCCAAAACGCCGAAATCTATAAGTTCAAATCGCATAAAAAGGTCCAAGGCAAATTCATTTTCGAAATTAAAATTTTATCGGTTGCCCAGAAAAAATGTTTTGGGCGAGTTTTGACTTTTACTAGGGCGGTTTTGGGGCGGAAACTACATGTTCTTTTGACCACGAGCCCCTTGTCAACAAATTGACAGCTCACTCTTGTGCTCTGACTCTTCTATAATTGTGCTCTTCTATAATTTCTTGTATCTTGCGGTCAGCAGCATCCACTTCAAACACCTCATATCATCAGTGGTCGGATTGGAAGTCAGTCCTTGGGGAGATGGTGTATATTGTTTCAAAACAATTGCACCAGGTCAATTCTCCATGTCCACGGGGTCATGGGCGCCGACATGATTTCTGTGGGGGGGGGGGGGGGGGGCAAGGCAAGGAAACACTATGCCACGGGATAAGGATGGTTTCGAGGCGTCCCCCCCCCCCCCACTACCTGCCACGCAGGGCGTTTATAGGCTGTATGACAGTTTTAAATCAATTTTGAGACGTTTAGAGATGTATTTTGTTGAATTATTCATAATGTTTTTTAAATTTTGAACTTTGGAATGTGGTGAACATGGCTCCTTCTTGCCCCGCAGGGAAATTTTTGCTTTTTTGGCACTTTGCAATCTATTTTTAACGTTTTTTGTTTACAAAATGCAACTTGATGTAAAGCACTACAAACATTTTATTTGTTCCTGACATCTAGGGGAAGACCTGAGCCCCTCCTTGCCCCCCCCCCCCCCCCCCACTCCCAGCGCCCATGAATAGGGGGTCGGGTGGAGAGCACCCCAGCAACATGCAAGCTAACATGTGCGGGGTGTCAGGCCCGGAAAAAATTTAATTTCAGAAGTTAATTTGGTGCGTTTCTACCCGATTTAGGCGCTATTTTAATCCTATTTTTATCTCGACAAATGGGGACTTCAGAGGCTAACATTGATAAATTCTCTGGAAATGATATTATTTTGAAGTATTGTGCTGTTTTCGAATCGATCATGGGTGGTTAGCCATGGGGGGATGGAACTATCAATATATTCCCATGGGGGATTCCATCCCCCCGCATCCCCCCAATTCGACCACTGCATATCATCACTGATAACATCTACTTCAGAGTATTTTCCTTGTGCGTCATCGCGAATGTCATTTGTCGATCAGTGGAGGGAAAGATTGCGCTCATCTGCATGACCTAGTCGTGTTCAATCTTCTGGACAAAATGCTCCGATTAAAACTTCATCAAAACATTAGCACGGGTTCCTGCCGGATGCAGGCACACATTTCTTGTCGCTAGCTCAGACATAATCAGCAGTTAGCAGTGCTGTGAAGTAACATGATTCAATTACAATACAAAGTAACATTTACTCTTTCGAGTAATAGTACCTTAATGCTACTTTGTAAAGAAAGTATTTGCAACATTTGAGACTCACAATTTGTATCATGTTACGAAATACATTTGTATAGGTACATATAGACGCAAAATGAAAATCATATTAGTATCATTTAGTTACTACAGAATTCTACAGAATTTCCAAGTCGGTACGCACAAAACAGTAACTTTTAGAAGTGTACGGAAACAAAATATTTTGAAAATCCTATGGCTTTGCTCTCAGATAAAAATAGTCTAGACAAGACATTGTACTGTCTTGTTAGCTTTGTTCAGTTTATTTAGTATTATCTATGACGTAACAGATTCGATTCAAGATGTTATTAAAAGTTTAAAATAACTGTAAAAGTAACTGCTGCCGAAAGTAATTTTAAACAATTTCAGAATTTTGAACAAGTAACTGTATAACATTGTTACGTTTTAAAAGTAACTAACACAACCCTGTCGCTGTCATTGAGCGGCATGCATCGTTACCAGACCTATGATTTACGCTAAGTGTAACCGGTAACGCGTTAATGAGCGAGCACCAAACCAATATCATTCCATATCATCCATTCTCATCATTCCATACTATCTGCTCACTGAGAAATAACACATATTTATTTAAAAGTGTACAAGTATTCGTTTTTTCTGTTACCCCTCATGTATGGTCAACTGCATTAGTCGATATTATTGCGCGAACAAGCGATCGGCATTCCACAGACAAATCCCAACAAATAGCAAACAACCAGTCACCGTCCTCCGTGCGCAGAAGAATTGTCCGGTTTGGTGCAGTTTTTATTATTTCCTCGACGAGTGAGTCTTGTATTGAACAGCGTCAGCGACAACAGTTTCATCAGCGCATGCAGTTCAAGCTGCAATCTTCATGCAGGGACGAGATTTCATTGGACGGAAGATTCACGACATGTCATGTCATGTCATGCAGTTCAAGCCGCAATCTCCATGCAGGGACGAGATTTCATTGGACGGAAGATTCACGACATGTCATGTCATGTCATGCAGTTCAAGCTGCAATCTCCATGCAGGGACGAGATTTCATTGGACGGAAGATTCACGACATGTCATGTCATGTCATGCAGTTCAAGCCGCAATCTCCATGCAGGGACGAGATTTCATTGGACGGAAGATTCACGACATGTCATGTCATGTCATGCAGTTCAAGCCGCAATCTCCATGCAGGGACGAGATTTCATTGGACGGAAGATTCACGACATGTCATGTCATGTCATGCAGTTCAAGCCGCAATCTCCATGCATGGACGAGATTTCATTGGACGGAAGATTCACGACATGCCATGTCATGTCATGCAGTTCAAGCCGCAATCTCCATGCAGGGACGAGATTTCATTGGACGGAAGATTCACGACATGTCATGTCATGTCATGCAGTTCAAGCCGCAATCTCCATGCAGGGACGAGATTTCATTGGACGGAAGATTCACGACATGTCATGTCATGTCATGCAGTTCAAGCCGCAATCTCCATGCAGGGACGAGATTTCATTGGACGGAAGATTCACGACATGTCATGTCATGTCATGCAGTTCAAGCTGCAATCTCCATGCAGGGACGAGATTTCATTGGACGGAAGATTCACGACATGTCATGTCATGTCATGCAGTTCAAGCCGCAATCTCCATGCAGGGACGAGATTTCATTGGACGGAAGATTCACGACATGTCATGTCATGTCATGCAGTTCAAGCCGCAATCTCCATGCAGGGACGAGATTTCATTGGACGGAAGATTCACGACATGTCATGTCATGTCATGCAGTTCAAGCCGCAATCTCCATGCAGGGACGAGATTTCATTGGACGGAAGATTCACGACATGTCATGTCATGTCATGCAGTTCAAGCCGCAATCTCCATGCAGGGACGAGATTTCATTGGACGGAAGATTCACGACATGTCATGTCATGTCATGCAGTTCAAGCCGCAATCTCCATGCAGGGACGAGATTTCATTGGACGGAAGATTCACGACATGTCATGTCATGTCATGCAGTTCAAGCTGCAATCTCCATGCAGGGACGAGATTTCATTGGACGGAAGATTCACGACATGTCATGTCATGTCATGCAGTTCAAGCCGCAATCTCCATGCAGGGACGAGATTTCATTGGACGGAAGATTCACGACATGTCATGTCATGTCATGCAGTTCAAGCCGCAATCTCCATGCAGGGACGAGATTTCATTGGACGGAAGATTCACGACATGTCATGTCATGTCATGCAGTTCAAGCCGCAATCTCCATGCAGGGACGAGATTTCATTGGACGGAAGATTCACGACATGTCATGTCATGTCATGCAGTTCAAGCCGCAATCTCCATGCAGGGACGAGATTTCATTGGACGGAAGATTCACGACATGTCATGTCATGTCATGCAGTTCAAGCCGCAATCTCCATGCAGGGACGAGATTTCATTGGACGGAAGATTCACGACATGTCATGTCATGTCATGCAGTTCAAGCCGCAATCTCCATGCAGGGACGAGATTTCATTGGACGGAAGATTCACGACATGTCATGTCATGTCATGCAGTTCAAGCCGCAATCTCCATGCAGGGACGAGATTTCATTGGACGGAAGATTCACGACATGTCATGTCATGTCATGCAGTTCAAGCCGCAATCTCCATGCAGGGACGAGATTTCATTGGACGGAAGATTCACGACATGTCATGTCATGTCATGCAGTTCAAGCCGCAATCTCCATGCAGGGACGAGATTTCATTGGACGGAAGATTCACGACATGTCATGTCATGTCATGCAGTTCAAGCCGCAATCTCCATGCAGGGACGAGATTTCATTGGACGGAAGATTCACGTCATGTCATGTCATGTCATGTAGTTTAATGGCGCACTGTTCTGCAACTAGACGACTAGAAACCGATCTGTAACGCATTGATATGCGAGCCTTCGTATTGCATACGAATTAATATGCATGAGAAAATTGTTTCTACTATATAGCATAGGCCTTGGAAATTCTAGGAAGACAACATGCGTCAAAGAAGTTTTTTTTTTAAATTTCTTTGAATGCCATTTTTTTAAACAAGCATAAAATATCTCGATAATATTAATAAATCTTGTATAGTTCTTAATTAACAGATTTGTATGAAAATTGTCAAAACTCATAAAATGCTGGTCCAATTACCATGCGAAATTTGAAGTTGAACGGTCAATCGGTTCCGTTTAATGTTTGTCTAATCACGGATCTAATTAAACACTACACAAGTGACCGCTCATACGAAATTAGTGGATGCACAATGACAATTTCATATAGATTGGTCGAACGGTTGACCTGGGCAGTGCACAGGCAAAAACAAACAAAAATATACATAGAAACTAATGTCGTTTTCGGCTGGCCGCACTGGGGTTGCACTGAGCTGCACTGAGTGCAAGTGGCGACTGGCGTGTTCAACTGGCAGTGCGCAGTTGCTCTGGGGCAATGTTTTCGTATTCGACTGGGAAGTGGAGCACACTGGGTGCGCACTCAGTGCACTATTTCTTGATCGGAAATATTAGCTGGAGTTGCCCCCTCCACTCCGCCGCACTCCGACAAAATGGCGGCGCGAAAAACAAAATTGATGTTGTTACTGGAAGTTTTCCTTCAAAACACTCGGGAGCTCAATTTCTTCGGTTGCCATTTGAAAATAGCTGTCAGTGTCAAAACACAAAATCAAAACTTATCATTCGTATTCGGCTGAGACCGCACTGGGGGCAGCACTAGGCAGCACTAGGGCAAAACCAGGTTACGACATGACGTCACGATCAAGAACTCAGTGCAACCCCAGTGCGGCCAGCCGAAAACGACATTAGTTAAGCTCACTAATGGGGGCTAATGGATGAATGAGAATGATGATGAAGAATTGGTAATGAGTGGTAGACGGTCGTTGCATATTAGCAGGGAACCTTCCCAGAATTTGTCTCTCGCTCGACCGAGGAAACAACTAAAACCCTTAGTCGAGAAGACGGTCGCAGGAATCGAACCGCGTCCTCCGGGCAAATCCAGAGTGCTTCCGACTGAGCCAGCTTGCTTATTGAAATCAAGTCAATGTTTGATTCAGACTTCTTCCACATTACGAGGCTATGTGGATGCAGGGAGGAACACAGAACATCAATGACAGTGGTTCTCATTTCATCAAGCGAGCGGAACGAGCGACTCCGCACTTGAAACTTATGGCTCGAACGAATCTCTTTTTTATTTGTTTTTTTTAGCATTACATTTTAAACGGAGTAACGAATCTGGCCAATTTGTTCACAAAAGATTCATTACTATCTAATGCAGAAGGCTAATGATTTCCAGCAATATCGGTCTATTAATTACATCGGAAATTGTATTGTATAGTTTGTACTTATTGAGCGAGCGAAGCGAGCGTCTCCATTTGGCTCTTTTGGCACGGACCTCTGTTTTTTTTTTTGTTTGTTTGTTTTTTTTTCTGTTACTGACGATATACAGGTCAGAGTTTTTCTTCGATCGAGCTGAAATTTTGCACACATGTACGTAACATTTCTGATTGTTGCAGACCCTAATTTTTTTGAAATCCATTGATTGGTTCAAATTTAAAAAAAATTAACTTTCGATTGGTTGTTTTGATCAAATTGAAATTTTGACAAGTCATTACCCCCAACATTGTACCCAATCAAACAAAGTTTCAGCCAAATCCTCCCATTGGTTAAAATTTAAAACCATCTTTCCTGTGTTTTTAGAAATTTAAACTATAACCGATTGAACGATCAACTTATAACTTCGCATGATGGTTGGGTCCAACATTATCTGCATTTTTGACAATTTTCATACTAATCTGTGTTTAAATCCAAACGTTATTGACATTTTACGGACTATTAGCGTGTTGGCTGTCAAATTCACGGCGACTTCGACTCTTCAGTTCAAGGCAAGGTAGTTAGAGCAGAAACTTTCAAACGCAAATGAAACTGATAATGACCGTTCAACAGTCGATCTGATATTGTGTAGACACACTTATATCATATGAGTGGTCTCAGGTATATTTTTTGAAGGAGATCCTGTGATTTTTGAAAATTAACACGGAACAGTTCAATCATAAAGGTTCAATTGATCAACTTAAAGCTTTGCATGGTTATTTGGACCAATATTTTAGGAATGTTTTGAGATTTCTACACAAATCTGTGGCGAAATTTTAGAATTATTGGCTTTTAATGACATTTTCGATAGACAGAATTTCGGTTCGAGGTGTTGCGCGTATCCGTGCTCGCTCATCAACGCGTTACTCAGATTCATTGGTTAAAATTTAAATAAATATCTCCTGATAGGCTGAAAAATGAAAACGGTCTTCGATAATTCTGATCAAACTCATATTTTGCATGATCATTAAGACCAATATTGTCTCTTATTTTACAAAATTTCATCCCAATCAGTTAAGAACGTATGAAGTTATTTACATTTTTAATATCTGTCAGTAATGAAGTATCGAAATGAATGTTTTCCAGTGCCAATTGAAAATTGATTCTGATTTGCTTTATGAACCAGGTGCTTAGATGCTATTTTAAAGTTTCGATGAAAAGCATACACTTTTAAGTTGATATCATAATCAATTCCATATGGATGTATATGTTTTCTGTGCGTTGTGTACGCATTTCCGGTTCGAGAATTTGCACGTACCCGTGCTCGCTTATCAACGCGTTACACTGAGCGTTTTCCTAGTAGCTTAGCAATATGAAAGAAACTCAACTCTGTGTGCCAATAAAACTGGAATCGTTTGACCGATCACCACCAAATTTTGCATGGTCAATGATCATTGGTACCAGCATTATTTGTACGTTCAGTTTTTACCACTCCCTCTTTGATGAACGAAAGAAATATCAAGGTGCACTAAATCTTTTAGTTAAATCTTTTATCTTAGATTGAGTGGACCTTGAGTTACATTATCTTTAAAAGGATCCCATAGTCTGTAGAGTGTAGATGAACATATTTGACACGCATATTAAATCGCATGCAGTATCGTCTCTCATGAGTGACGGTATCTGCAGGAGTTGGGTTGACTTCCACTGAATACCGACACATGGGTGCTAATGGGTGCTTGGGTGTCGTAATGGATGTCACAAAATGCAACGATGGACTCCAGTGAAATGTGTAGTTTCTGCATGTTCTTCATCGGTAAGGGAAGCCTCAGGGTGTTTCTCCATTGGCAAACGATTATTTGTTTGGGATCCGCAAAAAATCAATGAATATGCTGACAAAGCAAGCCGCCTCGTTCTAACGTAAAAGACCAAGGTCAAATCTTTCACGCGTCTGGCTGAGATCGTCTTTCATTTTACCAGATTTCAGGGAAACCTGTCACAATAGAATAACACTCTTTTGATCTGGTCGTATAATAAGTCTGTATAAATGATCCAATCGCAAACAGAATAATTGTCTTTATAAAGCCAGAATTTGGTTCAAAAGTGGAGCCTTCAATGTGGACGGAAACGTCAGTGCAGCAGTTACCTTATTATACCAGTTACCAGTAATGAATCATAGAGCTGATGCCAATAGTTTATAGCTATTAACATGAACAGTGAATGCAGATGAGCTAATCACTTTGGAGCTCTTCATTGGCTTCCGTTGATTACAAGTCTGTGATTATACTCAGCGACAGCAACAAGACCATTGCTCGGCTTAGATTAGAATACCACATTTACACATAACAATCATTTGCTTATTCTTTCATGTATAAATGTACTTCACCAAATATTATATTATTTTGATTGTGCTTGTGCGGGCCAAAATCTCTCGGTTCCAAAATGTCAGGAAAATATATTTTACAAAATGTATTTATATCATCAATTTGATACTGAAGTGAGGGCAAAAGTCAGATTGTATTTTGAAATTCATTATTTATTGCTCGACTTTATCAGGAAGAAATTGAATAATGAATTTACTGTATTTTGAAAAACAAAGTGAAATCATGAATGATGATGATTGAAATCAAATTGAAGGATTTATTTGATGACTTTAAAACTCTTTAATAGGACATTATTTTGTAACTAGAGAGCCCCGCCAAGTAATACATGACCCAATAAGCTCTCTTTCTGGGCAAGTAATGCAGAACTGAGGATGGACCATTATTAAAAAAAAACTACTCTGATATGCCGGCAAAGAATTGTCTCTCGTGATAATTTTTTTCAACTCGCGGAATGACCGATCATAAATGCAAATCAAGGCTCATTTATAGATCTGTGGAAAGTGCACCAAACCCACACTAACCCCAATGTACACCTGAAGTGTACATACGTAAATTAGAAACAAAGAAAACATGTGAAACTATTTTGAAAATATTTAAATATATCGTGAATAACTCAATATTATTAAAACATTTTAAGCACAATAAAAAAATATGAACAGATTCGACTCAATGAAGAATGAAAACAAAAACTACAGTTGCATGGTATATAGAATATAAATGATTTTTATAATATTTGAAACACAACAGAATAAAATGTATCCAACATGATGATCTAATTCAGATTCCAAAATATAATTTAATCGAATCCTGTTTACAATTTAATTATTATGTCAAGAGATGTTACATCATAGTCTAGGGTATTCTTCTCCGCAACCGACTGGCCTTGTCCATCACGGGGGGGGGGGGGGGGGGGGGGGGTCCAAAATAAGAATATATATTTGAGACTGAATTAAAACAAATAGGCGTGATTGATAATAAAATGGAATATGATTTGATTTGCAATTATGATGAACGAAAAGTGGTATCGAGATTTAATCGAAGTTCGTCACTTTTTATGTAATCTTAAAAAATTACGAAATTTACTATATAAAATGTTATGCATGTTTCCACTTTATAACTTATCCTGATTATTTAATCGTTCGCATATTCTCTGCACAAATGAAAACATCAATGAGCAATACAATATTACCTATGTAGGTGTACTAACTAAAATCTTTTGATAAAATGCTGAGTTGTGAAGTCAGCACAAAATGTATATTCTTGCTTGCTTGATATTTGTTTATATTATAGTCATATCAAATGAGAGACGTAATATTGGAAATTAGGTCCAATATCAAAAGGTAACAATAAAATACACTCTGGACAGAAATGTTCCTTTGTGCCCCCCCCCCCCCCCCCGCCCCGCGTAACCCACCCCAAAAAAGTCAGCATTTATTCACATGAAATGTTGGTTTGCCGTGATGTTGGTTTGCGTTTGCGTCAAGGTCTCCATTATTTTCTTCACTGCCAAATGGTTTCACGGCATCCTACATTTGAAAAGTTTGGAAGAAATTGACTATTTTAATGACAATTTTGTTGCTATTTAATATCTCTCTAAATACTTATCGGATTCAAACGAAACTTTTTGCTTGTCAGTTCGCTTGAAATTATGTACAGGAAAAGTCAAGTTTCGTTGAAAATGGTGTCAAATTCGCGATGTTTATAGACGCGAATCGTAACGCAACTTCCGATCTCCGGATTCCATGGCCAAATATTGTTCTGGTCGATTTGTGAAAATTAGTTTCACTGCCTACTAAAATTTATTTTCACCGCTCAATTGAAATTTACGTTTAAAATTAAGAGGTCAGAAAAAGCGATGTTTTTCACGAATAACTCGGTAAATACTGAACAAAATGTCGCGAAAGTGTTACTATAAATCAAGTCACGTAATTATGTACATTACTGGCGAGTTTCAACTTGATCGGTGGAAAATTCAAGATTTGTATAAAGAACCAAATTTTCAGCCACGTTGCTACGGGGACGACGTTCTTCTCTTTTAAGCGTATTATAGTAAAGGATTTTACGACGATGGTATACAATAACCGGCATTTCCAAAGTTAATCTGAGCCGGATTAACTAAATATTGGACTAAATTGGCGGCACAGCCAATCAGATATCTCAAAATGATTGAAACAGTTGAATTTAATCGAAATGTTAGTAAATCCGCAAATTTAACTTTGGGAATACCGGGGCTTAGTGGAATCCAGAAATTATTATCTGAGGTTTCTAAAGAGCTACACAACCAGAGCCATCCGATAATATTCAGTTCTTCCTAGTTGCGATTAATTCCCAACAATGTTTTTTCCAGAAGAAAATCATTAAGTAATAAACACAATAATTTTCATTGGTAATGAACATTAATTAGCATCGATTACAATGATGGACTTGTTCACGTGACACGTTGCTGCTCGCTGATATTCGGTTGAAACTGGAATCCAGCGTGAAACAATAGTCAAGGCTTCTTGTGTGGTGTCCAGCCAATGAGACACCGCCTCCTTGATTAGTTCGAACTCATATAAGAGCTGTTGATGAGCAACAGTTCTCTGCTCGCGCGACACTTGCTTCTTGCTCCTGCAGAGGTGAAGCGAAACCCAAAGTGTCTTCTTTTCCCAGCATAGAAACTACTGATTGCAACTAGTACTAGTAAATGTATTTTGGAAAGTTTAAGAAAACACGTGAAGTTTCCAAGATATTGTGGTAAGTCTTACAAAATGTCGAACTCCCTCGCCATATTTTGGAATTGAAGCACCTAATTGCATTTGAATGGCAATTGCAGCGCCAAAGTTGCAGTTCAAATTAATTAAATTGTAAATGAAATGTAGTATAATAAATGAATTAATATTTGTAAAATTGGAATGATTTTCGTATTTTCACTGTTAGATTTTCAGAATAATTGTTTGGATTATTTTATACTAGTTTTTATTTGGTTGTATCCATTTGTGAGTTTTGTACTCTGTTGGAATGGAATAAATAAACTTATATGAAAAGTAAATTAGAATTTAAAAAATGACTCTAAGTTATGACACGATAATTTGTTGCAATTAAGATACATTTTTAATTTGAAATCTGCTTCTAAGATCATAGGAGATTTACCATTCAAAAAGTAAATGATCCTTTATACAACTCTGTCTCTCAACATTATCCAGTCACAAACCCAATTTATTTGAAGTTAAGTGAAGTTTCAATAAATCAATTGAGAAGAAGTCCAGGTGAATTTATGATCAATTCATAAAAATAATTTGAACGAATCATAAAACTCGTACAATAAATCAAAATAACAAAACTATGGACTTAAGCAGGAACATCGATTTTTGTATAGTTAAGGGTTGCTTGTGTTTATGTAGGTGAGTGGAGTAAGTGCGGACGGAGCGCGTTGCTAGGTGATGACGAGGGAAAGTCCTGATTGGCATTTGTTTTCATCTTGGAGTAATCACTTCAGACGAGTGACGTCAGAGAATGAGTCTGTATGTCCACGTGCTCATTCACGTCAGTCACATTCCACGAGAAATATATTAAATATAGAATGCCATCGCAATGTTTTGGGTATGTTTTGGATTCCATCTTTTTGGTTTCGTTCTACATCTTGAAACATTTCCACCATTTGGGACAGAAGCAGATTTTATTTCGTACATTCAGAATCGATAATACTCTGAGAAATGTGCGATTTTGATGTAGATTTTTCGCTAAAAATGTATGAAATTGCATTAGCTACAGATTATAGATGGCATTCGTGACGGACCCTACTTTTTAAAAATCGGCTCGTCTTCAAATTGTTACTGATTATAGATAAATGATAAATCTGTGGTGTCTCCATCATTTGAAAAATTTAAAAAATATGTTTTTACCCCTGTTGCGGGGGGTCAAACTGGAGTAATTTAGGGATGTTTTTGCACCCCTGCCGCGAAAAAACGAAACTAAAAAATCAAACATTTTCAACCATGGGAACACAGATTTACTATTTATCTTTAATCTGTGAAATTTTGAAAACAATCGGTCACAAGTTCAGAAAATAATTGGGGGCCTCTTTTACATGGATTTCGTCAATAAGTGATTGATTCGTTTAGCAAATGTTTGGTATCTGTGCTACCAAACGAAATAATATGTCGATGGTGTTTATAGGAATACGATTGACCTTACAAAATATAATTTAGAAGTGATGTTTATTTCCTGAAATTTGTTTCCGCACAGATAACTCGTTCCGAACAACCCGGGAAGAATGCAAAACATTTGTTTCCGGAAATCACAGTAAAACACCACTTGTTGATTGTCATCAGTTACCTTTTCGAGACTTGAGAACCAATACCGACACATTTCTGTGAAAAATAAGGTCTTGCGTTGATTCTAGCTACAGGTATTTAGTAAATCAATATACCTATCTTACTAATGAACTTTGCACTCACACTAATAATGTCATAAGAGCGGTCACATGTACCTACAGTTCTTGAATGAGATCCGTAAAAGTTGAAAATTAAAAATGGAACCGTTTGATTGATCAACTTCAAATTTTGAATTGCGTTTCAACAATAGTTTTTGTCAATTTTCAGACCAATCGATCCAGAAATTTAAGAGTTATCGACCAATTATGTTGTTTTGAAATTCTTGGTAAATTTTGTCCAGTGAAATGTAACAGAATTTATCCTCCTTTCACCATTGACGCATTCGATCAGATTTATTCCTATCTATTTATATATATTGTGAGTATTTTACAGCACAGGCCGTTTCTCACACCCCAATCGCCACCTCTCCTTGTCCATCCAACCATCTTCCAGCAAGTTTCTTCTCCCCATTGCCTCCTTTACATCTTCTTGCCATTCTCTCGGCGGTCGGCCCCTTTTCCTCCTCTCTGGAGGGGTCCAATGCCATATCTTCAGGGGCCACCTATGGGGATCCATTCTTCTTAAGTGTCCATACCAGCACAATCTCCTTCGCTCTATCTCCTCTACCACTGTTTCTTCCTTCTTCATCCATCTCCGTATCTGTTCATTCCTATCTATTTCCCATGTTAATTAGAAGAGCAGTAACTTTCTCAGGCATATTAATTCGCATGCAATACGAAGGCTCGCTTATCAACGCGTTACAGAGCGGTTTCCAGTACAAGTTGCAGAACAGTGCGTCGTTAAACTACTTGACATGACATGTCGTGAATCTTCGGTGCATAGAGATTTTCGCTTGAACTAATGTGCTGACAGTTTGTCGCTCGCTATTCAATAGGTACAAGACATTCATCAAGGAAATAATAAAAACTGCACCAAACTAGACGATTCTCTTACGTACGGACGAAAGCGCCGGGTTGTTTGGTAGAGCGCTTTCCTTAGCTTAAAGTCGACAATACTCGCAGAAAAGTTCGATTCCGAAATGCATTAGCTCTGGGTTGTACATGGTTGTACGTGACATTTGTGACATTTGTGCACTTAATCGTGTGTTGCATGTTGCATATACTGCTGTGAAGAAAGTTATTTTAATTCATATATAGAAAACCACAAAAAAAACATAAAAAGGCGGCACCTACTTTTTCTTAACGACTTGACTGATTGTTTTCAAAATTCAATAGAATAGAGATAAAGAGTAAATCTGTGTCTCGAGTGATCCAAAAAATAATAAATAATGTTTTTTCTCGTTTTGAGTAAGTGCTAACATGGGCAATATGTGAGTCTTTTTGGCACCTCCGCCCTGAAATAACTAAACAAAAAATAAATTTTGGGGCCACTAGAGACACAGATATACTCTTTATCGATAACCTGTGAACAGTGGCGGCGCCAGGAAAAAATCGTTGGGGGGGCAAAGCAGGGGCAAGGCAATTACTTGAGGGGGCAAAGCGAAAAGCCGTCATATTTACCAAAATCATGACACCCCCCCCCCCCCCCCCCACTCCGCAGGGTACAGCAAAACCACAAATACATTTTCACTCAAAAGCGAAACCAGGATGAAATTTCGGGGGGGAGGGGGGGGGGGGGAAGTTACTAATATATTGAAAAATAACAGTGGAATACAATGGTTCGGGGGCGCAGCCCCCGAGAAAATTTTGGATCAAGGTCATTCGTTTAGGTGCAATTTTGAATCGAAGTTTATAGCTATTTTGGGGAATTATAAATTACAAAATATTCAAAAAATGGTCTAAGAGGTTTAAGAATAGTTAAACATCTTCAACTTTTTAAGACATGTAAGTCCGGGGCGATTAGCCCCGGAAATTCTTTTGAATTTTAATTCAATTCTAGCCATTATGGAACGTTTTTGACATGATATGTCTATTTTAAAAAGAATATTTTTTCACACATTATTTTAAATGTGCATTTTTTTTCGATAAACCCTGATTTCGGGGTGGGGGCTGCGCCGCCCCCCCTGAATACGCCCTTTAGTTCACTAGTATATAAAAATTATCGTTGTGCAGGTTTTATAACTATAAGAAAGAATTATAGAATGGTTCTCAGGAAAACAGTAGAAAGGCGAGGGGCATGAAATGCCGCACGTGCAAAATATTCACGTTTCTATTCTAAAACAAGAGGTGTTGGGAAAAGTAAAAGTGTCTTCAATGGTATAACTTTATGCTTTTTAGGTTTAATCTGGATAATAATTACTGTAATTGCAATTTATTTATGATTTTATATTATTTTTGCGAGGTAAATTGTGCATATATGGGAGTCGTGAAGTGGGGGGGCAACCGGGGGGCAAGCCAAGTTTTTTGGGGGCAGTTGCCCCCCCGTGCCCCCCCCCGTAGCGCCGCCACTGCCTGTGAAAATTTGAAGACAATCGGTTAATTCATTTAGAAAAAAAGTTGGGGCCGCCTTTTAGTGCTTCATAAAAGGATTTCATCAAGTATTGTAGACTTTTAATCTATTTAATTCTGTTTTTTGCAGGAATTCGAAGCACTCTCCTAACAACAAGAAACGCCGTCGAACCACCAACTTGAAACTCTCCCGCTGCCTCTCACCCTAAGATGGCGTCGCTCGACAAGATGGTCGCCTGGAACACGAGCGCCGCGTGCGGTCTCCCGCAGAACCACTTCGGCTGGGAGGACTACGCCGTCTTGGTGGCCGTGCTCGCCATCTCGGCCGGCATCGGTCTCTTCTACGGATGCTTCGGACCCAAGCAGAAGACGGCGAGCGACTTCCTGTTGGGCGGAAGCAACATGGGCACGTTTCCCATGGCAATGTCACTGGCAGCGAGGTAAGATTATTAGATTATTATGGTTTAGCGGCGCGTCAACGAAGAGGTTATATTGTGCACATTAATTGTTACTTTTAACTTTGTTGATCATAATAAAGTGGAGGATATGGGGAGGGGTCGACCTAACAGGCCCGATCCGGGGGAGTCTGAAAAAGGTGGGAAAGCCAGTTCAGAATGGGGACAGACCAGGGGGGGGGGGGGGAGCATCAGGTCCGTGGTATCCGATTTCAGGAGGATCACCATCTTGAGGGGGGAGGCCGGCCCGAGAGGCCCTTGAATTTGGGAGTGCATTTTATGCATTTTTTTTATATTTACAGACGTGGCCCCTTCCCCCCGCCATTAGCCTCCTTCATGATCGCCGTCACCATGCTGTCTGTCACGAGTTACAGCTTCATCACCGCCGTGGAGCTGCTGGGGAACCCGTCAGAGATGTACAGCTACGGGACACAGTACTGGATGTCCTGCGCCTCCTTCATGATCGCCGTCCCCATGCTGTCTGTCACGTGTTACAGCTTCATCACCGCCGTGGAGCTGCTGGGGAACCCGTCAGAGATGTACAGCTACGGGACACAGTACTGGATGTCCCGCGCCTCCTTCATGATCGCCGTCCCCATGCTGTCTGTCACGTGTTATAGCTTCATCACCGCCGTGGAGCTGCTGGGGAACCCGTCAGAGATGTACAGCTACGGGACACAGTACTGGATGTCCTGCGCCTCCTTCATGATCGCCGTCCCAATGCTGTCTGTCACGTGTTACAGCTTCATCACCGCCGTGGAGCTGCTGGGGAACCCGTCAGAGATGTACAGCTACGGGACACAGTACTGGATGTCCCGCGCCTCCTTCATGATCGCCGTCCCCATGCTGTCTGTCACGTGTTATAGCTTCATCACCGCCGTGGAGCTGCTGGGGAACCCGTCATAGATGTACAGCTACGGGACACAGTACTGGATGTCCCGCGCCTCCTTCATGATCGCCGTCCCCATGCTGTCTGTCACGTGTTACAGCTTCATCACCGCCGTGGAGCTGCTGGGGAACCCGTCAGAGATGTACAGCTACGGGACACAGTACTGGATGTCCCGCGCCTCCTTCATGATCGCCGTCCCCATGCTGTCTGTCACGTGTTACAGCTTCATCACCGCCGTGGAGCTGCTGGGGAACCCGTCAGAGATGTACAGCTACGGGACACAGTACTGGATGTCCTGCGCCTCCTTCATGATCGCCGTCCCCATCACGTCGAGGTTCTACTTGCCGGTGTACAGAACGCTGCAGCTCACGTCGGCGTACGAGGTGAGCAGTGTGACGAATACAAGTCTCTTCATGTAACTGTCATTATCTGTATCTCAGAGGTAGAAGGCCGGAAGCCCATTTAATCGATTTTCCGTCGCACACTTTTGGAATGATATAATCAAATCAAGCTATAGTAATTTTCATTTTACTGACGTCAACTAATTTTGAATCTAAATATTCTCTTACACATGACTCATTTCACCGTTCTAAATATGATTGGATGATGCCAGAATTACTGGTTTATGAGCTTACCCCAAGAATCATTTAAATGAACTTCCGGCAGATTCCACCACGGAGGTGTAGATTGCTTGAGCACTCCAATTTTATTTACTTTATCCCAATCCCAATAGCAACTGTTGGCTGATGAACGGTTCTGCACATGACTGTCACACTATCACCACCAAAGTAACTGCGCACGAGCAGAACAAAGTTGATCAACCACAAGTTGAGTGTGAATCGGCCTTTATGAAGTCAGTAACCTTCTATTTATCTGTCTGTGAATTTCCAATTTGTTTTTATGATTTTATAAGTGTTGGTGTCATACGTGAGTCTGCAATTTGTTTTCAATGAGATGTTTAGATGTGTCTTGATTGATTTGTCTTGATTGATTTGTCTTCGCTTCTGCGCCGTGCTCTTACCGATGTCTCATTGCAGTACTTGGAGCTGCGGTTCAACCGATTCGCGCGCACGTTCGCAGCTGCCATGTACGTGCTGCAGATGGTGCTCTACACATCTGTGGCGGTCTACGCGCCGGCACTAGCGCTCAGTCACGGTGAGAGATACAACTAATGCACGACTCATCGATCCAATGAATACTTCTTGCCAATATTTCTCTCTCCAAATCCCTTTGCAAATGACATCAACAGATTCGTGTTACGGACGTATGCCACGCCGTTTGATTCTCCAGGAGTAGGACAAATGCTTATCTCGTATTCGCGTTCAAGGTCAGCGACCTCCTGCAGATCAAAAGGAGGTAGTCAGCCTTCTCTTCCAATAAAGGCCATGGGCGATCAGAGGGAGGCGGGAGGGGGGAGGTCGCTTGCCCCTCATGTTATCCTACAAAGCTGAGAAATAAAAAAAAATCGCTAAAAATGTAAATAAAATATTCTGTATGTACATTTCCCTGAAAAGAGAATACTTCGTCTAAAGCTGGGTTCCCATACTTCGCATCGAATTCGCTTCCGGTTCGCTTCGCTTTCGCAAAATGGCTACCTTTTAACAAAGGAAATCGTCCATGTTTACATTCGCATGTTCCCGTGTTTCAGTTTCGTTAAAGTTGAGCCAATTTTAACTTTGACGAAACCGAAACGAAACCGAAACAAGTGAACATGCGAATGTAAACATGGACGGTTTCCTTTGTTAAAAGGTAGCCATTTTGCGAAAGCGAAGCGAACCGGAAGCGAATTCGATGCGAAGTATGGGAACCCAGCGTGAATGTAAACATGGACGATTTCCTTTGAAAGGTAGCCATTTTGCGAAAGCGAAGCGAACCGGAAGCGAATTCGATGCGAAGTATGGGAACCCAGCATAAAAGTGCTTTGTCTGCTTTTTGGACTAATTTCTGAATAATTGATTAACATAATTTTATGTTCATGATTAATATTTTTTTTAAATATTTCCGAAATTGGAAGAAAGAAAACATCATTTATTTTAGCATTATTTACCAAAAACAACTTAAAGTGGTTCCATCGTTTTGGCATAGGAATGAGAATTTGCTGTAATTCACACCAAAGATTAATGAAACCATATTACATACAACTAGCAAAAAATATTTGCCCCTTACGGTATCATATAATTAGATATTCTTGATTGAAGATCATCTTTTCCCCCATAAGATAACACAGGGAGACAAGAAATCGTCCCGGAAAATTGGCCTTAAATTGCTCCTAAAACCGCAAGAGGAATGACAAATTATTGAAAATAGTCTCAAATTAAAGATAATAATTTTTAGAATAAGACTGCCGTTTGAAAATATGGGGTCACGGGCCAAATAAGAAAGAAACTGTGTACAATGTATAAAATTTACCATAAATCTGGCAACATTGCACTGCAAATATGTATTATTTTGGGATAGTTTAATTGGAACTTCAATTAAAAACATATAATTGGAGCGTACGGTAAGATATAATTGTTTTATGCTGTTGTTTGAGGTATTATTTCATCAGAGATTTGTATGAATTACGGCGAATTCTAAGCACCTTAGCTGGAGCAGTGGGACCACTTTAAAGCTTAAAAAGTGCATATAGTCGGGTTACCAGTGTAACGTTTCGTACGTTTTTTAGGATCTTCGTGGAGGAGGTTGCCACCCAATGCCATTTGATAAAGCATGATTTTAGATGTATGAAAAGTGGAGGTGGCAACCTGGCAACCCTGTACCCGGTCTGGGGGCCACTTTCCAAAACTTCAACGGCTTCAAATAAAATTCTGAAAAAATTTAAATATACCAAAATTGGATCGAGAAATTTAAAAAAAAAAATTTAAAAAATTTGAAAACCCGCCATCTTGGAAAAATATGTGTTTTATTATAACTTTTGTACATACTGAACAACGTTGGCCAAATATAAAAATTCGTTTCAAACAAATTTTATAGCCACAATAATGCTTGATCGAATATTTTTTTGTAATAAAAAATCGGTGCAACAATAGTCTGTATAGACGAGTTTTTGTAAAGAAGAATCAGTATCAGAGCTGAGTCTAAACACTTTGACCCATCACTAATTGCAACAGTAGGATTTTTGATGTTAAAATCGATTCATAAAAATGCCCTCTATAACGTATCAAAATTTCTCCAAAAAGTGATAAGAGTGGGTGGGCCAAAATGCAAATTTTTTCAAAAAGTCATTGTTGTCATTATTAAATAATCAAATTATATCAACCTAGGCGAGTAGCATATCAAATGAAAGCTTATGTTTAGTGCAATTAATACAAATATGTATCACCATTATTAAGTTTATACAGAAGTCAAAAGGGGTCAAAAAGTGGTCAAAATTTCAAAGTTGAAGTGTTCCAGGACAAATGCGATATCTCCATCCCTAATAGAGATAATAACATACTTTTTTATATTAATCGATCCAAAATGAATCTGTTTATAACATATCAAAAGTTCTTCTAAATTATTTAAACATGAGTGGGCCAATGAATCTGTCAAAATGTTTAAAATTACGTTTTTATTTTTGAGTGCAAAGTCTAAGATAATAACAATTTCCTAAATCACCTACTTATAACAAAAGTTTTTTGATGTTTTGATGTGTAACGATAGAGAACAATGCCCTCTAAAAATATCAAAAGTTATCTGAACTTGTATTAGGGTGGTCGAGCCAAATTTCTACATTTGGCAAAAACTCATTGTTGTCATTATCAAATTAACAAATATATCAACCTGTCGAGTGGTATATCAAATGAAATCGTATGATTAGTGCAAAATATTAAAACAAGTATAACCATTAAAATAGGTCATACAAAGGTCATCAGAGGCC
Organism: Leuctra nigra; assembly: GCA_934045905.1. Taxonomy (NCBI): domain Eukaryota; kingdom Metazoa; phylum Arthropoda; class Insecta; order Plecoptera; family Leuctridae; genus Leuctra; species Leuctra nigra. The sequence continues at coordinate 6,942,204 of OW203766.1, read as the reverse complement.
AAAACGTGGTAAAAATGCAAATTTTTAAGTGTCTTAGGACATGCCATTATATCATCATTTATCAAAGTAAAAATATACTTTTTGATACCAATCGATCCGTAGAGATGTAGTTTATGGCATATAAAAAATTCACAGAAATTTTTTGACCGTAAGTGAGCCGGTTACTGTTTTAATGTATTTATAATAGTGATATTTTATATTGGAAAAATCGAATATAACGCTATATGTGAGTTAATCAAGGTCAAAGAATTTCTGTGAATTTTTTATATGCCATAAACTACATCTCTACGGATCGATTGGTATCAAAAAGTATATTTTTACTTTGATAAATGATGATATAATGGCATGTCCTGAGACACTTAAAATTTTGCATTTTTACCACGTTTTGGCCTCTGATGACCTTTGTATGACCTATTTTAATGGTCATACTTGTTTTAATATTTTGCACTAATCATACGATTTCATTTGATATACCACTCGACAGGTTGATATAATTTGTTAATTTGATAATGACAACAATGAGTTTTTGCCAAATGTAGAAATTTGGCCCAACCACCCTAATACAAATTCGGATAACTTTTGATATATTTAGAAAGCATTGTTCTTTATCGTTTCACTTCAAAAAACTTTTGCAATAAGTGGGTGATTTTGGAAATTGTTATAATCTTAGACTTTGCACTCAAAAATAAAACCGTAATTTTAAACTTTTTGACAGATTCATTGGCCCACTCATGTTTAAATAATTTAGAAGAACTTTTGATATGTTATAAACAGATTCATTTTGGATCGACTAATATAAAAAAGTATGTTATTATCTCTATTAGGGATGGAGATATCGCATTTGTCCTGGAACACTTCAACTTTGAAATTTTGACCACTTTTTGACCCCTTTTGACTTCTGTATTAACTTAATAATGGTGATATATATTTTTATTAATTGCACTAAACATAAGCTTTCATTTGATATGCTTGCTACTCGCCTAGGTTGATATAATTTGATTATTTAATAATGACAACAATGACTTTTTAAAAAAAAATGCATTTTGGCCCACCCATTCTTATCACATTTTGGAGAAATTTTGATACGTTATAGAGGGCATTTTTATGAATCGATTTTAACATCAAAAATCCTACTGTTGCAATTAGTGATGGGTCAAAGTGTTTAGACTCAGCTCTGATACTGATTCTTCTTTACAAAAACTCGTCTATACAGACTATTGTTGCACCGATTTTTTATTTCAAAAAATATTCGATCAAGCATTATTGTGGCTATAAAATTTGTTTGAAACGAATTTTAATATTTGGCCAACGTTGTTCAGTATATACAAAAGTTAAAATAAAACACATATTTTTCCAAGATGGCGGGTTTTCAAATTTTTTAAATATTTTTTTTTAAATTTCCTAATCCAATTTTGGTATATTTAAATTTTTTCAGAATTTTATTTGAAGCCGTTGAAGTTTTGGAAAGTGGCCCCCAGACCCCTCCGCCCCCGCCCCCGTACAGGGTTGCCAGGTTGCCACCTCCACTTTTCATACATCTAAAATCATGCTTTATCAAATGGCATTGGGTGGCAACCTCCTCCAGGAAGATACTAAAAAACGTACGAAACGTTACACTGGTAACCCGACTAATAAGAAACGCACCGAAATGCTCGGACTTTGGTTAAAAATGTCCGAACTTATGTCCCCCATGGGTCATGGCCATGCGCCCCCGCCTACATGTGTTAGGGGGGGGGGGAAGAGGGGGCTCCCATGATTGAGAGATAACCAACTGATCGTGTATTGTTCGGTTGCAGTGACTGGACTGAACGTCTACGTGGCCGTGTCTTGCGTGTACGTCGTGTGCATCTTCTACTCGTCACAGGTGAGCATCAACCCGACTGTGTCTGTCGCAGGGACGGTGCTAGGCGACCGCGTACGGCGGTACATTCGGATAGGCGCCACTTTCAGCATTTTTAGGAAATTTATTAATTTGTATCGTCATGTTATTTGACCAATATTCAAGCTCGGAAGAAATAAAACTATTTTTAGGAAAACGAAGTAAACGAATAGCTATAACCTGTAATGACTTGACAATAAAATAATATGACGGTTCGCCAGAGTAGACAAATGTTTTGTTATTACAACATAAACATTACAAGTTGTTTTGTTATTAGGCGCCTAGGATGGGGGATTACCCCCCCTCTCCCCCCACTCGAGCAAACTGATCCAAATTCACCACACAAAGTTAAGTTTAGCATCCCAGAATCACTTATAAATTGCTAACATTATAAAATAACGCCCTGCCAATAATAGAAGGTTTGTGTTGTGATTTGAGCTGTTTAGCATCCCAGTATCACTTTATTCAAAAAAGCGCCCTGCGGGGCAACAATTAGCTGTCCCGCAACTAGTTTGGGTAGTTTGCTTCAGTTCGTGCATTTTAGAGCCCTAGAATCACTTTTAAATTGTTAAATTTTGTTTAAAGACACCATCGTTCAAACAATTCTTGTTCATGTTATGTTAATTCTCCTATGTTCCCGAATTTTTTGTTCATGCATGAAAAACTACCTAGAAAAATTGATATCAATGTTGTAGTAATATTACCAGAAACGCGTAGATTTACTTCAAAATGACCATGCAGTATAAAAAAATTTCCGGGGGCTGTACCCCCGGATCCTCCTTTACTGGGTGGCTCAGCTCCCCACTTCCCCTGCCTGGGCGGCATTATCATTTTTCGCGTAAATCAAGAATATACCACCTGGTGTCAGTCGTGCCAACCCCATAACACGTGACTCGTGTTCAGCACTCCCTGGTGTCAGTCGTGCCAACCCCATGTCATTGTCACGTGACTCGTGTTCCAGGGAGGCATGAAGGCTGTGATGATCGCCGACACCTTCCAGGCCGCCGTCCTGGTCGGCTCCATCTTGTTGGTCCTGAGTCTGGGGTCTGAGCTGGCGGGCGGGACGACGAGCATCTGGCAACACAACTCCAACTCAGACCGGCTGGAGTTCTTCAAGTGAGTCGCACGATGTTGCTATTGATGCTATTTAAAACTGCAGTGAGCTTTATCATTTGGACGGAAGACAGGATGAAAAGTGGGGACATACGAACATAATATTGACATACTTTTTTCGCTTTTCTTGTATTTCTTTTAACTTTAACTACAATTGAAAGCGACATACGGTCTTCAGCATTCACGACCTACCTACAGCTGGAAATTTAAAGTCATACAGCCTACATTGGGAATTCTCCCCTTTATTGTAATCCCAATATTTTCGTGAATTCCGTAGAATATATCTTAGTACATTTTAATTATAATTGGAACACACCACTTCATTGACACCTATATGAATAGTGTCTGTCATTTGTATAATCTATACAACAATTCAGCATACATATATGGAACAAAATGATATTCATCTAATATTTCATATTATAGTTGAATACTTGTATTCCATGCCGGAGGGAAGCCTATAGTCATGTTCTTTGTGTTTCAGCATGGACCCCAGCCCAACTGTCAGGAGCAGCTTCTGGTCAGTAGTGGTCGGCGGCACGTTCTACTGGCTCACCATGTTCTGCGCCAATCAGGCCACCATTCAAAAGTACCTCTCCGTGGAGACCATCGGTCAAGCCAGATGGTAATTGCTTGCCTTGCTAAGAGCTGATAACTTTTACTAAACTAATTGAAAGAAATTGTTCAGATACAAGTCAAAGTTCAGGTCAGGGCGAGTATATGACAAACTTTGCATGTGGATATAATCCTCTAAAAAAGCACACTTTAGCCCGGTTGTACAATGCCCCGATAATGTCAAGATGTCAACAGCGCAGAATCCTAAACGGCTAAAATCACTTTGGACTAAAGTTAATTAGCTTTAGGCTAATTTCGATTAGCAACATTTGGTTGAGCAACTTGGTTTTGCTCGTCCGCTGAGTCATTTTGGAGCCAATAAACTGACTCTGCACATGTGCAAAACCATGGTGATTTACCAAAAGTTGCTAGTTTGGATTGGGCTTTATCTCAGCTTATCGAGGACATTCTACAACCGGAACTTTCGCCCCCTTTCAGTGAACTCTCACTTTAGTTGCACACACTCTATGTTCATAACAGCCTCCTATGTTCTATATTATGTCTGTGGTTCTGTTACACGGTCGTCATTTAAATGTACCTTCAACATACTCAAGTGACTGTCTGAAAGGGGCATCGGAGACAGCATGTTGGTTCAACAGAGCCAGTCTAGAGGTGAGAGTGAAATGTTTGCGCCATGTTCCAGTGCTCTGTGGGCGAGCTGTCTCGGCCTGATCATCATCTTCACCATCAACTTCTACACCGGCATGATCATGGTGGCGGAATACCGCGGCTGCGACCCGCTCACCAACAAGGTAACAACAGCAGACTGCTTGACCGGTTGATCAGATGACATCACTTGACTTGACACGTCGTAACACAAGTGACATTCTGTGCAGGAAATCTCCGCCAACGACCAACTGTTGCCGCTCTACGTGATGAACAAGTTCGGCACGTGGCGCGGTCTGCCGGGCTTCTTCGTGGCGGGCATCTTCAGCGCCTCGCTTGGGTGAGTTGATTCTCATGGTGACAGCGGTAGGTCGCGCCATGTGACGGGCGAACATCAGGGGGGGGGGGGGGGAGGCGGGAGAGGGCATCTTTAGCGCCTCGGTAGGTCGCGTCTACCGCGGATAACTATTCCCCTATTATTATTATTAATACTATACAAATAGTTAAGTTCTGTTGAAACGTCTTAAAATACGTGAAAGCCGCGTCAATAATACCTGAACCTGCACCAAAAGCAAGTGACCTTGAACGCGAATGTTCCCCAGGACTGTTGCGTCCGCGTTGAACTCTCTGGCTGCTGTGACTGTCAAGGACTTCATCAGCGGCGCGTGTGGCATCACACTGCCCGACAACAAGGGCGCTAAGGCTGGCAAATACATCTCTATCGGCTTCGGAGTCCTCAGCTTCGCGCTTGTCTTCGTCGTCGAGCAGATGGGCAGCGTGTTGCAGGCAAGGAGCTTGTAGTTATGTTTTTCTGGAGGAGCCAACCGCTATCCCAGCGTACGCTGACAACTTGATGCTACTCCCGGCTATCCGCCACTCCTCCCAGGCGGAAAAACTCCAGGCAGAAAACGATTACATTTCGATTCCGTTCCAAGAAAGGAGGCTTTGCTCTGACCTGCAACCAAGGAGGTTATAGTACTGGAGTGGACATGCGCCGCGCGGATTGAAGCCGACTTTCTGCAGGCATATTTCGCCTCACGCGACAAAAACTCCAGGCAAGCAACGACAACTAGTCACGTCGCACGCTGTCATACGAGCGCAGTTGCAAGAGTTTCAGGAATATTTTAATTGCGCGCTAATGAATTTATATAAAGAGATGCGGTTTGTAACATTGTTTATCTGATACTCTAAGGATGCACATCCCATTTTCGATTCACTTTTTTACTTTGGTTGGCATGCAATTAAATTATATCTTGGGAACGTTTTGAAAATAACTCCGAATGCACGCATAGTGTTCTATTCAACTTGCTGTAATGTCGCAACTATATGAAGTATAAAGAATCGAAACATTGGATGTGATTCCTTAGAGTCTCAGTTAAACAATGTGACAAACCGCATCTCTCTAAATGTATTCATTGGCGCGCAATTAAAATATTCCTGGAACTCTTGGAACTGTAATCGTGACCGCGGGCGACGTGACTCGTTGCTTGCCTGGAGTTTTTGTCGCGTGAGGCGAAATATGCCTGCAGAAAGTCGGCTTCAATCCGCGCGGCGAATGTCCACTCCATGTATATAACCTCCTTGGTTGCAGGTCAGAGCACAGCCTCCTTTACTCCGGTGAAACAAAATAATATTTTCCACTGACCACATTAGGGCTGCACTGAAATAAAATGACGTCATCATCCAAAACTGAATGTAAATATCAAACCGAGTGCAGAACTATTGCGGCTCAGTGCGGCTAGTGGAAAACGCCAGTAAAACAATTAAAATAACTGGACTTTTTTAAATTAATTCATTTACTGTTTTAAAGCATAAATATGATTTATTTCTCTGTAAACATTCATGTTTTACTATTTAAAGCAGTGCGAATCTCTTATTTTATTTAAATTATTCAATAAAAAATTCCATTTCGTTTTAGTCTGTACCTATATGTTCTGGGGGCCTATTGTATATATTTTTTTGATCTCGTCGCGGCCGCCTTCGTTTCACTGCCATTAAGATAGCATTACGCCGAAATGAAGGCGATCGCGACGAGATCAGACGAGATATAGAATAGGGCCCCTGATCTGTTATTTTAGTCCCAATCACTCCGACAAGACGACCGGGAAGAGTAATGATCAACGATAATCATGGAAACTGAAGCCCCGAGGAAAGCCGTGTCTCTGAGTGCACGTGTTAATATATTCCTGTGTGTTTCTATTTGCTTGCAGGTGGCGCTGAGCTTCAACGGCATGGCGGGTGGAATAACTCTGGGCATGTTCTCTCTGGGCATGCTCTTCCCGTGGGCCAATTCCAAGGTAAACTACCTGCCAACTTGTTGAAGGATAATCAACCCAAATATCGAAATGGAGAGCAGCATCAATCCAACTATTCAGAACAGACTGTTTACTCTAGGGGAGAAACACCTTTCTCAAGATAACAATATTGTGTTTTGGGAAAGCCTCCCCCCCCCCCCCCCCTCCACAAACGTGGCGGGTTGTGGGCGGGATAGACCCGGGAAATGGGTGAATTTAAAAACTGAATTTGTCTGGGGCTTAACGTCGCACTGTTCTGCAGCGACTTCTGTGCCGATTGAATTCCGCAATTCAATGTTTGATCAACTAAAATTGTTTCATCAAATACAAATATTCTATTTAAAAACAATATTTTAAGTAATCTTGGGAATCTTGTGTAAATAAGAAGGAAAATAAGAACAGCTGTAAGTTTGTGCAGATAGTTCTCAGAAAGTTTTTATTGCTCATATAGTCTTTCCATTTCACTTCCTGGTGCAATGCTTCCAACGTGCAAGTGTTTTGAACGAGTCGATGACCTTGAAGATGTCTACTCGCACGAGTGTACCTACTGACATGTCTTGCTTGCGCAGGGCGTTGTGGTCGGTGCCCTGACCGCCACTGTGATCGTGTCCTGGATCGGCATTGGTCAGCAGATCGCCCTGGCCAGCGGCGCCATCAGCTACGAGACCAAAGCAACCAGCATCCACAGTTGCGACTGCGCCTTCAACTCTACCAGCACCCTGCTGACAGCCAGTCCTCTAGTGTCAGCGCCCATTGAGTGAGTAGCCTCCCTTCACTTGCTCCGCCTGACAGCCAGTCCTCTAGTGTCAGCGCCCATTGAGTGAGTAGCCTCCCTTCACTTGCTCCGCCTGACAGCCAGTCATATAGTATCAGCGCACACTGAGTGAGTAGCCTCCCTTCACTTGCTCCGCCTGACAGCCAGTCCTCTAGTGTCAGCGCCCATTGAGTGAGTGGCCTCCCTTCACTTGCTCCGCATGACAGCCAGTCCTCTAGTGTCCGCGCCCACTGAGTGAGTACCTCCCTTCACTTGCTCCACCTGACAGCCAGTCCTCTAGTGTAAGCGCCCATTGAGTGAGTAGCCTCCCTTCACTTGCTCCGCATGACAGCCAGTCCTCTAGTGTCCGCGCCCACTGAGTGAGTACCTCCCTTCACTTGCTCCACCTGACAGCCAGTCCTCTAGTGTAAGCGCCCATTGAGTGAGTAGCCTCCCTTCACTTGCTCCGCCTGACAGCCAGTCATATAGTATCAGCGCCCACTGAGTGAGTAGCCTCCCTTCACTTGCTCCGCCTGACAGCCAGTCCTCTAGTGTCAGCGCCCATTGAGTGAGTGGCCTCCCTTCACTTGCTCCGCCTGACAGCCAGTCCTCTAGTGTCAGCGCCCATTGAGTGAGTAGCCTCCCTTCACTTGCTCCGCCTGACAGCCAGTCCTTTAGTGTCCGCGCCCACTGAGTGAGTGGCCTCCCTTCACTTGCTCCGCCTGACAGCCAGTCCTCTAGTGTCAGCGCCCATTGAGTGAGTAGCCTCCCTTCACTTGCTCCGCCTGACAGCCAGTCCTTTAGTGTCCGCGCCCACTGAGTGAGTGGCCTCCCTTCACTTGCTCCGCCTGACAGCCAGTCCTCTAGTGTCAGCGCCCATTGAGTGAGTAGCCTCCCTTTACTTGCTCCGCCTGACAGCCAGTCCTTTAGTGTCCGCGCCCACTGAGTGAGTGGCCTCCCTTCACTTGCTCCGCCTGACAGCCAGTCCTCTAGTGTCAGCGCCCATTGAGTGAGTAGCCTCCCTTCACTTGCTCCGCTTGACAGCCAGTCCTCTAGTGTCCGCGCCCACTGAGTGAGTAGCCTCCCTTCACTTGCTCCGCCTGACAGCCAGTCCTCTAGTGTCCGCGCCCACTGAGTGAGTAGCCTCCCTTCACTTGCTCCGCCTGACAGCCAGTCCTCTAGTGTCAGCGCCCACTGAGTGAGTAGCCTCCCTTTACTTGCTCCGCCTGACAGCCAGTCCTCTAGTGTCAGCGCCCATTGAGTGAGTAGCCTCCCTTCACTTGCTCCGCCTGACAGCCAGTCCTCTAGTGTCCGCGCCCATTGAGTGAGTAACCTCCCTTCACTTGCTCCGCCTGACAGCCAGTCCTCTAGTGTCAGCGCCCATTGAGTGAGTGGCCTCCCTTCACTTGCTCCGCCTGACAGCCAGTCCTCTAGTGTCAGCGCCCATTGAGTGAGTAGCCTCTCTTCACTTGCTCCGCCTGACAGCTAGTCCTCTAGTGTCCGCGCCCATTGAGTGAGTACCTCTCTTCACTTGCTCCGCCTGACAGCCAGTCCTCTAGTGTCCGCGCCCATTGAGTGAGTACCTCCCTTCACTTGCTCCGCCTGACAGCCAGTCCTCTAGTGTCCGCGCCCACTGAGTGAGTGGCCTCCCTTCACTTGCTCCGCCTGACAGCCAGTCCTCTAGTGTCCGCGCCCACTGAGTGAGTAGCCTCCCTTCACTTCTTAGACCATGTCCACATTATTCAATCTTCCTACCTATTGATCTATTCTTCAGTATTCAGTATTCAGTATTTTTTATTGTCATTTGTGAATTACATTGTAATTATAAAAGACAGTCATTGATAAACATTGTTCATTATAAAACTTATTAAACTACATCCACAACACTATTTAATACACAGCATATTAATTGCTCTCACTTTTGACATGTTTAGTTATAGCCAACTTAAACTCGTGAACATCTTTGCTATCTTTGATTACTCTAGGGATTTTGTTAAAATCCCTAAACCCTTTATAAAATATACTGTTATTTAACCTACTGTAGTTACAATGCGTAAGAAAAGCATCATCTGCATGACGAGTCATGTGTTCATGCAGAGATTTGTCAATGATAAAATACTTTGGCATATACCCTTTATAAATTTTAAAAACAAATATATACACAGCTATGTCTATCATTTCTCTGATAGTACACCATTTAAGTTTTTCTCTCATGCCACTCGTTGGGGTCATCCTCCTTTCTCTAAGAATACATCGCATTACTTTGTTCTGCATGATCTGCAACCTATTAATATCTTCTTGTGTGTTATTATAAAACAAAGTATTGCAGTATGTAAAATGCGGTTTTATAATACAGTTATATATCATAACTTTAGTCCATGTTGATAGATTACCTCCAACTCTATACATATATCCGATTTTCTTTCCTAATTTACTTATAACATCTTGAATATGTTTCTTAAAACATAGTCTATTATCAATTAAAACCCCCAAATATTTATAAAATTCCACACACTCAATATTAATTCCACTTATAGTTACATTATCATGCGGCTGAGTGTTTTTCATTACATTTTTTCTACCAATTACCATCATTTTTGATTTACTTTCGTTGAGTTTAAGTTTATTTACATGAAGCCAATTTACTACGTTTATAAGTTCATGGTTTATTGTACATATGGCTTCATTTACATTTTCAGAAGCTACAGAAATCACCATGTCATCCGCATACAAATTTAAAAAACATTTTTCAACAACACTCGGAATATCATTAATATACATAATAAAAAGTAATGGTCCCAATGTAGAGCCTTGTGGAACACCATGAATACACAATTTCTTCTCGGACAAACACTTCCCATATTTGACCTTTTGGTACCTTCCAACTAAATAGCTTTGTAGCCACTTGAGAACAGTTCCTTCTATACCATATTTATACCTGATTTTGTAGAGTAATCTATCCAAATTAACGGTCTCAAACGCTCTTTTAAGATCCAGAAAAACTGCTACCGTAACTTTATTATCATCTACATCTTTCATCCATTTAGCTAGGAGACCCTGAACTGCTGTCTCACATGAGTGTTTCTCTCGGAATCCAGATTGATTAATGTACAAAAGTTTATTTACATCCAGGTACTCGCTTAATTGACTGTGTACCACACTCTCAAGTATTTTATCCATGATTGCCAACATGTTTATAGGTCTAAATTCACACATTTGAATCGTATTTTTCACCTTAGGAATAGGAATGATGGTAGATTCCTTTAAATCAGTAGGAAAACAGCCCTGCGATAATGACATATTTATAAAATCAAGAACAAAGTATTTGGACACTTTATGGGAATCCATGAAAAGTTTATACGGTATACCATCTACATCACCCTTTATGCTTTTCAAACTTTTCATTTCATGTTCTAGAGTCACAAGAGATATACTTTTAAAAGATTCAAAAGTATTTACATTTTCTTCCTCTACTGTATAATGATCCAAATTTGGAATACTTTCAACTATCTTAGTGATACTGTCAAGAAAATAATTGTTAAAAGCATTAGCAATATCCTTTTCCTCCGTCAACAAGATATCTTCATTATTTACAATTTCATTCTGAATATCACATTTCATTTCTGTATTACAAATTCCTTTAAGTGTACGCCATAACTTATTACTATCCCCTTTAACATCATCAATTTTTCTTTCATAGTAATTTCTTTGAGCAGACTTGAGACTTCTGGTAACCACATTTCTACTCTTTTTATACTGTATCCAGTCATCATGATTACCCGACACTTTAGCCCTCTTATACAATAAGTTTCTGCTAGATATATTTTCTTTAATTTCCCTACCTAGCCACGGAATATTCTTTCTATTTTTTCTTGTTACTTCAACTTTTTTTAAACACTCATTCCTAGACTCTAATATGTTTGTCTTCCACACCTTGTACTTGGAATCCAAATCCAAATCATTATAACTCCAATCTCTCGTATAAAGGTCATTCCTAAAAGCATCACTATTGTAATTATTCCAGTCATCGACCCATCTTGTCACATCCTTGGCTTCCTTTTTATTTATCTGAGCGTTTCTAATAGTGACACCAATCACCTCGTGATCAGATATACTAACATTAGGCATGATATCTGCAGTTACCAGTGCACCATAATTTGTAATTACAATATCGATGAGAGTTTTTGTGTCTTTCGTCACTCTAGTAGGGACCTTTATAATCTGTTTGTGACCATATTCAGCAAGTAGCTCTTTCAGTCTCTTAACATACCCAACATTTACCAACCAATTAAAGTTTAGATCCCCTATCATAATAAATATACCTTTAACTTTCTTAACATCTTCAAAAATCTTCTCAATAAAATTAACTGCTTCTTTTTTCTTAGCATTAGGAGATATGTACCCTCATCATTCATTTCCCAATCATCATCATCCATTAGCCTAAAGTTAAAGAAGCGTACCTAGTGAGTTTGTCCTTCTGTGTTCTGCATCATAATATGGCGAGATAAAGTGGTCAACCTGAACTAATTTTCGAGATCGCTTCAAGGTTACGTTATTTTTCTCAGTTTAGTTTAACATTGCGACCATACGGAAAAAGTCATGCTGATATTTTTTAAAAGCGTATTTGGCTGCTTTCCCACGTATAGAATTTTTTGAAAAACTACTATAGCGTGTATCAGATGCATTATTTTATTATAACATTTTTAAATGTATACCTTCGTGTACGTTTTACCGAGCTTATGGGTTTTACTGCTTTATTTTTACGTTTTTCCATCTGAAAAGTGCAGTTTTACATGTAGAATTGTGTTGCCATGGTAAAACGGCCTTCTAGAAATGCAAAATTCTTTGCAAATTTGTAGAAATTTCCAGAAGATCGTGATTATAATCACTTATCCCTACTCCTGTACTTGTTTGTCCTATATCCGCTTTTTGCTAGTCGGAGTCGGAGATAATGAGGTTTAAAGATTGAATATTGAATTCATTCTCACGGCAAAACTACTTAATCTATGTAACTGAAAAAATACCACTTATTCTTATGGATCTATTGAATAATGTCTAGTAGTATTTTTCTATCCTGTACTCTTAATTACCCCAATAAATGGCACCCCCGTTTGGATATAGGACGAAGAAAGTCTGGGAACAAAATATTTGTTACGCATTTTGTCCTAATATATCCAATTTTTACGTAGTTTTTGTACAGAAGGGAGGTACATTTCAACTATTTTAGCATTTTTTCATATTTTAAAACCATTTTATTATATTTTCAGAAAAAAATTACAAAATTTTTATTTCAAAAATCAAATTTTTGAAATTTTTTTGTTTCTTAAAATTCAAAATTTTAAAATGCGCCGTGTTAAGATGCAAAAGATTATGTCTATTTTCTATCATATTTGAACTTAGTTTACGGGGGAATTAAATCTACATCAATAGGTACCTTATTTGAGATTTATTTTGCTTTTTTTTCCAAATTCCACCTTGAAGCAAATAGTTCAGAAATTAAGTTTTCCTGGAAGGAGTATCAATAAGCAATATCCAATACACTAACTCAAAATTGTCAAAAAGTGGATATAGGACAAATAAGTACTAATGGGAGTCTTTTATAAGCATTCATTCGTCACACAGAATGTTTATTTATGAAAAGTGGTAAAATTATGGCACTTAATTAACTACATCAAGACAAAATAAAACAAATTAATCAATCCGATCTGTGAAATAACTTTGATTGAAGTGGTCTGCTGAATACGTGTAAGGCAGTCTTCTTTCATAAACAATTAAGTTAAAAGAAATCCTAACAGATAAAAGAAATTGGTAAAATTCGATTATCAAACTTTTCAAGGACAAGAGCGCAGCTGGATGGAAGTGCAAGGTTGTTTGGTTTGCCCGCAGAGTGTGGTACGTCTACCGGATCTCCTACCTCTGGTTCTCGATGATCGGCTGCGTGATCACGATTGTGGTTGGTCTGATAACGAGTCTCATCACCGGCATACAAGAGCCGGGCCGTCTGGACGAGGTGCTGATATCTCCACCAATCAGAGCACTCATCGCCTCGCTGCCCAACAGCTTCAAAGAGAAACTTCATGTGTCCATCGAGGCGAGTAGACTTGGCAACATTGCAGAGGGGGTTGGGGAGGGGGGGGGGAGAAGACGATCTTTTGAGTTTCTTTATTGGATTTAAGAGAGTTTTTAGTATTTCAACATGAAATTGAATTTAAATATCCTCATCAAAGCTCTGTATTTTGCTGAGGCGTTCACTTTTTTATTTTAATTTCCTAAAATTTTGAAAATTTGGACTGAGTTATAATTAAGAAAATTATGTGTTAGATCCAACATTTTATGCAATTTTCATATGTAGTTCGAAATGTCATTATAATTTTATACCTTCCAAGTGGGAAACTGAATGATAAGTCCACTGGTGGGCTCTTCATTTGTGTGTGGGGAGGGGGGGGGGGGGGGGGGGAGGTCTTCAGTTTCACATAAGTCATATTGTACAGATTTCATAATACACGCCAATACAGGAATTGTCTGGATGCATCATAAAATCAAATCAAATCAAAAGAATGAATGAATAGGGTTCTTTTTCAATATAAATATGTTAATTCAGAGTTTAGGTACACTTGGCCAAACAAAAATTGATCGTTCAATAAATCTGATAGGCTGATAATTAATGTAAGATCGCACCATCAGGATTCAGGAGTCAGTCTAAGGCTAAGTGATCTCATTGTCTCACTCTAGTAGCGTGACCTCACATTTCAATGATAATAACAAGCTTTGATTGGTTAAGGGACATGAACATGACCAGGGGGCCAATTCTTGAGATTTACGTTTTGAAACCGTTTTACGTTTACATGCTATAAAACTGGAAACAGTTGACAACTATTGGTTAGCCTTCAACTTTTTTACGTTTTAAACAATGAAACCGTGACACGGTTTCAAAACGTAAATCTCAGGAATTGGCCCCCAGCAGTCATTCAAATTTGGTCAACGTTCAATTTTTGTTTGGCCGAGTGTACATACCTGCATGTTATAATTATCTGTTTTCCTACAATTTGTTATTTTCTTTTTTATTGATTTCAGAGTAAGGAAGTTCCTGAAGCTACATCTAAGAGCAAGGAGCCAGTAAGAAGTGGCATGTACCCCACTGGCATCGTGAACTTGGCTTTGACCATCGATGATGAGAAGCCTGTGAAATATGAAGCCGTTGAATCTCCCTCAGTCCCCGATTCTTCGAGACCGGTACTCCTACCAGTTACTGATGTGTACAGACTGACAGCAAGCTGTTAAACTTTTATATAGTATTAATTAATTATATATTTTGAAATATTTCTTTAGTAACTTGCTATAAGTAATTGTACATTACTTGTACATATCTGTACATTATTGTATTCTTTTCATGATATTTATAATAATATCGTTGAGTATAGGCTCTCAGGCAGTCTGTAATGTAATATATTTAGTGAAATTCAGGATTTTTGAGATCGAGAGATAGTTAAGTTATAAAGGGGTTGTCCATAAAAGCATTTAATTTTTAAATTTTGTAATAAATGTTTTTATCGCGTTTTATGTTATTTCTTGATTTCGCGCCTTTCATTCAAACCTTCCTGTCCTGTCCTGTTTTTTGTCCATAAAAGCATTTAATTTTAAAGTTTGTAATAAATGTTTTTATCACGTTTTATGTTATTTCTTGATTTCGCGCCTTTCATTCAAACCTTCCTAAGTATTTCCGACTGAGCTACCGTAAGCATGTACAAGTTGTGAAGCACCAGTTTCAGCGCCACGTGCGCAGGGAAGGAATGTCATGTTTACCAACATTTCAAACATTTTTCAAGTGATGAAATTTCAGCGGAAAAGGAGCAAGAAAAGACGTGCAGCTAAAGATTACTCGATTTTTGATATTTAAATAAATATAATAGTCAATAGATTAATATAGTTCTATAATCTATTAGTTAAAAATGGATGCGAATGAAGAAGACAGTCTATTAGTAGAGGATGATTTTTATGCCTTTCTCAACGTTTCGCGAACGGTGAGTGGAGAACTGCCACTTGCTGTAGTAGGACTAGGACCTGAAATGTCTCATTTTATGCTAAAAATTACAAATACTAATTGTCAGAAATATTCCTTAGTGTCTACATTTTAAGTTCAGCATTCAAATAATTTAAGGCAATGATATAGATTTAAGAGGTAGGTAAATGTAAGATAGTTTAGAGGTTATGTTATTTCCAGGCTACCAATGAAGAGATTAGCAATGCGTATCGCCGCCTCAGTAGGCTCTACCACCCCGACAAGCATCTCGATCCCCTGCGTAAACAAGAAGCTGTCATCTTATTTAATAAAACCAAGCGTGCATACGAAGTGCTGAGCGATCCTCATCAGCGAGCTATTTATGATAGTCTTGGAACCCGAGGTTTAGAAACAGAAGGATGGGAGATTGTACAAAGAACGAAAACACCGCAGGAGATTCGTGAAGAGTATGAACGATTAGCAAGGTAGATGCCAACTACAACACAATACGTTCCTACATGGTGTAGCGTTCTGCGTAATGGATTGGGAACTGGAAAGTAATCTTGTTTTTTATTTGAACAATGTTTAGAGAGCGAGATGAAAGAAGGTTACAACAGCGAACAAATCCCAGAGGAAATGTGACAGTTAGTATAAATGCCACAGACGTGTTCAACAGTTACGACGATGATTACGAAGAATATGAAGACATGTAAGCTCTTCAGACTATTATGTATTTCAGCCGAAATCCTTACGGCAATGATTCCGTTTGTGTGAGCACACTCTGACTAAATTACCTTTTGCAGGCCAAAGAAAGGTTTTCCACTTATCGAGATTAGCGGGATGTCGTTCTCTCAGTCAATTGAAGCTCCTCTCACTCTTCGAGATACTGTCACAATGTCAGGCAACCTCTCTACGCAGAACGGCAACGGGAACGGCTCTGTTAATGTTTCTGCGAGGCGGCTTATCTCGGACAAGGGTTGGGTTGAATGTGACTTGGGCGTTGGCAACGGACCTGTGTTTTCGTTGAAAGGGTTCCGGACGTTATCGAAGAGAACATTTGGCAACATGGCAGCTATATTCCAATTCACTCCTCGCGGCATCAGGCCAGGGCTCGTAACAAGTACGTTAATATCTTAGTACTGGGAGGAAATCTCATGCAACAAGCACAATGCGAACTAGATATATCATTCATTCTGTTTATTTGACAGATCATGTGCACAATTTTTTGATAATTAGAAAAATGACAGAAACTGCATTTCCTAGATGGAAATAAATTAAGTAGGTACAAGTACCTAGTAGTACTAATATTCAATTAATGTAGGTACAATTGGCACAACTAAAATAATTTATCATCAATAAATCTGATTGACTGAATAATATTAGTTCGCACCGCACCATCAGAAGTCAGTCCAAGCGATCACCTTGTCTCACTCTATCTAGTAGGTGACTTCACATTTCAATAATAATATCAAGCTTTGATTGTTACGGAACATGACCATCACTCATCAGTCATTCAAATTTGTTCCCTGATCAAATTTTGTTCTGCCGAGTGTAACTAGGTACTAGGTTGTTGCCTGCTCTCTGATGTCTATATCTTCCGTCCCGTCCAGCTATGGCGTGTCAGCTCGACAAACACACCGTGGGCTATCTCAACTGGCGCACCGGCATCCAGTCGTCCATGTCCACCATGGTGGTGCGCGACACCAAGACTGCGCACGTGGCGTGCAACGTTCAGTTCGGCATCCCGCACTCGTTCTTCTCGGTCTCGTACACACACAAGATGGAGGAGTACGACCTGAAGCTCCGCGGCTGCGTCAAGTGAGTCACTTGGCTTGTCAGGATCTGGACACTGCACTAGAGATGTAAATCGGTAATATTGTAGGCCTAATATTACCAATCAATTTTACGGTAATATTACCCTTTTTTTCTATAATACCTACTAGGTAAATTTTGTATTTCTAACTGGATCTTATAAATTCAACACAAAAACTGTTTTAGGCATTATGTGATGGTAATAAAAGATGACTAATGAATAATATTATTAATTATTACCGTTTTTCTGTACTAAATAATATTTTGGTGATCATGTAACGAAATTGCATTCTCTAAATGTATTGGTAACGAATGAAGCCCACTTTATAGGTCGAGCAGGCTGTTCATGTGTCAACTTGATCAAATATTTGTGGTCATTGTTCAACCATCATCATTGAATCTTTTCCAATACACGAGTGAACATTCAAATATCGTATGGAAGAACATGGAAATTCGTATTAGTCGTACACTCATAATAGGCAGAGAAGTTGCTCATAATGATCGTTTTGTACCTGAAACTCATATGTTTTTCCAATATTATCACCAATTTTACCAGATTTTGGTAATATTACAATTTTTTTAATTACCCGTAATTTTACACATCTATGTACACTCCCCCAAATAATAAACGGTACTCGAAAGAAAATGAATTGACTGATTAAGGTTTGATGGCATCATCCCATGAAGTCAGTGCTAACGCATTATCTAACTCTTTTAGGTGAGCTCTGATTTCATTGATAATAACAACAACCATTAGCCGAAATCCATCATAAATCGAAGTAAACTCAAGTCCCGTCCACAGTATAATCTGTTACATGTTAAAATAAATTATAAACCGAAATTTGCGTAAGTCGTAATTCGAAGTAATATTTGGCCCCAAGTTGAAATATAACATGTGATTTCAGTTTATAAATCGAAGTATTTATTTTGTATAATACAATTTTCGGAGAATACAGGATTATTTCTATCAAAAATTTCCTCTATTTTTGGAGCAGAGTGTCCGCCTGACTTCCCTCCCTTTTCGGCGGCACCCCAGCTGGCACTACCTGCTCTATCTCAAAGACAAGTGGGTCTCTCAACAAAAAAACAGATACGGGTGGAGGGTTGAATCCCTGTTTCTAAGAATTAGAGCAAAAAGTCACTCTGAAAAGGGCTGTAAATAGTCAACAACTGACTGCCGGCATAAACATTGGTCATTGAATTATTATTCTGCGTAATATTTAATCTTATGTTTACTTTTAATATGGATGTCCACATAAAATAAATATTCTGTCGACTGAAAAACAAACTGAAATCAGTGACTTTTTCAAGAAATCTTCCACCTATTTAATTTTTTTCTCAATCTTTTGATGATTCATAAATGACAGCGAACAATAATCTTTCCGTTTCTGTTCCATTATTTATTTTTTTAATAACACCACACCTGTTGTTGAATAAATAATAATTGTGAAATCGATTTATTGTCAAAAATTAAGTGTGTGATTAATTTGTTTAGTATCCAGTCTGCAGATTATAATTGCGTAAATAATAAGAGTCCTTTAAACCATTGGAGGCATTGACCCTTCACTAAACAGCTGTCTTCAAGTGGTCTCTAGACCCTTGCGCAGTGGGAGGGGGTAGGTTTACGAGGCTTATCTTTACTACACGTCTGGAAAACATCATTCTATGAAAATACTTATAAATCGAAAAATCATGAGTCGAAGTGCTTTTTTTTGGGTCCCTTCAATTTCGACTTAACGAGGTTTTACTGTACGTTTTGTACCAAGTTCCGTTTATTATTTGGGGGAGTGTACACTTAATGCCGACATTCTTATTACAACATTACTCGGCATTACAACAATTTAGGTACAGAAGATTAAGTTTGAGACATGTCTACGCTGATGCTTGACACACTCTGGGTGTTTTCTTGTAGCTTGCCCAACAGATAATGCTAATGTTGTGTTTCTCTGCCACCAGAGTGGGCACGTTCGGCTCGATGCTGGAATACGGAGCGGAGAAACGAGTGTCTGAACACAGTTCCTTATCGGCGTCGGTCACAGTCGGTGTACCTCTCGGTGTCTCGCTCAAGATCAAGTAAGCACTGCTTTTTCACTCTTTTCACACCCTCCTAGATTCTTCATTCTCGCAATCATCATCATCGTAATCGTTCATCCGTCCTGGCTGCAACATTTGCATAAGTGTCCCCCTGCAATAAAGTCCCAGACTTATCTACTAGTCTCTGTTTCTCCCTTCAGACTGAGCCGAGCGAGCCAGACCTACGTGTTCCCGATACACCTCTGTGACGAAGCCATGCCTAGTCCGGTGTTCTACGCTACAGTGGCGCCCCTGGTGGCGTGGATGGTGGTCAAGCGGCTGATCGTCGATCCCATCGTCAGGGAGCAGAAGCAGAGAGACAAGGATAAACACAAGGAGTCATATAGGATGAGGTATTTATTAAAATAACCAATATTTCTTATTAAATCAATGTCTTGTGCATCCTGTACCATCTCCGCATTGACAATTACACTCTGTTGGGACACGAAAGGCTGATTTAGACAAAGAGCATCATCTCGTGATAACGTAATGTGTCAAGGTCAAATTATTAACTCAAAAGCTTAATTCGTCTTAAACATTTTTCAGGGAACCCTGACACAGTACAACAATATGCTTCTTATGGAGGGGTATTTTAAATACATGTGGGTCATTCCATATGAAATCAACGAAGTGATTTTTGTGACCTCCTCCGATTTGAATAATATTTGGCACATCTGTTCCTATCATGGCAAAGATAGTCTGTGATTTATTTTATAATTTTGGGGCTCCTGGTTACAAAGTTATGGCGGGGTCAAATTTTGACCCGTCGGTGACCTTTTCGCGAGTTACTTGGGTTTTCTTGTAATTGCTCGGCTCCTATCAGAGCTACAGAGCTGGGAATGGTCTCATTGGAAAGGCAATACAATTTCCTACATAGATAACTGTATTTCAATAACGAAATATCCTTAAGGACACTGTGGAAAGGACCTAAATCCTGATTTGGTCAAAGGTCAATAAGTCAAAAACATATTTTTTGTTTATTTTGAAACTTTGTAGGATTAATCTATATATGTGAAGGTACATCCACAAAAAGTTTTGAGATGGCGTTTTGTTTAGTTCTTGAGATATTAATTAAATTATAATGAAATTTCTTCTGCAAGTGTTCCGTTCCTCATCTCTAAAATGGATACATATAATTAGTACTATTTACTTGCTTCATTCAAATAAAAACTGATATTTTGGTCATTTGCAATTGCATCTCACCTAGTTGTACACATTAGAATCCAAGTAATCTTTTGGCTGCTTTGCTGTCATGTTCTGATAGTTTGCATGTGCGTCCGGATCTCCCTCTGAGTTGCACATTCGCTGTGGCCAATACTTGGCTTAATGGAAGCACAAGTTCATCGTCTTTAGGAGGGTAGGTGAATGACGGTGATGGTCCATGAGGGTGTAAGAATCGCAATTTCAATTCTTCTGATGGAACTATCTTCTCCAAGACAATTCAGAAAATGGTAAGCTGGAGCATTCAAGCTTCGTGTTCATCTCAGACTGCCTCACACATGACACTGCAGCCGTCTATGCTTTTCAAAAACAGCTTATTCCTCTCTTACGTGATAAAGTTCCAGAACTCACTAAAATTATGTACTTTTCCGATGGCTGCGCAGCTCAATATAAGAATAAAAAAAACTTTGCTAACATCTGCTTGCATGAATTGGACTTTGGAATACCAGCAACATGGCACTTTTTTGCTACATCGCTTGTTTGAATGGGCTAAGGCAAATTTGAGCAGCTCCATATTCCGGTTTGTGTCGAGTGAAGAGATGGAAGAGACGCGGCAACTACTCACTGAACGATTTCAAGGGCTGCTGCCAATTGCAGGTACTCGAAGCTACCATAGCTATGAACCAACATCTGCAGTGTTGTGAGTGAGAAGATATTCAAGGTCTGCTGATAGCCAGGACGTTAAGCTGATCCGAGATGGAGACACTAACACAGTCGAGACGGAAGATGAGTCAGATTTGGATTCAGATAAGTCAGAAGTAGATGAAGATGAGTCTGATGTGCAAGAAACAGAAGGAAACATCACTATTGGGGACATCGGTGATTACGTTACTGTACAATATGATGGGCACTGGTGGCTAGCGTTTGTCTTGGAGAAGATAGTTCCATCAGAAGAATTGAAATTGCGATTCTTACACCCTCATGGACCATCACCGTCATTCACCTACCCTCCTAAAGACGATGAACTTGTGCTTCCATTAAGCCAAGTATTGGCCACAGCGAATGTGCAACTCAGAGGGAGATCCGGACGCACATGCAAACTATCAGAACATGACAGCAAAGCAGCCAAAAGATTACTTGGATTCTAATGTGTACAACTAGGTGAGATGCAATTGCAAATGACCAAAATATCAGTTTTTATTTGAATGATGCAAGTAAATAGTACTAATTATATGTATCCTTTTCAGAGATGAGGAACGGAACACTTGCAGAAGAAATTTCATTATAATTTAATTAATATCTCAAGAACTAAACAAAACGCCATCTCAAAACTTTTTGTGGATGTACCTTCACATATATAGATTAATCCTACAAAGTTTCAAAATAAACAAAAAATATGTTTTTGACTTATTGACCTTTGACCAAATCAGGATTTAGGTCCTTTCCACGGTGTCCTTAAGGATATTTCGTTATTGAAATACAGTTATCTATGTAGGAAATTTCATTGCCTTTCCAATGAAACCATTCCCAGCTCTGTAGCTCTGATAGGAGCCGAGCAATTACAAGAAAACCAAAGTAACTCGCGAAAAGGTCACCGACGGGTCAAAATTTGACCCCGCCATAACTTTGTAACCAAGAGCCCCAAAATTATAAAAAAAATCATGATTGCTACTGTCTATGGTATGATTGAATGTGCCAAATCTCATGGAAATCGCAGAAAGTCAGAAACAAAAATGTTTTTATTTTGGTTGGTTTCTTTTGGAATGACCCATGTATGAAGAAATACTAAATTGCATAATCATCAATCATCATCAACAGATTGAAAAATACCTATTATTATGGAGCCAGAATCTGGTCAAGCAGCAATCCTTCAACTTAGGCAAATCATACTAAGCTGCCGCTGTGGCAGTACACAATCCAACATATCTCTAGAGCTAATGTCAATGGTTCAAGTGGTAATAATATTAATCAGTATTCTCTTTTTTCTTTCCCCTGTCTTCCTACCACCTCTCTTCCCATTCTCCAGTCTCTTGTGCACATCCTCTGCTTCAAGTGATCTTTCCATTCCCCTTTGGACATTATCATTTTCATTCAACACATTTGATTTTTGAGAATAATGAATGAATTAGAATCAAATAGGTTCAAAGGGTACATAACTTACTGATTTAAAAAAAAAACTACTCAACGTTTTGTAGGGGTAAGTGTTCGTTTACTTGACATATTCTGATTTTGCATTCAGATTACCGCGTAGACATTGTAACGATGTAAAATGAGAAGTGCAACGTTGTTGAATGTGTGCAGAATGGCTGAGAAGAAACGCGAGGCTGAGTCATCGGTGGAGCTGATGCGCGCGACGTTTGCGCGGATACGCAGCGACGAGGAGACGCGCATGGGTCTGGTGATCGTGAAGGCGCTCTACGGCGCGCAGGGCTCGGTCGGGAATCTCAGCACGGGAGAGGCCGGGGGCGACGCCAGCAACGAGGAAGCGGAGGGAGACCAAGTGATCGACGTCATGATTCCATTACAGTGTCTCGTTAAAGATTCCAAGCTAGTTCTACACGAGGCTACCAAGGTAAGGGCCATCTGAACAGTATTAGAATCCTTCTCATTTGGTTTTAAGATGGCTGAGTACTAATGAGCGTGGCCTTGAAGAGTTTTTTTAATCGATTTTTAACAAATCTCTATTCAATGAAAGTTATTACATAGTTCGCCATAATTTTACTATTTTTCGGGCACTAAACCGTACGTCTGTACCTAGGGCAAAATAAAACTAATAACCCATTCCAAGCTATGAAATAATTTTCATTGAACAGTTCTGAAGATGCCATACGATGCCTTATTTCATACTCTTCAAGGTGAGGCTCACTACTCAGCCGTCTAAAGGTTAGGTTAGGTACCTAAATGATTCTTAGCACTGAATCATTAAAGCAAATGTTCTTTCTTGTGCTAAAAAGCTACCTAGAATTCACTCAGTGGGGACCTATTTTCGAGACCATGGGAGTCATGTTGAAATAGCATCAAGCTGGCATATTGTATATTATTTGTACGGTCTGATGTCACATCGACTCAAATCCTTGTGGAATTTTACTCAAACGATCTCGAAGAAACTCCCTGTTGACTGGAGTTGGAAAGTTCATTCAAATTCCGCAGTGGTATTCCTGATGTTGCGCAGATCCAAAAATGACACTTTGAAACTGAAAAGATGGTGATTGTTTATGCATTTAAGTATGAAGCCTCTAGGTCGAGAACAATCTTTTTTGTATTGTTTGGACTTGGGATACTCCACAATAATCACCAATGAAAGACACGGAGCTCATTGAATGTGTTGATTTCAGAGTCAACTCCCGGGCTTCTATGACCCTTGCATGGGCGAGGACAAGTGTCTGTATGTGGAGTACTTGTTCCACAACCATGTTCACGAGGTCACAGTGCAAGACATGGATTCTCTTAGGTTACCAAAAAACAGTGAGTATCAATCATGTCTTCACCACTAGGTACTTTAAGCATAGACATTTATACTCACTGCGTTCGAGATATGCATCTACGGGTTGGAGAGGCGTACCCAAGGTGGTTCCTAGGCCGTGACATCATGCTAAGCAATAGCAGCCATGTTGCGGTATTGGTTTGCAGAATTGGCAATCAGCCATGATGTCTACCACGTTTTGACGCACTGACAGAATGTAAACAAATAGTAAGTACCGCAACATGGCTGCCGCATAGAGGTCGAGCATAGGTTCCCACGTCGCCATGCTAGATGCATATCTCGAACGCAGTGAGTATAAATGTCTATGCTTTAAGTGCTCTCCGTGTTACCTGTGCCTCTCTATGGGACCAATTCTGTTGAAACGAGGTACATAAAGTGACCAGCAGTCAATCTGTGGATTGGAAAAGGGTCATTTTATTTTCCCGTCCCCTACTTTACCTTCGTGCGCACCATGCCCCATTGTTATGCCGAACCTTCTCTTGGGTTGAGCTCACTAAGGGGTTCGTAAAATACATGTTTTTCAAGAAAATCCCAATCCACAGATTGGTTGCGGGTCACTTTAGCACATTCATCCATCTTCAAAGAATAGATATTGATTACCACCTCGTACGTCAAACAAATGAAGCAAAGAAGTTAAATGGTCCATAAAGCAGTTTGATTTTGTCTTCATTGTTGGTATTCTTTGAATTTGGCTTGTTTAGCGCTAAAAGTTGGAACTACGTATATACCTTTCGTATAGAAAGGCAGAAGAATAGAGCAAAGAGAGTAGAGGTCGGATTCGGGTAATGATTTGTCCCCGGGTACCCTCTTTAATTACCCAGGTAATAAATAACTAAAAAAATTATAAAAAAATTTTTGGGGAAATTTTTTTGAAATTTTTTGCATTGAGCCTACCGCCTTATCCGTGTCCTTGAGGAGAGATACATAACGTCCATACAATGGAAGGTTGAACACAAGGTATACCTTGCCTGCATCCCCTCCTACAATTTTTTTTTTTTTTTTATATTTGAGTACCCATTGTACCCGGGTAATGGCATACCCGGGTACCCGGTTTGTACCCGGGTACCCTAACTGACCTCTAGAAGAGAGTGCTTCTAAAATGTGGTTATCTTTGCAGCTGTGTGCTTGTTGCTTCCATGGGATCAGACATTTCATAAATGAATGTGATTTTATCTATTTAATTGAAGCAGCGTCAGCCGTAGGAACTTCGCTATTTATATATATATAAATAATTGACACTCCCCCCCACCCCCCAACCCCCAGGTTCTTCCTATTTATACTAGAGTAAGAAACCAAATGCAGACTTATTTATTTATTTTATTCAGTGAAAATCCCAATTCTCCCAGCTCTAGAGAGCCTACAATTAGCAAACAAAACATTCACAACATGTTTAATATTTTCAGATCACAGAATCAACGTGACGTGACAAAATTCCGAAGATCAATAGTCAATATATCGTCAATAGCTCCAGTTACAAACAAGGTAGTAGTCGCACTTTACGAAGCACATTGAAATGCGACACTTAACAATTAGCTTAATTCCCAGTCATAATCGTGTCAAAACTATGCTACGTACATGCATGACATTGACATGCAGCTTTGAATGTTGACATCAAGTTAATTTAGTGCAGTGTGCTTATTTCAAAAATTGCTACGTAATCGAGTAATTACTCTGTACTTGTTAAAATAAAATACTCCATAAAAATCTACGAACTGTCCATCTTCTCTTCTTCCTTTGGTTCCACTATGCTGTAAGTCACCGCAATCGACTGATTTGTGTCTAAGATTTTGTTCAAAAGTTGCAACTCGTCTTGTCGTTCTGTCATCTTGCTTTCCGGTGTCCACGACATGTCGGACTCGAGGCGGTACGAACCGAAGTACTCATGTGGAGGCGAATTGGCCCAGTCTTCTGGCGAGAGCATGGAGAAGTAGCGTTGTCCCGACGGCCGCAAGTAGAGGTAATAGATGTGGCCCGGCTGCTTGCGGAAGTTACACGCCGCATGGTGGAGACCGCTGTTTTGTTTCGCCTCCAATAGAATGTTCTCCGCCTGTTGCTGAAGGAATCGAACTTGCTCAGCGATCACTTGGAGCTTGCCGCATGTTGTCGCTCGAACAAAACGGTCCGCCTACAAAATATTGATCAAATATAAATATAATTTCTTCAAAATTAGGAACTTACACATTTTTTTACGTAACTTTTATTTAGCTACAATTTGTCAGTGAAATGACAATCACACTTTTGATTAGTAGGTACCCAGTATTCGAGAATGTGCGTTGAAGAGAATGCATCCCATGTTTAACTTTTGAGGTCTATGTAAATTGAGAGAAATTCACTTTATTGAAATAAATAAAATGACAGCTGACCACACAATATGGGTGACCTCTGGGATCCAGCTTAATATAATAGTAATACGAATGGTTAAGAATATATAATATTAGAATTTACAAAGTGAATCATTAAGTAAGAAATCTTAGAATTAAGAGGGCTTGGTAGTGAGCGTGGCCTTGACGAGTTTTTTAATCGATTTTCATCAATATCTTTTTCCAGTGTAATTGTTAACAAAATAGGGCTATGGACGTGAATTCAGAATAGTTCAATGAAAATAATTTCATAGTTTGGAATAAGCTATTAGTTTTATTGTGTCCAGCAAGTGTTTAGAACCCGAAAATTTAGTAATTTTCGGGTTCTAAACACCTGTTGGACACAATAAAACTAATAGCTTATTCCAAACTATGAAATTATTTTCATTGAACTATTCTGAATTCACGTCCATAGCCCTATTTTGTTAACAATTACACTGGAAAAAGATATTGATAAAAATCGATTAAAAAACTCTTCAAGGTCAAACTCACTACCCAGCCTTCTTAATACGAATTATTATAAAGATGATTATGAAGTATTTTTAAATACTTTTTAAAGTACTTTTACTTTTTTTTACTACTTTTACTAGTACTACTAGTACTTTTACTTTTACCTTTTTTTTAAGTACTTTTTAAAGTACTTTTTTTTTAAAATACTTTTTAAATACTACTTTTTAAAGTTTTTTAAAGTTAAGTTTTGTCCTGAAGAAGGTCCAAACACATGGATCGAAACTGTTGACATTACCTAAAAATAAACTAACAGGATGAAATATCCCGATCAAGAAGATGTTAATTTAATGAAGTATGCTATTGGAATCTTTAAGTATGGATAAAACTAATTGATCAACTATTGAACATGAA
Source organism: Leuctra nigra (assembly GCA_934045905.1). Taxonomy (NCBI): domain Eukaryota; kingdom Metazoa; phylum Arthropoda; class Insecta; order Plecoptera; family Leuctridae; genus Leuctra; species Leuctra nigra. Next base: position 6,915,193 of record OW203766.1, on the reverse strand, counting down.
ATGGAATATGATTTGATAAAGTCTATAAAAAACTTCGGAATTGCTGAACGAGCTCCCAATAGTAAGCCAACCACAGTCCAATATTTTTTATCAATGTTATATCTCTTGGCAAGATCTGGGATGCACGGAACGTAGTGGCTCTTCTTCTCGTCATTAACATCATCCACCTGATTTCCCCCAAGCTCAAAGCGAATTGTAGGGTCAAGTATCAGAACTTTTTGCTTGTCTTTTCTGATCGCGATGATGTCAACTCTCTTGGAAGAACCAGTTTCAGAGACGCATGCAATCTCTTCATGCACCTCCCAGTGACGTTGGCGAAATGCGTCAGCCAGCAGCGTCCTCACTGCATTATGTCTGTTGTTACGCAGCAGTTCACCTTTCTGGCAGGCCCCGAGAACATATGGTACAGTACGTTCTACAAGGAATTTGCAACAGCGAAAAATCTGTTTTCTATTTAGAATTCCTATTTTCCACACTAATTTTGGCTAGTTTTCTGACATTACCTCTTCCTCACCTCATAACAATAGATGAGCAAAGAAAAACCACATTTCTGAGGTGTATACAGCATTTTATTGGCGTTTGTATTTTGGCATTTGCCCTCAGGTGCTGAAAGTTCCTTGTAGAACGTACTGTAGGGTTTCATACTCCGCGCAGTCAGGTTGACGGCAACGGGTGCTCTCGAAGCTTCTGCCTGGAACGGCACGAACAGCGGCGAGGTTGACAGACATCTTGATACAGTTAGTCCACTGTGATGATGACAGCCCCTCCTTGGTGTAAATCCACTTGTTGGCCTTTGGTGTCTTCTGAACATTTCCACTCCTCTTCCTTTGTGAGGCAGATCCGCCCATTGCTGAAACGGCTTCTCTCTTAAAATATTTCGTAGCTTTCTTCCGGTAGTTCGATCATCAACTATGATGTCATCTGCTAAATTGAGTTTTTCAACGCAATGAGATATTTCTTGTTCCAGATCTCGGATATTATGTAGATGAGGATCATCGGCTTTTAGCAGTTTCTTGCAGATATTGAAGTTTTGTAAATGCGCTTCCCACGCCGCTCTCATGATACCGAGACCTCTGAACTTGCGAGGAGAATAAATGAAGGAGGTAGGCGTATCTCCTGGCAGTCCGATGATTTCTTTAACTCCACTTCTTACTATTTTATCAATATCTTCTAAAAAGTTATTCGGCAACTGACTGATTGGTGCGCATTGCAGAGGATAATATAAGTGTAGGCCATATGAATTGATTTAGTATGTTAAGCTTTTGATCAGGTTTAAGCAAGATGGACGAAACAAGTACCTAACTGAACGTCTTTTTCCAGGTTTGCTATTATTTTCCCTTTGTCAATTACAATTTCTTGTTGAAAGTTTATTCCGAGATACTTAATTCGCTGTCCTGGAGTAAGAGCTCGAACGGTAGTGCCCATATTAGAAATCACTCGAAGAGATGACAATTGGCCACCAACAATGTTTATGGCATTACTTTTCGACGAGTTAATATCCAGACCAATTTTTGAAAATTCTTGTTCAGCTATAAACATTAATTCCGAAGTTCCTGCAGTGTTCTTGCCTATCACAGTCAAATCATCGGCAAATGCAACGGCAGACACATTGTTCATGTCTTCAACCAAAGGGTATCCAAGAGAAGAAGAGACAATCGGTCAGTCAGTTTAATAATGTGATCTATAGCAAGGTTAAACAACGTTGGTGAAAGTGGTGCCCCTTGCGGTACTCCTTTCTTAACCGAGATAAACTTTGATTTATTTCTGTTAGCTTCAATCTTGATAACGTTATCTGTTGGGAATGAAATAATGACGTTACGCAACTTGTTAGGAATGGGAAGATTCAGCAGACATCGTTGAATATGCTCATGACCAACACTGTCAAAAGCTTTACTCACATCAAGAAATGTCACACAACAATCTTTCTTGAGTAATTGTGCATTCTTCAGGCAGCCATTAACAATTGAATTTAACCATTAACATACTACAATGTTGACAATGTAATACCAAAAGCATGTGAGCATTTACAACTTATTTATCATTTATTTATTTAATTTTACACAGCTTTGGAAATAAATTTCCGGTGGCTGGAGATGGAATTACATAAAATACACTTAGGAGTTGTAACAATGCAAGAACTATTCGAGAAAATAAGGAACACAACTGACCTCTGGTGGATTTTGTGGTACTAGGTAAATGGCGGCTATCAAGGGCACATTTGCATAAATATAAATACAAATAGTTGATATAGTGGTGTGTTATGGCCAAAAGAGTAAATTTATAGCTAAATATCAATTTCATTTGTTTTTTTGTTTTTTCACTGCTTTATGGAAACACGAAATGTAAAAACAAACAAATTAATATGTGGACATTAAACGCGTTCGTAGAGTAAGGCCTGAAGCTGCTGCCGACCAACTGACTAACAGAGGCTCCTACCTGGGTATTTATATGTTTTGAACTGATTACTCATTAATAAAAGACTTAGTAGATTCACTAATTGATTCCACTATTGCAGGACTGTTTACTCTGCATAAAAGTACTTAGACAATTACTTGATAGCCCAGGTAGAATACTCTGACTCAGCAATCCTTGACAGTAGCCATCTTGCCAGAAGTGGCTCCATCACGTATCACTTATTTGTGGGAATAGTAAAGACAATTGACCAATGTAGATCTGACCAAACTACGACGTCATAAAACAAAAGTCAATGTTTGGTCACAACCAAAGAGCTTGTATACACAACAAATTGAACACATGATATTATTAGAATAATGTTGAATTCGTACAGAATTTAACAGTTTTACAATCAACAAATTGCCGTTAATAATAGTATTGCTTTAAGCTATCTACTTGAATATTGTTCAGTCTTAATTAACTTCTCATAAGAGAGGAAGGGCCTTTTTAAGTTGACGAAACTATCCAGTGACAGACGCCATTAAAAAGTAAAACGCTTTGGCAACATACCTGGCAAAATATAATTTGTTTCGTTGTAGCATCTGTAATAATTGTCCAGCAAATCATCAAACATGATTTATATGATTTAAATATATTGATTGTACTATTTCAAGTGATAAATTAAACTAGATTAAACACGTGTGAGCTATTTCTTTGATCTTTCTAAATTTCATTTGTTTGAATGAAAAATTGTTTTTTCTAACAACCCTGGAGTTACCATGGTAATACTTTTGTCTTTCATAAGGCAACGCCCACCTACATTGGTCAATTGAAACTCCATATATTCAGGGGCTGGATTCACAAAAGGTTTTAAGCCTTATACTGGCATAACTTTATGCCAGTATAGCATTATAACTACCAATATCTCTCTTACCATGAAATTACCAAACTAAAACTTAGTATTTTATCATTATAAATGGCAATTTGTACAATTAAATTCATAAACATTTGTTGGTAAAACACGGTAATAGCTAATTTTGATATTAATTTTTGAACGCGACTATTTTCACCGTGTGGTGAGAATAGCGTCAAGTGCTATTATCACCGTGTGGTGGAAATAGCGTCAGGTGCTATTATCACCGTGTGGTTAAAATATCCAACTGCTATTTTCAAAGTATTTACCATCTAGAATCTTATGGCATTATTATAATCAGATCAAATATTACACACGCAAAATGTAAGCACTGTATCACAGATTGTTATAAACACACTAAATACAAAATACAATACAAATACATCAGTTAAATCACAGACTTATATCTCATTTTATAGATCGTCGATCACAATTGGCATCACAATCTACCCAATCTATTAGTTTGCCTTGCATTTGTAACTTCAAGGGCTGTTTCCTCATACATACGGAACAAATCTCACTGTTTATGGTAACTATCTTTTTAGAGGTAATGCCATTCTTTTTAGAGCTATTGTCACACTTTTCAACATTTTTTAATATGTTTTTTAGTTTTATTTTTTGTTTAGTTATTTCGGGGCAGTGGTGCCAAAAAGACTCATATATTGCCCATGTTAGCCCTTCCTCAAAACGAGAAAAAACATTTTTTATTATTTTTTTCGATCACTAGAGACACAGATTTACTCTTTATCTATATGCTGTTAAATTTTGAAAACAATCGGTCAAGCCGTGAAGAAAAAAGTAGGGGCCGCCTCTTTATGGTTTTTCGTGGTTTTCAATATTTGAATTTAAATGCAACACACGCAACACATGCAACACACGATTAAATGTCACAAATGTCACGTACAACCCAGAGCTAATGCATTGTCATGCATTTTTGAAAAAAAAAATACATCGGAATCGAAATTTTCTGCTAGTCCTGTCGACTCGACGACCTGATGGCCCGTGACAATTATTGCGTGTGTAATATTTGATCTGATTATAATAATGCCAAAAGATTCTAGATGGTAAATACTTTGAAAATAGCAGTTGGATATTTCAACCACACGGTGATAATAGCACCTGACGCTATTTCCACCACACGGTGATAATAGCACTTGACGCTATTCTCACCACACGGTGAAAATAGCCACTCCGTTAATTTTTTTGGTCATAAAGTTATACTTCTTTGTGAATCCAGCCCCAGTAGTATAATAAGAGGCGGTGATAAGAGGTTTTCCACAAAGCATTATTATTAAAAAATAAATTTTATTTTAAAGTATTTTAAATTTGTATTTGAATACCTACCTATTATTTTAATAATAACTATCTATTAATTTACATAGAAAGATATTAGATAATTTTTTTTCAAATCATTTTGCTAGGTATAGTTTGTAGTTTTAAAATAAAAATAAAATTCATTCAATGTTAGGTATAGGTATGATGCCTACCGTCTGAATTTCCTTTGCAAGCTCCACCAAATCGGATCTGTCGCATCGAGCAACAGCAAATGGGTTAACTTGGTTGACCCCCTGAGGTTTTGGATTTCTTTCCACCAAGTAAACTGGAAATAGGACATAGATTGATAATTTATATTGGGGCGAAAATGGGTACCTACTACGGGTGTGACTACGATCCCGACAGCCGGGACTTTCAGGTTAAAAAAATAGTCCCGACCGTAGGTTTTACTGGGCAGCCTAAGGAATAAAACTCTCTATGGGTAGACAAATTCGAACTGGGCAACTTAAAAAAAATAACTCTATGGTTAGGCAGAATTAAAACTTGTGAAAATTACAAATAAAAAAAAAATGTGCTCCCGGCCGGATTCGAACCGACGACCTCTTGCACCGTGGTCCAGCACGCTATCCATAGCGCCATCTGAACGGTCATTCTGAAAGCCGTTCTTAACCAGTATATAAATAAACAAGGCCAGTCGGGACTATTTTTTTAACCTGAAAATCCCGGCTGTCGGGATTTTAGTCACTACCACCTACTACACTACCTATACATGTAGACTGTATGACAGCTCAGTGCCAATTGCTTTTTATCTACAGAAAAAAAAACTAAGGTTGTAAGCAACCATTATTGTATCACAATTTGTGACATACATTGTTTGTGCACAGAAGTAGGTACGTAATTTATAAATGTTGGGATAGGTAGGTATATCTTTTTAAAATGAATAACTACTAGGTAGGTACCTTAACCTCACAACACACCATAGTTCATATATTAATAAAAATCGATCCAAGTACATGCCTTTTTGTCGTGGGTCGTTTTCTGTATCCATTCTTACGAGAATGCGTTTCATATAGAGGACAAAAGTTATTATGTAATAGATTGATTAATACAAGCAAGATAAGACTATGTCTTTCAGCCACAAGTACTTTTCACTCACTTCTGCGGAGGATATTTGAAACTTTGGCGCTTGTATCGCAACAGCTGTACTTACATTTGATTGGTCAGATACTCGATGTTCTGTAATTTGATTGGTTACTGGTTTGCTGCGCGCAATCGCCGTCGAACTTGCGTCGCCGCAGCGTCGGAATTCGGAAATAAAATGGCTGCTCTTGTATGACAGTTTTGTGTTTCGTCAAAGAATTCCTCAAAAAAGTAATGTGTGTGTGTGCGTAGAAGAAAATCAAGTTCTCATTGAGGAAATAGATAGTTTATACATCATAATGACTTCAGCTTTGTACTTGGAGCACTATTTAGATAGTAAGTAGGTACTTACCTGTTGTTGAATGTTTTGTAAACATAACCCTAGCCTACATAAAATTTGATAACATTGAAACATACCTACCTAGATATAATATTGTATTGAAATGTATTTGTTTCTAGGTTTGGAGCATCTTCCGATTGAATTGCAACGTAACTTTACTCTGATGCGTGATTTGGACGCCAGAGCCCAGGATCTCATGCGCAACATTGATCATCATGCTGACGATTACCTTAAAAACGTCAAAAGTTTGTCTGGGGACAAAAAGAAAGAACAGATGAACAATATTCAAAACTTGTTTAATAAGGCTAAGGAGTATGGAGATGATAAGGTCCAGCTCGCAATTCAGACATATGAACTAGTCGATAAACATATTCGGAGATTGGATTCTGACTTGGCAAGATTCGAGGGTGAAATTCAAGACAAGGCCATAAGCAATACCCGCATTCAAGAGGAAGCCGGAGTAACGAAAAGTAATGACTTCTTGCCATAGTGCTCGAATACCTACATAATATTCTGTAGTTCTGAATTAAGTAGGGTGACACAGATAGTAGTTGCGCGCGTAAGGCCAACACCAACTTCAGAAGCGCATATCTTTGATTATGGATCTCTTTAGAACCTGATCAAGGTCTCTATACCTTCCCCATATCATACACATATCTTTAAAAAACAGCTGTTTGAAGTTCTTTGGAGTATGTTCAGAAATACTCGAGAAGAACACTGAAAAACTGGAATTGACAGTAGTTGCGCACCCACTACAGTTGTTGTGCACCTACCAAGACAGTAGTTGCGCAGGGAAACAATGTAGTTTTAAACACATTCTTCGTCAATAGGCACATATTATATGTTCATTCAATGACCAATTAAGTATCAATGAAAATAATTAAAATATTTACACTTATGTTGAGGTACTTAAAGTACAGTTTTTCATTGTTACCCAAGTGCGCCATTGCTGTCCATGGCATATAGTTGTGGTGCACATGTTATTTCATTCCGTCTTGCAAGCACTCACTCAAATCGAGGTACTTTTAAGCCTAGTGCCTGGGTGTGTTCCTAAATGTAAGATACAAATATATCTTTGGACACAGGAAGGATAGGGCATAATATAGAGGAACATTTACTGAACGTTATAATAGCAAGGAATTTCATATCAGCTGTTTTATGTGTCTTGCGCAACTACTGTAGCATGCGCAGCTACTGTCTGTGTCACCCTATTTGAGGCCTTATTATTTATGTATTCTTGAGCTATTTGTATTATGTTTGATGAAGATACCAAAAACACAAGCAAGAAAAATATGTGTTCATATGCACATACCTACCCACCAAACTTAAATGTATTAGGATGTTTAGTTTTTCAATTTGTACCTAGATACACTCTCATGCTTTCTTATGCAGTTGTGTGTACTACTCCACAGCCTCACAAAATTGTTTGAGCAACAAGACTTCTACCAACTTTTTTGTTCTTACAGAAGGTCGGAAGAAGCTGAAAGAGGAAAAGAAGAAGAAACGTTCTGGTGCTGGTTCATCCGAAGAGGAAGTAGTGGCTGCCAAGGTGGCTCGCAAGAAGCAGAAGAAGAGCGTCGGTGACACGAGGGTCGCCGTGTCGACCACATCGACTATAACTCCGGTGGACACGGGACTGGCGGCAGTGTTGCCAGGCCTGGCGGGGATACCGCACCCTGCAGATGTCCTCGACATGCCGGTCGACCCCAACGAGCCGACGTATTGCCTCTGCCATCAAGTTAGCTACGGCGAGATGATTGGCTGCGACAATCCTGACGTGAGTATATTTGCTTCGTTACAGGAAATATTATTTATAGAAATAAAAAAAAACATTCAGCTGCTAAATGTATGCTAACATGCAAAGAGGAAATCTCCCTCAAAACTGCAAAATATTTGAGATTATGACCGTCTTTGAGATGAAGATAGACAATGTGTTGAAGACAATTTTGTAAAGAATGTTTTTGCTATGGGAAAACATGCATTTCTTTTTGAAAAAATCTTATCATCTACGTAAAAGTTCTGAGTTATGTGTAGCGTAGGTAGAAAGATTTCAAGGATTACAAATGCAACAACTTTTATGTTGCATAGAACTTAGAGGCAATGATTTTTTTTGTATGGCGTTACAAACTGCAGTCCTACTGCCACCTCAACAACCTGACTCCTTTGATGATGCGTTATTATGTAGGACTAGAAGGTGAAGTTTGTTGAGGATTCGTAAATCGTAACTCGGGATTTCAAGCGAGTAGTTTGAGATCAAATTTGTCAAAAAGCTTTTCAAACTTTGTAACTTCAACCTAGTCTATCTTCAACAAGTCTCAAGGTGATTCAATATGTGATCCTCCCCTTATGCAAGATAAATAATAATGAAGTAAAATGTTTGTTATTTTCAAGAATTTACCAATTTTCTTTATTTTAGTGTCCGATCGAGTGGTTCCACTTTGCTTGTGTCGGTCTCACAACAAAACCAAAAGGCAAATGGTTTTGTCCGAAGTGCACAGCCGACAGGAAGAAGAAATAAATCAATAACTTCATTCATCTTGTTTTTAATGTCAGTTGCCAGTTTATTACGTTTTATGATTCGTAATTAGGTATTTATTATTTAAGAGTAGGTAATTATTTTCTAATTTTATTATTATTTTGCGTGTTTCGGCCAAATATCAATGCGTGCTGTGCTATCTTGGGCTTTGCCACACCGGCTTGTTTTGGCTTCTAAAAATAATTTAGGAGAAACATGTTTGTTCTCATTAATTACCATGTTTGTTAATGTAACTCAGGATTTATTGTTGTAGGAATTACTATAACTTTCAATACTTTTGCGGACTTCTATAAGTGAAATAACAGCTACTGGATGGTGTAAATTTCATTTTGAAATTCATCCGTATTTCATGTCCAGCCAAAGCGAAGCAAATCGATGGCATTCCCTATCCGCTATTGACTGTAAGCGAACAGACAATGTACGTGACAATCACGTGATGAGAGTTACACAATCACTCTGCTGGGGGTAATATTCGAGAACACTCGATTCGTTTCACCTTACGGATTCTTGGCCTCCTGACATCAGACCAAAAAATAATAAACTTATTTGGCAGATTTAATGCTATACTTTGCTCGGTCTGACATCATGCTGGATTATATACGAGCACTGGAACCGTGCTTGAACTATCTCAAAATTGCTCCTTAGATCTTAACAATAACTTTATTTAATTATAACAAAGGAGCTCACTTTACATTGTGAGAGAAGATACTGCTCCATTGTTCCATAGAGCTGTCCTATATGGTTGATTTGAAAGTAAATGAGCCCTGAATGAAAGCATCCCTCATCATGTTTGGAAATACAGTCAGTAGTTAGTTGTCAAATAAAATTGACATGCAAGGTAGGCCAAGAGTGTGAGATTTTTTGTGAAAATGAAGGAAAGATAAAAAGCCCTGTCCTATACACATAATGCTCGAGATGATCATCATTGTTCTCTTAGAGTGGGGGATACAGACTTATCGTGGAGGAGGGGGAATACATTTCTCAAGGTCATTGTACGGTGACCACTTTTATCTCTTTGTTTTCTTGTGTTCTCTTTATCGATTGTAGAAAGAAAATAATGGGGGTGATCCCCAGCTGCCATTTTTGTTAGGGGGCGCTCAGCTCCGGGATTAGTTCAAATTGTATCGATGTCAAGATACACTTATGCTACATTTACAGTTCAGCTGAACGGTGAACATGTTTTAACTTTGTTTTGAACGTTTACGCTCCTGCATTCAGCAACCTGATTGGCGTGTCAATGCTGAATTGTAAACGTACCTTTAGTCTAATTTGTATTGTTTGTTTTCCACGTGAGAAAGATTCTTCAGGATCCATTCTCATCCCCCTCCTACTGTATCCACCACAGTTCTCTTATTACTTAAGTAGGTAACTTTAACTTATTATCATTACAATGTTCATTAGGATGTTTATGGACTAATTAATAATAAAAAACAATAATCCAACTATGATTTACATGATTTATTACAAATGAATAAAATACAACGAAGAGCGTAGGTACCTAATGTTCCTCTGACTAGGTAGTTCATGTGCCTTATACATCAAAGGATTATCAGTGGTTCCCACCCAGTACGCCACGGCTGGCTTACTGGGGCGCCGCGGGTGGCTTACAGGGACGTCACGGGTGGCTTACAGGGGCGGCGAGCCATTTCAAGAAATTTGCAAAAACTTGTAAATGTAATAAAATATCACATGAAGAGTCAGTTTAAAATAATGTATTGATGCCGAAATGTAGGTACCTACCTATTGTGAACATTCATTTTTTGAATTCATGGCAAACGATTTTTTGGAACTATTTTTTCTGATGACATCAGAGGGGGGATGGTATTTAATACCAACCCCGAGCCCATTGCGGTAACAAATTGGCTGATCACCCTTCTTTTCTGCTGACATATGGTGCACCTTGGAAAAATTCTTATACACTAATGGCGCCATGAACCGAAAAGTTTGGAAACCATTGGGTTTTATTATATGAACCTTGGAATATGTGCCGAGTATCTTGAGGTAGGTATACATTAGGGTTGCCAACACTCCGGAATTGGACAACAGTGTCCAGATGCCGGAATACCTCATTTGGACAAAGAAATGTCAGGAATTGTTGAAAGTATGAAACTTACACTATAAATAGTTCAATATTCAGGGAAAAGAATATTAAATCGCCAAACGCATCTCCAGAACGCATGAAAATGACCCAAATGACCTTTCGAAATTCAAAAATTTCCCGGGTCTTTACCTGTATAGTGCTGGGGGGGCCTCACCCCAAAATACTGTATTTGTGAGACTTTTACCCAGAGAATTTTAGAGCTGCAATTTCCAGAATTCAATTCTTGCAAACGTTGGCAACCCTATCTACGATCGAGCTGAACTTGTCATTAAGTAACTATTGGCAACTCGAATTGATGGCATCAAGAGTCTTAGAAAGTTTACGTATTATAGTTCAGTGTTCATTTTGAATTCCAAGAATCAAAATATGTCTGGATTATCTGAAACTCTTGCACAGCACTGCGAAGGAGGTGCACTCCAGTTGTAATTGTATCCCGGCTTCAGCTGGTATTCCGTCTCGCAGATCTTGCCAGTCCGCTGCATGGAGGAGTACATCTTCCTCATGGCCTCGGGCGGTTGCTTGTGTGTGACCAGATAGCGGTTGGAGCAGCCGCGCGACGTCGCCTCCGTGTCAAATCTGCAGTCGTGATGCCGATTCACCTTCAGAGGAGCCAGCCACACGCCCACCGACACATCTTCGCTGTTGAACAAGCTGGAATACAAACAGTGCTCAAAATTCACTTTTTACATACATCAACAAATAATATAGGTAGTAAGACAAGAACAAATATACAGCAGACTTTGTGGAGGCCTTAATTGAAAAAACACCATTTCTAAAAAATTACATTTAAAATCTTAGAATATACAATTCAACTGGAGAATATTTAATATCCAAACAGTCTTTCTCTAAAAAGAATATTGATAAGTGTGGCTGTGAAAATTTAAATTTACATATACCTAACATTATATTTTCATTGAAAATTCATTCAAACTGTAGTGTCCATCAGTGGTTAATTTGTAAAATAATAAGTGGACGGATGCTCAGCGATGGCAGGGGAAACATAGTTGCTTACGAAAACAATGGGGGGTTTGGGGGTAGGGCCCCCAATACATTGCAGGTCCGGGGTGCATAGCCCTGGGAAAATTCTGAATTTCAGATCCAAATTTGGTGCCTTTCTACGCGTTTTGTACAACATTTTAAGCCAATTTTCACTTCTATGAAAAATAAGTGGGCAGTGAGGGGACGCGTCCGCCCTCGTCCGCCCCCCAAATTAACCACTGGTGCCCATATGGAAAACATATTTTGCAAAATTCTTGTAGCCTTCCGTTAACAAAATTTAGAGTAAGGTGCAAAGAATTAAAAATATTTACCTAATGTTTTAAAACTAAGTACAATAAATCTACTTGAGAGTTCTTATACAACACAACACTGCTGTGGGAGATTGCATTCTGTCAAAACAAAGAGTCCGGGCATGTGAGGAGAGCTACCCCTAATTTCAATACTGTTGGGAAATACGTATTTATTTATGGTAGGAATAAACTAGCTCAGAAGGTATAGAATTGTTCTTACATCAAATCTTCTGCATTCTTTGCGATGTATGTTATCAAATGTTTTGACAGAATATATCCACCGCCCAAAGCATATGGAAGATATCGGTCACAGAGATTCCACTTTGACTCCTGCCACTTTCCATGTCTCTTTACGTGAGCTCGGCCGTCAAAGAATCCCCAATGCAAGTTGCGCCCTTCATCACCTTTAAATCTTGTTCGTAACTCAACAGAAAGTCCCTCGATATCAACGAAACTGTCATCGTCACATTTGAGTAAGTATTGATAGTTCTGTATATTTTTATCGACCCACTTAAACGATGCCAGCACTTTCTCGGAAAGTGAATGGTAGCTGTCAATAACATCGGACAAAATCAGAAGATCTCGATGCTTTTTTTGTTCAATTAAAATGTGTTGACTTTGTGTTTTACCGTCGTCATTCCCGAGGACAAAATAGCACAGAATGTCTGGATTCTGAACACAGAATGTAAACCACGTGTCTCTCACAATATTTCTTCTCTCTGCATTTCCCGGACTGGATAAGACTAGGACAATTAACAAGTGGTTCTGTGAACTAGTAACTGGAGATGCTGAATCTTGAGGAACATCACCAAACATACTGCTCGACTGAGATTTTGTACTGCCATTATCATCGATTTTCATGAAAAAACTTGTTAACATACAACCAATCAAGAAGGAAAATAAAGAAAATACTATACATTGTTTTGATTTATAATAAAGTACCATAATTGTAGGTAGTAAATCAACAACAATTTCTAGGTTATAAACTGAAACAGTCAAACTCCCAAAACATTCGAAGATTTGATTTACGACTATAGAAGGCGGTAATCACGTGCTTTTTGCATTTGACGTTTATCATGAAAGTTTGTCCTAGTAGGTAGGTAGTTTGTCAACCTCATCCTCATTCGTAGTGGAACAGAGAAGAAAATTTTAATAAAAATTGGTATTTGTAATATAATGTTTAATTTACATTCTTTTCCCTTGCTCTGTGTTGATTTTTTTGGTTTTGGTAATTTGGTATGATTTTGAGACCGATAATAGAAGAAAAAGATTTTTTATAGAGGTTAGGGGTGCTACCATGTCATTAGCTATACCCAACGTCTATACAATACTCTCTTCTAAAGGTTGAACCGATCGAGGGATTTCAGTACTCGGAAGTACTCGGAATACTACATCTTGCAACTTTTATGCATAAATTGATAAATACCAAGTCACCAGCCTATCTTTATGATAAAATTCAACTCTCTAGAGATTTACATAATCACCATACACGACAAAATAATAACCTGGTTTTCAATCATCACAACTCTGTATCCTCCTCTTCTTTTTCTATCAATGGACCGAGGATATGGAATAATTTACCATCAACCTTAAAAGATACCTCGTCCGTATTAATTTTTAAATCTGAATATAAAGCTTTATTGCTGAGAGAACAAGAGAAAAAAATAGTCCTAAAAGAGTTGCCAAAATATAAAAGACCTCTCTGGCCTGTCTTATATATGTCAATTTATTTTTACTTGCTATTCTTGTTATTCATGGCATTGTATTGAATTATCGACTGACTGTTCATCATTATTAACATTATAACAATGTACATGTACTGCCTACAAATAATTAAGATATTTTTATATTTTTTACCTACTATTATTATCCATATTAGGATAATATTATATTACTTGATTCCAGTATCTCAAATTTTCTTATGTTTAGTATTTATTTAATTTTAATTTTATTTTATTTAATCTAAGTCAATTACTGAGTGCTACAAATTGTTATGTATTCATAGATATTATTATTAGGTATAGGTAAAGTAAAGGTTATATGGAAGATCAGGCCCAATGTCTGAATATCGCCTGTTTGTATTGTATTGTACCTATAATTTCAATGCAAATAAAGACACATAATAATAATAATAATAATAAAGTATTCGGCTTTGTCCTACTCTGTGACGTCATGGAGTAGGACATTTCTATCTAAATCACATGCCAGCGCATACAGACTATCAAGCAGTTGCGGGCTGTGTTGACGTCACGAAGTGGGAAAAGCCGAATACTTCCGAACACTGAAATCCCTCGTTCGGATCAACCTTTATAAGAGAGTATTGTATAGACGTTGAGCTATACCTACCTACCTAGGTAGGTATACCTACCTACTAGGTACTAGGTAGGTTCATACTAGGTAGTAGGCAAGGTATTTGGTAGTAGGTAGGTATAAATCCTTCTAGTTTCTTTGATAATTTTATTGCTATGGGTAGGTTAGTTTGTCAAAATTAATTGCTTTTACTCGGCATCTTTTCTATTCCATACATTCTCTTCCTTCCATTCTGCCATTCAACTGGAGCTTTCTGTTGAAATGAGGAAGTAAATTTGTTCGTTGGACTCTCGGAACTGCTCCAAGCAGCTTGGAACAGGGGATTGTGTACGTAGGATTTCTGGAAGTATAGGTATCTACGGCTGGTTCAAGTTGGAGCAAATTAGAACAGTTCAGAATTGTTCCGAGCAAGCTCAATGAGCAGGGCTACAGTCTTCAGTCTACCCTTTACTTGTCGAAGGGCAGTAGAAGTGAATGGAGAGAGTGCTGAAGTAGGAGGTTGTTTTTATAACCTTCTTAAAAATGCACTATTCTTGAAAATCCAATTTAGTATTCTAATTTGCACTAGGTGTGTTGGCTAATTAATTTGTTAAAATTTGAATTACCTCTTTTTTTCTTTTTCAGAATAGTATGTAGACTGCTTTACAACACCTACTACTTGAAAATGGAGAGGGATAATCTTCAAGAAAATGAAGGCACAGAGCGGACTCCTACACTTCTTGACCTTCCATTTCTGCCGCTGGTCAAGATTTACTCGTATCTGTCAATACACGACATAAGAAGCTGTGCTCTGTCGTGCAGTTATTTAAGGGACATGGCTCGCCAACCTGCCGTGTGGAAGGATCTTTATCCTATTCACTGGGCATTTGGTACGTAATTTACCAGAAAAACACTCTGTGTAACACACACATTGATAAGTGACCTGTTGTACATTGGGGCAACTTAGGTTTGAACCCTCACCAAACGGAGCCACTAGTCCGCGAAAGAGTCAACGCATTCTGTTGAGAGCACAAACCTAATTGGCTCCAGCTGGAGGGTTATTCTAAATTTCCGTGTCGTCTCGTTTCACTTGATGCGGGCTCACTGAAAACTGGAGTGCTATCTATTTAACATGGTAGTGACGCTGTATCAATTGATAAACGTAACGGCTTCTGGGTCAATACTTTGTGCTTTACATAAATTGTAACCACTCTGTAAAAATGGATAATAAACTGAAACTGAAACTGATGGAGACAAAAAGGAAATTTTGAATAACTGCCAGTGTAGTAGGTACATTCAAACTATGTGTTAAGTGAGAGTTTCTGCTCTGTAGGTACCTTGTAAACCTATTCATTTGCAAATGATCAAGGTGCAATGCAGAATTCTGTCTTGATAAAACTAAAAATACATTTTACAAATATTTCAAAATAAACTTAAAATGTCAGTAACTCTTGACGTTCCTGACTGATAGTGACATGCCTGAAAATTTGTAATGATAAAATGTTGGTTCCAATCAATGAAAATGCAAAATTTGAGCCGTATCAACCCAACCTTTCATTAAGAGAATTTTCTTAAAAACAATGCAGTGACCAAAGCTATGGTACTAGAGCATACTCATACGGAGCTTCGCTAGACAGAAACGTAATCCAATGGCATGGGTGGTCTTCCTGCTACTTTTGTGTGAGCCATCGTCACCATAAATACTAGATACCTACACCAGGTTGTCACAGCGCCGCGGTACTGAGCTCCATGGATAGTCTGGTCTTTATTCTAGGCGATAACATTTGGAGTAAACCCTATTCATTATAGGTACCATTAAGGGCCAGTTCCAATCTAGTGGAGCGGTCGCTCCACGCCAGCCAAGTCGTACGGCGCGCACACTCTCATATAAACAGGCTGGAGCAACCCACTTTTACTGTAAGCATCAAAGTGGCATTTTCGGCCTACTGGATCTCAAAATTGGAAAATCTCACATTGTTGCGAAATATCTTAATTTCGAGCTATGGCCCACCCTACAACATATACCAAATTTGGGAGCAATAGGTTACGCCCTTTGCGAACTAGAGGGCCGTGAAAACCGTGAAATTGTACGGCTTTCTTCAGATGATTATAATAATAATAATGATTCATCTTCCAATCAATTCCGCGGTCTCCGCCACAGCCTAAACGGCTGGGTTGATTGACCTGAAATTTTCACCACATATACAGCTCGTCTGCCTGATGATACCTTGCCCTTATGAATTTTTTGTGCCGCCATTTTGAAACCGGAAGTGACGTCATATCTCAAAAACTGCTTAACCGATCGGAACGAAATTTGCGCCAATCGATTCAGACGGTCCACTATAAGAAATAACAATAGTGAAATTAAAGTTTTCTAATTACTGAAACCGGAAATGACGTCATAGTTTAGCGAAATCTGCCTAAATTCACTTCCCTTTATATAAAAACCAACTACATATTCAGAAGGCTTATAATGAAATATTAGTATTTATATACATATTAATACAATGTGTAAGAGCTTTCAGCCGCCATTTTGAAAACCGGAAGTGATGCCATATCTCGAAAACGGCTGGACCTATTGGAACGATGCTTTCGCAATTCTTCATGGCATATCACTTTAAGTTTATATTTAGCTCCAAACAATATTTTTTTAGTAACTTATTCGGAAATGGCGTATTTTTTAAAGGAATTAGCCATCGTTGCCCTAATAAGTTTTACAAGTTGTGTAAATAAACTAAAAAAATAAGTGATATCCCCATAAAAAACACTCCGTGTAAAAAAACAGCCAAGTCTCTTCAACTAAAAAAAAAATTATGAAATCTAAAAATTCTGCACTGAAACGTAGTGATATCAAAAAATTAGCCAAGTCAAAACTTTATTTTAAAAACCAAAATATACTTGGCGCATCGTGTATTTAAATAGTATAGAAGTATTTGCCAAAAATCAAATGTACCTTAATATATTATATAATATACCTATAATGACCTTAAAAACGATGCGCCAAGTATAATTTGGTTTTTAAAATTAAGTTTTGACTTGGCTAATTTTTTGATATCACTACGTGTCAGTGCAGAATTTTTAGATTTCATAATTTTTTTTTTAGTTGAAGAGACTTGGCTGTTTTTTTACACGGAGTGTTTTTTATGGTTGACGTTACTGCGATGGGACTAGGACAAATAGTACACACTAGAGAGCCTAGATGGGAAAGAGAGTGGCCAATGGGGTGATAATTTTTTCAGCCGCGGCGGCCATTAGTTTTCAACAGCTGATCCAGTTATGCATGGCAGGTATAGGGAATTGCTTGTGTTTTCACTGTTCATGTATCATTCTTGTGTCCCTGTGCATTGTTTTCGGTATATTAATGCATGTTTATACTATTAACATCAAATTGTGTATTAATTATATTTTGTTTGGTCTTATTTGGATTTAAAAACAAGAAAAAACTGTGATTACGTCAAACATAACCTTACAGTTTAGACCCAAGTGCGTACGATATAGGGTGTGACTACGATCCCGACAGCCGGGACTTTCAGGTTAAAAAAATAGTCCCGACCGTCGGTTTTACTGGGCAGCCTAAGGAATAAAACTCTCTATGGGTAGACAAATTCGAACTGGGCAACTTAAAAAAAATAACTCTATGGTTAGGCAGAATTAAAACTTGTGAAAATTACAAATAAAAAAAAATGTGCTCCCGGCCGGATTCGAACCGTCGACCTCTTGCACCGTGGTCCAGTACGCTATCCATAGCGCCATCTGGACGGTCATACTGAATGCCGTTCTTAACCAGTATATAAATAAACAAGGCCAGTCGGGACTATTTTTTTTAACCTGAAAATCCCGGCTGTCGGGATTTTAGTCACTACCTACGATATACGCCAAATATGATTTGTGCATAACTTTGCGAAGGTGATTAGCTAATGATATGATGATTTGGGTGATGCGGTGGTGATTAGCTGATGAATGGATGATTTGGGTGATGCGAGGGTGATTAATTGATGATGTGAGGTGTTTTGCATGATGGTGATATGATTAGGGTGATGCAGGGGTGATTAGCTAATGATATTATGATTTGGGTGATACGAAGGTGATTATGATATGATGATTTGGGTGATGCGAGGGTGATTAGCTGATGACATGATGATTTGGGTGATGCGAGGGTGATTAGCTTATGATATGATGATTTGGGTGATGCGAGGGTGATTAGCTGATGAATGATGATTTGGGTGATGCGAGGGTGATTAGCTGATTTTATGTTGATTTGGGTGATGCGGGGGTGATTAGCTGATGATATGATGATTTAGGTGATGCGAGGGTGATTAGCTGATGATATGATGATATGGGTGATGTGATGGTGATTAGCTGATGATATGATGATTAGGGTGATGCGAGGGTGATTAGCTGATGATATGATGGTTTGGGTGATGCGGGGGTGATTAGCTGATAATATGTTGATTTGGGTGATGCGGGGGTGATTAGCTGATGATATGATGATTTTGGTGATTGGGGGGTGATTAGCTGATGACATGATGATTTGGGTGATGCGAGGGCGATTAGCTGATGATATGATGATTTGGGTGATGCGAAGGTGATTAGCTGATGATATGATGATTTGGGTGATGCGAGGGTGATTAGCTGATGACATGATGATTTGGGTGATGCGAGGGTGATTAGCTTATGATATGATGATTTGGGTGATGCGAGGGTGATTAGCTGATAATATGATGATTTGGGTGATGCGAGGGTGATTAGCTGATAATATGATGATTTGGGTGATGCGGGGGTGATTAGCTAATGATATGTTGATTTGGGTGATGCGAGGGTGATTAGCTGATAATATGTTGATTTGGGTGATGCGGGGGTGATTAGCTGATGATATGATGATTTTGGTGATGCGGGGGTGATTAGCTGATGACATGATGATTTGGGTGATGCGAGGGCGATTAGCTGATGATATGATGATTTGGGTGATGCGAGGGTGATTAGCTGATGATATGATGATTTGGGTGATGCGAGGGTGATTAGCTGATGATATGATGATTTGGATGATGCAAGGGTGATTAGCTGATGACATGATGATTTGGGTGATGCGAGGGTGATTAGCTGTTGATATGTTGATTTGGGTGATGCGAGGGTGATTAGCTGATGATACGATGATTTGGGTGATGCGGGGTGATTAGCTGTTGATATGTTGATTTGGGTGATGCGAGGGTGATTAGCTGATGATACGATGATTTGGGTGATGCGGTGGTGATTCGCTGATGGTTGAAAATCAATAATAATTTTTTAATTCAATTGTATTTCTATTTAATGTCATAAATGCATTAAATTCCTTTCTTCTTAATACGCATATTAATTAGCTATTTGAGCTAATTAGCAATCAAAGACTCAATTAATTTTTGTTCTAATGTTGTCAACAACATCACATCAATGTGTACTTTCAATTTGTACAAAATGAACATTATTAATTCACGAATGAATGAGATATTTATGGCAGTAACATACAGGGTTTGCATTCAACCATCACTGTCTTGGAAAAAAAATGGCGGCGAAAATTCCATTGGCCACTCTCTTACCCATCTAGGCTCTCTAGTACACACATTTCGAGATCTTGATTTCGAGATAGGATTTAGATGGCTGTGGTTTGTCTTTCTTGTATCGAATTTTTCGAATTTTTTTCATTTCAACGTCCACCATGTTTGATTTGAACTGTCGTTATAATAAATAAAACCTCAATTCGATTGACTAATTCCGGATATGAAAGTAGTCACTAAAATATCATGTAAGTAGATAGGTACTTATAACTTCTGATTGAATGCCTGAGTAATGTGCAGCGCGCGCGGCCTATGTTCATCTTTGTCAAGTCTAGCCGTTATTACGTCGCCATTTACGTCGAATGTGGACGGTTGTATTTGAAGCAACATTGTCGACATGTTTACACTATAACGTTTACTTAGTCCCGTCACCGCTACGTCAATTGGAGCTTGCCCTTGATCTCAACAGAGCTTGTAATTTGCATATTCCCTTGTATTCAGGCTTGAGCCAGTGGAATGAGCTAATTCTTCCCCCGAAGCAACACAAGTTCAGCTACAAGCACAATCCCACACTTGTTCATCGGCAGTGGCAGATCGGTCGAGACTCTTTCCCACTGACTTGGCTGTGGGACATTGTCGAATACAATCTTCTGTCCCGGTGAGTCTTCATGCAATCCAAGATTATTCTCTGAAGGTAAAGAATTATTATTAGTAGTATATTTTTTAAAGCTTTTTAACAAACGCCAGACTCCCTCTTCTGTCCCCGCAGAAATGATTTACATATCATTCTTAAATTCTAATCAAAGGTAGGGTCAGCCTCCCCATGTTCCCCATGTCCCAAAATCCCCATGTTGGTATATGGAAAACCGGTACGTACTAGGGATGTTGGCGGGAACTCGGGCGGTTCCGGGTAATCAATTACTCGGGTAATAAATAATACTCACGGGTACTTTTAGAGTGTTGCGTGAAAGACAGATGTTTACGCACAGTTATCAGCAGCGCCTCAAGGGGAAGCTCAACGACCTTGCTTGCTATGGGGGGTGAGAGAGGAATGGGGCAGGAGGGGTGAAACCATGTGTGGGGAGTAGGAAGCATGGGAAAAATGAGCCTGTATTTTCAATTTCAATCATGCTGTAGGCCACAGTGAAAAAGTTGAACCCTGGGTAGAAAAGGTGCACAAATTTGTGTTTTCTTATGATTGAAGTTGTCAGTATAAAAGAATGTTATTATTAGTCCAAGTGATTTATAGATGACATATCCTATCATCAGGCTATCCTGTTGTCTCGAATTCTTTTCAAGGACAAGCACACAGTTGGCCCAGAGAGAGGGTCATTCACTCCTCTCACGCAGCTAAAGGGGCCGCGTGTTTATTTGTCTAAACCCCTACCATTGACTAACACCTCTATACCGGGATATGAAACTGCCATGCCAATAGCACTATAACGCACGGCCCTCGTTTGTACCATTGCGTGATACTCTGATCCCGCCTCCCGGGCGTCAAGCCACTGCAACCGTCAGATTTGACACAACATACAAACTTATTTCCGTTATGAAAACTCAGTAGACCATGTCTAGTACACTTTTCAATCATCTAAGAATGTATTGCTCACATGTTTTGTGAGATTAAGGTATTTAGGTAAAAGTAGTTTGGTGTAATTCATTCGCATCTCTAGAACAAGTTGCTACGGAAGTCCCGCCCCCTCCTTCTCTAGACGTGTTGTGATTCGCGTGCGGTATTTTGGCTTTGACTACAACCGTAGTGCCGTGAAAAGTTAACGATTTGCCTATCCCCCAGTTTTGATTGTCAATGCCCCTACCCACTAATCTACAATTTTTTTGGGGGGTATTTTTTATTTTTTTTTGGTGGGGGGCATTTACCCGATTTTGACCCAAGTATTTATGACGGGTACCCGATTCCTGATTTTTGGACCCGCCGACATCCCTAGTACGTATTCGCATAAGTAAGCGATACGTGATGGAGCCACTTCTGACAGGAAACTTTTTAGATGCACTTTATTATTTAGAAGTTCTTGCTTCCATAGGGCAGTGGAAAAGGAGAAACAATTGAAATGTACATTAAAAGCCCTATCACACTGAGTTGCAACCCGTGTATGGAACCGGCGGTTGGAAAATATGGTTGGCCGCGCATGTGCAGAGACTGAATTTGGTCAACCCACGGGTTGGGTTGAAAAATAGAGAAGTCTCTATTTTTCCGGTTCCAACAATTTGTTGTGGTACCACGTGACGTGAACTTACCAATAGGATGCTATAAATATTAGCTATAAATCATATTAATCAGATGAATATTTAACTTGAACATGTGTATGGATAAATAGTGCGTATTATTATTAACTTGTACTTACTTAAATATCTTTCTTTCACAAGTGTCACGCTGTCAGATTTTGTTATTCTCTATACTTTTATTTTGGTTACTATGGCAACTGCTTTCTGCGCAACTCATGAGTGTCAATTGTGAACCAACCAACATCAACCCAAACAGTTGCGTGTGATAGCCGGTTGCCTCCTTTTGCAACAAAAGTTTCCATACGACAGTTCCAACCACGGGTTGCAACTCAGTGTGATACCCACTTAAGTTACAAGTTTACTTTTTCAGCCATAACAAACAACTTGAAGCAAATATAATATAATTTATTTATATAAATACCTAACCCCCTTTTAACATCCATTATGCACCCTATCTCAAGTACCAAAGAATCCACCAGAGGTCAGTGCTGTTCCTTGTTTTCGCGAATAGGAACTATTGAACGTATTTTTGTTGTACAACACTACTTTAAATACTAATAGAAACATAATTAATAATTATAAACTAAACTAATTACTTGTCATAGTTGAACAATGTTGCACCTTATATAATCAAATTGTAAAACAATTTTTATCTGTGCAACAAGATATTCAACAATTGCAATCTTCAACAGTCAGCAAATAGGTACAGTTTTGTTGATAATGCTGTGATTTGTTAGAATGTTGGAGCACCTGGTGCCGGTGGTTGGCCACGGTGTCCGAGAGCTTCACTTGAACGACAGTGGATGTCTGCACGACAGTATGCTCCGCGCCATGCTCGTCCAGTGTCCCAACCTCTCTGTGCTCGCACTCAAACGCACCGGCGTCAGTCCAGACGTGTTCTCAAGGTCTGTGCCGACACATACAACTTTTATAGCTTTAAAGCAAAATTCTCAGAGTGGTTGAAAAATTAAAACGAATCGCTTGTCTAAAAAAGTGCAAATTTTTAATGGTCATTGGGACCAACATTTTCAGCTAATCTGGTAAGAGCTTCAGGGGGGTCATTCACGAAACTTTTTGACTGTGTTACCGGGGGCGGCCAATGTTATTTCTTATGGGACTACGAGCTAATCCAAGCTAATCGTGCTTCGTGAATGACCCCCCTGGAGCTATTGACATTTTAGCATATTTTGAAATATCTGTAAAAAACAAAATTTGTGATCGCACTGCACCTTGATTGTGTACAAATATTTGTTAGGCTTAAGCCGGATCCTCATAGACCGTTTTTGCATTTTGCGTTTACCATTTTATTCTTATTAACCAATCACAAGCCTGCCTTAATCGGTTTCGGGACTTGCGATTGGTCATAACCAGGGCCCGTTGTTTATGGTTTACGCGATAAACGCAACATGTTTAGAAACATGATTTTTCTGTCATATCTTTACGTTTCATACACTCCTGATTCCAAATATATGTACACTCCCCCAAATAATAAACGGTACTCGAAAGAAAATGAATTGACTGATTAAGGTTTGATGGCATCATCCCATGAAGTCAGTGCTAACGCATTATCTAACTCTTTTAGGTGAGCTCTGATTTCATTGATAATAACAAGGTTGATTGTCAAGGAACCGGCCCAGCAGCCAATACGTTTTGTACCAAGTACCGTTTATTATTTGGGGGAGTGTACCTATCTTTTTTTCGCGAATTTTTGCGAAATTTGTGTTTTGAAGCGATATTGACGAATTCTTGCGATTTCACACGATTTTGTCCCTAACCTATGTGTTTTGCAACATTTCCCGATTCCGAGTATATATTCCACAAACATTTCCTCAATCAGTGTCTTAAGTTCCAAGAAATAGATAGAAGGGCTGTGCGAGTTTGATATTTTAAGGTCGAGTCGAGTTCGAGTCGAGTCAGTGAGATGAATCGAGTTTTTCGAGTCGAGTTCGAGTCATGTTCAGCAAATGTTACCTATGTACTATTAGGTCATAAAATTATTATTCGACCATCACAAAATGAATAGAAATATTTACATTAATCATACATCATCTATACATTGTAGGGCTGCTAATTCATGTAATTTCTTATAATAAGATTAGATAGGCAAATAATTTTGATTCTCATACTACTGGGGTTTGAAGTGCTGCTACTAGAAATTTGTAGCTTGGAATGACAAGTAAAGATCTAAGCTTTAACAGCTACTATATTTTGGGGGAAAAAATCCATGCAATCTGCAACTAGAAATACTACTAGGTACTAGGCACTACATAGAATGTAAAGGCCAAAGACCCTAGAACTTCCTTAGGCCAAAATTCTGGGTTTTTGCATGCCTAGAAGTATTGTCAGTCACTTATCAGCAGGAATATCATATTTCCCAAATCTCAACAATTTCATCCAACAATGCGTCATTATTATTTTATTGTGTGACATTTTAACAGAAATTCATGTGTTCTTGTAAGTTGAGGAGTGGATTATTGATGGAAGAAGTAGGTAGGGGTCTGTCATGGGTCTGTTAAGAATGTAGGCAAGATAGATATTGTCTTAAAAAATTTTTTTTTTTTTTTTTTTTAAAAATTGGAAAAGTCGAGTTTAACCCTTTTTGACTCGATTCACCCCCCATACTCGACTCGAACTCGAAATTTCGAGTACTCGCACACCCCTAGAATCACTGTTTTCTTCGTAAGCCAGCTGTCAGTGCCAGCCAAAGAGTGTAGCTGGGTGCCAGCTGGTTGGCTGCAGAACATGGAATGACGCATCTGCATGACCTTGCACAGGGGTGCGCATGCGCACGCGCCGAGTCTCGCTAGTGGGAGGGTTAGTGGGCTAGTGGTAGGGGGTTGGTTGACCTTGGTTGAGTATTGTTGCCGCTCGCTCGCGCGGCATATTTCACACTTTATTATCTGTTTATTACAAAAATCACATTTTTTCCATTTCACCACCAATCGCAAAAATCAACATAATTATCACCACCAATTCATCACTTTGGGAATGTTGAAAACGGATATTGGCTTTTTTTATCACCTCGAACAACTGGCTCTGGTCATAACCATTAGAAAAAAACGCAAAATGCATAAATGGTTTCTGTGGACCCAGCTTTATCTTGATGGACTACCAAGTCTTACAGCAGCAACTTTCACTCCGCATTAATTTGCATGCAATACAACAGCTCGTGTCGCTGTTGGAGCTGTTGCTGCTGGAGTTTGGAAACCAGAGCATAATAATTATCATTATATTTCCAGATTAGCGGAGTACGGCGCTTGCCGGCATCTGAAGAATCTCGACGTGTCATTGACTCGGGTGAACGCCTCGAGCCTGACATCGTTGGCGGAGTGCTGGACCGACGGCAGCGAAGACGATCTCCTCCCATTGGTGCAGATGGACGAGGAATCGCTCCAAGTGTACAACATCAACGGCGACGATTACGGCCTCATGGATAATAAGACCAAAATAATGCAGACGATGGAGCTGATCGCGATCGTCAATATCACGATCAGTGAAGATAAGATCAAGACGATACCTTTCCCAAATGTCTCGCTGAGGAAGCGAGGTAGACCTTCTGGATTGAAAGTGTTGGACGTCTCCGGTTGTCCGTTGGACGATTCCGCGGTGGCCGTGTTGAGGAATTGTCGAGTGCTGGTGGAGAATCTGGAGTGGTTGGACGTGAGCGGATGTGTGAGGCTGACGTCGGCCGCAATCAGCGAGTTCGTTTTGTCCTGTCCGAAGTTGAAGGCGGAAAACCTTTTCTATTGCAGTCACATAAATGGGCCGTATGCTAAGACGACTAACGGGTGTAGCAAGTTGAGTGAACGCTCGTGCTGTGATAAGTATTCGTGAAACTTTGCGGGACTACGAGTTTTGGTTTTTCTCCGTGTGTGCCGTTTTCAGGGTCAAATGTTTTTACCACTTTATTCCAAAACGCAGAAGGCGCAAAGAGAAATGTGAGGACTTGAGAAAAGCTGACATTTCTTTCGTAGATAGGGTCACATTCAAAAGAAGCCAGCCAGGAGTCCCTATTAGCTCGCATTGGCACGCAGTACACAGATGACCGTTTATTGGTCTACCCTCCTGCATTAGAGAGGGTCAGTGAGTCATAAAAGATAATAAATTATCTTTGCTGGAGGTTAAGCAACCCAACTGCCCTCTATGCAACTTGGCTGTTTCGAGTCTTGACTGCCAAGTAGGTAATGAATGTGGCTGTATCTACCTACTACCTACCTACCCTTGTCTCATCATCCTACATACCTAGTCTAGTCTCAATTGATAGTTCCATCCCTCTGACGAAATTATTTTATGAGTAAAACAAGCGTAATATTTTTACACTTTTGTAACTCGGCTTTGTTGTTGTATTGTCCATCTGTTTGTCATCATGTACAGTACCTGTTCAATGTCTCTCTGACAATGTTGAAATTTGATCACCGTTTGTGAACATAATTTCTAAAATTTGGAATGTGTAATGTGTATGATTGTTTGAAAAATGAAATGTCACTTACAGCTTATACCTACCGTTTTCTACTAGATCTAATCAGAATTTTTGATAGATATTGACAACAACATTTCGTTTATGACTGGCATTTGCAATTGAATTTAAAAAAGAGTTACTCGTGACATTTCAGCAGTTTTTAATGAACTTTCTTAAAAACATTACACAATGTGCATTTATTAAAGGTTCAATTAATAATGTCTTAAAAACACAAACAGAAACAAAGGGATCAATTCTGAAGTAGACATAAAGTTTGTATAATTTTAGGTAATTGATTAGAATAATCAGTGCTAATTGAGGGGCTGCGTCGATAAACCATCAAGGTAACTAACCGGTTTGGCTAACTGAGTTATTTGATGTTAAACTTAAATATTACACCAATGCAACCAGATGGAACACCTAGACTTATGATTGTGTTTATAATAATTTTGGAAGGAATAACAAAGACTCCAAGTGTCAGGAGTTGAAGTAAACACACCACTGAACGCATGGCTTGCTATGCGTGTCGAAATCAGCTAACTAGCATTAGTTATCGACGCGGCCCCTCAATTATGTGTATGATATCTGATCTACTGGAGCCGCCCGATTCTAGAACTCTAAAATTCCCAATTCTGTTGGAATCGGATTCCATGCAATGTTAATCTTTATGGCTGTGAATCCGATTACAGCAAGATTGGGAATTTTCAAGTTATAGAATGCGCCCCAGGCTATGAAAATATTCTGCAGTGTTTGACAAGAATGAAGACATTTTGAGTTTGAGATTCTTGCTCTAGAATTTGTAAATATTTGTAGGCATAATATGTAGACTAAATATTAAATGTAATATTATGATTTAAAAAGTATTTCTGGTTTTAAATATATAGGAGGACCTAGGTACATTATTGCCCAAAGTCTTAACTTTTTTGAATCATGAACAAAGAAAGTTTGCTACAGTACAGAGTAATGCTCTAGACCTGCACTCCTGAGGCCTTGGTTCTATTCTGACATTCCAGACCGAGGATTTGTGGTTTCCTCAGTCCAGCGGCCTCTTTCCAACTTTCCATCAATCGCCATTCTTAATCTTCATCTCGCATCATTTTCATAGTCGTAGCCATAAAGCCGGTTTCACATAAAGCGCATTTCGCGTTTTTTTTATTGACCAATCAAAACCACCGAAATTTTTGCCGCACGCGTTTTTTTTAAGCCGCCCCAGGTGGGATTCTATAACTCCATTGCGACCGCTTAGCAATTACTTCCATAAGGATTAACATTGAAATAATTGCTAAGCGGTCGCAATGGAGTTATAGAATCAGGGCCCCCATCTCGATTGTAGGGAGGTTTTTCAGTACCGCGCGTGGCGAAAATGACGTCACGAGTAACGACCTAGCACTAATCACGTGCGTCTACGTAAACTATAAAATAAGACTATAATGTTAATAATTGCTTACCTATGCATATTATTCCATCTAATCATATCTAATAACACCCAAATTGTTACTAACAAGAATAATAAATTTATATCAACATTCTGTTTTGGACCTTCTAGGCGTTATAAAAAGAGACAAAACGCGAAAACGCGAAATACGCTTTATGTGAAACCAGCTTAAGCCGTTTTTATTTTATTTTTAACATTACTTCTTTTAATTAGCTTACATTTATTTTAAACCAGTTGTGATAATAAACAAAACAAATTGATCTCGAGACAGTTTTTAAAATATCCCGGCACTACAATGTTTGCCAACTTTACAGTAAATACACTAGATGACATTTTTCCATAAATTGAACGTATATAATACAATTATTATTAATTATTATAAAATATTACTTTATATTGCATAAGAATTCTTAACTTTAAATTTACGGTATTAATTTGGTCCAATTTTATGACCAAAGTCCAAAATCATCATTCATTTCAAGAATATCAGGTAGGTAAATTTTTAGCTGTGATGTTGGTGAGCAGTGACGGATTACGGAAGCGAGCAAAACCAAAAGAAGGTTGAGGAGTGGGAGGGTTGTCTGATTATTTTGATTGTGTTTTGGGTGTGCATTTGTGTTCTAATAATTATCTGTTGTGTAACTTGCAGTCACAATCATGTGTTAATCTAGGCCTTCAAGTTTGAATACAATTTTGTAGTTTGATTAGGTACTATTTACAGAATGTCGCAGTTCCAATCATCGCGGCTCTCAGGTGAGTAAGGTTATGTCGCCATTAGTAATGTTTGGATTTCAATAAAATTATCTGTTGTTAACCTATTTATATTTAATAACATTATATATAATTATTGTAGAAATTAAGTAAATATATTTTTAGAGAATGCTAGGCAGACTAGGTTTGCTAGCTAGGTTTGCTAGGCAGACTCTAGGCAGAGGTTTTTATGACAAGCCACTTGTGGCATGTCGCCTTAAGCCTGATGCACAATTGAATTAAGGTTTATGGTTTAATGTTTAGTGATTAGTGTTTAAGATGTTATAACAGAGTCCAGTGCACAATTGCTTATTTCACGAGGTTATTTCACCACGTGATAAAATTAAATAATTGATCGAAAAATGATATGGAAACAAATATATGAGCAAGATTAGGCACAAATATCAAATTAAAATGCTTCCAATGACATTAATTCAGACGACTTTTCATTTTCCCGTACGAATTTGACATTGACATTTACTCTGCTCTCTTCTGATTGGTTCGTCATAAGGTGAAATAGTGTTTTGCAATAAGAAATGGATTTTGTTGATTTCTTATTTCAGCTTAAACCTTAAACACTAAACCTTATAACGCTTATGACAGTTGTGCATGGTAACGTTATAACAGCACCTTTCATTTCTCTTAAACACTAAACACTAAACACTAAACCATAAACCTTAATTCAATTGTGCATCAGGCTTTACCAACATAATATAAACTAGGTAGGTACATTGTTTCTTTCAGACAGCAGTGATGATGACGGTAGCTCCGACAATGAGTATCAACCTGCTCGGAAACGACAGCGACGCGAATTCAGTCTCGGCTCTAACACTTCGGGCACAAGTCTCCGAGACAGCTTCACCTCGGATTACGATCCTCGAGAGTCTCGGGCACCGAGTCAGAGCTCCGAGAATGAACAGAGAGGAGGGTAAGGATCTCATTTGAATGAATGCCTTCCAGATCAAGTACCAGTTTATATGGAATACATTTTTATTGAGCTTTGCACTAATGCCTAGTAGGCTTGTTTCTTTAGTACGTATGATGTGCTACATGTAAAACTTCGTATTGACAGAACTAGGGCTATAGGTAGGTAGGTCGAGTTGTAGTTGTATTTTAAACAATCTGATTTAGTATGTTATCCATCTGTACTGCATCCATTGGTACAGCCACGTTAATTAGGTACTTTGCAGTCTTGACTCGAAACAGCCCAAAATGCATAGAGGTCATTTGGGTTGCCTAACCTCTGGCAAAGATATGGCTCACTGACCCTCTCTAATGCAGGAGGGTTGACCAATATACGGTCATCTGTGTACTGCGGCGTGCCTGCCAATGCAAACTAATAGGGACACCTGGCTGGCTTCTTTTGAATGCGACTTTATTTGCTGCTGGAATTTGCTCCAGCTACATAGCTACTTTCCTGCATATTTCTTCCATGTGATAATACTTCCTCTTATTCTGAATTGACTGTTACAGACAAAGCACTGAAGATTCTGTGGCGACGAGTGAAGATGAGAAACCACCGGTTGCCGCCGGCAACCAGGAGCGATCGTACAACAATCAGGAGAGATCGCACAACAATCAGGAGAGATCGCACAACAATCAAGAGCGATCTTACGACAACAAGGCTAAGAAGATGATGGTGATTCATAACATATTTCATTAGTTAGAAATTAGAACAAGTCCTTCTTGTCTACTACAAACTGACAAGTTGACCACTGACAAAAGCTTAAAAGTTGAACAGTTAATTATTAATTAGGACTAGGTTGTTAATGGAGTCGCTTTTGAAATTTTCCTTTGATCAGTTTTTTGCCTATCTTGTTATACCTAACTGATAGTACCTACCTACCTATAAATAAATGAGAAATTTAAAAATATTTAGGGGATGATGTTTGACTTTCCATATTGCACTGAATAGTCGGTGTGGTGATACAATGTCTCCTACTGACGATGTAATGTTTTTATAATCAGTAGGTATAAGATAATCACATATTGTGTAGACCAACTGAGAGTGACTGATTCCCATGATGAACCTTTTCTAAAATCGCCCCTTGGATTGGATTCATTAATTAGGTAGTCATTTTTAATTGTTCACAAATAGCTGTGTCTTGTACATACTATTAGAGTATTTAACTATTTTAAAAGGTTCCTTCTACTAATTAAATTGCACAATTTTGAAGTGTCCATGTACCGAAGTGTAATTAACCCTGTTATTATTAATTTCCAGGTAATGATGGGGTACAAAGAAGGTTTGGGTCTCGGCAAACATGCTCAGGGCCGAGTAGACCCGGTCGAGGCCTCGAGACAGCGAGGCAGGCGAGGTCTCGGTCTCCACATCAAGGGCCTCGAGGCAGCCACACTCAAGTGGGACTCAAGCTTAGAGGTAAGTTTGTGATTATTCTATCTCTAAATGAATGGAAAGAGTCTGCTCTCAAAAGTCCTTTTACTTTGGAAATGTGATAAGTGTACCAAACCAAGACATCCTTTCTTGTTAAACTTCTCTACATCATTTAAATACCTACTGATGATATTCATTTGATTTTTCTGATGGTAATTTGATAAGATCTCAAGTGCAACTAGTACTTGGATAACCTCCTAATTTTAGTAGGTAGGTACAAAACAATTTATTAAATTGTTTCCTAAGAAGAGTTACTACTTGTTAAGTTACAAACAAGATATTATTGGATGTTAGATGCATTAAACCCCATTCATTGGCTCTCTTCTATCCCCGAACATCCTGGTGAACGTGATTGGTTGTTAACAGGTGGTGAGCGTCGAGGAGAAGGTGGCGTGGCTGACCGAGACAAACCACGACACTCTGTCGAGGAAGGAGCTGAGTATCCTGATGAACGTGATTGGTTGTTAACAGGTGGTGAGCGTCGAGGAGAAGGTGGCGTGGCTGATCGTGGCCAACCACGACACTCTGTCGAGGAAGGAGCTGAGTATCCTGATGAACGTGATTGGTTGTTAACAGGTGGTGAGCGTCGAGGAGAAGGTGGCGTGGCTGACCGAGACCAACCACGACACTCTGTCGAGGAAGGAGCTGAACATCCTGATGAACGTGATTGGTTGTTAACAGGTGGTGAGCGTCGAGGAGAAGGTGGCGTGGCTGACCGAGCCAACCACGACACTCTGTCGAGGAAGGAGCTGAACATCCTGATGAACGTGATTGGTTGTTAACAGGTGGTGAGCGTCGAGGAGAAGGTGGCGTGGCTGACCGAGACCAACCACGACACTCTGTCGAGGAAGGAGCTGAGTATCCTGATGAACGTGATTGGTTGTTAACAGGTGGTGAGCGTCGAGGAGAAGGTGGCGTGGCTGACCGAGACCAACCACGACACTCTGTCGAGGAAGGAGCTGAACATCCTGATGAACGTGATTGGTTGTTAACAGGTGGTGAGCGTCGAGGAGAAGGTGGCGTGGCTGACCGAGACAAACCACGACACTCTGTCGAGGAAGGAGCTGAACATCCTGATGAACGTGATTGGTTGTTAACAGGTGGTGAGCGTCGAGGAGAAGGTGGCGTGGCTGACCGAGACAAACCACGACACTCTGTCGAGGAAGGAGCTGAACATCCTGATGAACGTGATTGGTTGTTAACAGGTGGTGAGCGTCGAGGAGAAGGTGGCGTGGCTGACCGAGACCAACCACGACACTCTGTCGAGGAAGGAGCTGGACTCCTGGCTGACGGAAGGAACCAAGAAACTCACGATTGACGACGAGACCAGCTTCTGTGATCCTGACTTGTTGAGAAACGTCATAAGCTCCAAGGTGGGTCTGGGTGTGATTAATAGTTATACATTCCTACAACACTAGCTGTGGACTACACAATAGAGTTGGTACATCAATGTGAGTGATGGTCTGTTATTAAGTCCTCAACATTGATTGTTACATAAGCTTCATATTATCTGTTTGGGAAGCAATCTGTTCCATGCAATCACTGAACTGAAGCAATCACGTTCAGTTGGTTCATTTGGGATGCATTCTGGAACCTTCACATCAGACCTATGTTAAACACCTATGTTTTATATTTTGTTTGTTTTTTATGTTTGTTTATAACAACATATAACCTCCATTACATGTTTTGGGCCGGTAAATCATATTATCAACCAGAGCTGAGATTTGGAATTTAGGTTTTAATATGACACCTACACTTTTGCACACATAGCTAAAAAAAATTAACATCTTCACAGTAGGGCTGTGCGAGTTTGATATTTTAAGGTCGAGTCGAGTTCGAGTCGAGTCAGTGAGATGAATCGAGTTTTTCGAGTCGAGTTCGAGTCATGTTCAGCAAATGTTCACCTACGTACTATTAGGTCATAAAATTATTACCGTATTAACTCGTGTATAAGACGCACTCGTGTATAAGACGCACCCTTGTTTTGAGAAGTCTATTTTAAGAAAACACTTAACATGCGTGTATAAGACGCAGTAAAATGATGAAAAACATTGTGTGTTTGTATGCATGATATCCATCTAAATGTTGGTTTTCCAGCTAACTGAGCTATTTGAATGAAAAGCACTGCCAACTTGTTGTAAACAAACAGTAATTTCCTGCTTCTGAGAAAGGGGGGAGGGGAGTCTCTTCCCAGCAGCTGTTGCTTGCTCTAAGAGGCATGCACCTGCCTTTCCTCTGCATTCCAAAACAAACCCAACTCCCCTCCTCCCCTTCTATTAAGACGCCATTCAACAGTGTTTAGACTATTTTATGTCTGTCAGAGCAATGTTTTTCAGACGTAAACATATATTTTGTCTCCTGATCTAAATGCAAGGGAAAACATTTTGTTGCAAAAATGTAATATGTTAATAGTGTTGTGTCTAGACTCAGTATGAGTAGTCCAGACAGAGTGAGAGGGAAAGGCAGAGATAGACAACATGTGGCAGTCTACCACAGCTCTATTTACAAACATCCACCTTGGATTTACTGGGAAAAAAGCTTGGTATGCGTGTATAAGACGCAGGGCTGTTTTCAGAATCAAAATATTGACATATAATTGCGTCTTATACACGAGTGAATACGGTATTCGACCATCACAAAATGAATTAAAATATTTACATTAATCATACATCATCTATACATTGTAGGGCTGCTAATTCATGTCATTTCTTATTAAGATAAGATGTGTATTAGGTAAATCATTTTGATTCTCATACTAAAGGGGTTTGAAGTGTGCTACTAGAAATTTGTAGCTTGGAATGACAAGTAAAGATCTAACTTCCTATGATCTAAGCTTTAACAGCTGCTGTATCTTGGGGGAAAAAATTCATTCAATCTACTACTAGAAATACTACTAGGTAGGTACTACATAGAATGTAAAGGCCAAAGACCCTAGGACTTCCTTATGCCAAGAATTCTGGGTTATTGCATTCCTAGAAGTATTGTCAGAAGCACTTAGTCCTGCAGTTGAGTTATGTCACTTTATCAGCAGGAATATCATATTTCCCAAATCTCAACAATTTCGTCCAACAATACTTTGTTATTATTTCATTGTGTCATTTTAACATAAATTCATGTGTTCTTGTGAGTTGAGGAGTGGATTATTGATAGGAAGAGGTAGGTAGGGGACTGTTAATAATGTAAGCAGTATAAATATTGTCAAATAAAAAAAAATTTTTTTTTTTTTTTTTTTTTTTTTGAAAACTCGAAAAAGTCGAGTTTAACCCTTTTTGACTCGATTCACCCCCCAAACTCGACTCGAACTCGAAATTTCGAGTACTCGCACACCCCTACTTTACAGTGATTGGCTTCAGTTTAGTGTCAACAATCCAATACAATCGGCATATTTCATTTCAGCACACATTCATTCAAATTCTTGCGAGAACTACCTAGATGTCTATTCACCAAATGCACCATTTGACTGATTTCAATTGTTTTATCATGGCCTTCTAAACGTGGCGTCTGACACATTTTTCTTGACGCCTCGTTTAAAACAATAGCAATCTGTCAAATGCTGCTTTTGGTGAATAGATCTTGTTTTACAAGAATTTGAATTAATGCGAGCTGTAATGAAATGCCGATCATATTTGATTGTTGACACTGAGGTAAGCATCAATTTCTGTTAGGTATTTCACGATGTAGTTATAACTTTTACTGAACTCATGATTGATATGTAAGTGACTTGCCCGCATGCGCACTGTGGTCCATCGACTCACAGTGTGGCCATCTTATACTGATATTAGCACATTCTCTAGGTACCTAGGTACTTTAACTTTTTAATACCTTCCTACTTGTAAAGATACCTGGCTCAATTCTGAGAGATCTTAGGGTAGAGATTTTAAAAAATTGTAGAAATTGCATAAATGTTTGAGTTCCTATGTTTCTCTGAAACTCCTGGTTTTAACCCTACAAGTGCCAAGGCTAAAAAGTGTATAGTGCCAGTCCTATAGGCACCGTGTGTTCAAACCCCAGTGCCACGAGTGAAAGAAATTAGCAACATTTATGGGAGATGATCTTCAACTATTTATTTCTCATTGGCCGGGACCTAGCAACCGATCAAGTCAACAAAATATAGGTACTCAAAATAACTCGGAATTAGAACCATGTCGCGCAAATTAATATTGTGATCAGATTCAGTGAAATTGTGTCCACTTTATTATTATTTTGATTGCGTATAATAAACTCTTCATGAACTTGTGCACATTTTAAGAAGTGATAAATGCGTAATATGTGCAGCAAACATAACGT
The DNA here is from genome assembly GCA_934045905.1 of Leuctra nigra. Lineage (NCBI taxonomy): Eukaryota > Metazoa > Arthropoda > Insecta > Plecoptera > Leuctridae > Leuctra > Leuctra nigra. The sequence continues at coordinate 6,879,815 of OW203766.1, read as the reverse complement.
ATAACTGCAGCGACTTTGATGCCTTGCCAAAGGTAAGCTTCCTTCCCACAGCCCAGGCGGCTCTGTCTGTACTTTTCGCAGCGCTATCTGTAACCTAAACACGCTGCCTATTTAGCAGAAATGTGGCCATAATTGGGAAAATTAATTTGAAGATGAAATAATTGTTCAACAATATTGGGATCGGTTTTAAAAGTTTCGGAACACTCTAAAGTGTCATATGAATGCATGACATTTTTACTTTTTTCAAAATATCAATGGACCAATGGTGATGGGAGGAGTCAATGTAGCATAATAGTTATCTTTACACACACTAGAGCAGCACTGTCCATATAGTGGGAGAGGGAGCCAATCAAACGTGTGGGGGAAAGACAGTTGAATTTCAAAATGGATCCATTTGCTATTTAATTACTATTGATTACTGTGCTGTCACAGCCTTCTTGACGGTCACGGCCCACATCCTTCTGTCATCTGTTTTATTCGTGACGTCACATAGCAAGATAATGACTTGTGGTCAAGTGATTAAAAATATAATTTATTGTACAAAAATAATATATTTCAAATAAAAATGGATTTTGCCAAATTAGGTATTTGCATAAAATAATCACTAAAGACCTTTATTGTTTTTATCAATTGCATATTAATATTATACCTAATTTATTTACAATGCTGAGAATACCAAAAAAATTATCAAACAATTATCTGCAATAGAATAAAAGATTCGATTTTAGTTGAAGAGCAATTGCACACATGCATGGGAACAATTGGCGGGATTCACCGCCATCTTTATGAATACTGTTTCACGGCCCTCTAAAGTTACTTTATCGACTGGACTGATCCAGCTCAACTATTGATCCACTATTGATCAAATACACAAATCCACCAACAAAATGCTCTGTGCGCCCTTAAATAAAATTCAGGGCCCCAAATTTACGAAGTGTCGAAAAAATCGAAGTAGCACTAGAATTACAGGTTTAAGTGTCGAAAAAATCGACAGTGGCACTTGGAGGGCTAACCAGGAAATAATACACTCATCATTAACTTGTTTCTTCATCAATCATTTGTTTTCAGAGTGTGTTTGATCAATTGGAACCGGAAGAGCTGCGCAAGGCTCGAACGCGGTCGAATCCGTTTGAGACAATCCGCGGTGGTTTTTTCTTGAATCGAGCCGCTATGAAGATGGCCAACATGGATCGCGTGTTCGACTTCATGTTCACCAACCCGTGCGATCAACATGGGGTTAGTTGCTACCTACTACCAATCTGTAACTGTCCTGAAACCAGGAGACCTATTTTCGAGATCGTTCAAATCAAATATCATACGGATTCATGGCGGCCTGACGTCAGACAAAACAAAACAATAACTGATTTGTCTTGTTGGATGCTATTTCCTTCGGACGGATGTCACTTTGACGTCACGCTCGATTATCCGAGCGCTCAAACAATCTCGGAAATAGGGGTCCAGAGTTAACAAGCCAGAGTCTTCTGGAGACCATTCATAACATTTGTCGGCTACTCAAATGATGTAGTAGCCGACGAGGGAAGAGAGAGAGTATTAGCACACGGTCTTGTCATGTTGAGGACTGACTTTGCAAATATCTACTTTCTGACCCTGCTTTTCAGCATAAGTCTGTTAATGTTTATTATAGTGGATTGGAGATTGTACAAGTCGTTCAAGATTAGGGTGCTTGAGAAATTTATAATCAATATTCAATATTCATTAAATCAGTCACCATCTAGAGCAGGGGTTGGCAACCCGCGGCTCCGGAGCCGCATGCGGCTCCTTGATGGTTCTTGAATGGCTCTTGATAATTAAAAAAAAGACCTGGAATCGAACATTTAAAAAATTCGACAAAAACCGCCCTGCGGGGCAACAATTAGAAGGTTATTTGATTGAGTTAACGTTCATTTTAGAGTCCTAGAATCACTTTCAAGTAGTTAAAATCCTAAAAAACGCCCTGCGGGGCAACAATTGGAAAGGTTATTTGATTCAGTTTGTTATTTTAGAGTCCCTGTATCACTTTTAAATTATTGAAATTCTGAAAAATGCCCTGCGGGACAACGACTGGGGGACTTCGTCAAAATATCAAAATAAGCTGGTAATACATTTTTTTATTGTCGGTGTATTATATTTGATTGCCTCTACTGCGGCTCCCATTATTATCTAATTTATGAATTTTCGGGAAATTGGCTCCTTCACCAAAAAAGGTTGCCGACCCCTGATCTAGAGATACACAAAGTATTTTTTAAAACTAAATTTTTTGTAGTTGTAAATGTATGGTATTGTTGTGTAAGGTATTTGACTCGGCAGTATTTTCTCTATTCTAAGGGCTGTTTTGGGTTTACCAAATGTGCACAACAGAATAACTTCTGAGGCTGACAGCTTCGCTAAAGACACATTATCAATCTGGTTATTGGTCACAATATGGTACAATATGGTTGCAGAATCCGCTGGTGTCCAGCCGTGATCTGCTCTACTTCTGCGACGTGTGCGCCGGACCCGGTGGCTTCTCGGAGTACGTGCTCTGGCGCCAGAAGTGGAAGAGCAAGGGCTTCGGGTTCACGCTTAAAGGAGAGAACGACTTCAGACTTGCCGACTTCTACGCCGGCCCCTGCGAGACGTTCCAGCCTTATTATGGTGGGTATGTAGTGACACTTGCTACGTGTCTAGTACATCCTGTGTATGTGGAACAAATATTCTACAACAACAATCCAATCCAAACCAATAGAGCAATTGTACGAAAATTGTATTAATACTAGGAAAACGCTCTGAGTAACGCGTTGATGAGCGAGCACGGATACGCGCAACACCTCGAACCAAAATCTTGTATGAAAATCTTCAAAAATTCCAAAAATATTGGTCCCAATAACCATACAAAGTTTTAAGTTGATCGATTGAACCTTTATGATTGAATGGTTCCTTGTTAATTTTTAAAAATCACAGGATCTTGTTTTTAAAATATACCTGGGACCACTCATATGATATAAGTGTGTTTACAGTACACAATATCAGATCAATCTGTTGATTATAAGTGTCTATGCGTTTGAAAGTTTCTGTTCTAACTACCTTGGAACATTGGAACTGTGGCGTCAATGTGGCCGTGATCCATAGCAACAAGCAAAATGTCCGTAAAATGTCAATAACTTTTGGATTTAAACACAGATGTGTCTGAAAATTGTCAAAAACACAGATAATGTTGGTCCCAATCACCATGCAAAGTTTTAAGTTGATCGGTCAAATGGTTCTAGTTTAAATTTCAAAAATCACAGTAAAGATGGTTTTAAATTTTAACCAATAGGAGGATTTGGCTGAAACTTTCTATGATTGGGTAAAATGTTGGTCGTAATGACTTGTCAAAATTTCAAATTGATCAAACCAACCAATCGAAAGATATTTTTTTTTAAATTTTGAACCAATCAGTGGATTTTAAAAAAAAAATAGGGCCTGCAATGCCCAGAAATGGTTTGTACATGTGTGCAAAATTTCAGCTCGATCGAAGAAAAACTTGACCTGTACAGCCTCACCTAGCAGAAAAAAAACAAACAAAAAGAAACAGAGTTCCGTGCCAAATGAGTAGAGCCAAGATTATATGGTTTTATTTTTGCTCTGATTTCGTTTTTAAAAACCTAAATTTCGTTTTTTGGTGGTTTTATGAATTAAGGATTTCGCGATTTGGCGGTACCATTAAAACACAGAAAACTGAACTGAAAATTTTATATTTATTCATGTTTTTAGTCACTCATTAGTCATTATTCATGAGGTGTTCTGGTCATACTAAGTAATTAATATTTAGAAGAATCGTACAAGTACAATGACTAAATTATGTACGTACTAGTAGGTACCTTAGTATTGTAAAAAAATAGCTGAATATGAAATATAGAATTATAATGTCCTTGTGTTTTCGTAATAATTAAAACAACAGAAAAATACAAACAATAATAATCTGTAGGCTAGGTATATATTGTTTGTAAACAAAACACATTCAGCCGAATAAGAACAATGTCAATACAAACACAAAAAATTAATATAGGTACCTATTTTGTTTAGTTGTACCTAAGCAAAATTAAAAAAAAGCAGCTCAAATAAATTGACCAGTACACCAATATTTGACATAATAAAAACAGCTGAATATAATATGAATATGCTAAAAAACATAATAAATAAAACAGCTGAATAAGAAGAAAGTAAACACATCTATTGAAAAGCTACCATGGTCATGATTTCTGCATTCTTGTGAGTGAGGCTCCTGCGTCGATCACTCACTACAATGGCATAATTAGAAAACGACCTCTCTGCATCGACATTTGATGAGGGCAGCCAAAGTGAAAACAATGAATATACTGCAAACGCAGGGTGGTCTGCCTTTAAGGAACAAAGAATATCACATAAATTAACTTTGGTTGATTCTGCCCGGTTCAGTTCTTCCTTCACAAGCTTTTGTAGAACTGTGTAACCAACAATGAAGTCCGACATACTTGGCCTTGAGTGTTCCGGGAGATCTTGCACTAAACGTTGGAGTGTCTTCTCTTCAAGGCTCGACCTGCTTATGTTGCGTGGATTAAACAGCGAGCTGCAGGCTTCCAACATTTTCCTAGAAGGATCTGTAGCAATCAAGCTGTTGAGTTTCGTGTGGCTGTGTTGAGCAACCAGTTTGAGATGATTCTCAATTTCAGCCCTTTTTATTGAAGGCAGCGTGGAAAGTTTGGTCCTCAGCTCCTCAGAAAATACCCCTCTCTTCAGCAAGCCAATCTTAATACTCAGATCATCCAGCTTCGAGTACAGAACATTGGATGTTGGATATTTGTTGCCTTCAAGGAACTCGATCAAGTTGATCAAACTTTGGCAGTTCTCGCCAATAAAAATGGCCTGCGCAGTCACGACACTTTTTTCATCACTGGTCATTTTCTTCAGGTATTTTACTCCTGCATTTTCTGCACTCAAATTTTCAAAGAAACCAACAATGTCCTCGAAGTATTCATTCAAATACTTTGCAGACTTGAACCACGAATTCCAACGGGTCAGGACGGGCATGGGAAACAATTTCACTTTGGGAGACTGGTGGCCGTGTTTGTCTCGAAGGTAGTCTAAATATTGGTGTTTTCTTTTTCTGGTATTCAGAAAAGCGCTTTTCACCTTGGCGACTGCTGTATTCAGTTCGTCCAACTGTTCCTGCCAGATCTGGCCAACCAAGTTGATCTTGTGTGCCCAACACTGTGTGTGAAGCAAATGGTCCCCAATGATTACTTTCAGCGCATTGTAGCAAGCCGTCATATATCTTGCAGAGTCCGTTACAAATGACACGACGTTATCATAATTGATGTCATACTTGGTGAGTGTGCTTATGACAGCTTGGGAACATGTCGTCTGATTAGCGCGGTCGAGCACTACAGAAGCAGCCAAGAACACCTCTTGACTTGAAGACGGCTCCATATGACGAAACAAAATATTAAAGACGCAATTCCCAGATTTATCAGTTGTCTCATCACTGAGAATGCTTATCCGTTTGTTCTTGACAGCTTCTTTGACTTTTTGAAATATCTTCTCTCCTACGATTGGAACATATTTCTTGCGAATCCAATCAGCAGTAGGCAAATCACCACCGCCAGTCACACGCTTCTTGAACCATTCCCGCAGCCGCTCATTATCAAACTTTTCAATTGGAATACCTGCCGCCAGAAATACTTCAGTTGTTTCTGTGATGAAATCTTCTTTGGAATCTTGCGCCTCACTGCTGCGCCTGTAAGTTTCAGCGACGGAAAGTTGACGCGTGCGAGTCGTCTCGGCCAGCATCGCCTTGTTCTTCATCATCTTATGTTTTTCACTTTCCACGTGTTTCTTTAGAGAGTCTTTTCTTTCAAAATCAAGACGGGAATTGCAATGTTGGCACATCAGTATTTTGTTGTCGCACACATAAAAACTTTCACTCTTAAACTCAATCGCCCTTGAGTGTACATTTATGCTCGTCTTCCCCATAATTAAATATTTTTCACAAGATACAATATGCAAGTGATTCGGCGTGAGCCGTGATGAGAACTGAAGTCTTGGGGACGGGGTGGGGTCTTGCGCCAGCATGCAAGGCAAGCCCTTCATGCGCGCGCACTACAGGGGGGGGGGATTGCCAATGCACAAGGTTGGGAACAGCCGTCACTGCCAGCTGCTTGTGAGGGTAGTACAAGTACGCACGTAAGAAGTTGCAATCTCTTTTTCCAGCTAAGCAAGGAATGTTTGGGAACGGTACAATTCTTGGAAGCAACAAGTGCTTCACTGGCTACACATTTTATTAAAAAAATCAAATTTCGTGGAAATTTCGTGAAAAATCACAGAATTCGTGGTAATTTCGTGTTTCAAGGTGAATTTCGCGATAAAACCACAATTCGTTTTATTTCGCGATTGGATGATGACAGTTTTGGGGTTTAAATTCCATGAATCGTGGACAAATGATAGAAAAACATGTATATTTAGCATTTCGTTTTATCGCGCTTCACCATATAATCTTGGCTCTACAAATGAGCCAAAAGGAGACGCTCGCTTCGCTCGCTCAATCATGAATACCCAAAAGGTCTGCTATGGATTGTGCCGAATGTCAAGTAGGGACCTACGCACGACGAATTTGGATGTCTAGATGGTAATGTAAATTCTTCAAGGTCACACCTGCACTCTTTGCATCATTTTAAAACAATATTGAGATGGATTCTAAAATCCAAGGTCTCATCCAATGTTCGAGGTGGATGTGTTGTGTGTAGGTACTGGGCATTTAATTCATAGAATAGGTAATTACAAGTTTGAGAAGAACAAATACAAAATTATGTTTCTTCTTTCAAACCGTTTATTTCAATGAGAAAACGTTCATTGATCTATATCACCTACCTAGTACCCACTTTCCAATGGGAAAACAGAATGTGTCGTCAACTGTAGGAATTACGAAGGTACCTCTAACCAGCAATGTTGTTCATTATTGATTATTGATTCGTTCATTTGGAATATTCCTTGAAAAATATTAATTCATTTATTGTAAGGATCAGGAACTTTTATTTATTCATTTTGGAAAATTTTGCATTTTGCTAAAACCTCCATGAAACTCGTTCAAAAAATCGTCCCTAATTCAAAGTTCAAGTCTTTATTGTGTGGCTGAAATTGAACATAATTTTTTAAAACATTTGGATTCATATCTTTTTATTCAATCATGAAATTGTAGAAAAATCGTCGGCCCAGCTCTATCATTTAATTTTTCTCCCCATTAAAGTTGTGTCGGTATTTATCAATGACATGTATTCCACCAGGCGTGGGTGGAGCCGATGGCGACGGCAACATCTACAACCCCGACAACATCGCTGCCTTCACCGAGTACGTGTTGACGCAGACAGATGGCGTGGGCGCTCGCTTCATGATTGTGTTGGTATTTATCAATGTGTTGTATTCCCCCAGGCGTGGGTGGAGCCGATGGCGACGGCAACATCTACAACCCCGACAACATCGCTGCCTTCACCGAGTACGTGTTGACGCAGACAGATGGCGTGGGCGCTCACTTCATGATGGCGGACGGCGGTTTCTCCGTGGATGGACAAGAGAACATCCAGGAGATTCTGTCCAAGCAGCTCTACTTGTGTCAATTCCTCGTGGCGCTATCTGTTGTCCGCATAGGTAAATACAAAGTCTCACATGTCTTACTCTCTGATACACTCTGGTCCGGGAGACGGCACTAGTGGGCGGCCGGTCCTGAATGGGAACGGGAGGGTTCGGGTGGAATTCCGTCTCAGGAGGGGAGGCCGGCTTGAGGGGACTGTATATTCAAGGGAGGGCATCTAACTGAGTCGATCGTGGCTGCTCTTTGTCTGGGCCTCACCACTGACCTGTCCGACATGAGTACCCTTACACATGAGCATTCTTGCCGACTTAGCCGCAGTGGTTCATTGGCCAACACAAACCCCACCAGTGTGCCAAGGTGGCAGCCATCGGGGTATATTGTACACTCTTACTTTAGAGCTCACATATGCGCACAACTTGAACAAAGATCATTGCAATTTTCTTAAATTTTTGTATTTATTATGGATCATTCTACTCAGTAATAATAAGTGTTTCCTTCCAGGTGGCAACTTTGTGTGCAAGGTTTTTGATCTGTTCACGCCGTTCAGCGTTGGTCTGGTGTACTTGATGTACAAGTCTTTCGTCCGCGTCAGCATCCACAAGCCCAACACCAGTCGTCCGGCTAACTCGGAGAGGTACTTGAATCACACTAATCAGTGCTGACTTGTGTTCAGATGTATTCTCATTTCAAGTAGCCTTAAGGGGTATCACACTGGGTTTCAACCCACGACTAGAACACACGTATGGACCTAATTATCAATATGCGCGTGCAAAGACTGAAATTGGTCTCTACACATGTGCAGAACAATCACGTGATCCATACGTGGGTTCCAGTCACGGGTTGCAGCCCAGTGTGATGCCCTTTTGGACGTAGAATTGTTAGAAAAATTTAACTCATTAAATAATACTTGTAGAACAAAAAAGAAATTAGTAAAATTATAAAATATAATTATTGAACAGAAATACTGGTATTGTCAAGTAAAAATAAAAAGAGTCCGCAATATTTCGCCGATGCGTTCGATCGGCTTCGTCAAGCGAGACTGAAGCGAGACAGTCTCGCGTATATTATCTTCTTCTTTGTTTTACTAAAAAAGAAATTGCTACATTACCTGACTACGTGTACAGTTGAATCTGGTGAGTGGGATTGTCGTCGGTAGTGAAGCACGTTGTATGCCAGCACATTGCTCTCTTTGTCCATGCCTCAATTGTTAAATCAAGGAGTAGGCAACTTTTACCTGTCACTGTCCTGAATAACTTTACTTTTCCATCAAATTTGTTGTCTCCTTCATGGCCGGTATGACAAGGAAGTGTGACAAGGTATGACAAGTAAGTGTGACAAGGACATGTGACAAGATATGACAAGGAAGTGTGACAAGGTATGACAATGAAGTGTGACAAGGTATGACAAGTAAGTGTGACAAGGACATGTGAAAAGGTATGACAAGGAAGTGTGAGAAGGGTATGACAACAAAATGTGATAAGGTATGACAAGGAAGTGTGACAGGGTATGACAAGGAAGTGGGACAGGGTATGACAAGGAAGTGTGACAGGGTATGACAAGGAAATGTGACAAGGTATGACAAGGAAATGTGATAAGGTATGACAAGTAAGTGTGATGTCCGCAGGTACCTGGTGTGCCAGTGGAAGCGAGACGACAGCGAAGACATCCGCAACTACATGTTCCGAGCCAACAAGCAGGTGTGCAAGATGGGCATCGCGTCGCAGCGGGACATCACCACCCTCGTGCCCATGAGTGTCTTGACAGCCGACGACGCTTTCTTCAGCTTCATCGTTGAATCTAACAATAGGCAAGTTAGGATGATATCGGAAAATAGTGTGTAGGATTTGGAAGACACTTCTGTTGGTAATTCATGACTTGGTGTTGTCCACTGTTATTCTAGATTTTACCATTCGGCCGGAGAGTTTGTAGGACCCTTGTAAAGTAATTCAATGTAAGATCACACATTTATTGAACACTCAACAAAAGAATAACGGTACCTATTCAAAATAAACGGATTGACTGAAAAATATTTGTAGGCACCATCCAAAGTCGTCTATGTTAACTCATCATCTAACTCTAGGTGGTGAGCTTTGACAAGTTAATAACAAGAAATAATTGTCGAGGAGCCTAACCAGCAGCCAATCTGTAACTTTCGAATAACTTTTTAGTTTTGTTGTTTTGTTGAGATTAGGTTTTGAATTACATAATTTATGTTCACTATTTATGTTCACGATGTACTATGTTAAGTCTGGTTTCTTTAACGACATTATATAGAGAAAATTAACTTGAAAACTAAAACACTGGGCACACTGTCAACTTCTGCGAGAGGGGAGAGCAGCTCTCCACTCTCGCAGAAGTTAACAGTGTGTCCGGTATTTAAATAGGTAGTTTAAATGTTGAAACAAGCTCGATGAGATTTGAAACCCATATTATTTGGCCATTTAGCATTATGAAGCAAAGTCAGCAAACTCAACCTTCTGTAAAACCACAACGATGATATTTCCCAGGTTGTTGTGTAATCGAGTGCTATCTATGTTTAGCTTGGGAGAGCGGCAAGTGGTGAACCTGGTGAAGATCGCTGCGTTCTGTCGCGACGTCACGCTCCACGAGACGCAGCAAGCAGAGATGCGCCGGCGCTGCCTCGAGATGTGGAAAGTGCCGGACAAAGCCAGGACGGCGCCGCCGAGGTCAGCGCCGGACACCAAGTGCGATGAGCTGGTGGGGCGCGCCAAGGGAGGTCAGTGCATGGAAGTTAGCGATGTTGGTTGCAAGTCTGGATTGAGATGTGAACAGAATGTTTGTATTTCAATATGTGATGCCAGCTAGCATAGCTCTCTTTCAAAGATTGTTGGGCTATGATAGTCACTGTTTAGAAGGGACTCGGTAAGGTAAAGGCACACTCGCATTTCTTTCAAAGTGTTTCTGAGTTGTGTGTCACACAAGCAAATGTTATAAAATCAAGTGCTTGCGCATAATTCCAGTTCACTAAACTAAATAATGCCACACACTGGAGAATATTTCATACTCTTTTATGACCCCTAAAGGTATAACATGATTATTTTTCGATTTATTTCCCACCTATTATGATGCTTTAGTATGTCCTCAAAGCATCAAATTGTAGTACAATGTGAGGCTAAAAAACATCAATTTTTTGAACCGAATCTCAAATTAAGCTTTTACATTTTCTAATCTTTTCCTAACCAAACTTATATAAAACATAACAAATCAGCAGAACAAATCAGATCAGCAAATCAGCAGAACATTGAGTTTTCTGCTATGAACAATACTGAACAGGCTTGGACCTCATATCTCAAGTCACGTCCCTCATGCATCTGTCCACTAGGCGGCAATAAGATGTTTTCTCATGCTCGACAGGTTTCCTGAGCAAGGAGGCGAAGATGTTGACAGAATCCGTCATCGAGAAGTCATTCAGGAATGTGTACGACTGGCATTGCGTGGTCCTGGCCAGCAGTCGCTCCTCGGCCAACTGTGCCTTCTTTCTCAGTGAGTTGAACCGTATCCATATTGTTTTTTATTTTTGACAGAAAATGTAATTGGAGGAACAACTACTTACATCACTAGAAATAATGGGTTGTAGGTTGGTTGAATATAGGTTGGAAATATAAGGAAATTGTCTTATATTTAATATTTTAAAAATATATTTCCTGGATATAAGGAATTGTGAAACTGGGTTTTATGGAAAACTTCCTAGTGATCAGATTCACTTCTCTTTGCCGGTTCTACTCTTTACCACTCTTTGCCACCTAAATAGTAAAGCAGTTCATACAAACATACCTATTGTAATTTTTTAATAGCTTAATTCACTCTTCATATTTTGTAAAAGAATGTTTAATGTTCATTTCTAACGTTATGTAAGGAAAGTGGTTGAGTAACAGTAACAGCAGGAAGATTGTGGGAGGACTGAGAGAGGTTGAGGGAAATAGTGGAGAAAGAAGAGATAGAAGAAGAAGAGTGTGTCGTGTCAGGACCAGCCGGCCTACATCCCCAAAGTGAAGGCCCAAGATCAAAGGTGGGATTCCAACCTGACATTGTGCTGGAATCGTGCGACAGATATTTACTCATTATGTAATGACTAAAGTGGTCATAACACACATCGTATGTTGTCAGGCCTGGGGCGCAGCAACGTGTACCGGCGGCTGAACAACGGCCGCTGGACCAAGGAGGAGACTGTGCTGGAGATGAGCGCGGACACGCTGGTGTACGGCGAGCTGGTGGATGAGCTGCGCGGGGACGGACGCTCGCAGCGCAAGATCAAGACGCTGCACATCATCGACGCCATCATCCTCGGCGGCGAGGACCAGCGCGGCAAACATCTCTCAGAGAGGTACGCTCGTCACCGCTTCAGTGTGACAAGGACTCCTTACATGGTCGTTAGAAAGGAAAAGAACGTTTAGCGGTGTAAATCGTAGGCTCGGGAGATTGTCATTGCACATTGTGTGTTCCAGACTGGAGTCGTGCGACCTATTCGCGCGCGCGCTGAGCAAGCCGTGCCGCACGGACGTCGCGCAGATCCGCGTCAAGAGGCTGTACGACCTGGAGGACGTGCGGACCGTGTTCGATGGCCTCGAGCCGCGGGTGATCAAGTGGGCTGGCGGACAGATGCGGCTTTGTCACAACCTCGGTGTGCAAGATGACCGCTTCTTCGTGCCCGGCGGTGTCATGTTCCTCAATGCTTCCAAAGGTAGGTTCTTACTTCTGTCTTCTCTGATGCCACTTGCCCAGAGGGCTAAGCCTCAAAATTTTCTATTTACAAGCACATATCAATTGATTTTCATAGGCGGCACAGTCCAACAGTGATGATTGAGGAATTGGGCTGGAAATCCCTCCAAACCACGGTGGAGTACAAAGAGGTGAATTCACCAAGCGCTGAGAGCTGGTTGCTTATCATAGCGGTAAGCAACAAGCTGCGCGCCTGGCGGACAACGCGGTAACTAGCGCGCGCGCATTCAAACCACTGATACAAACACAACTAAAACAAGCTGTCTTCAGACGCTCTCGTTCTTGTTTCATTGCATTTATTCCATAATGGACGTTTGTTACATCCGTGAGCTTTGTACGTTTTAAATTGCAAACTTGACAATTATTCGGTCATCGATAAAAAAAATGGTAGAAGGTTGTAACTTAACATTTTAATAATTACACCTAATACCTATAGGATAGTTGAAATGGTAAAAAAAAAAACACGATAAAGATATTATTTTCTGAAGCAATAAATTCTTACCGGCTAGAATTTGTAAACAAAAAAAATACAGAACACAGAAAACAGAAAATATGACTAAGTACTATTATCACGTCATTAAAAACACTATAATGTGGAAGGTACAGAGTATTAATAAAAAAAGTAATGCGATAATAAAATGATAAATAAAAACCCTAGGTAAATTAAAACAATTGACTTTAATAAAACCATTTTTATGAAGAAGTTAATTTTGATATTTCCTTTTTTCCTGATTAGATTTTTCAAGTGAGATCGAAACCTGCTTGCAATGTTGCCTCATCCTTAGAGATATATAATAATGAAGCACCTTGGAGACCATCACCTCTTTATGATCCTCACAAGGAAAAGAGAATTGCATAGTGTCGAAGATGTCATTTATAGTGTCTTCATAGAATTCTGGGCTCAGAATGTTATAATTTGTTGTAATAATTTAAAATGTTTTACTATTTTTTAATTTTATATTTTTTGGCTTGAAATATTAGCACTTATACTTCAAGGTGTCAGTGCTTTTAGGAGCCATTGTTAAAACCATATTTCGAAAACGGCCGGACCTATGGAATTAAGTAGTCATCGTTGCTCCGATATGTGTTACAAGTTGTGTACGTAAACTAAAAAATTGTGATATCCCCATAAAAGCACTCCGTGCGTCACACCATGCAAGTCTCGTCAACTAAAAGAATTATGGTAATCAAAAATCAGCACAGAAAAGTCGTGATATAAAAATAACGTGTCTAACACAATATTTTAAAAATTAAAAAATACATGGAGAATTGATTTTTAGCATATTTGAGAGATTTCTGGCCTGTGCTTCTATACTATTTAATGCACGATGTCCCAAGTGTTTTTTGATTTTTTAAATACGGTGTTGTCTTGGCCCATTTTTTGATATCACTATTCTTCAGTGCTGAAATTTTAGATTTTATTTACTCGTAATATTGTAAGAGTACTTCCGATTTTTATTCTAACTCAGGTTTCGTTTTTAAAATTACATTTTTTCTTTATTGTTTCACGCACCTCAATATTTGATTTGAAGTGCGTCTGGAAGATAATACAAAATACTTAATTCTAGGTCTATTTCGGCCATCGCAACTTACATAATTATTTTTATATTAAAATATTGAAAATAATGATAATATTAACGATGTAAGTATTTGTTAAATCGATTCATATGATCATCGGTTTGAGACATTGATAAAAAAAATGCAAATGCAATGAATTACACGAATGCTGTGACACAGACAATATATTCTGCATATAAATTTAGATCTTGAATGACCCTTCTGGCGTAAACTCCTATAATAGACTTTATTAGTAAACCGTCAGCACATCATTTTAATATTAAAATACAGAAATGAAATTGTCATCTCGCTCGCGTCGTGAAAGAGACCTGCGTTGCGCCGGCAGTACGCCGACGTTCATGAGTTGGCCGCTAGGGCTCTCTGCCGCCTGCTGTCGAGAGAAATCGCTACAACAAGCATCCACCGACTTAGCATGGGTGGTATAGCACCGTGATCCCACCTCTTTGTACTCCACCGTGCTCCAAACTAAGGAGAAATGCTTGCCTTGTTTACTTGACCTGTGGGTGTGAGGCTTGGAATGAACTGTGTAACATGGAAGCCATATGTATTTAGAGGAAGAGGGAATACGTAATGTAGTAGCAACGCTAGCCAGCACGGGGATCGTGTAACTTTTGTCAACAGTCGATCGACAGCTCTTATGGGAGAATAACATTGACACGTCATAGTCGATCGATTACAAAGTCCAGTCAATGCTAATCTCTCATAAGAGTTGTCGATCTTTTGTCGAGAAAAGTTATACAATCGCAGTGAGGAAATGTGATACTACATACTTTTCCGTTCCTACTTAATCCCAGAATAGAATAGGTACGCTATTTCGTTGAACGTATAAGTTGCTGAATTTAGGTTGATGCTGGCTGTAATTAAGTGTAAGGTGCTTAAAACAAAAAAAATATATACTAGAGCACTGGACTAGACATCCAGAGGAGGTTGGTTCGAATCCCGGAGGAATAAAATCATTTCATTGTGACCTTGGTACATATTTATTCAATACAGTAGTATACACTTGTCCAATCAATCGACAATCAATTCCTTTTGCTATCAAGGAAATCAGAACTCGCATACTAGGACCCTTACCTAATACCGCCAAACGTTTGGTGCTACGATGGTGCTGAGTTCAAGGTCGGTGCTACTACGGTTATTAAGGGTCCAGAATACTTGCAGGAAAAGCGAGCTACATTTCCCACAGTCATAAGCTTGCTTTTACTTGATGTTCCGGTTGTTTTCAGACCCGTGGATGCGGTGTATGAGCCAGAAGACCGGCTACAAGTATTACTTCGACCGGATCCGCCAGGAGTCCAAGTACGACCGCGACCGGCCGGCCGAGGCGTGTGCGAGCTTCGCGGACTCCTTCGAGAGGCGGCACGTGTGGTACTGGGAGGAGGAGGGGAAGGAAGAACCTGTCGACAGGCTACACCACGACCAGTTGATCGCGTTCGTAGAGAAGAAGGTGGGCGCATAGTGCGATGGAAGAGAGGTTTTATTACAGTGATACCAAACTAAGCTACATGGCAACAATATGGTGTTGTAAACTTGTAACTCATAATAAGAATGTTCAGAATTTCTGCAGTATATTTAAACACACATGTTGTTTATTTTTCTGTCATCTTTTTCGTTTTATGTATTTTTCATATTGAACTGGAACGCAAATGATGACTAATAAAATGAAATGATTTAATCTTTGATGCCGAAATTGAAGTTGGTTTTAAGTGCATCTCTTGGTATGTATTTTAATAGACAACATCATAAATTATCTAGTTAGCTCTGCTTTTCAAAAAATTTCATATGCAGTACCGTGATCCAAGTATCTATTATGGTTTTTCAACAATGGATCATAACCATACAGTAAAACCTCCTTAAATCGAACAACCATAAGCCGAAATTCATCATAAATCGAAGTAAACTCAAATCCCGCCCACAGTATAGGCTGTTCAATGTTAAAAAAAAATTATAACTCGAAATTTGGATAAGTAGTAATTCAAAGTAATATTTGGCCCCTAGTCGAAAAATAACATTGATTTTCAGTGTTTAAATCGAAGTAATTATTTTGTAAAACACAATTTTCGTAGTATAAAGTGTGATTTTACGTATAAAAATGGTCAATACTTTTGGAGCAGAGGGTACAACGGCGTAACTTTCACTTTCCCCCACCCCTAACAGGACCGACCAGCTGGCCTGGTACCTGACTACCTGTTCTTAACAAAGGAGATTGTGAGAGAGAGGGTCGTTTCCTGTGGTCTCTGGAGAGTGGTGGGAATGGAATGAGGTCCATGACATGTTCAATAAATATTTGGGAAGTAAACATTCCGCAAAACAAGTGTTCACTGTTATAAAGAGCAATGTGGTGAATAAAAGGGCGTAAAAATTATTTTGTCTCGCGATCTAATGAATGGAATAATATTATATCACGCCCTAGTACGGAATATAACATGTGATTTCAGTTTATAAATCGAAGTATTTTTTTTGTATAATACAATTTTCGGAGAATACTTGATTATTTTTTTTTATCAAAAATGTCCTCTATTTTTGGAGCAGAGTGTCGGCCTGACTTCCCTTTCCAGCGACACCCCACCTGCTTTATCTCAAAGACAAGTGGGTCTCTTGAAACCAAGCAACAAAAAAACAGCAGACACATGTTGAGGGTTGAATCCCTGTTTCTCTAAGAATCAGAGCAAACTGTTGTGACACCACACCAGTAAGTTTGTGTGAAAAGGGCTATAAATAGTCAACAACTGACCGACGGCATAAACATTGGTCATTGAATTATTTCATTCTGCGTAATATTTAATCTTATGTTTACTTATTAATAGGGATGTCTACATAAAATAAATATTCTGTTGACTGAAAAACAAACTGAATTCAGTTCAAGAAATCTCAGAAATTTTTAATAATCTTTTGATGATTTATAAATGACAGCCAACAATTTATCTTTCCGTTTACTGTTACATTATTTATTTTTGGATTTTGATTATAACACCACACATATAGGTACCTAGTTGAATAAATAATAATTGTGAAATCGATTTATTGTCAAAAATTAAGTGTGTGTTTAATTTGTCTGAAGATAATATGTAATTGCGTAAATAATAGCAGTCCTAATTAAACCATTGGAGGCATTGACCCTTCACTAAACAGCTGTCTTCAAGTGGTTATAGACCCTTGCGCAAGGGGAGGGGGTAGGTTTATGAGGCTTATCTTTACTACACGTCTGGAAAACATCATTCTATGAAAAAATGAAAATACTTATAAGTAACTCGAAAATTCATGAGTCGAAGTGCTTTTTTTTGGGTCCCTTCAATTTCGACTTAAAGAGGTTTTACTGTAATAGATACTAGGATCACGGTACTGCATATGAAATTTTTTGAAATGCAGAGCTAACTAGATAATTTATGATGTTGTCTATTGGTGTTTTTGTCCAAGCAAATCACATTATAAATTCATAGTTTTAGGCATTGTTAACATAACCCATAAAAAAACACTCCGTGTAAAAATACCAGCCAAGTCTCTTCAACTAAAAAAAAAATAGAAGAAATCTAAAAATTCAGCACTGAAAAGTAGTGATATCAAAAAAAGGCCAAGTCAAAACTTTTAAAAATTACTTGGCGCATCGTGCATATAAATAGTATAGAAGTAGGTCGGTAATCAAATATACTCATCTATACATAAAATATATCTATAATCCCATAGAAAAACGATGCGCCAAGTAATTTTTAAAAGTTTTGACTTGGCCTTTTTTTGATATCACTACTTTTCAGTGCTGAATTTTTAGATTTCTTCTATTTTTTTTTTAGTTGAAGAGACTTGGCTGGTATTTTTACACGGAGTGTTTTTTTATGGGATATCATTCCTTTTTTCAGTTTATTCTTACAATTTGTAGCATATATTGTGGAACCAAAGACTATAATTCCTTTAAAAAAATACGCCTTTTTGATTTGGTTGCTAAGAAAAGTTGTGCTTGTTACTATGTATATGCCATAAATGATATGCTATAAAGTATAGCGCAAGTTTCGTTCCAATCGGTCCAGCCGTTCTCGAGTTATGGCATCACTTCCGGTTTTCAAAATGGCGGCTGACTTCACTGCCACCTAAAATTTGTGTCTTTAAATGCTATGTAACATTATAAGCCTTCTGAATATGTAGTTATTGTTATAAGAGATGATTTCATTCAAATTTGGCATTTTTATGACGTCATTTCCGGTTTCGGTAAAAGTACATTTCTATTTTGACTATTGATATTTCATTAAGAAGACCATCCGAATCGTTTGGCGCTAGTTTCGTCCCAATTGGTCCATCAGTTTTTAAGATATGACGTCACTTCCGGTTTCAAAATGGTGGCACAAAAAATTCGTAAGGACAAGGTATCATCAGACGCCAAAAGTGCATATATGGTAAAAATTTCAGATCGATCGGCTCAGCCGTTTAGGCTGTGGCGCTGTCAACAGTGTTTCCTGATATCATCAGAATCATCATCTTCAGAATCAGAAAGTGGTGTAATTTTACATATTTCACGGCCCTCTAGCACGAAAATGACATACCCTATTGTTCCCAAATTCGGTATATGGGGTGGGGTGGGCCATAGCTCGAAATTAAGATATTTTGCAACAATGTGAGATTTTCCAATTTTAAGATCCAGTAGGCCGAAAATGCCATGTTGTTGCTTACAGTAAAAGTGGTTGGTCTGCTCCTCAGTTTATTAGGCATTTACGGTATGTTGAGTGAGTGTGAGTGTACGGTACGACTTGGCTGGGTGGAGCGACCGCTCCACTAGATGTGAACATCATAAGTAATTGACTTGTAAAATGCTCAGTGTAACGCGTTGATGAGCGAGCACAGATATGTGCAACATCTCCAGCCAAACCAGCCTGATACACGATACCAAAGACGATACGACATTCTTTGCAACTTTCAATCTCCATGTATACACTCTGGTTCTGGACGAACTGAATAACAGATCCATGTGTCGTGACTTGTACTTTTCCAAAAATATCTTTTGACAACTCATTCTACACTCTTCAAATGGCAACAAGTCTGTAAATACCTACTTGGCCGATTGGGCTGAAAATGTGTAAAATATGCAATTCATCGCATTGCAGTTTGTAGCATTTGTTGGTGGCCGAGGTATTTATTTTTCAATGGATCAATTTTTACATTGAAAGTAGGTACCTACCTACCTACCTAACTTTAACCATGACAAAAGTATTGACCGATTTGGCTGAAAATATTTGAAATATGACACCATAGATGACACTACCAACATATCAAGTTGGTTTCGATGACTTTTCAACCAATTAGAAGATTTTGTTCAAATCATGTAGGTACTGCAAACTAGATAGGTGGCCTTAACAGTTGTGAGTAGAGAAATGTTACCACCACAACCAGAAAATATTGATGTGAGCTAAACGAGTTGCTCGCTTATTATACGCTAGTGCGGTGCCACATGGGTGCTATACGGTAGCGCTAGTATGTTAGTGCCAGCAAAAATTTGAATAGTTAAGTACTACATACTAAGGCTGTGCGGGACACGCAATTCCCGGGTCCAGGGACGGGATTTTTTTGTCCCGGAAAGTATTTTTGTCCCGAAATCAACCGGGATGTGACTGGAATCGGGACAAATGAATAATCCCGTTTTAAACAATATCCCGTCGTATTTCAAATTCAAAATGGGCCAATCAGAGCCCATTCAGAGCTCTGATTGGCTGCTGCGCGTGATTGGCTGACCGCTTCTTGGCTTCAAGGTCAGAACTGTCACTGATTTCTGCCGCCTTCCGCCATTTTAGAATGTATATTACGTGGTTTAGTTTACCATTCTTCACTCTGTTTTAATTAGGCAGTGCCAATTTCTTCGAGATTATATGTTACCAGTAAATGTAAATATGTAAACAAACATTTTTGCTAATAACCTTTGGGTGTTTTTACTCCTGTCAATAAACACAACTTACACATACATCGCACTATTATTTCAGTGCATAACCTGCAAATAATGGAGGCTGATGAAGACCAAGGTAACACATTAGAAGAAGACTTTAAATAAATAAATAAAATACATAAATGTAGAGCTCGTAAACATTTTTATACTTAAGGTTAAATGTCTTAACATACCAAATTTACATCACATCCAATTTAGAAGTCGATATTGCACAATCCCGTCCCAAAACCCGAGATTTTAATGTGTCCCGACCCGATCCCGGTTTCATATTTTAAATTGATCCCGTCCCGAATCCCGAGTTATTTTACAAATCCCGTCCCGGTCCCGTCCCGAATGAAAAAAAGTTGTCCCGCACAGCCCTACTACATACTTATAAGCATTGGTGTTCATTGATTATTATGAATTTGTACAGCTTTCACAATTTCAAAGTTTGTTATGGTGGCCAATCTGTGATATGTTGTTCCTGCGAGTATTGTTGTGAAAAGTATTTGTTTAAATTCTAGCAAGAGGTGTTATTTTTGTTGCATCAGCATAGGTACAAAGTTTTGCGCAACAATGTTTTATTCGTAGAAATTTAATTATTTGGAAGTTTTGATACATGTATGTATGTAGTAGGTATTGTTATATGCCACTCTACATAACTTTAAAACAATGGCTTAATTGATACAGGACTTAAAACCATATTGTTGCTTACAATGTAGATAGAATGTACCACTGCAAAAAAATCATCTTTATAACTCGTCAAAAGTGCTAAACGAATAACGATTCATAACAAATGAGGCGAAAATATATGCCATATCAAACTGCTAACCATGTCTGTTGGCGACAAGAGTGTACCAACCCCAGCACGCGATGCCTTCACAGTACCAAGAATAGTACTGTCGCCAGTAGTGGAGCAATAGAAATCATTCTATTTTCAAGCATGGATGCTCGGGTTGCACATGATTGGTGCAAACGGACGTTTGGTATGCAGTGTGATATGAGCTTTAGACTAAAGGAGGCTATAGTTAGGTAAATAATTACATACAAGTGATTGGCTCTCTGATTTCCCAATCAAATAATCCACGTTGCTGATCAATCAAGTCACAGTGGGTTGAATGGTTCATGATTAAGTGTGATTTTGCTCATGGCTAACCCTCCTTGGTGATACCAATCAAGAATCTGAGTTTTGCTGCAAACTGGCGTTGGGACTTGACATCACAAATTCAACTTGACATTGATGTTGAACTAAATATTGAGTTTTTTGATTTGACATCAATTTGATTTTTTTGTCCATTGCATTATCACTCTACAATGTTTTGATTTTAAGTTTTTGCCATGGTTCACAGCAATAAGTTTCGAGTTAGTAATATTACACTGGTTGTTTGGTCATCTATTCTTTTTGCCTGACAAGACAGATCATCATATTATGTCAGTTAAGTTGCGTGATGTGTATTAAAAATGTTCATTACACCATTAGAAAAACGCAAAAACAGTAATTTCAAATTTTCAATCAATGTAAATATTTCGAGTTTAACGTTGATTTATTAAATTAAGTCGAATCCCAAAAGGCTAATATAGCAAAGTTGTAATCAACCAGTGATTTTCAGTTGAGGGGAGACAGCTTAACCGATCTCTGTTATTCACTGACAAAAGGTTTGTTCATTGGGCTGCTCCAAGCAGCTTGGAACCGGTGATCGTGTTCGTCGGCCTACAGGAAGTAGTATACGGTTGGTTCAAGCTGGATCAACTTAAGAGCAGTTAACGAACAGACCAATACCTTTTCTTGCGTGAACCTGACTGAGGTGTGTTTTGTAGTCAAGGTACAAATAGTGTTAAATAAGTTTCGAGATCTTATGAGATTCTCGGCTGTGTGCTCAAATCGAGTAGGTAGGTATGTTTTATTGTTATTTGTTTTAAAATAATGAATAATTACGAATGAATTACAACTTGTTCATGAAATGACTGTTGCGATGTATTTCGTATCGCATAGGTGTTGGGTTTCCATGTAAAGTAAACCCCCGCCATTGGCGATGATCAAGTAATATGTCAACTCGATGCATACAACACGATTGCATTAATATTGTCTTTCTTACAATATGAAATAAACATTAAATGATAATGACTGGGGTTCTTATTCCATTACTTTTCTCTTAGCATTGTTATTTCCCTGCAATGTTGTTCTAATGGCATTGAAAAGTTTTCATGTGAAGTGTCCAGTACGAACTGTGTCGAATTACACGGACGTTTCGAACTTGGAAAGTTTCCTTTACATTCCGAATGGCCATTTGGGAACTCGGAGTTGGAAACGTAGGTACTTTCTGTCTCGGATAAATAATTACTCCTTGCAAAATCTATGCCAATCAATAGCTATGTTAAAACACCTGCTGCTAGACAAATTACAAGAAACTATAAATGAAGATTGAAGAGAAGGAATAAAACAATTCTACTACAAAGAAAACTCTCAAATTATACGTAATTATACATACTTTTATTCATTCATATTTCATTATTAATATATTACCTTTAAAATGTATTGAAAATTATAATACAGAACAAAGGTGCTCACATACCTTGAAATTAGTTGACAAATTATTAACAATACTAATGACTGGATGTAAATTATACGAAGCAATTGTGTAATATTTACTCAGATCTAGACGTTAGAACATAGGATACGCACAAGCAGGTGCTACATGGGCAACTAGTGCTGTACATTCAAGTTAACATGGATCAATGCTAAAGAAGAAAGAAGAGCATACAGGGAAAACATTGCTTATCTTGTACAAAATCACCTCGAGAAATGTCAGCACAACAATCCTACAACACCATTATGTAGATGCTAGGATAATACAATTCTACTAGAATCTGATTACTAACCCATGTAATGTTTATGGCTCAGTATTGTTGATGGTGCTTCCGATAATTATACTTGGTTTTTAATTTGTTGTTTCTAAACACACCCACGTTATGTACTATCAAGCTTATCGGCAAGTGAGAATGGCAAGTCACTTTGAGGAGTAAACTCTGTGCCCCTTGCTAAGTAACGGAGAAGAACAGAAATACCAAGAAGTACAAATAGATGTGGAAATGGTAGTTGGGAGGGAAGATTAGAGAGAGTTTGAAGTCAGAAGAAAAGAGAGGAAGACGATCTTTACGAGATGCGGGAATTAGATTTCAAAGGTACCTACGTTGATTGCTTGAGGATGAAGGTGTGGAAAATACTTGAAACCGTCTTCATCGGGATAAATCCTGTATTAACTCTCCGAGTTGGATGTTGCCATCATTAACGTTATCAGGAGTTTGAAAATCTGGACATTTGACAAAGAGTGACTATACAATACAGCTTAAGGGATACAGAAACATCAAACTGAAATTAGTGTAATCCAAGCACTTCTCACCGATAGCCCTGATAATTAGTCCAAGTTAAGTCACCAGGCCAAAGGAACTCACTTTTAAAGCAGACAGCACCTTCCAATTCAACACTCTTTAAACAGTTTCAAACAAGTGAGAATTTGTACATATTAGTTCCTAAAGAGTTTCTGCTGGATTCAAACCATTTAATACTAAACAATTAATCAACTAATACAGGACCAAATGAGCTATGTTTAATTGACTAGCATTAATAGTAGAAATATTATAACGAAACAGAAACAAAGTTTTGATTTTTTCATGAGCATAAGGCAAGTGCAACACACTTAACTGATTTAACGCTCATTTAGGTAATTGCATCGACTACATCCACTTGCTTCTTCTTGAAAGTACACCTCGCAAAGCACCCACTTTCAAAGAGTCAAGTTAAACCTCTTGCTAAATTGCAAGTGTAAAAACTTATAGGCTGGTCACACCTATTATTCGATAAAAGACGTGTAAAATTTCTCAAAAATCATTTTCTGTGGGCTGCGTATTGGAATGAATGTTTTTCATACTCCTTTCATGTTAGTCATAATTTACAATAAACAACAATATGCACAATAACCTTATCAAAATGGTTTTTACAGAATTAGAAAACAATTATATGGTTTTTTGAAGAAAAGCAGTTTGAAGGGTCAATTCACACGCAAAACCATCCCGAATGTATTGGAAAACTGAACTCCATTAAAATACTCGTGGAAAACAACTCATACTCATACATAGGTACTCCTGAATATAATCAACACTCAGCACTGAAATGAAGTGACATCATTAACATAAAAAATAGGCCAAGTCAACACACTACCTAAAACGAAATACGAAAACATTTTATCCATTAATTCAAAGAATTTAGTAAGTTTTTCTTTGCTTTTAAAAACAAGTGTCTTGACAATTTTTTTTTATAATACTACCTTCCTTTCACGGCATAATTTTTACTATAGTTACGACTTCAGACTTGGCTTTCAGACGTTGGAATATAGGTATTGCCTTTTTATTTAAAATTATACTAGTTTTTTTATAACTGATGAGTTGTCAATTGGGACCTATTTGCTATGGAGGTCAATGGGCATAAAATAAACACTAATTCCAAATTAAGCCACTAAAATACGAAATTAGGAGGTTCTAGTTTTACTAAGTTTTGTCCAAAAATGACTGTTTGTATCCACTGGCACAAGTTTAGTTTCTTCCAAACAGGCCAGTCAATTTCCCGTTATGACTTTACGTCCATTTTTGAATGGAAGAAAAAATATAGGTACATCTGAAAAGTATAATTTTAGGTTAATTGAATTTCCAAATAATTGTTCATTCTGGTTCATTCAACGTTACCAAGTTTGAAGTCATTTCCAACCATGTGCTATTTTATAGATCCAGTAGGAAATGTAAATGCTAAGTGTAAAATTACTCTTTAGCACCACTAATCATTACTCATTAGTGTAAAGGACTGAGTTTGACTGAGTGTAACCCCTAACTTAACTACCTATGTTACCTGACAACTGACAAACCAGTTAAGTAACTAGTTGTCAAGTATAAAAATTTAATTAATTACATACCACCTCAATGAATAGGACAGAGCCTGCTTGTATACTGTTTTTGATTCCACCAGAAAAAATTAAAATGCTAACTTATTCAGTAGATACTTTATAGTGACTTGGAATACACACACATGACTAGTGCAGAGTAGACATTTAGGTAGTAACAAATTACAATAAACATAATGTCGATTGCCATTAATAAAGTTTGCACGTAAAAGAAGTTGCATTGTAAAAGCATTTACTTGAATACAAACATATTCATGTATGAAAGTTAATAATGAGAGATGCATCACAAACGGTGAGGTAAATCTGTTACTGATGAGGTCTTTACGCTACTAGCTGTAGAACAAAATGTCTTGTAAGTGATTCAATAAAAGACGTTTTTTCATATTGATGGAGTAAACCAATCATGCTTGAAGTTCAAAATTACCTACTAGGTCAACCTTAAAAATATCAACGAAAGAGCGAACATGTTGAAAGCGCATAATTTAGCACGTCAACAAGACTTGTTGGGGACAAAATAAATAAACCTTTTATTAAAGAATGTTGAGTAAAGAACTTAAAGTTACTTATTGATTTTAGTTTACGTTTCGAAACCGGTAACGATGATCACCTACAATTACATTCCAGAGCTTCTAACCCAATGCGTTGTGAATTGACCCTATTTCACTCCAATGAATAATGTTTTACAACAAAATCATTCGAACGGCTTTGCATTTGGTCCAGTTCCGCGCAACCGTCTCCACTACACCGGAACCAGCTTGACGTAGAGCGAGCAGAGGGCCGTGGCGCCCCGCTCCTTGGTGACCCAGTCGACGAGGTCGTCGGGTCGCGTGCTTACCTTGTACGAGCCGGGCTGCACGAGGATCTGGAACGCTGCGTGCGCCGTGTACCTCTGCTGCGTCTTTGGGTCCACGTATCTGCAACGATGCAACATTCACTAGAGACTAGAACACTTTGACATGCGAGCCTTTTTAGTCGACAATAAAAGCTCAAGTCATGCCACCAAACGTCAAAAATTAAAATCTTCAGAGTTCAAGTTATAACATATACACAGAAATTGATGTTTACTTCAGTGTCTACAGTCAAATACATCAACATATTTATTCCAACACATATTCAATTTATTTTCTTGCGAGAACTAACTAGGTGTTTATTCACCAATACAGCATATTTGACTTGTTTGATCACAGCCTTCTGGACTCCTGAACATGCAGAGTGTTTTCTCTACAAGTCCGCGACTTATACTTGAGTAAATACTGGGTCAAGATGGCTAATTTGTAAAGACTCACTCGTCTTTCTTGGGTAGAGCTGCGTCGGCGGAGTGCAGACTTGGAGAGAAGATGAGCTGAGTTCCGTCGCACACGTCTTCCTTGGACTTGTCCTTGTGCATGCCGAGAACACTTCGCTCCAGACCCAGTTCACCTGCACAATCACTCGGTTACAACACACAATTATAAATAGAAAATTGCACCAGCTCTTGTCAGTCCTCTCAATATGTTGACAAACATAAACAATTGTAATTTTCTAGCTGTGCTCGGTTGAGCGTCTTACTCTCTGGCACATTTGCAGAACCAAGTTGCTCAACCAAATTGTTCATGTGGATTGGCCTTTAGTTCTTTCAAAACCTGAAGTAATGAAATAGAACGGACGAGATAGTCGAGGTAAGTGTTACCTGGCAAGAGCAGTTGGCCGTGGTCGAGGATCCTCCTCACGTTGCCGAGCTGCGCCGCGTAGAACGCCGCCAGCCACTTGTCAGGTGGCGCGGCGGCATCAGCGCCAGGCCGGCGGCGCAGAGGGAAGCGGCACCATCCTCCGCCCTTGGAGTCCGCTCCACCTCGCAGCTTGGCGCACCGCTCGCAGTAGCACGTCGCTTCGTAGTGGAAGAAGCCCTCTGCAGGGAGTAGGAACAGACGAGATTGACGATGAAGACATAGAAACAGGTCAACTTAGTTCATGGAACTGGGTTAATACTCAAACTATCCTAGTATGTAGTGTTACTATTGAATGGATACAACCAATAATAGGCCCTGCATAGAACGTTTTCTGATGCATTATATTCTGTCTACATTTTCTTTTTAAAGTTTAAACATGTGTTTTATTGTTTCAATGTTTTGCATATAAAAAGGTGCATTATTATGTACATCTGTCGTGTCTACAGCATGAATAATTCACCAATAAATAAGTATTTCTACATTCATTGGTCTTCAACAAATGTATCTACAAGCATTTTATGCAATTCCTTCCAAAATATATTGTTTCGCTTACCTACTTAGGTACTACTTCCACGTATTGTATCATAATATGTTTCTCAACATTGAAACGAATTTTAAAAAAAACGGATCATAACAAAGCTTTCTGTTTCAAATCTTAGCTAACGTTTCGTTGTTCTTTGGTATTCATTCTGTGTTATTGCATTGCAATAATTGAATGTGCTCACCTGGCAATCCCATCACGTTCTTGAAGCGCACACAAGTGGCCTGGTACTCGCAACTGGCGCTTCCCACTGGCGTTGTCGGCGCCGATGGCGCTAGCGACACCGGACTCAGCGCAGAGTTGTGGTTCGAACCCATCGATCTGATGGACAAGTTCGAGTTGTTTGCGATGGACAGGTTGGCGATCGTGTTCGGACTCGGAATCGTGTCGTTGCTGATGAGATTGCTGTTCGAAGGTTTGTTCACAAGCGAGAGATTCGTCACGGTGTTCGAGCTCGGTTTATTTGAGGACTTTGAGTTGCTGGCTTTGCTAGCGATCGAGAGGTTCGTTATTGTATTCGGGTTGGCTTCGTTGGTAGGCTTGCTGGCGATGGAGAGATTGGCTATTGTGTTTGCGTTGGGAATGATATTGCAATCGTTGGAGACTGTCGGGACGGCATCGGGGGCAGAGAAGGAATTGTCAGTCTGATAGTTCACGTCCGACAGCTTGCTTTCCGATATCACAGACGTGGCGACGTTGGAGTCGATGGACTCGTTGTCGGGAATGAAGACCTCGTTGGGCAGCGACGAGTCTTCGAAAGCGTCATTGGAGGCGGAGATGGAGGTCGACGTCGGGGAGTTTCCGACGCTCGACTGCTTCAGGCTCTCGTTGAAGGACTGCGAGCTGAGCATCTCCTGGCTGAGGCTCAGCTCCTGATTGGCCGCTCGGTTCTGAGAGCTCGGCCGCGAGAACTTCTCCTTCTCGTGGCACTCGGAGTCGGCCTTCTCGCTCAGGCTCTCGGTGTCGGCGAGGAGCGCTTCCTCGGGCTCGGTGATCGACTGAGCCAGAGAGGCCTGGGCTATAGCTCTGTTCACATCCTCGGCAGAGTTCAGCACCGTCACCTGTGCATTATTTAAACATTTAATTACATTGTGCACAAAAGGGAAGTTTCATGAAATGTTTTAAATATCAAGTCAGGTTCTACTTGTACTACAACTGGCAATACAATCACATGCAGTGACAAGCTTTTCATATCACCAAAGGAGGCCGTGAATAACATTGAGATAAGAAAATTGACGTGATAAATATTTTCGAGAATAGGGGCCCTGGGCAGTTATTCTAAATTTCCTTGTCGTCTCGTATCAATTGATACGGTGTGTAGTGAGCCCGTATCAAGTGAAACGAGATGACACGGAAATTTAGAATAGCCCTTCATGGGGTAGAAAGCTCTGTTACCTGTTCGCATTGGCCGTAGAGATCGATGAGGGCGTGGCACTGCTGGGGGATGTCCACCGCCGCCACCCCCTGGTCCACCCCGTTGACAAACACGTGCAGGCGGCTCTCAAGGTCGACCATTACGCCCACCACGTGACTAGTGGAGAGCAGGTCCAGGTTCGGTCCGTACGACCCCTTCGTCTGGAAACATCAAACACATCCAGAATATAAGTCAACTGAGGAGTCATCTCGAATGTGATTAACTAATTCTACGAAACAATTTGTTGTTCTACTCTACTCTACTTTAAAAATAGAGGGTTGTCTACAGTTACTCCAGGACTGTTCCCGCTACTCCGGCCATTTTCCTCTACCACAGGGGTCAGCAACCTGTGGCTCCTTAGTGGTTCTTGAATGGCTTTTTATAATTTGAATAAAGATCTGGAATCGAAAAATTCAATGTCGAGAAAAAAACACCATGTGGGGCAACATTTGAAAGGTTATTTGATTCAGTTTTCATTTTAAAACCCTTAAATTACTTTTAAATTGTTAAAATTCTAAAAAAAAAACGCTCTGCGAGGCAATATCTGGGGGGCTTCATCCAAAATAAACTAGTCATGCAAGTTATTATTTTCAGTATTATTATATTTGATTGCCTGTACAGCAGCTCCCATTATTATCTGATAGTGATTTATTAATTTTTGGTAAATCGGCTCCTTGACCAAAAAAAGTTGCCGACCTTGGTCTACCAGAACGGTTTCCAGTTTCCTCTACTCTAATAATTCAAAATACCTACAATCAGAATTACTTGTTTGTTACTGAAGTAAAAGACATTTCAGAAGACTTACCTACAAGTTAACAGATACCTACATACATCAAAGATTCAAAATAACTTTGAGTTTAAAATGCAAGTGTGTTAATTTAAATGAATTAACCATGTTTTACTTGTAATGTGATTTTGGAGCAATCAAGATTATGCATGCCATCAAGAAATAAATACCTAAATATCATTCTATGCAGTCATGAGTCCTCTTTAACATGAGTAGTCTCCTATACCTGCCCATGCTGACTAGAACTGCATAGAACAGAGTTTACAACATAATACCTACTTCTTATTTCCATAATTTCACTATTATATCATTAACGTAACGAGCCTGTAATGACTGTTGCTTTTACTAATTATGTTGGTAAAAGTGTAATACTTTATAAGTGTTCATTGTTGTCTAAAATGTAATCCAACAAGCAGTGAATTGACAGTTGCAATAAATAGATACACGAAAAGCAATCCATGAATTATTCTAATAATATAAACCCATAAAAAACACTTCGTGTAAAAATACCAGCCAAGTCTCTTCAACTAAAAAAAAATATATGAAATCTAAAAATTCTGCACTGAAAAGTATTGATATCAAAAAATTTGCCAAGTCAAAACTTTATTTGAAAATCAAAAAATACTTGGCACATCGTGTATATAAATAGCTTAGAAGAATAGGCCAGATATAAAATATACATAAAATATACATATACATATAGTATACCTATAATTCTCAAAAAAATCGATGCGCCAAGTATTTTTTGATTTTCAAATAAAGTTTTGACTTGGCAAATTTTTTGATATCAATACTTTTCAGTGCAGAATTTTTAGATTTCATATATTTTTTTTTAGTTGAAGAGACTTGGCTGGTATTTTTACACGAAGTGTTTTTTATGGGGATATCACTCCTTTTTTTAGTTTATTATTTACAACTTGTGACGCATATGAAATAAACAATTACTAAATTCTTTTAAAAAAATCGCCATTTACGATTTGGTTACTACTAATGAAAATCTGTTGTATATTCATGTATAGTCTTTAGACGAGCGGGTCGCGGCAGACTCGGCTGGTCACGTGATCCATGCATTCGGAACCATTCGCGTGTGTCCGTAAATCTTCGAGTGCATAAATGATAAGTTACCGCGGGAAGAATTTAAAATTGATAATCAGTTGCCTTCCCACTTTAATAATCAAACTATTTTGCAAGGATAGTTTACCTATGGTCTTCTACCATACAGGAACAAGTCAAAATTGTTTTACATACATTTTTTAATGATCGTTATTATTTCAAATCAATGTTGACAATGAAATATCAATATGTAATCAATGAATCAATTTTAAAAGCAAGAAAAACATTAATTAATTCAAATGAACATATCGTATTTCCATTATAATTTAATATTAAGAAATAAATTACAAAGTAAATTTACTCAAAAGTGACACTAGTACTTATTTAGATAAATTGCGATTGCGTAATATTGCAAACAATGTGAAATTATTTATTTTATAATAACTTAATAAGATGTTATCATGTGTAAATTAAAATTCAAGGGGTCAGAGATTTCAGCCGCCATTTTGAAACCGGAAGTAACGTTGTATCTCGAAAACTGGTATACCGATCAGTACGAAACTAGCGCCAAATGATTCGGAATGCCATCTTTATGGAATAGGAACAGTCAAAGTAGAATGTTTTTATTTATGAGCCCGGAAATGACGTCATTTAAATTTAAAAATTATTATATTCCCCATTCTATACAATGAATACATATTCAGAAAGCCTAAAATGATACACATTAATTGTAGATATAAATTCTATGTGGCAGTGCAGTAAGTTTAGCAGCCATTTTGAAAACCGAAGTGTTATATGCCATATCTCGGAACTGGGTTGACCGATTGGAATGAAACCTTTGCTATTCTTCACGAAAGACACGAGCGGGTCGCGGCAGCCTTGGCTGGTCACGTGATCCGTGCACTCGGAACGCTTCGTGTGTGTCCGTAAATCTTCGTGAATATCAGCTGCTGCGCTGTAAAGATGACGTTTAGTTTGTTCGTTCTTTTTCGCAACTCGTTCTTGTTTGCAATATTACGCAATCGCAATTTATCTAAATATTATGTAAGTACTAGTGTCCCTTGTCAGTGAATTTACTTGATACTAAATTTCTTAATATTAAAAATGTAAAATAAATAATTTCACATTGTTTGCAATATTACGCAATCGCAATTTATCTAAATTAGTACTAGTGTCACTTGTCAGTAAATTTAGCTTATAATTTATTTCGTAATAATTAAAATTTATTTATAAGCTGTCTCAAATAGTATGTATTGTATCAAAATGTAAATTTGTGAGATTTTTAAAATGTGTAACGTCATTTCCGGTTTTGCTATAAGAAACTGCAAATATTACTGATGATAAAACATAAAGTTGCCCGTCTAAATTGTGTGGCGCTGGTTTCGTTCAAATCTATTTAGCCAATATTAAGATATGATGTCACTTCCGGTTTAACAATGGCGGCTTCCGGTTGGTTTTGTAACAAGTCAAATGATATATCAGAAGTGCATACGTTACATAAATATCAAAATAATCGGATCAACCTTTGTTGCCGAAATGCCAATCGATGTATTTCAAATTTCATGACGTCATTTCCGGTTTCGTTAACAAAATGTTTAGTCTTTTGCTACTGATAATGCATATAGTTCACCGTCCGAATCGTTTGGCGCTATTTTCGCTCCAATCGGTTTAGCCGTTGTTGAGATATGACGTCACTTCCGGTTTCAAAATGGCGGCACAAAAAATTCATGGGGTGAAGGTTAAATCAGACGCCAAAAGTGCACACGTGGTAAAAATGTGAGATCAATCGGTTCAGCCGTTTAGGCTGTGGCCTTGTTACCGGATTTGAATTCCAGGAGACTACTACTGAGATTATTATTATTATTATTATGAAAACCGCCCTAAAACACTGTTTTCACGGCCCTCTAGCGCGCAAAGGGCGTAACCTATTGTTCCCAAATTTGGTATATGTTGTAGGGTGGGCCATAGCTCGAAATTAAGATATTTCGCAACAATGTGATATTTCCCAATTTTAATATCCAGTAGGCCAAAATGCCACTTTGATGCTTACAGTAAAAGTGGGTTGCTCCAGCCTTTTTAAATGAGAGTGTGCGCGCGCCGTACGACTTGGCTGGCGTGGAGCGACCGCTCCACTAGAAATATAAGCAGCAACTCAACATGGCGCAGTCGGTAGAGAACTAATATGAAATGGTAAATGAATGACGAAAAAGCAGCAGAAAAAATACCAGAAAAAAGAAAAATAGCAAGCAATTTCATGGATTTGAAGCCGCCCAAACCTCTGACCCTTGAAGGAGGCACAGGAACAATGGCGGATAATTGGAGAAAATGGAGACAGCGTTTTGAATTATATGCAAAAGCTAGCGGGTTGAGTGAAAGGTCAGAAGAGCAACAATGTGCTACATTACTTCATATCATAGGAGAAGAAGCACTAGAAGAGTATAATACCTTCGTATTTACGCGAGAAGAAAAAGACAAACTGAACATCATTATAGAAAAGTTTGAGAGGCATTTTACTCCGAGAAAAAACATCACTTATGAGAGACATAGGTTTTTCTCGAGGAATCAAACGAATGGTGAGTCTTTTGAATCATTCTTAACAGACATAAAAATACATAGTGCAACATGCAACTTTGGCAATCTCAAAGATGAAATGATAAAAGACAAGATTGTAATAGGCATTTCAAATGATCACATACGTGAAGCACTACTACAAGACCCGAAGCTAGACCTGCAAAGAGCAGTTGACAAATGCAGAGCGGCAGAGCAAACGAAACATCAAATGAAAGAACTAGCTGAAGTAAGCAAAACTATTAGCTACATTCCAAAAAAGCAGAGCAGCAGCAGCAGCAGAAAGTTTAGTTCAAGAAAGGAAGAAACAAGCAACCGAGCAAGCACAAGCAATCAAGAATTCAGCAAACAAGCTTACAGCAATCAATCAGGCAAACACACCAGTTTCAGCAAGTTAGACAAGTGTGTGTATTGCGGAAACAGACATGCACCAAGGCGATGTCCAGCGTTCGGTGTACAGTGTGGACATTGTAAAAAGTACAACCACTTTGAAAAACAATGCTATGTGAAGCGGAACGTACATGTAATACAAGAAGAAAGCAGTGACTCTGAGACTGAATACAACGAAAGCGACCAGGAAAGTCAATGCGACTCCGAAGCTGGATTTATTGGGCAGGTTGGAGCAGAGAGCAAGAAGCAAAAGCAGAGAAAAAGAAGCAAGCAGATGAATGCAGAAAGCACGCAGCAAAAGCAGAGAAACAGAAGCAAGCAGATGAATGCAGAAAGCACGCAGCAAAAGCAGAGAAACAGAAGCAAGCAGATGAATGCAGAAAGCACGCAACAAAAGCAGAGAAGCAGGAGCAAGCAGACGCAAGCAGAACACGAGCAGCAAAAGCAGAGAAGCAGAAGCAAACAGATGAATGCAGAAAGCACGCAGTGGAAGAAGATGACAAGAAAGAATGGTGACTGGTATGAAAAAATACTAGTAAATAGAGAGAAATTCATAGAATTTAAGTTAGATTCAGGAGCTCAAGCCAATTTAATACCTGAAGATGTATTCAAATCTTTACAGTTAGGCAAACACAAACTTAAAGAGTCTAATCTTAAGCTTAGTTTGTATGGGGGCACACCTCTTCATGTGGCAGGAAGATGCACGCTAAAGTTGGAAACAAAGAAGGGAAATACGAAGAGAATTGAATTTCAAGTAGTAAAGGCTGGAACACACACTCCACCCATTCTTGGTAGGATAGACAGCGAGAAGCTAAAGCTCATCATGAAGATTGATCAAGTGACTGACAATACAAAAATAGGTGACAATATACCAACTGACATATGGGATGAATACGATGATGTATTCAAGGGTGTAGGATGTGTCAAAATAGAGCATGAAATAACAGTAGATGAGAACGTCAAGCCTACGGTTCACAGTAGCCGTAAAGTTCCCTTTGCTGTAGTGGACAAACTGAAACAGGAATTGCAGAGACTAGAGGAACAAGGCATAATCAGAAAGGTTGATAAGCCGACAGAATGGGTCAATCCATTAGTGATAGTACATAAACCCAATGGTAAACTAAGACTATGTCTAGATCCTGTCAATCTGAATAAGGCAATAAAAAGAGAATACTATCAAATGCCCACGTTAGACAGCATAGCTAGTAAATTATCAGGGGCAAAAGTATTTTCCACACTAGATGCCAATCAAGGATTTTACCAGATTCCTATATCCAGTAAAAGTCAAGACCTATGTACATTTGCTACCCCATTTGGTAGGTACCAATTCCTCAGACTTCCGTACGGGATTTGTTCAGCTAGCGAAGTATTTCAAAAGAACTTCAAGCAACTGATAGGAGATATAGAAGGAGTGGACATGTACGTGGACGACATAATAGTATGGGGATCAACAGTAGAAGAGCATGATAGGAGGCTCAGGCAAGTGCTTGACAGGGCAAGGGAGGAAAACATCAAATTCAATGTGAACAAATGCAAAATAAGAATAGAGGAAGTTCTCTATACAGGACACAAGATCTCTAAGGAGGGACTTCAGCCTGATGACAGGAAGATTAAAGCCATACTGGAGTATCCCAATCCCACCAACAGGAAGGAAGTAATGAGATTTCTCGGATTAGTCAATTACGTCTCAAAGTTCATGCCAAACATGCAGTCTATAACTGAACCATTGCGTACATTGACAAAGCTTGATGTAGAATGGGTATGGGACGCAACACATGACAAGGCAATGAAAAAATTAAAGAAATTGATTACAAGTAAACCCATACTACAGTTCTATCAAGTAGACAAACCAGTGACACTATCAGTTGATGCATCAAAGGAAGGACTTGGAGCTGTACTATTGCAAGAAGGGAAACCTGTTGCATATGCCTCCAAAGCACTTAACATGACACAACAAGGTTACGCACAAATAGAAAAAGAGACATTAGCGATCCTATACAGAGCCGAGAAGTTCCATCAGTACATTTTCGGTAAGCGGACAGTAGTAGAGAGTGATCATAAACCATTAGAGACGATCTTTAAGAAACCTTTATCGGCATGTCCTATGCGGCTTCAACGGATGAGAATCAGGCTACAGCAATATGACCTGGACGTGCAGTATAAGAAAGGAAAGGAACTACACGTAGCTGATGCACTATCTAGAGCATCAATAGATGATAAAGATTTCCAATTGATGGAACAGGACATAGAAGCACAAGTAGCTATGGTAACAAACAACATTCCAGAAAGTACCACTGGTACTCTCGAAGAAATAATGTCAGAAACAGCTAAGGATACAGACCTGCAGAACTTAATGACAATCATAAACGCAGGTTGGCCAGAAAACAAAGACAATGTTAATGATAATCTGAAACCATACTGGTCAGTCAAGGACGAATTAAGTGTTATTGACAAAGTCATTTACAAAGGAATGCAGATTGTAATACCTAAGTTCATGAGGAAGGATATGTTGCATAAGATTCACTACAATCACATGGGTATTGAAAAGTGTAAAAGCCGAGCTAGAGAATCTATGTACTGGCCATTTTTGTCCAAGCATGTGGAAGACTTTGTGAAGAAATGTGACATATGCATGCATTTCCACACGAAACAACAGAAGGAAACTTTGATGCCACATGAGGTACCAGAAGGACCTTGGCAGAAGGTTGGGGCAGATATATTTCACTTCAAGAGCAGAGATTATTTACTAATGGTAGATTATTATTCCAAATATGTAGAGATTGCATTACTTGATGGTATAACGAGTTCAGAAGTTATTAAACATGTCAAATCAATCTTTGCACGTCATGGCATTCCATCGAGATTTTCCTCGGATAATGCAAAGCAATTCACATCAGAAAAATTTCTAAGTTTTGCTAAGGCATGGGGATTCAAATGTAGAACATCAAGTCCAAGATATCCACAATCCAATGGTATGTCTGAGAGGTACGTGCAGACGATAAAGTCTATATTGAAAAAAGCAGATAAAGATGGTAAAGATCCTTATATGTGTCTATTAGAATTCAGAAACACAGCAATAAGCGACGAGCTAGGATCACCAGCACAATTACTGTTTTCTAGACGTTTACAAGGTTTGTTACCTACCAAACAAAGGTTGTTAGTGCCTAAAGTAAGAGACAGTAGGACGACAAAGGAAATGTTGAATAAAAGACAAGAAATACAAAGGAAATGAATATGAGGTACTGTTCGATGATGGCAAGACATTGGAAAGGAATCGTAAGTTCATAATTAAACACACCCCAACTGAAGATCACAACAGTGGTAATAACTATTATACCAATGATGGTGTAGACCAACAGGAACAGGTTTATAACAATAAGGATGCTGAAGCAGCTATTACTAAGAGTGGAAGAATTGTAAAGAAGCCATCCCGATTCAAGGATTATTATATGGAATAGATTTAAGAGTAATGAATTATGATTAATTTGTATATGTTAATCATAAGTGATGCATTGTAAAAGAAAGGGGGAAAGATGTAATGACTGTTGCTTTTACTAATTATGTTGGTAAAAGTGTAATACTTTATAAGTGTTCATTGTTGTCTAAAATGTAATCCAACAAGCAGTGAATTGACAGTTGCAATAAATAGATACACGAAAAGCAATCCATGAATTATTCTAATAATATAAATAGAAATATAAGCAGCAACTCAACAGAGCCACTCTAGAGTTGAGTTAGTCTTCGTTTTATAAAACTAGATTGTCAAAATGTTTCGCAAGTTGTTCATCGAGTGAAGATAATATTCGGCAGAGTAATGCCGCGCACCTTGACTCCGTTGTGAAAGACGCAGTCGCCGGCGACGACCCACGCCTGCTTCTTGAAGCCAAGCGCGGTGACGGGGAGACTGGCCTTGTCGGGGCTGGAACCGCAGACCCCGCACATGAGAGACGACACCCAGCTGCCGTTCAGCGAGTCCACGCGCACCTGCGGTCAACCAAGTCGGAGTTACACTACACCACTCGGCAGCTAGTGGAGGGTAGGTCGTTCAACTTCAAATACAATGCTGTCTTGGATCAGATAAGAGTTTGAAGGCAATTCTACAGCAAGGTCATAAAGTACTTTATATAGGGTTGGGCGAACCGGTTCGTTTTCGAACCGAACCGAACCGGCTAGCTTGGTTCGAAAAACGAACCTCTAAGGTTCGTTTTCGAACCTTTTTCGAACCTCCCGCCTTTTTTTCCAGCCCTTTTTCATTCAAACAATGCGACCAATATCTTGTCACTATTTGTCTAATGTTGGCCTCTTGTCTTTAGTGGTGCAGTAAAATGGTAAAACCTGGGTAAATCGAACCCCTGTAAGCCGAAATCATCATAAATCAAAGTAAACTCAAATCCTGTCACACTATAGGGTGTTTCATGTTAAAATAAATCTTGAACCTAATTTTTCATAAGACGCAATTCGAAGTGCTATTTGGTACCAACTAGAAAAGTAGCATTGATTTCAGTTTAGAAGTCCAGGTAATTTCCTTGGTGAGTAAAATTTTCGAAGTATTAAAATGAAATAATGATTGTTGCGATCTAAACTGTGTTGTACTTTTGGAACAGAGTGTACTTTTGGGTCCTGCAGAGTGCAGCTGCTTGCC
Source organism: Leuctra nigra (assembly GCA_934045905.1). Classification (NCBI taxonomy): domain Eukaryota; kingdom Metazoa; phylum Arthropoda; class Insecta; order Plecoptera; family Leuctridae; genus Leuctra; species Leuctra nigra. The sequence continues at coordinate 6,841,957 of OW203766.1, read as the reverse complement.
AGCAGGTACCTGAACCTGACCCTTGCCTGCGTAAGGGAGGATTGTTTTGTTTTTCTCTGTTGAAAGGTCTGTGAACTCGCAATTTATGTAAGAAGTAATCAGATGGCAAATGACTTGACATCATATTTTATTTTATTTATATGATATTGTATGTTCATGGTTATTGAATAAAATATAATAGTGGTCATTGAGAACACCATTCGCGATCTAAATGAAGGGAAGATATCACGCATAAGTTAAAAAATAATGGTGTATATTTGAGCTTTCCAAACTTCATTGTAACCCAATGCAAAATCAAAAACAGTATGACGATTGGCGAGATAATTTTTGAAGAATATTGGAATATACTGAAATGTATTAAAATTTCGAGCAGTATATTTCGCGTTTTTGTTCCTATTATATTTAGTATTATGTCAATGTCCCTGTATACAAATAGAAATAATATTTGCGTAAACAAACACCCCATCAAACAGCTGTTTTCAAGTGTCTAGCCACTTGACTTGCGAGAGGGAGGCGGGAGAATGGTGACTGGTGCTTACGCGCTTATCTTTACTACATTATCTGGAAAACATCATTTTCTGAAAAAAAGGTTCGGTTCGTTTAAGGTTCGAAATTTCGAACCTTTTGAAAAGGTTCGGTTCGAGGTTCGGTTCGAAAAAAAAATGAGGTTCGCCCAACCCTAACTTTATAATATGTCATATTTTGCTTTCCAAAAGAGGGTCCATTTATAATTTAAGAGGAGTTGGTTACTTCAGAGACAAACAATGTGAGTGTGCATTTTTCAGTAAGATCTGTAATTTGTGAGTTCCATTAAAAAATTAAGTTCATCGGTCTCTCATTGAATATTGAGCAAGGTGCTGACTCGTTCCTCGGGACTAACCTGGAAAAGCTGGCCGCGGGAGAGCGGCTTGGCCGACATCACCAGGCCCTGGTTGTAGCTGGCCACCCTCCTGGCCGACAGCCGGTCGCCGCCCAGCTCAACGTTGCGGCCGCGGTTCTCGTGGAACTCGCACGGCTCGCACGCCATTGGCTGGGAGCAGCCGGGGGGCGCGACCTCGTGCCACGAGTCACTGCGGCCGGAGAAGCCACACATGGAGCTGAGGAGGGGATGAAGTGGCAAGTTAGTCATCATTTCAACAGCACAAGCAAAGTAAATATCACCACCTGCTCGATCATCCCTGTTCCCAGCCTGGCAACTCAGGGCTATTCTGTGAAATTGGGCAATGGCCGCCGTCAAGACAGTGTGGGTTGCTCAGCGCTACAATTGATATAGATTGAACTAATAAGCTCACCTGAATTTTTGTGTTCAACCATTTTCTTTTTTCCTTCTAGTTTACATTTTCACTTTACTCTTAACTTTTCTCTTCCACACACATTGTGCTACTCCTAGAATAATTATTTACGGTTCATTTAACCCGCGAGTAGTCACCTGGGGGCCAATTCCTGAGATTTACGTTTTGAAACCGTGTCAAGGTTTCATTGTTTAAAACGTAAAAAAGTTGAAGGCTAACCAATAGTTGTCAACTGTTTCCAGTTTTATAACATGTAAACGTAAAACGGTTTCAAAACGTAAATCTCAAGAATTGGCCCCCAGGGCCCTCATTCACGTACATGGCGTAAGCCATGATAGCGAGTGGTAAGGCGTGGTAGACCGGGTGGCAGTGGTATCGGTATTCACGAAGAAGTTATCATGTCTTACCCCGGGGTAGAGTCTACCCCTACCTCGAGGCAGGGGTAAGCCGTGGTAACTTATTGGCGGTCATTTTTGAACTTGACATGACTGTCAAGACAACTGTTTGAAGTGATTTCTTCGCGTCGTCATCTGATCAGCTGTGTTGTGTGTTTATTGTGTCTACTTTGTATTTTACTTACGTTTACTATGCTAGTTCATGATTATTTACTCATTCCACAAAATATCGGATAGTATTATTGGTTCTAGAAAGTCAATCCATGGACCATAACCTCCAAAACATTTTCTTAACGTAGATCCATAGAGCTGTGCTGCGCGGGTTGCCTAACCTGCCTAAGAATGTGCCACAAGACGCTGACGGCCTAGTAGAGAGCGCAAAACGCGCCGTGACATGACTCAGTATATCTCCTGGACAGAGTGTCCACGAAATCCAAATATACTTCAATCATATACCATTGGAAAGCTGAAGAATTCTTCTTTAAGATGATGTCATTTATTTTAACATAACTTTATAAGCTAAATAACTATGATCGTGTATAAAAAAAAATTATATTAAAAGTTTTTACCTAAATTAAATTCCCATTTTTTTAAACATAAATATCGGTGTGAAGGAGTGATTTTTTTGCAAATCTCAATGTGTCATCATAATCAGAATGGTATTAGCTAGTATTTGACCGTGTCAGAAGTAATAATACATGCTATTCGAATTAATTGGGATAATTTATTTCCGCGGACTAACCGTCCAGAAAAACGAGTTAATTTTGAAGCACCAACTTCTCCTCGATTTATTAAAAGTCCTATGACAATTATTGAAAAATGTATTCGATCAAAATGTAGAAAAAACCATTGCCTTTCTTCCTAACTCATTTCCGAAGATAACGAAGAAGAAAATTCGAGTAAAAGCATGATTAAAGATTCGAAGTCACGGCCGAAGCAAATTATTTGCCGTGCCTAGTACAGTTGTTTCATAAACTATTACTCGCTCAGCGCTGCCGAGCTCCGCCCACTCACTTGCATTCCATCACGTCTTGTCGCGATAACAAGAGCAGCTTGAAATCTCGTCTGCACTTGAATCAATTTGTGTTCAATCAATATGGAATCACCAAAATTCTCAATTTGTTTCTTCTTCATTTTATATCCACTCTGATCACGGCATAAGTATTCTTCTTATGAAATTTCAACGAGATGAAATAATTTATTTTCTAGTCGTATTTAATGAGGTATGTATCTCATTTCAATATTGGAACATACCTATTGAAAGTTCAAGCAAATTGTCAGTTATTCTATGTAGCACCTATGTAGGTCTAGCAATGAAGACTAAAGAATTTGGTTGGTCCCCGAGATAAATTGAACGTTTGCAATATTTTTCAGAAAAAATAGAAACTTACTGGAACATAAATGTGCACTCGGAAAACGCTCCGATAAGCGATAAGATAAGTTAATAGCGAGCCCCGGCAACGTGCAACTTGCAGCACCTTGAGATAAAATTTCCTAACACATGTAGAAGATATCAAACAATTTAAAACAAAACACGACCCAATAAATCAATATAAAATTACTACTACATTACTACCAATTATAACTTAGTAACGTCAATCTATACAATATGGAGAGAAAATAATACTCGGTTATTAGCATGTGATGAAGTTGTAGTTAGGGTTGCCATCCGTCCGGTTTTACCCGGACATGTCCTCTTTTTTGGGTGTCTTTTTTTGTCCGGGCGGCTTTTTAGGAATTTGACGAAATGTCCGGGTTTTTTAATGTGTTGTTAAATATTTGTACAAAATGCCATTCATGAAGTAGTATTGAATTAAAATGAATTATTTTCTCCGAATTTTATAGTCCAAAACGCATAGAAATGGCTCAAATTCATTTTTGAAATTCAAAATTTTCCCGGGCCTGTGCGGCCCCGGACCCGCATGTTGCTGAGGGGCCTAAAATTATAGAAATTCAGTGATAATTCTGTCACTTCTAGATGCTGTTAGAAAAATGTCCATAATTGTGGAAATACCAGTTTTACGTAATATCAAAATCTTTGAAAATTATTATTCCAAAACGCATAGAAATAGCTCAAATTAATTTTTTAAATCCAAAATTTTCCCGGGCCTGTGCGGCCCGGACCCGCATGCTGCTGGGGGGCCCTCCCCCAGGCCCCCATTGGTGTCGTGAGCAAAGTATTTTCCCCAGAATATCGTTTTTGGATAGCACATTATACAATTTACTTCTCAAAATCTGATGACCTCTTTTTCGAGTCATGGCGTATGGCAACCCTAGTTGTAGTGCATCACATAGGCAGATAATGTCGAAAACGTACCAAATGCTTAGAATTGAGTTAAAATTACAAACATTTTCCGGGGCTATGCACGCCGGACACGAATATTTTTCTGGCAAAGACTTCGTAAATGGGAAAAAAAAATATTTTTATAAAATTCCAGTTTAAAAATTTTTGAAAAAAAAATAAATGGTGTCTAGCTAGATTATGTTTTAAATGTCATTTACGATAGTTCTGGGATGAAATTGGGGTCGTGAAAACCCTCTAGAGTAAAAAATGTTCGAACTTTTAATTCGAAATAGAGCATATTTCGGCATATTTACTGTTCATATATACCCTTCATTTTACTGATGTAGGTAATAGCTGTCAGAACACAACATGAATATTTGTATATTTGTATAAATAAGCAAATTATTAGAGTTTTTGTTGCAGTAAATTTACGTCCCATTTATGAAGTCTTTGCCAGAAAAATTTTAATAAAGTTACCTATTCTTCAACCTCTTAGACAAGTTTTTGGCCATATTGCAATTTATAATTTCCTGAAAAAGCTACACTGCGATTCATAATTGCACCGAAACAAATGACCTAACGCCCGGCTTTCTACTGTGATTTTTCAAAATATTTATAATGCCTGATCCCCCGAAATTTAATCCTGTATACGCCCTTGGCACCCACCTTGCCCTGCAGGTATTTTTTTTTGTATTTTTTACACTTTGAATTGAGTCTTGAGACGTTATGAGGTGTATTTGTTGAAAATATATTTTAAAAATATGTCACTTTTTGGGGTGGTGGAGGGCATGCTTCCACCTTGCCCGGCAGGGAATTTTTTGTTTTTGGCCATTTGAAATGAATTATTTTGAGATTAATTTTTTTACAAAATGAAACTATACGTAAAATACACCTGGGTGGGGGGGGGGGGGGGGGGGGAAGGGCAAGCGCCCAGAGTCCTTTGGTATTTCTTTACCTCTCTCTTATAAATCCCATTTGATTTGAATTGAATGAGTGATCAATATAATAATCTGTTTCAGGCTGGCCGCTGGAGTGATGAAGTTATATGCGTTCAAAATTTCAAAATCAATTGCCCGTAATTTTAATTTTCCTTCAAAGCATTTTTGCACTTACAATTATGGATGTGCAAAATAAAAGTTATAAAACATTACATTTGGATGAATGGTTTCAGATTTAGTGATTCAGGGGCGCAGAGATAACACAGCTCAATTTTGCTGATTTATTTTTTAACTTCGTGAACTTTATTGAAAATCACTGCAACCCCAGTAGTGGTCGAACTGGAATTCATCCATGAGGGGATCAGGGTGCGAAATTTTGAATTTCAATATTGAATTTGATGCATTTCTAAGCTATTTGTACACTGTTTGAAGTCACCCTTTTTCATCACGACAAATGGCATTATAAAAGAGGAATTGCTTTTAATTTAAAGGGAAATCAGCTAAGTGGTGGGCTAGTAAAATAAATCTTGGAATAAATTAATCTTATCAAATACATTGCTAATAAAGGATTGTCTAATGTAAACTTTACATTGGACACTGGACAACCCTAACACTTCCAGGTACAGGCGCGTAGGAATAGGCAGTGGTCAATTTGGGGGCGGACGAGGGCGGACGCGTCCCCCCACTCTTTTTTCAGGGTGGACGCCGTCCGCCCACTTATTTTTCATAGAAGTAAACATTCGCTAAAAATTGTGTACAAATCGCGTAAAAAGGCACCAAATTTGGTCCTGAAATTCAAAAATTTCCCGGGGCTATGCGCCCCGGACCCGCATTGTGTTAGGGGGCCCTCCCCCCAAACCCCCCATTGTTTTCATAAGCAAATATGTTTCCCTGACATCGCCGAGCGTCCGCCCACTTATTATTTTACAAATTAACCACTGGGAATAGGGGTGGGGAGGGGGGAATGGACCCCCCTGGCTGGAGCCTGACCCCCCTGCTTGAGATCCTGACCCCCCTGCTAGAGATCCTGAACACCCCCAGATATCCCTCCAGATATAAATTTAAAAAACGCACAGATTTTCTTGATTATGAGGTTGAGTTCTCAAAATTTTCTCAAGTTTTGCAAAACTAATTGAACATAGGTATTATCCAATGAGACAACTCATTTACTCATTTGTCCAACATGATCATCCTCATGAATAAAATTTAATAATTATACGTTAAACTATTTGATACCAAAACACGTAGTACAGATTTTTCTTACTGCTTATTGGCAATGCCGTAACTAGGGATTTCGGCGCCCGGTGCAAATCTAAATTCCCCCCCCCCCCCCCACCCCCAACCACACCTCCCCAGAAAACGCTATACCCAACCAGTGATGATTTCAGACTAGGACAAACAAAAACTTGGTTGTGCACAAAACAAATAAGTATGCAAAACAGTGGTCAAACATTTCCACGGCCCTTGCAATGACAGCAATGAGGGGTCTGGGGGGGGGGGGGGGGTGGCTCTTAACCATATGCGGGTCCAGGGCCCTGACACGGAAAATTTTGATTTTTTTGATAGGATTTTATGGTTTTTAATCATTTCTGACGATCAATTTCACTGCAATTTCTTTCAGCAGAATAATTTTTATTTCAAAACTTTATTTCATTTTTTTAAAGGGCGCATTAATTTTAGAAGGGGGGGGGGGGAGTTAGACCTCTTGGGTATGACTGAAATCATCAACGCCATCAACCATGCCCCGCAGGGCGTTTTTTGTGTTTTTAATGCGCAAAAATTAATTTTGGGTGCAAAAAAGTAATTACATAAAAATTTGGCTTCCTGGCGGCCCCTTGTTGGCGGCACCCTTTGCTGCCGCATCGCCCGCACACCCCTTGTTATGGCCCTGATGGTATGTATACTAAAGTACCCACCTATTGTTGTGATGTATGTAGGTCTCATTTTTATCAATAACTATCTATAAGAAATGATTGAACGAGGGAACTGAAACTGACTGTGAAAATCATACTTCAGTTACATTAATATTATTGTCAATCAAATATCCTGTGTTTTGTAGAGAAGTAACAATAATATACAGGTTCTCTCTTTATGAAAGAATTACACGAGTGTGCTAAACTTGCCGTGCGTGGGGGTAGAGAGATAATAATATCGCTCGGGATCGCGTTACGCTGATAGTGGCAGGTCGTTGAGTGGCAGTCACAGCTTAGACTGAAGGTCACTGTTTGTTTTGCTGCATTTTCTATGAACACAGTAGCGTTGTAAACGTACGTGACAATATCAAGTCGAACTTGACGACCGACCGCTGCGCCATCCGACGATTTTCTGAGGAACTAAATCGCTCTTTGGATCTACGTTAAACACTAAATATAAGTAATAAACAACATATTTTTATGTTGCAGAGTTAAGTTAGCACTGAATTCACCATACAAAACTATTGTTGCACCAGATTTTATTGCACTAACACATTTTGTTTAGTATTTGTGTAGTTTATCGTTTGGAATTGAACTGTCACTATTTTTAATAAAGACAAATGCACGCGCGCGGAAAATAATATTCGAATCTGATTGGTAGAATAATCCACGGCCTACTTAAAACTAACGTTCTATTTACACTATACAAATTTCAAGTAGGCAGTGACTTACCACCAAGATACCACTGCTTCGTGAATACGAATTTGTCATTCACTACCCCGAGGTGGTAAGCAAGTGGTAGGCTACCCCGGGGTAGGCAAGGATAAGGACAATGTACGTGAATGAGGGCCCAGGGGTCTGTCAGACCCCAGCCTTGCCATTTCTCCTGTTTCTTTAAGGATAGCTGCATTAGGCTTTTTTCCTTCTCAGTACCTTCAAGTTAGACACTGAACTCACTGACAGACAATGTTGCACATCTAAAAAATAATCGTGTGACAAACAGTAGGGCATCAAAGTTTTGGTGGACCTGTTAGACCCCTGGGCCCTCATTCACGTACATGGGGTAAGCCATGATAGCTGGTGGTAAGGCGTGGTAGACCGGTAGGTGGTGGTATCGGTATTCACGAAGAAGTTATCATGTCTTACCCCGGGGTAGAGTCTACCCCTACCTCGAGGCAGGGGTAAGCCGTGGTAACCAAGTTTGAAGTTGGTGGTAACTTATTGGCGGCCATTTTTGAACTTGACATGACTGTCAAAACAACTGTTTGAAGTAATTCCTTCGCGTCGTCATCTGATCAGCTGTGTTGTGTGTTTATTGTATCTAATTTGTCTTTGAGTTATGTTTTCTATGTTAGTTCCTGTTTATTTAATCATTCCACACAATATCGGATAGTATTATTGGTTCTAGTAAGTCAATCCATGGACCATATAACCTCCAAAACATTTTCTTAAACACTAGATATAAGTAATAAACTTCATATTTTTATGTTGGAGAGTTAGGTTAGCACTGAATTCACCACAGAAAACTTTTGTTGCACCAGATTTTCTTGAACTAACACATTTTGTTCCGTATTTGTATAGTTTATCGTTTGTATTGGACTGTCACTATTTTTAATAAAGACAAATGCACGCGCGCGGAAAATGATATTCGAATCTGATTGGTGAAAAAAAGCACGGCCTACTTAAAATGTACGTTCTATTTACACTATACAAATTTCAAGTAGGCAGTGACCTACCACCAAGATACCACTGCTTCGTGAATACGAATGTGTCATTCGCTACCCCGAGGTGGTAAGCAAGTGGTAGGCTACCCCGGGGTAGGCAAGGATAAGGACAATGTACGTGAATGAGGGCCCAGGGCCCTCATTCACGTACATGGGGTAAGCCATGATAGCGAGTGGTAAGGCGTGGTAGACCGGGTGGCAGTGGTATCGGTATTCACGAAGAAGTTATCATGTCTTACCCCGGGGTAGAGTCTACCCCTACCTCGAGGCAGGGGTAAGCCGTGGTAACCAAGTTTGAAGTTGGTGGTAACTTATTGGCGGCCATTTTTAACTTGACATGACTGCCAAAACAACTTTTTGAAGTAATTCCTTCGCGTCGTCATCTTATCGGCTGTGCTGTGTGTTTATTGTGTATAATTTGTCTTTTACTTACGTTTACTATGTTAGTTCCTGTTTATTTAATCATTCCACAACATATCGGATAGTAGTATTGGTTCTAGTTAGTTAATCCATGGACCATATAACCTCCAAAACATTTTCTTAAACACTAGATATAAGTAATAAACTACATATTTTTATGTTGCAGAGTTAGGTTATCACTGAATTCACCATACAAAACTATTGTGTCACCAGATTTTATTGCACTAACACATTTTGTTTAGTATTTGTGTAGTTTATCGTTTGGAATTGAACTGTCACTATTTTTAATAAAGACAAATGCACGCGCGCGGAAAATGATATTCGAATCTGATTGGTAGAATAATCCACGGCCTGCTTAAAACTTACGTTCTATTTGCACTATACAAATTTCAAGTAGGCAGTGACTTACCACCAAGATACCACTGCTTCGTGAATACGAATGTGTCATTCGCTACCCCGAGGTGGTAAGCAAGTGGTAGGCTACCCCGGGGTAGGCAAGGATAAGGACAATGTACGTGAATGAGGGCCCTGGGCCCTCATTCACGTACGTGGGGTAAGCCATGATAGCTGGTGGTAAGGCGTGGTAGACCGGGTGGCAGTGGTATCGGTATTCACGAAGAAGTTATCATGTCTTACCCCGGGGTAGAGTCTACCCCTACCTCGAGGCAGGGGTAAGCCGTGGTAACCAAGTTTGAAGTTGGTGGTAACTTATTGGCGGCCATTTTTGAACTTGACATGACTGTCAAAACAACTGTTTGAAGTAATTCCTTCGCGTCTTCATCTGATCAGCTGTGTTGTGTGTTTATTGTATCTACTTTGTCTTTTACTTATGTTTTCTATGTTATTTCCTGTTTATTTAATCATTCCAGACAATATCGAATAGTATTATTGGTTCTAGTAAGTCAATCCATGGACCATATAACCTCCAAAACATTTTCTTAAACACTAGATATAAGTAATAAACTTCATATTTTTATGTTGCAGAGTTAAGTTAGCACTGAATTCACCATAGAAAACTTTTGTTGTACCAGATTTTATTGAGCTAACACATTTTGTTCCGTATTTGTATAGTTTATCGTTTGGAATTGAACTGTCACTATTTTTAATAAAGACAAATGCACGCACGCGGAAAATGATATTCGAATCTGATTGGTGAAAAAAGCACGGCCTACTTAAAACTTACGTTCTATTTACACTTTTCAAATTTCCAGTAGGCAGTGACCTACCACCAAGATACTACTGCTTCGTGAATACGAAAGTGTAATTCGCTACCCCGAGGTGGTAAGCAAGTGGTAGGCTACCCCGGGGTAGGCAAGGATAAGGACAATGTACGTGAATGAGGGCCCTGTGACTACTCGCGTTACAAAATGACAAGTGACTACCGGCAGGTTAAGTACTTTTACATGCAGATTATTAGGAATGAACTGATAAATTATGCTTTGGCAATGACCGTACTTTATTTTAAAAAAACAATCACTGGGTCATACCAATACTACCAAATGTCCCATCCATGGACCTTGACAGGGAGCATGCGCATTAAACATTGGGCATGCCGCATGCGCATTAAACATTGGGCATGCGCATTGACATTTGTCAGTTGAGCAGATACATCTGTTGACAGATTTATAAACTGTAAGTAAATTTTAAGTTAACATTTGTTCTTCTTCCAGTGCTACAACAGGGAAGGGGGGGGGGGGGGGGGAGCTAGATCCAGTAGGTGGTGGTAAAAATATCAACCCTCCTCCAATGAATGTTGCAAAAGTTTTACAACTTTCGTCCAATCAGTTCAGTGTTGATTAGGACTATTTTGCCACAGCAACAAACAGTGATTGAATGTGGATTGACTGCCGAATGAGCTTGAGGAACTGACTTGTGTTTGGCCTGCGTGGGAGTTGTGTCCAGCAACATCTCCAGCGAGTCCTGAAGCCGAGACTCCAGGCCCGGGTTGACCTCGCTGGGCGTGCCGCTGCTCCGGGCCGAGGTCACCGACACCGTCACCGTGCTGCCGTACAGGTCGACCACCGCGTACACTCGCTGCAACACAACGCTCATCAGTAACACAGTAGCAAGATGTATCATGAAGCAATATTGCTTCTATGAGAGAAGGCAATAAGAAGTAATTAGCCACTGAGTACTGAGCACTTGAGGGTCAGTTTTTCAATACTCTGCTAAAACTAGTAGGTAGTTTATTAAGTTTAAATGGTCGTTCAAAGAATGTCAATGGTTGTCATTGCAATACAGTACTAATCAACTGTTTAAAATTCAGCAGAGTATTGAAAATCTGGCCCCAAGAGGTCTCGTCTCTGACATCAGATTTGAGAATAGTTTTGTTTTGTTAGTCACTATCATTTAAAACTGAATTCTACGTACTGCACTCTTGCAGTGAAATGAATACTAGGCTAGTACTAAATAAAAGAATGTATACTGAATTACAAATTTCAGGTAGTATAACATGGATCTCCCATCTCCATAAAATTATGATTTAAAGCTTCCTACATCTAGATGGTATGCAATGCGTTTCTGCATTGTATCTTTATCCTTTCATTCAGTTTCATCCCCTACAGGATGTAATTTTAAAATGAAGTGTACATGAAACCTGTATGACTTATGGAATGTAGATAGATGATGGAATGTCATACCTGTGGGAGGTTTGTGGCGGCCACGCCCATGTCCTCGCCGTTGAGCGTGAACAAGAGACTTCCGTCCACGCCGCGCCTCACGCCAACTCTACTACCCACCACCAGCCAGTCCAGCGAGGGGCAGTAGTTGGCGCGCACCACGGAGCCATTGCGTCTAACCTCGTTGCCTGCAAACAACGATCACATAAGTCCCCGCTCATCTACGTCTCATATCGGCTCTGCAGAATGGGGAAGTGATTCACTTGGCATTCATATATTACCCATAATCCCAATAAATATTAGAGTTACTTTCAATTATATTAAGGGGAATGTTCACCAATCATCATATAAAAAAATCACAGTTTTCAGACATGTTTCAGAAGCGTACATGATTAGATATATGAAGTACTTTTCGAAGGTGTTGATCCCATGTCTTTTAATATTTGATATTCTAAAATGAGGCCAATTTCAAATTCAGTTAATATCTCACTTTACTTCATACAATAATACGTATTTGGTATAACTGTGAATATATTCTATATCAAGAGTTAAAGAAGTACATAGTACTTAGTACATAGTACATAGTAATTTTGTTGTCTCCACATCATACACTATCTTCAATGAGACATCTAGGGAGGTACAATCTGAAATACTGCATTTTATAGGACTATCTTAAATCATCAATCAATAGGCTGTACTCTAACCAACTAAAAAGTTAGGGCAGATTTATCAGTAGTATATTTTGTTTTAAATTTGCATCAACACCATTTACGGTAGGTACTTCAAAACTATTGACACTGACGGTTAATTAAACCCAAACTGCCTAAACTTTAAGTAGTGAAAGCCGCTCTAAGATGATGGAACATCAATGTGTGGTACCTACCTGCTAGGAACCAGGTGTCAGCGGGCAACCCCGCGATGCCGCCCGGCAGGTTGCCCGCGTGCTCCACCGCGGTGACTCCGATCCTGAGCGATCCGGCCCACTGCGCCGCGCGCTCCCTGATGGCCACCTCGAACACCTCGTCGGCGTCAAGCGGCACGGCACTGAACGCCAGCGCGTGGCTGTAGTGGCGCACGCGGCTGGCAGCCGTCGCGCCGCAAGACAGCACAGCGTTCTTACCGCACCAACCAGCAAACCTGACACAGAGAACAGAATGTTAGTATTGATGTAGGACAATGAAAAGGTTAATGGGTTCAAATCACAGTGGTGACCGATTTTTTAATTTGCAGATGTATTGCATAGGGTCAAGTGGGGCATTGGCGGGACAGTTTTGTGAAATCTTCAATTCCTGGGCGCAATATTGCACTTAAAAAATTTACAAAGATAGAGATTATGTAAGCTTTGATTACCTAGCCTTTGAAGCACCTAATTTATTTTTAAACCTTATGATATTCATAGAAAAAAATAAAAACATGTCCCACATTAGCCCCATCAAAAGGGCTAAAGTGGGACACCATAGGGGTTAAAACAGGACATGGTATAACTAGGTGCACATTGGTGAGAGAGATTCATGGGGGCTATTTTGGGACAGAGCAGGGGAAAATGAACCGTTTAATTTTAATTTTTTTTTTAATGTTATCATTAAGTATTTTTCAAATTGAAGAGAGCCATTTTGTTAAGTATGAATTGGGCTACAAAACTGTAATTATTAAAACGCACTGATCATGTTTTTTGACTGTCAAAACCCACTGTCCTGTTTTAGCCCTGAGTTGAGACTGTCCCGCCAATGCCCCACTTGACCCTACATTCTTACAACCTAAGATGCCATGATTTTTTTTTCATTTTAGCTTAAAATTTTATATATTTGGAAACATTTAGACAAAGGTTGACTATTACTTAGAAAAATCACAAATGTCAGAGCACTAACAAAAATGTTCCAATTAAAACTGTTTACCTATTTGGTGTCTGTTTACTAACTTTGTTGAACTAACTAGGTTATGGATACATTTACTAGATGATGAGTCATTAAAATACCAAAAAACTAAATGATTACCTACCTATGTGAAAGTAAAGTTTTACAAATTCGCATCAATTTGTGAGATGTGATTTGAATGTATTTGGTACCTTCCTAATTAATTTGAAGCATGATTCAATCATGATTCAGCATGATTCATGATTTATTCAATGTAAAAAGTTACATTAAAAACACACATTTTTATTCAATGTAAAAAGTTACATTAAAAATGAATAAAAATAGCTTGTATAACTAGAACAAAAATTAGCAGTACAGCATTATGTATGAACTCTCAACCGAATGCGCAGTTCATCAGTTATTCTGCTAGGCTGAGAAAGACTTCATTACAAGTTGAGTGTTCAATGAAGTCTTTCTTGGCCTAAGAGAACAACTGACGGTGGCTCCATCTGGTGAGAGTTCAGACGTACGCTGTCCAGATTGTAACTTCAATTTAACTTATACAGTGACAGATGTCTAGACATGTATAACCAACATATCCACGTACCTGTGCACTGGCTCCAGCTGCGCGACCGGCTGCTCTGGCCGCGGCGCGCTGGCCTGCGCAGCCGGCTGTATGATGGACACCTGCGCGCACTGCCCGTACAGGTCCACCACGGCGTACACGTGGGAGGGAACGCCGCCGCACGCCGCGCCCTGGTCCACGCCGTCCACGTAGAAGTGCAGCGTTCCGTCGTCGTGCCGCATCATGCCTGAGCAGACACATCAGTCAAGGTCAAACACATCGGAGTCAAGGGCAAACACATCATTCAAGGACAACGACCAGCTCTCCGCTGAATTCTGCATTTGCCTTCAGATTGTGATGGTCTCGTTGAAGATAAACTCTGTTGAAGCGACAATGTTGTAGAAAATTCATTGCTCTTTGAATTAATTAAATAATTTTCTGAAGTTTTTTATCACCTACGAGCTGAGATGTTATATTTTCCATGAAATCCACTTATTTTGTCCACCAAAATTTTGTATTTTAAATCTGTGTAGGTATCTGCGTATCTATAACTTTAGATCAATTTTGTTTCAAAGAGTGGTTAACACTTTCCAAACGCTCAACATTGTCACTGTAAAATGTGTCTAATTTCAGTGAAAAGGTCACAATCTGAATAAGGAGAGTTTAGAGGGTGAAGGGCAATAGGTAATCATATTTGATTCAATGTGGAATGTTCTGTGGAGGTCACTCACCGATCCTGGCTCCCGCTGCGATGAGGTCAAGGTCACACGAGTATCCGTTCCTCAAGGTCATGCCGTCCTGCATCACGGTCGAGCCGGAGAGCATCCACGTGTCGTGCGTGATGTCCGTCATCGTTCCTGAACACAACATCAGATCAAATACATTACCCTTGTACCTACACAAAGTCTAGTTCATAGCAAAAGTATGTTTAGTTCAGTACAACAAACAAATACTTCAGGGACAATTTAGGTATAATCAAATAATCTTGGCTCCAGCTATAAGTCATCACCACACTATGATTTAAAATTAAAGTCAATGAGCCGTCGAAAACCGTACATATCAAGTATCAACTATGTTCATTATTTTAAGCGTACATTGCTTGGTAAAAGTACAGATAGAGGAAAGAAATACCTCAAACACAAGACACACTGTCAACTTCTGCGAGAGTGGAGAGTGAAGAGCAGCTCTCTCACTGGCTGACAGCTGTCACGTGACCTTATTTGACGGTCACGTGACAATTGTCAGCCAATGAGATGGCTTCTCTCCACTCTCCACTCTCGCAGAAGTTGACAGTGTGTCAGGTGTTTTAATAAAAAGTAACAAGTTTTTTACCTGGGAAGTCCAGATCTTCTGGTCGAATCGCTGTTACGCCAGCCTCAATAGACCCAGACCATCGATCCACCTAAAACAATACAAATCCATTTAATGTACCGTACAAGTTTCTTAAAACTAGATCAAATAAAAATGTTGTACTGTTGATTAAAAACTATGTTTGTTGTGTAATGAATAAACTCTTGAATAATCCCCGACCAATGGCAGCTACTGACCATCTTCTCGATGCATATCTCGAACATCTCTCCCTCGCGCAACGCTCTGCTGGAGATGACGATGGCGTCATTGAACTCCCCGAACGCTCGCGGCCGCGACGCCGTCAGCCCGTTGTTGGAGACTCGCGCGTTCTTCCCGTGCACGTGATGGAAGCGAAGGTCACTGCGAGGTCAAGCAATGTGTCAGGCACATACAGCATTGTTATCGTGGACACAACATTGTCTACCACAACGTGAGCACGTACACAGATTTGGGTAAAAGAATTGAGTTATGTTTATGTAAAGCTGAAAGATAAACAGGGTTTATATTTTGCCCTTACTTTTTTTCCCGCCAACGGTTGGTTTGGAGTGGTTTTAGAGGGAAATACAAAATGACGGAGCATTTTCGTGCCCGGCAAATACTGACCACTAGTAGTAGCAAAGTTATGACAGTAAGCGATGAAAATGTAGATAAAGATTCAATCCATGTTACCTAAAGTCCAGTACACACGACACATCCAACTCGCATATTCCCGCCGCGAATTGAATGTGTGGAGAAATTTGTATTGTAGAAACCTTCAAGGTCACGCATTTGCCTCGAAGATTTCGTTTAGAGCTGTGTTCTATAATTCAAGGCCACGCATTGGGTTCGGACCAATGGGACGGCAGAGATTTGAATCGATTCGATTATTCGGGTCGATCCATGGTTCGATATTCGATATTTTCGTAACCTACACTGACAGACAGACAATAACAAGGAAGAAAAAGTAAACACAAGAAAAAGGAATTACATTTGAAATGTCAGCTTGAATAATGGCGCCAAAAAGCGCCTTCTAACCAAACATGTTAATGACAAATCAAATTGAAGAGGGCAGTGGATCTAGCATTGAATGTGTCAAGAATGTTCACCGTGTGGACTGAACATTGAAGCTACACATCCAATTCGCGGCGGGAATGTGCGAGTTGGATGTGTCGTGTGTACTGGACATAAGTCTTTGCTTTTTTGATATTCATAACGTTTGCCAAATATGGCAATTAATATTTCGTCTTTCCCTCTAAAACTGCTCCAAACCGAGCGTTGGCGGGAAAAAATGTAGATCCACCGTAAGGGTATTCAAAATATCTTACTGGCCAGCTAAATGTGACATGAAGCAATGCTCTAATTTCTCAGCATTTAGATACCTACCTACCTAATAAATTTCCAATAAAAAAATCTGAAAATTTCTACATAAATTTATGTAAAATGTTCACAATTTTGGATCAAGGTATATCAAACGAAGAGGTCAATGGGGAATGGGTGAATGTTGAGATTACATTTTGTTTATATACAGAACAGCCTTAAAGAGCATTATATTTTTTTAATTAATATATTTCTCATAATTAATGTATTAGTTTTCTACATTTCACTCCTCTGCAAAAACAAGTTGTACGTCATACGCCGTTTTCCCTGTTTTACGGATGCATAGGATGTTTTGCGGATGGCTCTGGCTAACATTATCTATACGGCCCGACTCGGTGTGTGACGTCAAATCGTGTTTCATTGACAGCTACAATCTACCAAACTTTGTAAATTCGTTTCTTGGAAACTATGCCACACACAACAAAAATAATACCACATCTGTCTTAAACAACATCTCAACTTTTATAAAATATTTATTATTCTAAAATCTAAACTTCACTTCACTTCCCTATTTCGATGTTGTGGCACACAAAACATAATGAATTATGACAGGAAAGAGATGTGAAGAATGAAATATGGACATTCTGCACTTGAGAACATCGCTGCACAGAGACCATCTTCTAAAGGTACATTTACAGCGCGCCATTGACCGCTCGACGTTCGACGCTTGGCACTAGCGCTCAGCGTTGGCCAATCAGGAGGCTCAATGGCGAGCGCTCGAGCACTGGTGTTCAAGGTCAAAAGATAAACCATGTTCATCTTTCATCGCTGAGCGCCTAACGTCAGGCGGTCAGCGGCGTAGCTTTATCCTGCACAGTAATGCTCACCTGTAGAGGATGGTGTTGGACTGGCTGGTAGTGTCGGGACTGTAGCAGTCCAGCGTGTCGAGGATGGTGGCTTGAGCCGCCTGGCCGTACAGGTCGATCACTCCGTACACTCGGTCCGGCACATTGGTGGCCGCCGCGCCCTGGTCCGACCCGTTGACGAAGAAGTGCACCGTGCCACTCTCCTTGCGCATCACGCCCACGCGGTCTCCCACCTGGCATCAAACACCCACGATAAAACATCCACAGACATGTATGAAGTTAGAATACTGCAACTAATACAGAATATCAGTTTTCAAAAAGAAATCTATTGTAAGTGGGAAGCTGATTTATACACCAGCATTTAAAAATTTCAAAATTACCTTCTCTGCATGGTGGGAATGCTTAACTAAAAGAAAAACTAAAACATGAAGTGACATGTATCGAAAATATGTTTACGACTTACGTTGACCATGTTTTCATAGTGCAGAAGATTTCTTTTTATTTATAAGTCGAATTTGAATGACTTCTCACAAAGAGTTATATTCACAAACCCCTCCTCCATATGTGGAAGGGGTTTACAGAGCAAGTACACTCAACAAATCATAAAATGGTATTTGAACGAAATGGATTGGCTGCTTGGTAGGCTCCTTGACAATGAATCCTTGTTATTGTCATTGATAACAGAGCTCACCTAATCGAGTTAGATCGTGAGTTTCTTTTGAAGGAAAAATATTAAAATGTTAAAAACCCATTTTAACATGTGATATGGACCCCACTTGGTGGTATACTTCCAACAGATATAAATGAAAATTAGGTACAATTGAAACGATTAACAGTCTTCTGCCTACTGCAAAGAATGTTATTTCAGTACATATCTACCCATTTAAGACGGCTTGGTAGTGAGCGTGGCCTTGACGAGTTTTTTAATCGATTTTTATCAATATCTTTTTCCAGTGTAATTGCTAACAAAATAGGGCTATGGACGTGAATACAGAACAGTTTAATGAAAATAATTTCATTGTTTGGAATGAGTTATTAGTTTTATTTTGTCCAACAGGTGTTTAGAACCTTAAAATTTATAAATTTTTTAAATTTTATAAATACGTCCATAGCCCTATTTTGTTAACAATTACACTGGAAAAAGATATTGATAAAGATCGATTAAAAAACTCATCAAGGCCACGCTCACTACCAAGCCCTCTTAATTGCCTGTTGGTTGGCAAATAAGTAACTACTGGACTACTGGAATAAGTATACTGGACAGAGAATGTATGAGGTTAAGGGGTTCTAGATGAAGATAAAACCTAAAAGCAAAGTATTTTGGTGCTTACTTGCAAGCGGTCGAGGTTCTGTCCGTACTCGTCGATGACTGTCGTTCCGTTGTGCATGACTCCGTTGCCGGTCATCATCCACGTGCCGGACCTGAACGACAAGGACAATGTAGACACAACACAAGCAAGTGCAGGGCAGACAACTCTTGACATACGATACAAACCTTCCAGTGAAAGAAAAGATTGCATTTTACATTCAAATGTGCACCTGCCAGTGTTGGTCGGGACAAGTTGTGCCAAGTTTTGGCAGCAAAAATGAACAAACTTTAAAGTAGGTACCCGAAAAAACCCCAATTTTGAGTACAAAATGTTAAATTTTGGGTCAGATAGATACAGTAAAACCTCCTTAAATCGAACAACCATTAGCCGAAATCCATCATAAATCGAAGTAAACTCAAGTCCCGTCCACAGTATAATCTGTTACATGTTAAAATAAATTATAAACCGAAATTTGCGTAAGTCGTAATTCGAAGTAATATTTGGCCCCAAGTTGAAATATAACATGTGATTTCAGTTTATAAATCGAAGTATTTATTTTGTATAATACAATTTTCGGAGAATATAGGATTATTTCTATCAAAAATGTCCTCTATTTTTGGAGCAGAGTGTCCGCCTGACTTCCCTCCCTTTCCTGTGGCACCCCAGCTGGCACTACCTGCTTTATCTCAAAGACAAGTGGGTCTCTCAACAAAAAAACAGACATGGGTGGAGGGTTGAATCCCTGTTTCTAAGAATTAGAGCAAAAAGTCACTCTGAAAAGGGCTGTAAATAGTCAACAACTGACTGCCGGCATAAACATTGGTCATTGAATTATTATTCTGCGTAATATTTAATCTTATGTTTACTTTTAATATGGATGTCCACATAAAATAAATATTCTGTCGACTGAAAAACAAACTGAAATCAGTGACTTTTTCAAGAAATCTTCCACCTATTTAATTTTTTTCTCAATCTTTTGATGATTCATAAATGACAGCGAACAATTATCTTTCCGTTTCTGTTCCATTATTTATTTTTTCAATAACACCACACCTATAGGTAGTTGAATAAATAATAATTGTGAAATCGATTTATTGTCAAAAATTAAGTGTGTGATTAATTTTTTTAGTATCCAGTCTGCAGATTATATATAATTGCGTAAATAATAAGAGTCCTTTGAACCATTGGAGGCATTGACTCTTCACTAAACAGCTGTCTTCAAGTGGTCTCTAGACCCTTGTGCAGTGGGAGGGGGTAGGTTTACGAGGCTTATCTTTACTACATGTCTGGAAAACATCATTCTATGAAAATACTTATAAATCGAAAAATCATGAGTCGAAGTGCTTTTTTTTGGGTCCCTTCAATTTCGACTTAACGAGGTTTTACTGTACTTACCCAGCCTGGCCCAAAATTTAAGGTACCCTCTACAGTGGAACCTCTTTAGTACGTTTCTCCTTAATACGTTTTTCATCCTAATACGTTTTTTTCAAAAGGTCCTGGCATTCCCCCATAAGAACACATGTTAAATTGTTTCTTTAGTACGTTTCTCGCTAGTGCGTTTTTTGCGTTAGTACGTTAAAAATTCTGGTCCCTTGAAACAAATTACTAAGAATAGTAAGTTTTTCATCCCAATTTTAACCCATTTTCGTACATAATTAATGTCAGAAAACACACCTCAGTTCTTGGAAGTCTGTTTTTGAAAAACACTTTGAATGTGAAAATAAACCATGGGGATATGGGAAAAAAACAATCATTTGTCAGGACCAGACTATATACTTCTATCTATTTTTCACTTGAGTTGAGTAACAGGTCCTTTGAGTACTTGACATGGGTTGGCCTCAGCTGTTATCTTGAGAAGGGGGAAACATGAACAGTGTGTCTTTTAAAATGTATTGAAACATTATCATCCATCAACACTTGGGGACTGAGTAGAGGGGGGCCCACCCTTGAGTGTTCTTTCCATTTCAAACAGGAGATAAGACATTAAACCCCAATCTAAATATATTGATCTTCAAAAAAAAACATTGACCCGCGACTAGACCCCTTTTTTATGAAATTTTTATAGTACGTTTTTCACTTTAGTACGTTTTTTTAACCTGGTCCCTTCAAAATCGTACTAACGAGTTTCCACTGTATTTTCTTTCAAAAAACTGTTAAATTTAGTAACTTTCATTCATGTAATATAAACTATCTAAACAAGACAGTAACGATATTAAATTTGTCAGTTTAGAATGTGATCCTTCCTCATAAAAAGTGAACCAAGTTGCCACGTGAACGCACCTGACGTTGGTCATGGTCGACGGATACTCGAGCTTGGTCGGCGCATGCGTCGTGACTCCGATCTCGATGGAACCCGCCCACTTGGTGACCATCCGGTCGAGCCGCACCTCGAACAGCTCGTTCACATTCAGGGGCCGAGACGTCAGCACGACGCCATTGTTGAAGTCGTCCATGGCGTTGGGTCGGTGCGAGGTGCGACCGTTGTTGATTACCGCGGCATGCGTGCCTGCAAATAACATGTCCACTCGTACATTTTGAAGAGAAATGAGGCTATTTTGGGCTAAACGAAAAAATAATTGTAGCAAGGATTTCATGTCTTCCAAGAACACAAGACTGAAAATTAACATGCTACAGCCATGAGGTTTATGAAACACAGTAAGTAAAATTTTATGGCTAATTAATTGGTATGTCATGAAATCCTACATAATTTTGGATTGTAATCTCCGCCGAACGAAGAGTAAAATCACAAAATGATGTATGACTGGCAAAGGAAGAGAATTTCTGGTATTTGAATAAAAAATTTGCCAAAGAGGCTAATTAACTCACTGAATGTATAAAAAATATGCATATTCTTTATTAGAACAGGAAGAGAATATAATTACTAATTAATTAGGTACCTACAAGATTATTTCAAACTTGCGGTGAAATAAATACAGGCTATTCCATTTCAAAAGGGGAATGGAAACCACGCCCATTCCTATCATTTCTACCACGCTATTGGTTAGTTGGTTCTGGCGGGAAACAGATTCATAGAAGCCCCAGGTAGTGCCAACTTAGCTGAGAAAGTACTAACATATTACAACAGATTAAAATTACTTTTTAAATGTGTTTTCTTGACCCAGGCTATTAAATAGAGGATTTTATGGCAACAAGTGATAGATTATTTACTTTATGACTGATTTAAAGATCTAGTGGTCGTTCAAACACGTGAGTGATAATCACCAAAGCAAAATTTGTATGGTAGTGGTACTGCAAACTATGCCATCTGTGGGAGAATTGCGAACTTCTTGGAACTTCCATTCCCCTTTTGAAATGGAATAAACTGTAGGTAATTAGTACCTACATCAATTCTGAATCTCCAAATGAAGGTTGTTTGAATGTGCTTTGCGCGGCAAGTTGAGCAACGCGTTAGCACCAACAACATCCCTCCCGAGTTGGGTGCGAGATAGCGTCGGCCATGGACAATGTGACAATCATAGGCGTGCGCACGGGGGGGGGCCGGGGGGGCCTTGGCCCCCCCTAATGGATCAGTCTCAACTAAAAAATTATAAAATGTGGTCCTCATAGTGTCAAATTTTTGTTTTAAAAGGGTTAAAACAAAAAAATCTCCCTGCGGGGCATACTGGAGTTGCTCAAATCACTGGAATGAAGTACTAGGTTGATCCAAAACACAATAGTATTTTTAAGAAAATACCACGAAAATAATGCCTAAGTACCTTCCAGAAACATGGTTTTCTCATGAAACGCTTTGTTTTTGCCCTAAAAATTTATTTTGCTTACAGCAAGCACTTTTTAACTTTCTACCAAAATATTATTTGGAAATTCAAAGGGCCATGCTATGTTCAAAACTCTTAAAAATCCATCAAATCCACTAAAGGATCACAATTTTTCTCCGGGGCTTAGCCCCGGACTCACATCTTCTGGGGGCTCTTACCAAACTACCCTTTGTCATAAGTAAGAGATTTGGCTCCCAAACGTCTCAAAATTGATTTTGAAGTGCCAGAAAACCGAAAAACGCCCTGCGGGGCAAGGTGGGGGGCACGCCCCCCACGCCCCCCTTAACGCGTGGAAATTCTTTCCCCAGGCCTTTCCCCCCTTGGCATTAATCCTGCCGGCGCCCATCTTGGCCCCCCCTAATGATTTCTCCTGCGCACGCCTATGGTGACAATGCAACGCAAGAAGGACTGTAAACGAAGCTTGAAACTCATGAACTCACCACACTTGGGATGGAACATGAGCCTGTCGACCGCATCCTCGTCCGGACAGTCGTTGAGTCCGTCGCCGTGAAGCATCGTCGTGTTGCGCCGCGTCACCAGGTTCTGCTCCTCGCGCTCGTCTCGGTCCACGATGGTCACCTGCCAACATCCAGCATCACTTACTACACTGTATGCCGTGTGTTTGTGTTTTCTCAACGGTTAAGGTGTAACCTATCAATGCTACTAATCCTTGTTTAACATTTTGCAAAAGGACCTTTAAAAAGAACTTCGTTACTTTTTTAGGAGCTTGAACTTTCACTCCTTTTCCTTAAAAAAAGAACCACACACAAAATACTGGTCACACAGTCACACTGATCAATCAATCAATCAATCCGAAATTTTGACTCTAATAAATTTCATAGGTGTTTTTTGAAGTGAGCTGAACATTTGAAACATTCATTATAAAAAAGGAACTTCCCCAACACTGATCATTCCATACTCTAAGCTGACTAATGTCATATAAGTAATTCTTTATGAGTAACACATTTCTTTCCAAGCACGGATAGTGCTTCACATCTTGGCAATGACTCCTACTTATTCAACATCTAAGGACGGAATGTTTACCTTGACCGTCATGCCGTAGAGGTCGACGACTCCCCACACACATCCGATGACCTTGGTGGCCGCCACCCCCTGATCCAGCCCGTTGATGAAGTAATGGAGGTTGCCGTTGGACTTCCTCATCATGCCGATACGATCTCCCTCCTGCGAGGAGCAAGACTCTGAATGTCACATGGCCAAGAACAAGCGCCTTTTTCCTTCATCATTGTTTTTGTTACTGGTTTTTTAACCACACACAAAATACTGGTCACACAGTCACACTGATCAATCAATCAATCAATCCGAAATTTTGAACACACACTAAGGCCGGGTAGGACCAACTCTGGATTAAGTTAACTCTCGAGGGTTAACCAATGAAACAAGTTGGCGCGAATTCCATAGCCAATAAGATTCACTAATTTCCACTAATCATCGAGAGTTAACTTAATCCAGAGTTGGTCCTACCCGGCCTAAGGACATCACATACTAGAGATCACTTGTAGTGTTTGAGCAAAATTATGTGATTGACTGGAAAGAGAAAATGAACCGTTCTTATCAACTTGAAACTTAGCATGATCATTGGGACTAACATTTTATCAGATTCTACAAATGGAAAGTAATTTGGTCAAGAGATTCATTTGCTAGCATTTAAAGTTTATTTTGAAATATTTGTCAAACTTGTTTTATCAAGAAGTAGTATTATGCAGTGCACCTTAACCAGTTGCAAATCATTAGGTTTGACATTACAGCTTTAAATGAAAGAAAATAAATTGTTACACTTTCATATGCCTCCAATCTTAATTTTACTACAACATATTACAGTGTTTTGAAACTGCTTCGAACATATTTGAGTGTTGGATGCTCACCCTGAGCTCGTCGAGGTTGAACTCTCCGTACTCCCGCTTGGTTCCCTTGCCGTTGGTGAGGATGCCGCAGCCCGACATCATGGTGGTACCACTGCGCATGTTGGTCATGGTGGCCGGGAACTCCAGGGCCGTCGGGTTGTGCGCAGTGATGCCAACCTCGATGCTGCCCGACCACTTCTCCACCAGGCGGTCAATGCGGATCTACACAATCAAAAGCGTCAAAGTGGCATTAACTAAACTTACAAATGCAGTTGTAAAATAAAGAGTCTTGGGATTTGACTACACTTGGTAAATTGATGTCGTTGATTCCAATTATTTGCATCAAATCGACATATTTTTGACATGAAGACATTTTGATTTAATAAATTCTCATTTCTAACAGAAACAAATGAACTAATAGAATGATTTGTTTTGACAGGGAGAAGCAGAAGAAGTGAACAAGCTCAAAAGTTAGCCTATAGGCAGCGTGTTTAGACAACAGATGGCACTGCAAAAGTACAGACAGAGCCACCTAATCTGTGGGAAGGAAGCTTACCTTTTGGCAAGGCGTCCAAGTCGCTGCAGTTATATGTTATGTTGCTGCACATATTACGCATTATCAATTCTTAAAATTTACACAAGTTTATCTAATGTTTATTCGCCTACAAAATATTAACAACAAAGTGTTCACAATTTCACTGAATCTGATCACAATATTAATTTGCGCGACTAAGTTCTGATTCCGAAATATTTTGAGTACATTTGTTGACATCTGATCGGTTGCTAGGTCACGGCCAATGAGAAATAAAACAGTTGACGATCTTCCCACAAATGTTGCTAATTTCTCTCACTCGTGGCGAACACTCGGTGCCTATAGCCTCAGTTACGATTCTATAAATAGATTGAAAACTCCAAGATGCAGTGGAAAGTCGGACACATTAGTTTATTAAATTGGCTAGTTTAATTTTTTAGTAGCGCTTGTTCGACGTTTTGATTATTGCTGCGTCACATGAGGGCTAATCGTAACCAATGCTATAAGCTGTTATACTTAAAAAACAAATGATGCAAACTACAAAATATACAAATTCAAATTGATGCCAAATAGAACCTCAATATTTATAGTCAGACTCAGACGTCAATGTCGAGATCAACCCTCAAAACAAATACTAGGTACCTCAAAGAGTTCGTTGTTGCGCAGCGGGCGATGCGTCATGACGACGGCGTTGTTGAACTCGTCGAGTGGCCTGCGTCGCTCCGCCGTGCGATTGCCGGCCGACAGTTTGACGAGGGTGCCGCAGTGTTGGTGGAACTGCAGGCGAGAGCTGGCGCGATCTGCCGCTAACTCCGACACGTTCATGTTCACATTGAGACTAGCAACCAGGTCCGTGGTCGTGGCCAGGTCGTTCACCAGATCCACATCAGTCTCGGATCCTACATCCAATAGTTTTATAGACATTCAAGTTCAATCATCTAGTTTATTTTGAAAACTAAATTATATAACACGTTGCTCCGATACAAATACGGTCTTGCTGTGTTACCAAGTACCAAAACAGGAATACTAGATAGGTGTAACCTACACAAAAAAGCATAGCTTTCACTTATTTCTCAATTCTAGAACATAAATATTTCAAAACAATGTTATAATTTTAATATTTTACAAAGATTAATCTCGTTTTGAATTATGACTATCATTATTGAGGCAGGAAAAACGTTGTGAGCAGCAGTTATGAATATGTGCCGTGACATAGACAAACATGTCATCAGCAGAGGTCCACTAATGATAACATTCTGCATTTTTCACCAAAAATCACCAATTATTAGTAGATACTAATTAATAAAGCATAAAATAAAAACATACAAAGGGACGGGTTTTCAATAGTCTCCTAGACAAGTAGTTAAAAGTTTTAAGCGCTCATTTCAGGATCGTCGTTGGTTGTTGCCATGGTAAAAGAGTCATAATTGACTGTGAAAAACTGGCCCTTAGTGATAGGTAACCCTAAGTTTGTCATTATCTAATCATGATAAAAATTTCAAATCATTTTGTCAATCCATTTGGTCTCCAAATGTATTAAAAAAAAAGTGCCTGCAACAAGCAGTAATATCGCTCGCGCTTGCACCACCCTAACAAAGAATTTTCATTTGGATTCCCTAATGTCTACTTGTAAAATTTGCTACAGGTTTACCCAGCCTGAAGGAACTGCAATGTGCCACATAGACACAAAACTGTCTGACTTGGCAAGACTGTTTGTAGCCAATTGTGTAACATACGTTACGTCCATACAAGTGTGAAGTGTCAGTGTAGAATTGGGAATGTAAACTTACGCTCAGAGTCAGTCGCAAGGTCGGAATCCACGATGGTGACCTGCGCACACTTGCCGTAGAGATCGACGATAGCATGTAACCGTTCCGGCAAGTTGACAGCAGCTACTCCTTGGCACGCGCCGTTGACGTAGAACATGAGTTCGTCTTCTGTTGTCCGCATCACACCGATCAGATCACCCTCGGTCAACTTGTCCAAGTCTGTGCCATACACATCCACAATAGACAAGCCGTCTTTTAGAATGGAATTGCCAGACATTATCTGAAACAAAGAGTTACTAATGATGATACAGCTGGCGTACGTTTATGAAAGCGCCAGTTGAAAACATGGACCCTCCAGAGGTTTTCTATTGAACCACAACGTACGTGACTGACATGTGGCTAGATGACTAAACAATGTTTGTTCAACGCTTACCCAAGAACCATCCCTGAGATCGGTAGCGCTGGAGGGAAACTCCATAGTCTCCGGATCCAGCGCCGTCACTCCAATCTCGATGCTTCCGCTCCATGAGTTGATCTAGAGAAAACAAGAGAACAAATCAACTATAGAATACTTTACACGCTGCATCACAGGAGAGAATCATCCCTTGACCTAGATGCTGAGATTTTGGGTTAGTGAAGAGTGGTGACTGGTGTTTTCCTTACCTTCTTGTCAATGCGGACCTCAAAGAGCTGATTTTCGACCAATGGTTCACTGCTTAAAACTAGCCCATAGTTGAATTCAGAGAAATTACGTATTGCAGTTTTATTTCCATTGACTAATTTCACTCTTTCTCCACACCGACGATGAAACATTGTCTTTCAAGTCTACATTTAGCTAAAAATTAGCCTGCAGGATAGGCTTTCATGCGTTCTGCGCAAACTGGACTTGGGTGCGATCGATGACAGCCACTGTTGCCAACACTCACAACCGAAAATGGCAACAGGCACAACATGGCACCAAAATTCAAATGCATGGAGTCATTGAAAATCTACTTCCTGTTCCCACTGTTGAATCATAGTTTAATTACATCATATTCAATGATTTTATTTCGGTATGGCATAAGCGAAGTTGTTTTATTATTCACACGTCACATGAATAATTTTTAATTCATTTTAATTTTTCCTTGTAATTAATTTTTTTTGCAGTGTATTATCAAAATATGTTTTACAGTAATGGTAGGTACTGTAATGAATTAAATTTTACTTTACACGTCTTACAGTGATGTGGATAAATTGCATAACTTGTGTTCCTATGCATGGTAACTTTGTAGAGATGTGTATATCTCTATAGTATTAATGTTTAATATTTAAAAATTTAAATCAAACAAATTGTCGAAAAAAGGATGTCACAGAAAATGATTTTTCAGATTTTTTAAATATATAATGTAAAAAACAATGTAAAAATACCAAGTATAAAAAATTATCAACTCATATCACAAACCGGGAAATATTGGTATTGGAAAAAATAATTTAACATTGCTATGATACTTCATAAAATTCTATTCCGCTGTATTTTTTTAAAGTTTAACACATGATGAAGGCTATGGCTAAATAATTCTCAAAGTCAATTTAAAATGTCAACTCATGTAACTAGTGGCGTGCAGAGGTATTTTTAGCACCGGCGCAGAGTATGCCCAGGGGTGGTGGTACCCCCGACCGGAAGGGGGGCCTGGGGGGCTTGCCCCCCAGAAAAATGCCGCGCAGCGAAATTTTTGAAATTCAGCACTCAAAGGAAGGTTTAAAGTGATTTCCAAGCATTATAATTGAAGGAAAAAGTTTCGCCAGTAAATTTTCAAAAACAAATATACCTGCATCGATGCGACTTTTTTTACTTTTTCTCTCTATGGATTGTTAAAAATAATTTTGGTTCATAATTATTGTAGGAAAACAGAAATGTGAATAGTTTTATTTCGTCAGAAACTTCTCACATAAAAATATTAGCAGCGTAATATAGCACATTATAAAACAGAATTTTTGAATAATATTTTATTGAAGGGACACAGAAGAGTGAATCCTTCAATTTTGTCAAAATTATACCTTGGAAAAGCCGCGCAGCGAATTTTTTTTCTTCTCTCTTAAACATGATTAAAGTGACTTTGATATTGTGTTATTGAAGGGTCATAAAGAGTAATTTATTATTCTGATTTGTCAGAATTTTACCTGGAAAATGCCGCACAGCCAATTTTATATTTATATTCACTCTTTATCTCGATTCAAATGTCTTAGATGTATATTTATTCAAGGGACACTGAAGAGTCAATCATTTAATTTTGTCAGAATTTAACATAGAAAATGCCGCGCAGCGAATTTTTTAATATTAATCTCTCTTATACGTGATTACAATGATTGAAAGGACACAGAAGAGTTTATCATTCAATTTTTCAGAAAATTTAAGGGAAAATGCCGCGTAGTGAATTTTTTAATTTGAATATCTCTAAAACATGATTAAAATGACTTTCATTAATATTATTGAAGGGACACAGAAAAGTTAATCATTTAACTAGGATGTCAAAATTTAACATTGAAAATGCCGTGCAGCTAATTTTTTAAATTTAATCCCTCTTAAACATGATTAAAATGACTTTGATTAATATTTATTGAAAGGACACAGAAGAGTTACACTTAACTATGTCGGAATTTAACATTGAAAATGCCGCGCAGCGAAATTTTAAATTTTAATCTCTCTTAAACATGATTAAAATGACTTTGATTAAAAGTAATATTTATTGAAAGGACACAGAAGAGCTAATCATTTAATATTGTCAGAATTTAACATGGAAAATGCCGCTCAGCGAATTTTGTAATTTTAATCTCTCTTAAACATGATTAAAATGACTTTCATTATTATTATTGAAGGGACAGAAGGGTTATCATCCAGTTTTGTCAGAAGCTTACCGAAAAAGCTGCGCAGCGAATTTTTTTAATTTATATTTTTAAGTTTTAAATTTTCTAAATTTCACTCGTATCTTAGGAAGCTTTGAATGAAATTATTTAGGTGCATGATAATTGAAGGAGAAGAGAAAGGCGCATCATGCAATTACATAAGATATTTCTCCAAGCTGCATGTAGTTAGCTTTTTGAAATTCACGACTCTGCGACAGGTTGATAAATGATGTTACATATTGACAAAATCAAATAATTTCATTTTGTTCAATATTTGCCCTTATTGAAAGATGCCACTCATAGAGTAATTTATTTTATATTCTTAGGATAAGATACTCTTCCATAAAAACAGACGAATCATTAAATTTCGTCAGAAAATTGCACCATACTCATTTAAAAATGGCTCTCTTACACATGGTATGGTATGAAATGATTTGAAGGAAATTAGAAATGCTCTTCTGTACTGACACATTTCCTATGAGAATGTCGCGAAGCGAATTTTTTTAATTTCAGCGGATCTTTTGGGCCATTTGAAGGAAGACATTAAAATTAATCAATCACTTGCATAAATAATTTCTCCTAGAATTGGCACACAGTGAATTTTTAAATAAATTGAGTTCTCCTTGGCGTAATTTAAATTATCTGATGCTGTAATTGAAGAAAATCAGGGAAGTTTATAATTTAATTTAGTTATAAATGATCATTAGACAAACGTACTAATTCCCATTCTCTTAGACATGGTTAAAATGATCGGAGAAAAGCAACAAGAAGCAGATATTCAGTTTTGTCTGAAACATAGTCTAGAGAAATAATGCCCTGCAACTATTCTTAGACAGTGTTGTATAATGATTTGGTGCATATTAAATAAAGGGATCCAGGAAAAGGAATCATTCAGTTGCATCAACACACCCTCTTACATGAATATTTCTATAGCAATTTTTTTGTTCCAAAAGGTGTCCGGTCCTATCAGGGGGTGGGTATACCCACCCCTGATAGGACCGGCGCAAGCTGCGCCGATTTACTATAGTCTGCACGCCACTGGTAACAACTCATTTATTTTGAAATACGACTTCACGCAACCGATGTCATTGTACATCAGTGCATAATATGTGTATACATATTATACATCAGGGAATTTTTTAAGGAAAATTGATAACTGTATAATGCACTTCATATAAGGGAAACAAATTGCTGGGAAACGAATTTGTCATCACCAGGAGGGGGGGGGGGGGGGTCTGGGGGGCTTGCCCCATAGTTTCTGCCCCGCAGGGAATTTTTCGAATTTTGACTATTTTAAAATGGCTAAAAACGATTTGGAATGTATCTCGCTGAAAGATTATAAGGGATTTAAGAGGAATATCTGATCAAGTTCTTCTGACTTAAAATTGAAAAATTTTAATTTTATGAAAGAAACAGAAATCAAGTATACAGATAATATTTTTCGTTTATTTAATATAACTAGAGAGACCCGCCATGTAACACATGACCTAATCACAATCATTTCTGAGCCAGGTATAATAGAGGGAACAACCCTACTATTATGCTGACGAATTGACTCTACCCTCGCGGAACTTTCAATCTCAATAGTAACTCAATTTCAAATCTTGATTCTATTTGATATAGTGGTTAGCCTTATGTCATATCAAAACATTTCAAAGCAAACTGAAACAATAATACAATATGAATGGATCTGTTAAGTGAAGAATTAGCCCAAAGTGACAGTTTCCAAATTAATAGGTATACTTAGAATATTGAAACCAACAACTGAAGAAGGTATGAACATCTTAACGAATCCAAACTCTTATCCGAAATCATACCTAAATGAGTTAAGAGGCCTGGGTAAAAGAACGGGAAATGCATTGGTCCGTCAAAACGTTTTTCTTAAATTTCTCTTGACGCTAACAGAATTTTAAAAAATCAGATAGTAACGACCCATAGCCTAATAGAATATAAATATTGCCGCAAACTGCAGTAGTACTTATGACCTTTGGTACGACCTCAGTGTTAAATACGATTATTTTACCATAAATATCGGATTTAACACTTTGAGGCCGTACCATAGGTCATAATGTACTCCACTCTGGAGCAATATGTAGTCTTTTATGCTGTAATGGGTCGATACTATCTGATTTTTTAAAACTATGTTAGCGTCAAGAGAAATTAAAAAAAACGATTTGACGAACCATGCATTTCCCGTTGGCAACCAGGCCTCTTAATTATGCGAAACAAACACACAAAATAAAAAAATTAAAGCACAATCAAAGATTTCCAACATTAAAAAATATGTGCTAAGAAAACCGCGGACATCACTATCAAGTTTAGATGAAAGCAGAGTGAAGAGGATTTCTGTCATTGGCTGACTGCTCTCACGTGACCTTACCTGATCGAAATAGCACAAAGTATACTTGATAGTGTTAAGATAGTATAAAGTATTCTACATATTACAAAAGCTTTTGGTCAAGACTGAGTAGTAGAATTTAATGCGATTTTATTCAGGTCTCCACATAGTTCAGTTTTCAGTTCAGTTTTATTTCCAGAATTCATCAATACATTTGAAAGAGGTACAGTGAAAGGACTCCTCTGGTTGACACCATTTAGTGGAGTATGTGGAAAGGTTACTTGAACTAAATCTAGTAGTAACCTAGTATATAAGTAATAGCATTGAAATGAAGACAAATTAATATCTAAATATATGCTACAATTATATTTTACATTTAGGTAATAAATCTAGGTAATATAGGTAATATCTAGGCAATAATAGGTAATTTAGGTAATAAATCAGACATTATAAATAAATAAATTAATTAATTAATTAATATTTGTCCGAGAGGAATTCGTCGATAGAATAATACACCTTATCTACTAATAGTTTGTTGACAAGGGTTTTGAATTGTGAATATTTTTGTATCTCTCTTATACTTTTAGGCAGGGCATTATACAATTTTGTTTTGAAAAAAATAGAGTTCTTTTGAGTGCATGTTGATCTGTGTCTATCTATGTGAATGTTATTGTTCTGTCTAGTATTGTGATTATGAATATCGCTATTTTTTTGTATTTCTTTCCCTTGAGATCTAATTGCTAGTACTGACTCTAGGATGTACAAGGAAGGTAACGTTAAAATTTTGTGTTTTTTGAAGTGTTGCTTGCAATCTGGTTTAATGAAATTGTTGTTATTTTTATTTTTATATTTTAATCCAAAAAGAGCTCTGATTGCTTTTCTTTGCATTACAAATATTCTGGGTGCATCTGTAGAGTTGCCCCAGAATTGTATTCCGTAGCGCAGATGAGATTCAATGTTTGCATGATAGACTAGTTTTGCAGTTTTTGTGTTTGTTAAGTTTACAATAGTTTTTAGTGAGAAATATGCCAAATTAAGTCTACTTAGTAATTTGTCACAGTGACTTCTCCAGTTTAAATTTTTATCTATAATGATTCCAAGAAATTTGATTTTGTCTACAGATTTTAGTTCACAGTTCTTGTTCTTGTTTGAAATTTCTATATTTATATTTAATGGTGTTTCATTTATGTCATTTTTTAATTTAAAGTGCATGAAGTTAGTCTTTTCTTCTTGAATAAGCAGATGGTTATCGTAGAACCATTGTGTTGCATTTTCAAGTGTATTTTTGGCATTTTCTTGAAGATTTAGTTTTGTTTTACCCGTAATTGTGATATTTGTATCGTCTGCATATATTTCTGAATTAGCTACTGTGTCTGGAAAGTCATTTATGTAAATTATAAACAACAATGGACCTAAAATAGAACCTTGCGGAACACCATTTTTTATTGTTTCGGGATTTGACATATGTTTTATTTCGCGTCTGTTCTCATCCATGTGTACTACTTCTACTTGTTGGATTCTATCTGCCATATATGATTTGAGTAAGTTTAGGGCAGGACCCCTAACTCCGTAATATTCTAGCTTGTTTAATAATATTTCATGGTTAATACTGTCAAAAGCTTTAGTTAAGTCACAAAAAACACCGACATAATAAGACGTCAGCCTGATTATATAAATGTCTGCATCTCTGCAGAAATCACAGACATTGAACATCAATACTATTTTGATTCCTAAATGGTACTTTCATTAATTTTTTAATATACTCAAAACATTTTAAAAATGCGATGTGACGTTAGGAGTATGTCCAATATCAGAAAAGTTCTCTTGCGCCCCCCTCCCCCCACCTCACGCAACATTCTCAACCCCTAAAATAACATCTAAATTACACTAAATTTTGCCTTTCATGTGGTTCTATTTAGTCAAGGTCCACAGAGTTAAATTGAATTTCGCTCACTGCCAATGGATTCACAGCTTCCTGAAGTTTCAAAGTTTCGAAAAAAGTATGTTTTTCCATGATATTGTGCATTCCTTGTAATATCTCTCGAAATACTCAACGGATTCGATTGAAATTGTGTGCACTTTATTTGGCTCGAAATTATCTGCAGGAAAGTACGGGTTTGATTAAAATTGAGCTAAAATGACGATTTCTATAGAGGTCTATCGTATCGCAACTTCCGAGCTCAAGGTCAAAACTGTGCATTAATAGTAAAGGCACGGTAAAGGATTTTAATCGATGGCAAAGTAAACGTGCTTTTGTAAAATATGCAAGAATTATATGTTAGGTTACAACATAAGATTCATGCCTAATTGAAGCCAAATAAATTGCACAATGAATACTCGTATTAGCCGGGCATTTTTTAAGGGAAATTGGAGGGCTAGTTCCCGCCTCCCCCAGAAGTGCCCTGCAGGGAATTTTTTGATGTTGGCATTCATAACTATACGGTTTTCATGCGTTTCTGACGCAAAAACTGTTAATTACTTAATAAAATATAATTTGTCAACGTGAGTGGTCGTGAAAAATTTTACTGTCCTAGTATGGGCACTTTATTGAGCGAGCGTAGCGAGCGTCACCACGGTACTCTTAAGACACTTTCTCTGTGTGTTTGTTTTTTTGTTTTTTTTTGTTTTTTTTTTTGTTTTTTTTTGTGGTCACAGCCCAGGTCAAACCGCTCAAGCAATCGATCTGAAATTTTGTACACATACTAACGTACTCTATGAGGTCCCTGGGATCGTTTTTGAACGGGATCCCGTGATTGGTTCAAATTTTAAAAAACTATCTTTTGATTGGTTGTTCTGATCAATTTGAAATTTTGACAAGTCATTTCAACCAACATTGTAGCCAATCATAAAAAGTTTCAGACAAATCCTCCTATTGGTTAAAATTTGAAACCATTTTTCCTGTGATTTTTGAAATTTAAACTAGAACCGATTGACCGATCAACTTAAAACTTCGCAAGGTTAATGGTACCCACATTTAAGGTATTTTTGCCTATTTTCAGTCTGATCTGTCGTTATTTTCAGAAGTATTTGTCATTTTAGGGACATTTTATTCGATAATCTAGAAATATTAGTAAAACGTATCCCAGAAAAAACACTCCGTGTAAAAATACCAGCCAAGTCTCTTTAACTATAAAAAAAATAGAAGAAATCTAAAAATTCAGCACTGAAAAGGAGTGATATCAAAAAAGGAGCCAAGTCAACGAATTTTCCAAATTTTAATCGTACCATTGAAATAAAAATATCAACCCCCGAGAAATACTTAAAAAAAGGACTTGGCGCATCGTTTTTTTAAAGACACTTTTCTATCCTAAAAGTATAGGAAGAACTCTACAAGTATATTTTCCTGAGTATACCACATTCATTATCGACGAATCATACTACGTTTTAATATAACTAGTACTCTTACCTACTGGCAGTTTTGGTATTTTGTCAATATTCAGAGGAAATAAACGGATAAACGAATAACGAATAAACGGAAGCGGCCTAGTCTATTCGTTATTGCCACTATTTCTAGGGTCATATTAATCAATCATACTTCTCAATATCGTGACTGAGGGAAATAGCGAAAGCGCTCATTACAAGAAGGCCGTCAATGAGATTTGTATAAGTGACTAGTGCACTGAGCCATGCTGCTCAAATAATTACTGACTAGATTTTTATCTAAAGTAATACGTTATGTAATTTATGAATTTTTTTGGTATAAAATGTTAATTAATAGCAATTAATTACACGGCGAGAAGGTTCAAAGTATAATGCTGTAGTAGGTATGTTGATGTACCCACAAAACTATAGGTACCTACCAATCACAAACACAACTGTTCTGTATTTATTGCTTGTAAGACAATGCTTTGTTTCTTTGCGTACTTATATTTAAATTTAAAATATTTTACAGAATGTTCAATATTTAATTTGAAAGTTTTGTCCCAATTTTTCTAGGCATTTCTGAACTACGTAGTATGTGAGTGGCATAAGCTTAAGAATAGAAAAATGTCTTTAAAAAAACGATGCGCCAAGTCCTTTTTTTAAGTATTTCTCGGGGGTTGATATTTTTATTTCAATGGTACGATTAAAATTTGGAAAATTCGTTGACTTGGCTCCTTTTTTGATATCACTCCTTTTCAGTGCTGAATTTTTAGATTTCTTCTATTTTTTTTATAGTTAAAGAGACTTGGCTGGTATTTTTACACGGAGTGTTTTTTCTGGGATATCACTTCTTTTGTTAGTTTATTCATACAGCTTGTAGCACATGTCCGAGCAGGGACTAATTTCTTTAAAAAAATACGCCTCAACCGATTTGGTTACTATGAAAAGTTGCGTTTGGTATAAGATGAAAATGATTATCCAAGAAGAATAGCTTAAGTTTCGTTATAATCGATCCAGCCGTTTTCGATACATGACGTCACTTCCGGTTTTGAAATAGCGGCCGAATTCCGGTATAGGTAATAAGAAAACAATCTAGTTTTATCTAGTTGATACCTTCATGAACGACCATCTGAATTCCTAATCCCTATATTTCCGTAAAATCGGTCATGCCGTTTGTAATATATGACGTCACTTCCGGTTTCATTTAGTGGTTCCTGCCGCCATTTCCGGTACCATTAATTTATTTATTCATTTTTCACAATTGATTTTTCAAATAAATAGCAGAATGAATACGCAGGAGCTAGTTCAGTTGCAATCGGTACAGGCGTTTTAGATATATGACGTCACTTCCGGTTTCAGGAATGGCGGCCGAGAACACTGCTACCTTGAATATATAAATTGTATTGTCTATGTTACAATGTAAGTTAATTATGTACGTATTTTAAGTATAATTTGTTGAAATAAGTTAAATATTGCGTATTTATGACGTCACTTCCGGTTTAGAAAATAAGAAAATAATATTTTTTTTATTGATACTTCATATAGATGACCATCTAAATCGAATGGCGCTAATTTCGTTCTAATCGGTCCAGACGTTTTTGAGTTATGACGTCACTTCCGGTTTTAAAATGGCGGCTTCCGGTTGGTTTTATAAAAAGGCACCTCAGACGCCAAAAGTGCACATGTGGTAAAAATTTCAGGTCGATCGGTTCAGCCGTTTAGGCTGTGGCGGTGATAGCGACGTTTCGTGATATCATCAGAATCATCATCATCTTCAGAATCAGAAAGTGGTGTAATTTCACTGTTTTCTCGGTCCTCTAGCGCGCAAATGGCATAACCTATTGTTCCCAAATTTGGTATATGTAGTGGGGTGGGCCATAGCTCGAAATTAAGATATTTCGCAACAATGTGAGATTTACCAATTTTGAGATCCAGTAGGCCGAAAATGCCATGTTGTTGCTTACAGTAAAAGTGTTTGGTCTGCTCCTCAGTTTATTAGGCATTTACGGTATGTTGAGTGACTGTGAGTGTATAGTACGACTTGGCTGGGTGGAGCGACCGCTCCACTAGATACTACATTTTCATCCCTGCCTTCTTTAAGGCCAATACATATCACGTGACTTTATTTCTCTACATCCGATCAAAAGAAATAGTTACCTATGAGTACATACCTTACATCGTTCATGTTGAGTAATCCAAGGTGATTTATGAAGGAAATTCACTGCATACTGGAGCATATCAATATTTGCAGTCAATATTATTTAATTTTGCAGTGGTTTTATAATAAAAACAACACAAATATCGTGTATACGTACGCGTGTGAAGACTGTCAAAACCAAGTGCTGTTCGTTTAAACATTACATTCATAATAGTGGATATAATTAATATCTTAACATTTCGTTGGAAAGATGAAGAAAGAGCGCATGTTTTGTTGGCAAAATTGTGTCAGGTTTGTGATGCATATGTGCCCTTTTATTAGATTAAAGTTTGCTGTTCTTGGCAACTCATAGGATTTCCTTAAACTTCAGGTCTTGATTTGAGAATATTTAGGTGCAAGGAAGTAAAATCATCTAATAAGTTATTTTCGCAGTTCTTTTCTGCGTAGATTTGTTCCAACAGATGTGTCCTAACTTATCTGATGAGTGAGAAGTATTTGCTAAGCTGAACCCTTCCAAATGAAAATGTGTAGCTTTTTGGTTAAAAAGTCACGTGATATGCAGCCACCTTAAGGTGCTGCAAGCGCTAGCGATTTTGCTGCTTTTTGTAGACACTATTTGCGATACGATTGGAGACGAAACGGGTAGACCAAATTATTTGAAATTTTAATCGTGATTAGATAAAAGACAAACTTAGGGTTATCCCTTGGTACATTTTTTATTTTTTGTTTCGTTAATTAGTAATAATTAGTGGCTTTTTGGTGAAAAATTTGCTGTTTTCTTGTCTCCCTGGGCGCCGTAAAAAAATAAATTTCAAAAATGTGCCAAGTGATAACCCTAAGTTTGTTTTTCATCTAATCATGACTAAAATTTGAGATCAATTGGTCAACGGGTTTGGTTTCCAATCGTATCGCAAATTTCATAGTTTTGCGCGGTTTTGTTGAATAACCAGCGCCTAATTAACGATACAATATGCCAAAATGAAAAAGTGCTACTAATATGCAATCAGAGTGATCATGTGAACATCCTGTAAAAGTTACACTCGCTTATGAAACAATTTTTCTCTCTAAATTTTCTAAAACGGCCGAGCGCTAGTATCACCTTAAGCTTCTGCTCCAAGGCCTGTAGAGCAGCCAAGCAGTCCACAATTTACAATAAAACTAGCGCATATGAAATTGGATGCAGTTCGAAGGCCACATACTCCATTTGGTTTAAGTTTAAATAATATCTTCTGATTGGTCGACAATCAAAATGTTCCGTTTTGGTTCACATTTAGCATGGTGATCATAAGACCAACATAATCTAACATTTCACACATTGTAAGCCCAATCAGTCATGTATTAATTGTCATTTTACGAGTTTAGTATGGGTTGTCAAAAGCTGAAAAGGTATGTAGGAAAGTCACGACACAATGGATCTGATATTCATCCTGAGTATTTAAATGGAGATTGGAAAAGTTGCAGAGAAAATCGTCTTGTGCCGTATCGTGTATCGTGACTGGGGATGCTGCATGTTCTGTGCTCGCTCATCAACGCGTTACACTGAACGTTTTCCTAGTATAATATGATGCTTACAGTTATCATTATGATAACTGTAAAAAGAACATTGATAACTACAAACATATGGGCCTGGCTGCCCGTTAAAAAATGCCCTACCATACAT
Organism: Leuctra nigra; assembly: GCA_934045905.1. Classification (NCBI taxonomy): domain Eukaryota; kingdom Metazoa; phylum Arthropoda; class Insecta; order Plecoptera; family Leuctridae; genus Leuctra; species Leuctra nigra. Next base: position 6,802,789 of record OW203766.1, on the reverse strand, counting down.
GAATGTACTATCAAAGTTGTGCAATAAACAATAATAATAATAATAATAATAATAATAATAATAATAATAATAATAATAATAATAATAATAATAAGAAGAAGAAGAAGAAGAAGAAGAAGAATATCTGTCATCTGACAAGAAAATTCCTGAATTAGTAAATACATTTAAAGGCTTGGGATGAATTTCCCCGCCGAGAGCGCCGGATCAATTCCGAGAATTCTTAAAGAATAAAAATCAAATAATAATAATAATAATAATAATAATAATAATAATAATAATAATAATAATAATAATAATAATAATAATAATAATAATAATAATAATAATAATAATAATAATAATAATAATAATAATAATAATAATAATAATAATAATAATAATAATAACAGCACACACGAAAACTTTATAATTTGACGCATTTCTTAAATAATGACATGATTTCTATATACCGAATGGGAATGGTGTTATCATGGGGATGTCTTTGGTTGCCAAGGCATGCCAAGTGTGAAGTACATATATTATTTAATTTTGCGAATTGTATCAACATTGAAAATGCTTCAATCTGCAAATGCATTGTGAGTTCCATTTTTTAGTTCAATCATTACTATTACTTTAAATTAAAAAAAGAAAAAAATTGTAGGATTTGTATCTTTATTTTGGAAGTTAAATGAAAGTAGAATTTAGTTTATAAATATTTATTATCAATTCATAATTATACATAGCACTTAATATACCAACATACAATTAATATTAATAGACAGGAAAATAATCTCAATTTTGATGTTGAACTTGGAATAACGCTCGAAATCACAACACAAAGTGGCATCTTTCACGCATGAGAAGTCAATTAAATTCGCTGATAGCTCAGAGAAAAGTTATCGAGCATCCCACCAAATGGAAATGGAATGAAACTGAGTAGGTATAGTTCCTCGAAAACCCACATTCGGTTCGAGAGCGCTACGAGTAACTCATATCCCAGAAAAAAACACTCCGTGTAAAAAAGGCAGCCAAGTCTCTTTACTTTAAAAAAATTCAACACCGAAAAGGAGTGATATCAAAAAAGGAGCCAAGTCAATGACATTTCCAAATATTTAATCGTATCTTTGAAATAAAAGTATAAACACCGAGAAATACTTTACAAAAGACTTGGCGCATCGTTTTTTTAAAGACATCATTCTATCCTAAAAGTGGAAAGAAATTTACAAGTAGGTACATTTTCCTCTTTCTATTAGAGCCAGAATCTATGAATCAAGCTACTTTTAGTAATGACTATTTTATAGTTTTGTCAATGGCGATAGAAGCATGATTTTATGCTGTAATATATAAGTAATATAAGGGTGAAAGAATTACATAACAATTGGAAGTGGTGAGAATGTAGGTTTCTTTGGAAAACTTCCATGGAGTCAGGAGTCAGGATCCTCATCAGTGTGTTGTGTCTAATGTCCGCCCGTCCGATCGGGTAGCTCAGTTGGTAGAGCTCTCGCCCGGCAAGTGAGAGGTCCCAAGTTCGTGCCCCGGTTCGGTCGGATATTTTTCACAACACACATCCCTTCATATCAATTGGAAGTGGGCTCATACATATTCTTGCAGTACTGTTAATATGGCGATATTAGACTGGTATCTTTTCATAATTTGATCTTGACTGAAGGAAATCATGAAACGTTGTCAAATAATTACTAACTAATGGAACACAATTATATATTTTTGAAGTGTCAAGTGTATAAAGTTAAATTTTTTAATAGAAATTCAATATGACTGTCTTCTTTGTGAAATGTATTTTTATAAAATGTGTATTAATAGAAATTGTTACATGATGAGAAGGTATAACGCATGAGACTTAATTATATTCACCACGAAACAATATTACGAAGATTACTATTGTGTATATTTATAGAAAGCATAGACAACAAGTTTCATAGCGTATATATTCATATAGAAAATATTTTACAGAAGGTATGTATAATATGTACCTAATTGAAAGATGTTTCCCTATTATTCTAAACATTCAAAATGACGGTTGTATATAAATGGCACATGCTTATGAATAGAAAAATGTCTTTAAAAAAACGATGCGCCAAGTCCTTTTGTAAAGTATTTCTCGGTGTTTATACTTTTATTTCAAAGATACGATTAAATATTTGGAAATGTCATTGACTTGGCTCCTTTTTTGATATCACTCCTTTTCGGTGTTGAATTTTTTTAAAGTAAAGAGACTTGGCTGCCTTTTTTACACGGAGTGTTTTTTTCTGGGATATCACTTCTTTTGTTAGTTTATTCATACAGCTTGTAGCACAGCTTGTGTCCGTGCAAGAACTTATTTCTTTAAAAAAATACGCCTATGCCGATTTGGATACTTAGAAAAGTTGCGTTTGGTATATAAGATTAAAATAATTATCCAAGAAGAATAGCTTTAAGTTTCGTTACAATCGGTCCAGCCGTTTTCGATATATGACGTCACTTCCGGTTTTAGCAATGGCGGCCGAAAATAATGTCGTCTTGAATTCATAATTATTACTCCTACACATTTCCAAAATTTGGTTGCAATCGGTACAGCCGTTTTTGATATATGACGTCACTTCCGGTTTTAACAATGGCGGCCGAAAATAATGTCGTCTTGAATTCATAATTATTAGTACAACACATTTCCAAAATTTGGTTGCAATCGGTACAGCCATTTTCGATATATGACGTCACTTCCGGTTTTAACAATGGCGGCCGAAAATAATGTCGTCTTGAATTCATAATTATTAGTACAACACATTTCCAAAATTTGATTGCAATCGGTACAGCCATTTTCGATATTTGACGTCACTTCCGGTTTTAACAATGGCGGCCGAAAATAATGTCGTCTTGAATTCATAATTATTAGTCCAACACATTTCCAAACTTAGGTTGCAATCGGTACAACCGTTTACGATATATGACGTCACTTCCGGTTTTAAAAATGGCCGCCGAGAACACTGCAACCTTGAATTTATAATTATTTACAAAGTACGTTTACTTATATCTATTTTAAAGTATAAAGTGGTGAATTTAGCGTCATTTAGCATATTAATGACGTCATTTCCTGTATAGGTAATAAGAAAACAATCTAGTTTTATCTAGTTGATACTTCATGAATGACCTTCTGAATTCAATAGCGCTAATTTCCGTCAAATCGCTCATGCCGTTTTCAATATATGACGTCACTTCCGGTTTCATTTAGTGGTTCCTGCCGCCATTTCCGGTACCGTTATTTGTATATTCATTTATCCCAATTGATTTTTCAAATAGATTGCAGAATGAATAGACAGGAGCTAGTTCAGTGGCAATCGGTACAGGCGTTTTCGATGTATGACGTCACTTCCGGTTTCAGGAATGGCGGCCGAGATCACTGTGTTTTTGTATTGTCTATGTTACAATGTAAGATAATTATATGTGTATTTAAAGTATAATTTGATGAAATAAGCTAAATATTGCAAATTTATGACGTCACTTCCGGTTTAGAATATAAGAAAATTATATTTTTAAGTAACATACTTCATATAGATGACCATCTAAATCGAATGGCGCTAATTTCGTTCTAATCGGTCCAGCCGTTTTTCATATATGACGTCACTTCCGGTTTAAAAATGGCGGCACAAAAAATCACAAGAGGCAAGGTATCATCAGACGCCAAAAGTGCATATGTGGTAAAAATTTCAGGTTGATCGGTTCAGCCGTTTAGGCTGTGGCGGTGACAGCGACCTTTTCTGATATCATCTGAAGAAGAAGAAGAAGAAGAAGAAGAAGAAGAAGAAAGCGGTGTAATTTCACGATTTTCACTGCCCTCTAGGTCGTAAACGGCATGACTGGTTGTTGTCGCGTGATGTATATGTTGTCAGGTGGGCCATAGCTCAAAATTAAGACATTTCACAACAATGAGAGATTTTTCATAGTTGAGATCCAGTAGGCTGAAAATGCTATGTTGTTGCTTACAGTAAAAGTAGTTGGTCTGCTCCTCAGTTTATATAGGCATTTACGGTATATGTAGAGTGACTGTGAGTGTACGGTACGACTTGGCTGTGTGGAGCGACCGCTCCACTAGATTAACCAAATATATACAATATTACATGGTATGCAAAATACAAATGGTAATTATTCAAATAAGCTGATGGGAGAGGTAGCAGATTGAGGTTTTTGCAAGTCATCATGGGGCCTGTGATCATAATTGATCAACAATTACTGTCCGACAATCAAGGAGAGAATATGTAAAATGGCAAGAAATCACATTGAAGAAAAGGAGAGGAAATATATAAGAAGGAATGGAATAATGAGTTTGAAAAGTTCGAGCTGGGGAAGAGGAGATGGAAGCGACAAGAAAGAAGTGAAGGGGTTAGTTCAAAGAAGATTGGAAGCGTATAGGAGAGAGGGGGGATATGTGAGAGAATGAAGAATGATTTGGGGGGGAATATGGTGAAGAGGAACAAACGTCAGGTCCAGTCAATCGGTTTATGTCGTGAAAACCTACCCACTGACCCAATGGAAAGGGAACATGATGATGTATATATAGTGATGCCCAGCGGGAATATTCCCGAGCAAATTTGGGGAATATTCCCCAAATCGGGAATTTACTTTTTCATTATTAAAATTAAAATGTATAATGTACTTATTTTGTGGTATGTCATTACCTCTTAGTATTCTCTATTTTGTCATTAATTTTCTTGTTATCTTATGACAGGGGTCGGTAACCGTTTTTGGTGACGGATCCAATTTCCGAAAAATTTATAAATTAGATAATAATGCGAGCCGCAGCAGGCAATCAAATATAATACACCAAAAATAATCAATTGAAGTACTAGTTTATTCTGCTATTTTGATGAAGTCCCCCCCCCCCCTCTCTTGATGTTGCCCCGCAGGGCGTTTTTTCGAATTTTCAAATATTTCGATTCCATATCTTTATTTAAATTATAAAGAGCCATTCAAAACCCACCAAGGAGCCGCAGGTTGCCAACCCCTGTCTCATGACATCTCAAAACATAAACATGCTTTAATAATGTTTTCTCTTAATGTTTACTCATCCCTGCAGTAAATGCCCCATAAATTCCCGGTTTGGGGAATATTCCCGAAAAAATAAATTCCCGGGAATATAACATCACTATGTATATATCTGTCCCCATAAAAAAAACTTCGTGTAAAAATACCAGCCAAGTCTCTTCAACTAAAAAAAATATATGAAATCTAAAAATTCTGCACTGAAAAGTATTGATATCAAAAAATTTGCCAAGTCAAAACTTTATTTGAAAATCAAAAAATATTTGGCGCATCGTTTTTTTAGGGCATTATAGGTATACTATATGTATTATGTATATTTGATGTATATTTTCTATCTGGTCTATACTTCTAAACTATTTATAAAGTATACGATGCGCCAAGTATTTTTTGATTTTCAAATAAAGTTTTGACTTGGCAAATTTTTTGATATCAATACTTTTCAGTGCAGAATTTTTAGATTTCATATATTTTTTTTAGTTGAAGAGACTTGGCTGGTATTTTTACACGAAGTGTTTTTTATGGAGATATCACTCCTTTTTTTAGTTTATTATTTACAACTTGTGACGCATATGAAATAAACAATTACTAAATTCTTTTAAAAAAATCGCCATTTACGATTTGGTTACTACTAATGAAAATCTGTTGTATATTCATGTATAGTCTTTCGTGAAGAATAGCAAAGGTTTCATTCCAATCGGCCAACCCAGTTCCGAGATATGGCATATAACACTTCGGTTTTCAAAATGGCTGCTAAACTTACTGCACTGCCACATAGAATTTATATCTACAATTAATGTGTATCATTTTAGGCTTTCTGAATATGTATTCATTGTATAGAATGGGGAATATAATAATTTTTAAATTTGAATGACGTCATTTCCGGGCTCATAAATAAAAACATTCTACTTTGACTGTTCCTATTCCATAAAGATGGCATTCCGAATCATTTGGCGCTAGTTTCGTACTGATCGGTATACCAGTTTTCGAGATACAACGTTACTTCCGGTTTCAAAATGGCGGCTGAAATCTCTGACCCCTTGAATTTTAATTTACACATGATAACATCTTATTAAGTTATAATAAGCTGTCTCAAATAGTATGTATTGTATCAAAATGTCAATTTGTGAGATTTTTAAAATGTGTAACGTCATTTCCGGTTTTGCTATAAGAAACTGCAAATATTACTGATGATAAAACATAAAGTTGCCCGTCTAAATTGTGTGGCGCTGGTTTCGTTCAAATCTATTTAGCCAATATTAAGATATGATGTCACTTCCGGTTTAACAATGGCGGCTTCCGGTTGGTTTTGTAACAAGTCAAATGATATATCAGAAGTGCATACGTTACATAAATATCAAAATAATCGGATCAACCTTTGTTGCCGAAATGCCAATCGATGTATTTCAAATTTCATTACGTCATTTCCGGTTTCGTTAACAAAATGTTTAGTCTTTTGCTACTGATAATGCATATAGTTCACCGTCCGAATCGTTTGGCGCTATTTTCGCTCCAATCGGTTTAGCCGTTGTTGAGATATGACGTCACTTCCGGTTTCAAAATGGCGGCACAAAAAATTCATGGGGTGAAGGTTAAATCAGACGCCAAAAGTGCACACGTGGTAAAAATGTGAGATCAATCGGTTCAGCCGTTTAGGCTGTGGCCTTGTTACCGGATTTGAATTCCAGGAGACTACTACTGAGATTATTATTATTATTATTATGAAAACCGCCCTAAAACACTGTTTTCACGGCCCTCTAGCGCGCAAAGGGCGTAACCTATTGATCCCAAATTTGGTATATGTTGTAGGGTGGGCCATAGCTCGAAATTAAGATATTTCGCAACAATGTGATATTTCCCAATTTTAAGATCCAGTAGGCCGAAAATGCCACTTTGATGCTTACAGTAAAAGTGGGTTGCTCCAGCCTTTTTAAATGAGAGTGTGCGCGCGCCGTACGACTTGGCTGGCGTGGAGCGACCGCTCCACTAGATTAAAATATTAAGCTAATGAAGAAAATTACATTGCCTGAAGTTGAAGTAAAGAAGACATAGAACAGCCGTGTTTGTGTCCAACACGGTGTTGTCCACGTATGTGACCACGGTGCATTGGAGTGTACTCTCCAAGCAAGCGGCGCGCGCACGCCGAGTAGGATCTGACAGAATACTACGATATGTCCACGCATTATAAGTCCTTCTCATCGAATATCTTTCTATCTATTACGCTATCAAATATCTTTGGTTCCTCTTTATATGAATATCGAAAATTATCAATTCCTTCGGGGAATTTCTCCATGGAGCTCAGTTTTGCTGTCGACTGAAACGAAAGAACAATACGTTAGTAACACAAAAACACGGACATGAAACAAACAATTATTTTTGAGTCTTATTTGAGAAAATAAGGAACACGACTGACCTCTGGTGGATTCTTTGGTACTATCCATAAGGGGGATAATGGAGGGTAAAAAGGGTTTATTTACGTAAATAAATGATATAAACTTTGCTTTAGTTGTTTGTTATGGCTGAAAATGTATACGTAACTAAATCTAAATTTCATTTGTTTCTCATTTTTCACTGCCCTATGGAAACACGAACATCAAAATAAAAAAGTGCATCTAAAAAGTTTCCTGCCAGAAGTGGCTCCATCACGTATCGTATTTTTTTAATTTAAAAATTTAAAAATTTAATTTTTAATTTTTAATTTAGGTAATTTAATTTAATTTAATTTTTAATTCAATTTTTAATTCAATTTTTTAATTTATTTTTTAATTAGTATTTTTTAAAGTGGTGAATATGCTAACATAGTAATTAATTCTCTACAACATTGACACTTCATCATAATAGTTTGTCATCAACAAGACTGTCAAAATATCCCAAAAAATCCACACATTTTTAAAATGATAAAAATCTAAAAAATCAAAATTGTAATAAAATAAAATCCCAAAAGTTATAAAAACATTCCCCATTACTATTTCTGACTTGAAGTATTTAAAGTATTACAGTTTTACAGTATTTTAAATGGGGTTTCTTAAAATCTGAGCCTTATTGTTGAACTTTTATGGAATTATAAACTTCCGATCACCAGCCAAAAAAGCTAGCAAGAGAATGACCAAAAATATCAGAAAAATCTCAAAATACTCCCTTTCCTAAAAGTGAGCAAACCAAACAAAAAAAAATCCCTTTATTTTTCTCTCTTAATTGAATTCCAGATTGTAGCCCCCCCCCCCCCCCCCCCTCCAACCTGTGGACGCCCCTGGATAGTAGTGCAATGAGTCCTATATCTACTCACACTGTGAAACTCCCTCTCTCTCTGCTTGAGCACATGACTGCGCAGCCACGGGGTGAGATAGTCGGGGTTCACCGGCTTCTGCGGAGCGTCACTGAAGCGAGCGGTCACAAGACTCACCACGGCCCCGATGATGAACGACAGGAACGAGCCCATGATGCTGAACCACATGTACGAGATGCGGTACATGTAGAAGTAATCTTCCGGACTGAGGAGAAGATTATACATGATACTAAACCACATGTACGAGATGCGGTACATGTCGAAGTAATCTTCCGGACTGAACAGAAGATTATACATGATACTAAACCACATGTACGAGATGCGGTACATGTCGAAGTAATCTTCCGGACTGAACAGAAGATTATACATGATACTAAACCACATGTACGAGATGCGGTACATGTCGAAGTAATCTTCCGGACTGAACAGAAGATTATACATGATACTAAACCACATGTACGAGATGCGGTACATGTCGAAGTAATCTTCCGGACTGAACAGAAGATTATACATGATACTAAACCACATGTACGAGATGCGGTATACATGTAGAAGTAGTCTTCCGAACTGAGGAGAAGATTATGCATGATGCTAAACCACATGTACGAGATGCGGTACATGTCGAAGTAATCTTCCGGACTGAACAGAAGATTATACATGATACTAAACCACATGTACGAGATGCGGTATACATGTAGAAGTAGTCTTCCGAACTGAGGAGAAGATTATGCATGATGCTAAACCACATGTACGAGATGCGGTACATGTAGAAGTAGTCTTCCGGACTGAGGAGAAGATTATACATGATACTAAACCACATGTACGAGATGCGGTACATGTAGAATTGTAGTCTTCCGGACTGAACAGAAGATTATACATGATACTAAACCACATGTACGAGATGCGGTACATGTCGAAGTAATCTTCCGGACTGAACAGAAGATTATACATGATACTAAACCACATGTACGAGATGCGGTACATGTCGAAGTATTCTTCCGGACTGAACAGAAGATTATACATGATACTAAACCACATGTACGAGATGCGGTACATGTAGAAGTAGTCTTCCGAACTGAGGAGAAGATTATGCATGATGCTAAACCACATGTACGAGATGCGGTTTACATGTAGAAGTAGTCTTCCGAACTGAGGAGAAGATTATGCATGATGCTAAACCACATGTACGAGATGCCGTACATGTAGAAGTAGTCTTCCGGACAGAGGAGAAGATTATGCATGATGCTAAACCACATGTACGAGATGCGGTTCATGTAGAAGTAGTCTTTCGGACTGAGGAGAAGATTACATTCAAGTCATTGGATACATAGGTCAATTAGGTAAGTTAATAAAATGTAGTTATTAATTTGAAATCATTTTCCTTGAACAGTATTTATAGTTCAACATCCATGTTCATATTATGGCAATTTCTAAGGCGCAAACTTCAATAAGAATGTAGGTAGGTAGCTTGGGCGCCTTCTTCGAGAAGGTAAGTGATATGTTGGTATCTTGGGAGCACACTTCAATCAAGTAAGTGGAATGTAGTTAGCTTGGGCGCCTTCTTCAATAAAGTAAGTGGAATGTAGGTAGCTTGGGAGCACACTTCGTTAAAGTAAGTGGAATGTAGTTAGCTTGGGCGCCTTCTTCAATAAAGTAAGTGGAATGTAGGTAGCTTGGGAGCACACTTCGTTAAAGTAAGTGGAATGTAGTTAGCTTGGGAGCACACTTCAATCAAGTAAGTGGAATGTATGTAGCTTTGGAGCACACTTCAATTAAGTAAGTGGAATATAGGTAGCGTTGGAGCACACTTTGCCAAAGTAAGTGGAATGTAGGTAGTTTTGGAGCACACTTTGCCAAAGTAAGTGGAATGTATGTAGCTTTGGAGCACACTTCAATTAAGTAAGTGGAATATAGGTAGCGTTGGAGCACTCTTAGCCGAAGTTAGTGGAATGTAGGTAGCGTTGGAGCACACTTCGCCAAAGTAAGTGGAATGTAGGTAGTTTTGGAGCACACTTTGCCAAAGTAAGTGGAATGTATGTAGCTTTGGAGCACACTTCAATTAAGTAAGTGGAATATAGGTAGCGTTGGAGCACACTTCGCCAAAGTAAGTGGAATGTAGGTAGTTTTGGAGCACACTCCGCCAAAGTTAGTAAAATGTAGGTAGCTTTGGAGCACACTTAGCCAATTCCAAAGTAAGTAAAATGAAGGTAGCTTTGGAGCACACTTCGCCAAAGTTAGTGGAATGTAGGTAGCTTTGGAGCACACTTCAATCAAGTAAGTGGAATGTAGGTAGCTTTGGAGCACACTTAGCCAAAGTAAGTGGAATGTAGGTAGCCTGAGCGCACTTTGTCCAAAATTATTTATATATTATTAGAAAAATAGTAAAATTAAACTAATTTTCCAATACATAGGTATTGTATGAGAAATAGAATTATATAAATATCCTACCATTTGTTTCACAAACTTGAACTCTATGCCTTGAAATGTCTCCTATGTAACGATGTTTGTATACTCACTTGAGTTCTGTGTCTGTTGCTGTGGCGGCAATCGTCTGGTTCACACAGCCTGTAGTGACCACGGGCAGCTTGGGGGTGGGCGGTCGCGGCCCTCCGAACCCAATCCAAATCATCAGCGAGATGCCGACCACCAGGCCAGTGATGGCGCCCTGCATCATACATAGCATCGTCATACAAACCATCATCATACATAGCATCATCATATATAGCATCATCATACATAGCATCATACAGTGCGTTCTATACATCTATATAATATGTTCAACAGAGCCGAGGCTCAATCTTTAATGAGAATGTAGGTAAAATGGAGAAGGGAGGAGAGGAAACTCGGTACCGGCATGTAGCCTACTCCTGACAAAAGATAATATACCAAGTGGGCAAACGGCTTAACGTCCCATTCGAAGGAGGGTGTAACATTTACAGCACGGACGGAAATTGTATGGCTGAGTTGTAACGCTCTGAACTTGTATTCTGGAGGCCCGGGTTCGATTACCGCGACAGTCCTTCCTGACTTTTTTGTGGTATTCCCTCAGTTGACAGGCAAATGCTCGGAAGGTACCCTACTAATAGGCCACGACCGCCTCCTTACCCCCTTCCATCCTTATACCTACTCTTCACCATCATCTCCCAACCATAATCATATTCATTCTTCCATCGCCATTAGCCTCCCTGCAGAACAGTGCTACATTAAGCCCCAGACAAAAAAATACAGCCCGGGCCTCCACAACTCGCGCCGTTGAGAGTGAGTGACGAGGGAGGTCGCCACTAACCTGCTTAATAACCCCAGTCTCTCTGGCCAAGCAGCCATTGAGCATTACCCCATCAGTGCATTACGTACAGGATTATTTTTGTCATGGGTCTCGCAAGGGAGTTTACATAATGTCTGTATCTACCTTGGAGTTTCCGAAGGTTGTGAACATGCCGAGCGAGAAGATGCCCAGCAGCGGGCCGCCGACGACGCCGAAGATGGTGTAGGATGCCTGCAGGATGCCGCCGAGGAACTGGGCGATGAAGGCCATGGCGATGCAGACGAACCCGTAGCCGAGTGCGATCAGCTTGACGAACAAGCCCAGGTGCTTGTCTGGCACAGGAGTGCCGCGCACTTTCAGAAACAGCGGCTGAAACGGGAGTTATTCAAATCGTGATTTAAACATTTGCATTTTTACATGATGTCTTTGCTAAATGATGACGCATTGCTGAGCGAGCACAGGTATGATATATGTCGAACCAAAACTCCATGACAAACAGAAAACATACTGTCAGCTGAAAGAAATAAAGATCCGTCAATTAAAAGTAAAATCTACTGCATTAGGTATAGGTACATCTTCTTTTCCTTGCAACTTAAAATACGTCTATACACTCTGGAGTGAAAACAAACAAATCAATATGTTATAAATACCTACCTATCAATAACTTTTAAAGTTTCTAATTTTGACCAATTGGCTGAAATGTTTACAAAATTATGGACCTATATCTAATCTTCGTCGAGATGATATTGCAAAATTTCATGTTGATCGGGACGTTTATTATTTTCAGCCAATCAGGACCTTCAACCAATCATAGGATTAGATCCAAGTCATGGGTATGCAAGGCCGTGAACTACTCGTTGCAACCAGCTTACCTTGAGATAGTCTTCCAGTGAAATGGCGGCGAGGGAATTCAACGCCGAGGAAACTGTGCTGAGAGATCCGCTGAATATCCCCGAGATGAACAAGCCGGCCAGCGCCGGGATGGTGTGGATGCTCTCCATGGCGAAGTAGGGCATGAGCTGCAACACAAGGGTCAATGTTCACTAGTTATCTTTGATTGACGCTTGGAGGAAATTGGCACATACATTTTATACCTATAACATCTAACTTTGGTATACGTAAAGCAATCATCTGAAGCGATAAGTATGAGCAATCTTTTATAACACCTCGAGATGAAGTCTAGTGTTGGACAAGGATATGAAAAAATAATATATTTTTTAAAGAACTTTTGAGAACCAGAAGACATTACATAATTTTTATGTTGGGGCGGTTAACGTGAAAAGTTCATTGTATACAAGTACTTTTTTACAAAGTTACCAGTTTACAACTGTCACGTGAAGTGACGTGACTCTGCTATTCGGTCATGATCGCAAAGCATGTTGAACTTGGAGTTGAAGTTTGGAAGTTTATTAAATTTTAGTTTTGAAACTTATAGTTGAAAGATTCAAGTTTAGAAAACTTTAATTTCGTTATACATAGGTCTGAAAAAACTTTTTAGTTTTTAATGTATATTTTTTTCTACTCGTACCTTGTACACTCGACAATTCATAAAACGGTATTTGAAAGAAATGGACTGTCTGAAAAAAATGTGATGGCATCATCTGATTAAGTCTATACTTACTCGTCATCTACCTCTAGTAGGTGAGCTCTGATTTAATTGATAATAACAAGGATTGATTGTCAATGAACCTGACCAGCAGCCAATCTGTTTCGTTCAAATACCGTTTAATGAATTGTCGAGTGTACCTATTTTCAGTATCTATGAACTTAACTTTTTTACAACAAGACTCTTTCAAACAACGTTGATTATGGGAGTGTTGAAACCACTGTATGTATTATTAAAATGTGAGGGAATTAAAAAGGAAATGTTCTCTCACCTGGTCACTTGAGCTGATGTACCCTGCTGTGATTGGATCACAATCGTGATATCGGTGGTACAAGACAAGTCCCGCATACTGCGTGCTGATGCTGATGAGAGCGAGGAGAGGCCAGCTCAGGAAGCATGCTTGTTGAGATTTCTTTAGATTTCTGGAGGAAACACAATTTAGAAGGCTCAAAAACTTCACTCTCAGAGTTTTACCATTGAGTTTGACCTGTTGAAGAAATGGCGCCAAGTAATTTGAAATTGTGTCATTCAAGATGGCCGTGCATGCTCCAAATCCAAGTGACTGTGACCTTCACGGTCACGTCACACTTCACAGGTGTCAAAATTAGGACGCGATTTGTGAAGTTAAAAATGTCATTTGAGACCGAATATGTGAATAATATTGAGGAATTATATGTATTTCCAACAGATGAAAGTAATTATTGTTTGTAAGACTTGATGTATTATAGATTTACCTACTAATTTGTCGTTGATTTGACAAAATCTAATAAGATTTTAGGTTATAGTGAGACATTTGGTTTGTTTTGATTATGACCCAATTTTTTCCATTGGCATTTAAAAACTATTATTGCTTTAGATTTACCGAATTTGGAGGAGAAAGATCCACTTTCAACCACAAGTTATGAACATACTGCTGAATGCTCCCCACATTGTGACAGCTATGGCGGTGTGTCCTACCCCTCCGAGCAAGAAGACTTTGATTCTCTCAATATTCCAGAAGGTAGGCTGGTCCCGGTTTTACTAAAACTGTGGCTTACTCAGCGACTGATTACGTATTGATAAAATACTTAAGCTTGTTCTTCTACATTTCAGAAAATGTAGATATAAAATTTGACATTCTCTCCTGCCCTATCGGAGCCGATTCAATACCGCAACATGACAATAATCAAGGTCTGAACGAATCAACTGAAGAAGAACCGTTCTGCCTTCCGATTCCTATCATCAAACAAGGTATTCACTGTCAACTAAGCCTGGAACCCCCTCAGGTGACAACATTACCGTATGTGTAGTTACTAGTTACTTACCTTCTCAAATTGTGCTCACTGGTAGTTAGGTTTTTTTGATGAAAATATTGGATTGACTGAAAAATACTAGGTTGCACTATCAAAACCACACTATATCTCACAATAGTAGGTAAGCGCTCACATCATTGATAATAACATGGATCAATTGTCCAGATAGTAGAGGTAGCATACATGACCACCAGTATATTCGATTATACTCCTATCGTTTTAAATTTAAGCTAGGGCTGGGAAAAACTGAAAAGTTTAGTAAACGTTTAAACGCTCTCAAAATGTCCGTTTAAACGTTTAACCGTTTACTGAGCATAAAAATGATAAGGATATTTATTGCCACTCCCCTTGTGCAACCACTTTCAAGACCATGTGTCATTCTTGAGAGATTGTCAACACTTGAAATTGTACACTGCCCAAAACTTTCCTTCAACTGATCAAAATAAAAATACATTTAAATTTAAATTGCAATAATTTTCAACATAACTTGAGCTTTGTTGTTTAGTTTATTGAAACAAGCACTCCCTCATCTCGACTGATCTTTAAATATATTATGCAATTACGCATGACGCGTGATTTCCCGTCTTTCCATTTTACTACTCATTAGGTCCATTTTTCTCGCGATCTAAATGAAGAGAACCCTGGGTAAGGCAGTGCAGCATTTGACTTTCCATCTTGGTTTTTCACAATGCAATATCAAAAATAAAATTATTATAAGCTGTTTCATGCTGTTTGTTTATGTATTGTGACGGTAAAAGACATAATATGTCAACTTTATTTTCACGTGATAATGCGAGTCACTGCACTCCCACCCCTCCCACTAAGCAACCCCAAGTAGTTTTCTACAAGGTCAGAGCTCTTCTGTCTAGGGGAGGCTCACTGACTGATTTTAAAAATAAAAAAGGTTGAATATTGGGGTTTACCTTGGTGATCCCGTGAAGGAGTGAACGGGCTGATCTTTATACTATGATGATCCTGAGAAAAATTTGAAAATCAACTGCGAAATTTACAAAATAACAGGATATAATATTCAATTTGGTGATATTTCGCGGAAGGTATATTTCGCGTTTTAGTCAGTTTGGTGGTGTTTAGCAGTGTTAAGGGTAAATGTCGCGTTTTGTCGCGATTAGATTCCAGTGTTTTTGGGCCAGAAACTGGAAACGCATTTATATTTAGAAATATGAGTCATTTACAACACTTCGAAAATTTCGCGATCACCATATAATCTCTACTCATTGTGAAGATATGAACTTTCTTCATATTCCCAGAGGCTATGTCGCCAGCAAAAATTAAGGGTCATAGCTTCAGTCAGCCTTGAAGTGACTTAGGGGTGGGCGTGAGATAGGGCTTGAGGGGGAGGGGTAAAAGCATCAAAGCTGATCGCAGCATTCTGACGAAATAGACAAAACAGACAGATAATAAATAGACAAAACAACTGTTGTTTGGTATTCTTTGATACAGTTTTAAGTATTACAAATGTCAACACTTTTTACGATTAAACGTTTACCAACGTTTAAACATTTAAACGCAAGCTTGACGGTTAAACGTTTAAACGTCTCACCCCTAATTTAAGCTTAATTTTTTCCCCTTTTTTGAGAGTTAATAGTACCTAATTAGAAACTTAAAATACACTGCAGAAGGCAACTTTGTTTTCTGTGGTAGTAGGTAAGTACCTACCTACGTACTAGGCAGGTAGTAGGTAGGTATACTGCGGGGGTTCGTAACCAACATACTTATTTTTGACAACTGTCTGGATGTTAGTAGCTACTAGGTAGAACTAAAAGGATTCAATTATATGTGATTTCAGAAGTATTTTCTGAGAGTGATGAGCCAGAAGTTGCAAAGCCTCCTGCAAAGGTCACGCCACAGAGGAAAAGGAAGAAAAAAGCAAGACGAAGCGAGATCGTGTGCAGGTCAAGTGCCAAGATTCGTAAGAAACGGAGGGATCAAATGCGGTTATATCGGCAAGCGAGGAAAGATGCAGAGTATGTTGAAATCGATGAAGATCTTCCCTTGCAACACTATGTAGACAAGTCAAATAAGGAACTCCAGCGCAGTGAGTCCCCAAATCTCATTCCATTCGTTCCTGAAGCCGAGAAGCTCAAACAAAAGTGTCGAGTTAACAGAAAAGTAGTAATAAATAATCCGGATCGTCCCAGAAAATATGCAGAAAAATATAAGAATCTTTCTCAGGAGAAGATAATGGATCTGGAAACAAAACGCCAACTGCGACTCTTACATGCAAGAATTAGATATCGTAGCAATGTTGCGCTAAACAAACCAGGTATGAATTCCTCCTACCACTTTTAATAAGTGAGGCTAGATGCTATTCTGTGGTGGAGGCTTTGATGAAATTCTTGAGCGTTAATTCAAGTCTGAAAGAACAGATCTGTGCTCTGGTAATATTGGACTTTGCATTATCCCTTTATCTTGTTACATCATCCTTGACTGTGCTTAGCAAATTTATTATCAATATGAATATTACACTCTCTTTGGGGTTAGCCATGCTTAGTGCACTCGACTTTAGCTCTTATTCATTCATCATTTCAAAACTATGTTAAAAGAAAGGTGAACTGACCGAAATATTTTAATTTTAATAGTTTTAGTGGAGGGAGCCCATAGCCTGATCAACGTCTGTTAGTTTGATGCTTAGAGAAATTAATGTGTCCACTATTTTCTCTAAGTTTGATCAAGTTATAATTCTAATAGTTCTAATTCTTACCTATTTTTTTTTCTAGGTAACGAATATAAAGCAAAACGAATTAAGAAGAAAGTTAAGAAACAGGAGGAATCTCAACATCAGAATCACTCTGAGCTCGATTTGTCGCGTGTGAAAGTGGAAGTTTTTATCCCGGACGAAGAAAGTAAAATTCCACCTTCAGATGTGGTCCGGCCTGCAGAAGGCAGATCCATTGCTGAAGGAAGGCTGCAGGCAGTTAAAAAGTACTACTATAAAAACAGAGAAGCCGTTCTGAGCAGAGCCAGAGAGTATTACAGAAATAATTCCGAAGAGATAAGACGGAAAGGCCGGATATACTACCAAATGAACAAGGAAGAAAAGTTGATAATGAACGCAAACGCGTACAGAAATAATAGTGAAGAGAAACGACAAAGGGCTCGGGAGAACTACAGAATAAGCAGAGAGGAGAGAAGGGATTACTATAGTAGAAATAAAGAGATGATCAACATGAAACGGCGTGAGAAGCGTCAGATGCAGGAGGCGCTGCAATTGTTCATGGCTAACAGTGTAGAGACCGAGTTGCATGAAGTAGTGCGCGACCGCGAGGCTACGAGTGTTACGCAGGACTTACTTGACGGTGAGGAGGCGCTGCACATGCACTTGGCTAACAGCGTAGAGACCGAGTTGCATGAAGTAGTGCGCGACCGCGAGGCTACGAGTGTTACGCAGGACTTACTTGACGGTGAGGAGGCGCTGCAATTGTTCATGGCTAACAGTGTAGAGACCGAGTTGCATGAAGAAGTGCGCGACCGCGAGGCTACGAGTGTTACGCAGGACTTACTTGACGGTGAGGAGGCGCTGCAATTGTTCATGGCTAACAGTGTAGAGACCGAGTTGCATGAAGAAGTGCGCGACCGCGAGGCTACGAGTGTTACGCAGGACTTACTTGACGGTGAGGAGGCGCTGCAATTGCACTTGGCTAACAGCGTAGAGACCGAGTTGCATGAAGTAGTGCGCGACCGCGAGGCTACGAGTGTTACGCAGGACTTACTTGACGGTGAGGAGGCGCTGCAATTGCACTTGGCTAACAGCGTAGAGACCGAGTTACATGAAGTAGTGCGCGACCGCGAGGCTACGAGTGTTACGCAGGACTTACTTGACGGTGAGGAGGCACTGCAATTGCACTTGGCTAACAGCGTAGAGACCGAGTTGCATGAAGTAGTGCGCGACCGCGAGGCTACGAGTGTTACGCAGGACTTACTTGACGGTGAGGAGGCGCTGCATTTGCACTTGGCTAACAGCGTAGAGACCAAGTTGCATGAAGTAGTGCGCGACCGCAAGGCTACGAGTGTAACGCAGGACTTACTTGACGGTGAGAAGGCGCTGCACTTGCACTTGGTTCACAGCGAACAGAGTCAGATGGATGAAGCAGCCACCGAACACGAGGCTCCACCAGGTGTGGCGGACAGTGGGGTCGGGACTTATGCTGAAATAAATGCGCAAGTTAAAACTGAGAAGATTTTTAACACATGACGATGTTATTACACATGTCTTCCTTTTGTAATGTTTTATATACAATATTAGAAATATGGAGTAGGCACATTATTTGAACGCATCACTAGCCAATCATTTCAATACAAGTCTGTAACTTGCAACTTGTTGACATTATTTGGCTAAAAGCTCAGGGCAAGTAGAATTACATAAACTATCGGTGGGAGTCTCTCTAGATGTAAAATTAATTTAAAACATGACGACAATCCTATTCAAGTGATCTCAATTAGCAAACAGTTATTCTTGTAGGATACCTAAGGTGAAGGAATCTTGTGAAGGAATCTTTTCCAAATCTGAATAAAACTAATCGATAATCGAGAGCACAAGAAGGCCCAAGGTACATCTCACATCAATGTCGTGTAACACAAACACAATGTATAATCATGGCTCTGGTTGCTGATAGCATTGCTGTCTACGTCAGAGTACAGGGGGCTTATTCTCGAAAAAGTTAACACGTCATAACTCCCAAGTTATGATTCTTAAGGAGGTTTGTCCTATCTCTCACCATGTTAATATTATGACTTTTTTATGATTTATAACTTATGACGTGATAACTTTTTTGAGAATAAGCTCCCAGCGTGTCGTCGCACTCCGTTCCCGTCTGAATGGTAATCTATATCTCGATGCAAGATTTGCCCTTGAAAATGATGAAAAAATCTTCTCCATTTATGATTTGTTGGCTTGATGCGACCCACACAACACAACACTTCTTGCTTCACTTTCAACTAGACTAGATCACTTTCAAATACTTTTTTTTTATACTTTTATTGTCCTATTAGGCTGAATGTGGGCTTGTTGGAATTGTCTCGGCAACACGAGTCGACTGCCTTCTTTTGCAAGTCTCTAGTAGGCCTCTCGTCTGTAAGAGTCTGTTGGTTTGTTCTCCATCACTCTAGGATGTCTAGAACATTTTGGAAATTAGGTATTCTTGTTAAAAACACAGACTTTTCAATTAACAAGCGGCAAGCGCCATTGGGACAGATGACTCTGTAACTATAATAACTCTTAGTTAACCAATAGACCAATGCAGAAATTTTCTGGATTCTAAAGGTCGATTCACACGGCCGTTCCAAACTTGAATCCAAGTTTGCCAAAGTTCCAAATCGCCGTTTCAAAAACTCCCGTGTGGTGAACTAAGAAAACAGTTGAAATGGAAGATTGAATAGGTACAATTTTTTATTTATTTTCTGTGGAATTTTGTGAGTAAAATAGGTAATGTCTGACATGTCCTAACTTTTTTAAAACTGAAATACCTAGATATGATGACGATTTTTAAGTCAAGTGATTTCAATAAATGCTTACAACTGTTAAGCCCCATTTACACGGTGCAATTTCTTGAACAACTTCTGTGCCACAGTGGTTCTGCTCGTGCGCAGTGTCACTTTTGAGATGAAAAAGTGACTCTGCACATGTGCAGAATTTTTGTGTCACAGAAGTTGTTCAAGAAATTGCACCGTGTAAATGGGGCTTAAGTCTAGTACTAAATAAAAAATGTATATCTTTAAACCTCGATAGGTACACTCGGCCAAACATAAATTGATCGTTGATCAAATTTGATTGACTGATAATTATGTTAGATTGCACCATCCAAAGTCAGTGCAAGCGATCTCCTTGTCTCACTCTAGTAGGTGACCCCACATTACAATGATAATAACAAGCTTTGATTGGTATGGGACATGACCAGCAGACATTCAAATTTGATCAACGATCAATTTATGTTTGGCCGAGTTTACCTAGAACTGAAGTAGTAGCAAGTAGCTAGAACTAGTAGCAGCTAGTAGCTAGAACTAGTAGCCGAAAAACTATCCAAACAAAATCCTTCATTTTTTTTCTCAATAATCCTTAAAGTAGGTACCTACCTAGAATTAGATAGCCAAGATAAATAAAAGTGCTAAAAAATTATCACTAAAAAATATTGATTTTTTGTGCAATTTATTGAAGTAGAAGTACCATACAGATATTAATTTCTACAGATGTATTCATGCTAGTAGTATAATTCTACTACGGTACCTTCATAAGACATTATAACTAAATATAAAAAATAAAAAAGTTGAGATTGTATATACAAACTGTGTAACAGAACAGGTACTTTAAACATTGCTTTAAATTGCAAATTTAACATGTGAAAGGTACCCCTACCTCCTCCCCTTAATGAATTTCACATGCAGTATGATTTTCCAGATGTGTATTCTTGTTATAACTCATTGTTGTAAAACATGATAGATCTGGAAAAACAAACTGATCTTATTTTTCTTAAAAAATCAGAGCTACCCAGATATTTTCTGAATTGATCGTAGAGACTTAAATGCAGCGGTAATAGCTTTGCCCGACACTAGAATTATTAATTAATTAGTGTCTTGGTAATCTAACTGACAGCATCATAAAGACCTACTTTCTTTTTCAGAGAGGCACTAATGTCACCATTAGTGAATACCAAATCATGGGGATTGAATTTCCTGTATAGTAACGGATAATTCCAAATAATGTTGCAAATTACAATATTTTACTTCAAAAGTGTTTATTAGTCATCTAGCAGTGTATAAATTACTATGTTTGTAAATACAAATACATTATATTTAAATACCTTAAAGAGTACCTACTAATTGAATTCACCGAACACCTTCCTCCTTACTGTACAAGTATATACAATGTAGAATTGTTTGCACATAATACAATATGAACATTAATTCACTTTAGCTCGATTCTGTGGTAGCGCGTTCTTCGCGTTCTCGTGTCCGATTCCAGTGGCGTTTGACAACAAACTGCCGTACTGCTGCCACATTTCAATCGCCTTGTTCACGATAACTTCCGACGTTTCTTCCGAGATATTGTCTAGACTTGCAAGAACACTGTCGGCATCGACACACTTCATCAAAACCCGTCGCAGAGTGATGAAAAGCACGACTCCGACGAACACTAGTATCTTATAAGATCCGTTGACGAGCTTGTCCCACAC
Organism: Leuctra nigra; assembly: GCA_934045905.1. Lineage (NCBI taxonomy): Eukaryota > Metazoa > Arthropoda > Insecta > Plecoptera > Leuctridae > Leuctra > Leuctra nigra. The sequence goes on along the minus strand of OW203766.1, from coordinate 6,781,143 downwards.
TTTCCCAAGAGCAGACTCGCAGAGAATGCCGGCGAAGCAGCAGCTGTACCATCGACTCAGCGGCAGGACGTCCAAGGCCGGAATACATAACAGATGGTTGAACAAAGCAGCGTCTTCTTTCTCCAAAACATTCTTCGTCAACTTGATCAAGTTGTGCACATCTGGTAGGAACTTATTAACGCATTGAAAGAAGCCTTTTGATATCCAATAGGCGTCCACGTCGTTGTCAAACAGGTTTAGAAGGGATGATGAGAGTGACTGCAGACTTTGGTTATGTTCGATTTCTAATTGCAAGTTCCAATCGAATTTCAGCTTGCCGTTTTCCAATAACCACATCAATAAGAAAAGCTGTGGTTTTGTTGTTTGTGGCGTGACGATCCTCATGACTTGTAATGCTTGTAAAAGGTCTGAATACTCCTGATTTCTTTGACACATGACGAAGGTGTGGCTGTCAGCATGTATCGGAATGACCCCAAGAAGAACTTTCCACACTAAGTTACGGTAAATACTGGGCACTGTGAATCGTAGACAAAACTGACGGAGCTTCGCCTTATCTAATGGTTTATCTTTAAGTAATATTTCCAGTGATTTCTTCTCCTCGACACTTCTAAATCCAACTTTTTCGTAATATGAAGAACGAAAATTACGTTCATCAGCCGCCATGTTGCCAGCAGTTGCACAGACAGCAAGCTTGAAGTTGAACGACCAATCACAGCATTGTATTTTTTACGTGATACCAACCTAATAAAACGATTCAACCTTACCAATGTCAAGGCAGCACCGACGGATATGTAACTAAAGTTGTGTCGGTAAAGTAGTTCACTTTCAAAAACAAGAGTTTGAACAGGGGAAGAACGCTATAAGTCAATTTTTTTAAATAAAAAATAGTTTAAAGTACCATCTTGCAGTGATTTTATGAGCTTTCAGAATATTCCTTCTGGTTTTAGAAAATATTGCCACAAAGTCTTGAAAAAAGCCGAATTATGGAAGATCTGATTGATACAAGTTTCAACATAACTTCTTTTTTTTATCTTATACCCTGTTCACACTGAGGATTCGATCATGATCCAACATCTCGATTGCAATCGAAAATGTGTGTGAAATGAACTCAATCGAACTCGATCATGATTTAAATCTCGATTGAGTTGTAAGAACGCGATCGAAATCTGAATCATGATCGAACAAAAAAAAAAAAAGAAGAAGATCAATGTCAAACAAAAGAAATTATGAATTTTAAAGATATTAACTTACAAATGAATGCTCTTATTTGAATGTAACAACATTATAAAGTTTAACTTGAATCTTGCCTCCATTTTAATTTTGATTGTAATTGAACTGGATCATGATCGAATTCTCAGTGAACAGGGTATTAGGTTCTTCAAATGTGTCTTATAGCATTCTTCCCCCGCACCCTTCAAATTTTAATATTTATATTAAATATGAATAATGTTAAAAAAAAGTTTATAAGAACTTTTATTCACTTTTATAAAATAGACTTTGAAAAAATTTAAATCAAAATAATAATAATTACAGAAAAAAATACTATCTAGGATTCCTAGATACTATACACAACCGAGTTGTTCTACCTACTTACCAATAAGTGCTGAGAAATCCTCACTCATAGTTTGCACATGTTCCTGTGTGTAAATTCAGCCACTTGACGCGCATGGGTATGGCTAGGTGCTCCGATCATGGATTTATAAGTCCATGTTCTGTTGTTCTGTTTTCAGGGTCGACGTAGTCCCATGACCTCCCTAATTTCGAGGACCCCTCGGGCCGGCCTCCCCCCTCAAGATGGTGATCAAATCGGGTCCCCCCACCCAAAGCCCCCCCCCCCCGGTCTGTCACCATTCTGACCTGGCTTTCCCACCAGTTTCAGACTCCCCCGTATCGGGCCCGTTAGGTCGTCGACCCCTCCCCATATCCTCCCTAGTACCTATTCAATCAAGTTTAACAAAATCTTAATGTGCGCCAAATTTCCTCGCTGCGACACGCCGTTAAGGGGCTGTGCATAAAGGACGTCATGCTTCAGGGGGGGAGCTATTTGCTGTAATTTGAGAAGTTTAGCATCCCAGAATCGATTTTAAAATGTATATATTCATAAAAATGCCCTGCGGCGCAACAATTGGATTTTTTTTTCTTCGGGTTGTGCATTTTAAAGCCCCAGAATCACTTTTAACTGGTTTAAATTCTAAAAAACGCCCGGCGGGGCTAAGGCTGGGGTCTCCTCACCCCCCTTCTGGGTGTCGCAATCCCCCCCCCCCCCCCCCCCCCATGATGAAAGTAGTTCCTACGCGGACTACGTTTGGGTACACCCACCCCCCTCTCCAGATTAAATTTTTCACACCCCAGTTTTTCATTAGCCCCCCCCCCCCCCCTCCCCCCGAATAAAATGTCTGAAATCATCACTGGTCTGGAGCCAGTAGGACTTCACGTTTTGATACAGATATTTTCAAGTATTTTAAATTTCAGTTGATATATCGGGACCGGAAATTTCGCTAAAAACGAGAAATTCTGATATATTTTACAGTAATAAGGGGTGATAGAGATAGATTTGTGACGTCCTTTTAGAGGGAGGGGGGGGGGCTTGAAAAGTGTGAAAAGTCCCATTTTTAGCGCGATCCTTTATGCACAGCCCAAAAAATTTAGAAATTATTGATGAAAGTTGAAAAAAACATCATTTGGAGTTAGTTACTCCGTGGGAATTAGGTGCATTTTTAGGTATGTTGTTTGGTCCACCATTTTCCTTTTGCTATGCGCAAATGAATTTATTGTAATTATAGATTTCTGAATCTGTGATACTGAAATTATAGTCGGGCTGCTAAGTCAAAAAATTCGGGGTTTAGTGATAAAAGCGTGGATTTTAGATATGTTGTAGAGAATAAAAAAACATTTGATTTTACTCGAGGGGGGTTTTCATATCTACCCCCGTTCGGGGGTGGCAAGGGTTTAAAGTTTTGGGGATGATTGCATATTAATATTAATTCAAATGAATTGAACAAATGTAATATGTCAATTAACATGCGATAAATTGTAAAAGGGTTCAAATAAACTATACAAAATTTAATATCGAGCAAAATGTGTAGGGGGGTGGTATAATTTCACCCTTTGCCTAATATTTACTATCTTCCACATTTATGGAGCTATTTCAAGTTTTAAGCATTCAATCGACAGATAAAATTACATAGATTCATGATATAATATTTGTTTTTGATTTGCAACAACCTACCCCCGCTAGGGGGTGACAAGAGTTTAAAGTTATGGGGATGATTCATTTTAATGTTAATTTACAATGAATATGATGATACTTAACATGTCATTGATTGTAACAAGGTCCAAATTATATATAAAAAATTTAAAATTGACCAAAAATATTAAGGGTTTGCCAAAATTTTACCCCTTTCTTTATATTTACTATCTTCCACAATTATGATGCGATTTACAGCTTCAAGTATTTAATCGATAGATAAAATTACATAGATTCATGTAATGATATTTGTTTCATGTTTGGAGTGACCTACCCCTGCTAGGGGTGGCAAGGGCTTAAAGTTTGGGGGATGATTTCACTTAAATATTAATTCTAGTTAGTTGTACAAATAATTTTTGCCTCTTTAAATTGTTACAAGGTCGACATAATACATACAAAATTTCATTTTGACCAAAAAGTGTAAGGGGGTGGTAAAATTCCACCCTATTCGCTCCTTTTCACTTTAACTTCCTCAATTGTGAACCGATTTCCAGTTTTGAGTATTCAATCGATAGATAAAATTATATAGATTCATAAAATGATATTTGTTTTTGTCTTGAGTGACCTTGTGATATTAGGATGACACCCTCTGACAAGTTTCGGGGTGTAAATATGCTATATTTATTTGTTATCGACCTTGGCATTGCCAACCAAAGAATCGAGAACATTGAGGGGGTTTAATAAATGGTGCACAGTATAAGTATAAGAGTAACTCTTTGTAAGCTCGTTTAATGACAAGGCAATTAAAGCAAATTACAAAAAAAAGTTTTAATAAATCGGATGTTGACGAAATCTTCTCAGCTACCTGTTACATGCTGCAATCCCCTCTACATTTGCAGGACGCACAGCATGACTGGTTGCTGATCATGCATGGACACTCTTCGCCTCTGCAGTTGATCTTGCATTTGCAGATGATGACTTCTGCACACGAGCGTATGGAGTCTGGAAGAGTTGTCCACTTTGGCTCCCAAAGCTCATCTTCGTTCTTAATCCAGCCCCAGACAGCTGGATTGGGAGGTGGTGGAGACGCGATGGCAGCCGACCCCCAGATTAACCCCGCTTGCAGCGTCGCTCTCAGTGTATGCAGCGTCAACGCGTCTTTTGTCGGGGGAAGAGACTCCATTGGCTTACTCTTCTGCGTGAAAAGTTCGCGTCTGCAGAGGTTGACGGATGTCAGAGTTGTGGTTCGGTCGTACAAAGTAACAACGAATTTCTCAATCATGGCGTGCATTTCGTCGTCGACAGAGTCAATGGGTCCGGAGAGGGATGAAAATACTGATGTTATATCTGGCATGATATTCCATACCTTCAAAGCAGACTTCTTGCCCTTGCCTGCAAAAGCAGAGCAAGTATCACAACCAGTGAATGCATGGAAGAATGGCAGGGCTTCTGTTTTTTCGGGACCTAGAGTCCTGCAGATCTCATGAGCAGCAATGACACGCGCTGACTTTCCTACTCCAAATTCCAGCCATACTTTCTTGGAGATGTGTCAGCTGGCAGCAACCACACACAGTACTAAGACGTCTGAGTCAACGGTTCGAACGATCACCTCCGTTAACGATCAAATGAAAGAAAAGAGTTCACTATGAGTAAAAGAGTGTTTAACTAGTATTAATAATTAACATGTTAATCCGGTGTTTTCACTTACTTATTATACTCACTACACAATAAATAATCTAAAAATTGGCATATGACAGCTCATGCCGTTGACAGTACGATTAGTTCCGGCACCTCCGCTAGAGTATTATAGCGCTGCCAAACAATCTGTTACAAGGGTCGAGATTATAGCAGATCTTTCTGCATATATTCGACCAGTAATTCGAATTCAAGTAGGTTTATATTCTCTATGCCAGAAGTCAGGAGACAACTGAAAAATTATGGTTAGGTATTGTAAAATGTAAAATATAGCATATTTACACCCCGAAACTTGTCAGAGGGTGTCATCCTAATATCACAAGGTCACTCAAGACAAAAACAACTATCATTTTATGAATCTATATAATTTTATCTATCGATTGAATACTCAAAACCGGAAATCGGTTCACAATTGAGGAAGTTAAAGTGAAAAGGAGCGAATAGGGTGGAATTTTACCACCCCCTTACACTTTTTGGTCAAAATGAAATTTTGTATGTATTATGTCGACCTTGTAACAATTTAAAGAGGCAAAAATTATTTGTTCAATTAACTAGAATTAATATTTAAGTGAAATCATCCCCCAAACTTTAAGCCCTTGCCACCCCTAGCAGGGGTAGGTCACTCCAAACATGAAACAAATATCATTACATGAATCTATGTAATTTTATCTATCGATTAAATACTTGAAGCTGTAAATCGCATCATAATTGTGGAAGATAGTAGATATAAAGAAAGGGGTAAAATTTTGGCAAACCCTTAATATTTTTGGTCAATTTTAAATTTTTTATATATAATTTGGACCTTGTTACAATCAATGACATGTTAAGTATCATCATATTCATTGTAAATTAACATTAAAATGAATCATCCCCCTAACTTTAAACTCTTGTCACCCCCTAGCGGGGGTAGGTTGTTGCAAATCAAAAACAAATATTATATCATGAATCTATGTAATTTTATCTGTCGATTGAATGCTTAAAACTTGAAATCGCTCCATAAATGTGGAAGATAGTAAATATTAGGCAAAGGGTAAAATTTTACCACCCCCCTACACATTTTGCTCGATATTAAATTTTTTATAGTTTATTTGAACCTTTTTACAATTTATCGCATGTTAATTGACATATTACATTTGTTCAATTCATTTGAATTAATATTAATATGCAATCATCCCCAAAACTTTGAACCCTTGCCACCCCCGAACGGGGGTAGATATGAAAACCCCCCTCGAGTAAAATCAAATGTTTTTTCATTCTCTACAACATATCTAAAATCCACGCTTTTATCACTAAACCCCGAATTGTGATGTAAAATGGCACTTAGCAGCTGGACTATTAGTGGCCACGAATCTTTTATTTTTCTTTGCAGTGCATATATATTATGGTTTATGGCGCTCGACAGCGAGGTAGGTACAGTCAGGGAAACTAGATGGTTCATACTCTGCCTCTCTCTGACCCATAACATAAACATGTTTTTAAAAGGAGCTGAGAGAGATAGAGTATGAACCATCTAGTTAATTCCTTGACTATACACTGGTATAAACTGTTTTTAAATGTCTGTAACTTTTTCTCATTGATACACATTTTCTGAAAATTGCACAAATTAAATTTTCATATGTTTTCTATGTGTGAAAGTTTCAGATCTTTTTTATTGACCTGTCAAACCGAGGGATTTTTGCGCCACTCTTTTGAGTGTGTATTTATTTTGATTTTATGTAAATGAATCGCTTCTTACTTGTCGAACTCGATGCGGCCTCCTTCCCAGGAAACTCTCCACACCTCTTCGAATCCCTCGGCGTCGATAGTTCCCTTGATGAGCACCAGGTAGACGGCGATGAACATCAGGCACGACTGGAGGAGCGAACACATGTCATGTTTAGAGTCAGGATTCTCAGCCAGTATGAAGTTGAACCCCCAAATAATAAAGTGAAATGTCAAAAAAGCAGTTTCCTAGGAACGCGGTACTTTTTTGGAGAACTTTTGAGTGAACGCGTTCACTTTTGTAAACAAGGAAGTTCGTTTTCGCCACAAATTTTTCTCTAAAGTTAACTTGGCGAAAAAGTGAATTCACTCCTTAGTAATCTCGATTACTTTATAAATAATCTTGATCTTGCTCGACCTGGGAAATTTCAATCTCGCACAGCCCACTTACAGATACTAAAATCTTTCACTTACATTGTGTAGTAGGTACTTAAATATTTAAATAAAATTGAGTAATGTTAGTAAAACATGACGCTTCATGTTGTTATGTCTGTCCTGTTTTGATATTTTCAATTTCAACTATTCTCAATTTATCTATGCCTATTTGCTTGCAAAATCTATAATTATTATTGAAATGAAATTTAATTACCATTTGCCGCGCAACAAAATTGCAGTCATAACTTGCCATATTGTCCAGCCATAATTTGTAAATAAATTATGAATTATCAAACCTGTCTGTAAATTTACCAATAGTGCCACATCACCATTACCAACACTGTCAAAGATTTATGATACATGTATTATCTTTTATGTTTCATGCTCTACGATTCTATGTTTTATTTTTATTTTTATGTTTTATGTTCTATGTCTTTGTGACTGTTCTTTAATGTCAAAAAATTTATCATATCACACATGTGGAATCCTGTATTCTGTTGTTGATAAATAAATAATAATAATAATAATAATAATTATAATAATAATAATAATAATAATAATAATAATAATAATATTATTATTATCACTTGAATCATCACTTGAACCACAGAATCTACAAAACCCAATGCAGCATAGAATCACGGTGTGATTCCGCTGCATGAATGGATGTTTTGCCAATATGTTATAATAGTGTATTGTACTGTATTATAATATATTGTGAATAAAGACAATAATAATAATAATAATAATAATAATAATAATAATAATAATAATAATAATAATAATAATAATAATAATAATAATAATAATAATAATAATAATAATAATAATAATAATAATAATAATAATAATATTAAACCCTTGAATTGGAACTTTCATTACCCATGTCTGAAAAAAGGAACTTGTACTTTTAAAACATACTGAACTTTTAAAAAGATAATTTTAAAAAGGAACTTTCCCAACACTGCTAAAAATGCACAAAATAGAGTATCGAACCTCTCAGAATAGTCAATATCAGCGTTAAAAAGGCAGTATCATCGGCAGAATACGCAACTACGCCATGAAAAATGTTAAATTCATGTGAAGTTGGGATAAGTTGGAACTCTCATGTCTTGTCCATCTGATTTTCATTAAATAAGTAATTTTTTATTTAAATATTCACTGCCATTTCTTTGGTATTATACAATGAATCGAACATATGAGATTCAGAGTTCCTGGAGTGGACCATTGTCAGTCAGGGATCCAACAATCTCATTGGCAATGTACCGACTACCGAGTACCGATGAAAAGTGATCTTGGATAGTGAAAGAAAACATCAAAATAGCATTGAGGCAAAAGGAGTCCAAAATGCCGAGAAAGAAAGGCAGCATGGCAGCCTTAAAAGAGGCAATGTAATTTCTCAAAATGCCAAAAAAAGTCAATTTTTGGAATATAAAGGTATTTGGAATTGAAGCAATGAAACGGAATTATCCCTGATTTTGCCGGTCCTCAGGAGCATCTATTCAGAAATAGGCATTTCATGAAAATGCCTATACTATAATCATGATGTTGCTAGGATCTTATTGATTGTGATTGGTACCTAGGCTATAACTAAAGATGTACTCGTATTGTATAGGGAAATATTAGGCAGTTCAACTCCTGCTGCAGAACGCAGCGGCTTCAGGAATTAGTGGTGCACCACTAATTCCTCTAAGGCCTAACTCTAAGGTTTCCACTTTCATTTCACAAGAGGAAGGATCACCTTGCATATTGTGAGATTGTGAATATCTCGCTGAAGATGAAATGTCCTGTTGAATGACACACTATTAGAGAAAGAATTGCCCTTTGAAAAGCGTGGACCACAGTGTTCGATCTCTGGAAAGTTATACGCGATTTTTCACATTTTGAACTATAATTTTTATATTTTCTCATATCTGGGGGGTCTGGGGAGGGTCCCGGGCAGCGCAGATCCGTAAAAATGTTGAATTTCGCTGTAGAATTTAGAGCATTTGAACGCAATTTAAACACAAAATTATGGTCGATTTGACCATTAAATTCTTTCAATTACTACTATTTTCAAAAAAGACGATTATTGATTATTTTGTTTTTTATGATATTGATTCAACACAAATTGTCGGGCCCTCCTAAGCCCCAGCCCCCCTATACCCGCTACTGCGAGGGCTGCAACATCGAAGTTACGCCAGTGCTGGGTTGAGAGTGAGCCTCACCTGAAAGACGTCTGCGATGAGAACCGCCTTCATCCCGCCGATGGTGGAGTAGAACGTGCAGACGGTGCCGACCAGCAAGATGGCCAGCACGCGGTTGATCCCGGTGACCGCCTCCAGCGCGAGCGACGGAGCGTAGAGCACGATGCCCATGTACAGGATCAGATGCGCAGAGTACGCCAGGCTGGCGATGAGCCGCGTCGCAGGGCTGAACCGTTGCTCCAAGTACTATAGACAAGTAATATAGTTTAAGTACCAGATAGCTAGATGGGTGGGAGTCCATTTCAATAATTATGAATGGCTATAATAGCCAAGGAAGGAGGGGGTATACCCCCCACACCACAAAGGTGTAAAATTAAGAAGAACATACACCTAAAAATTTTTCATAGTGTAAAGAAAAAAAACCAATGCTTGGCAGGTTGGGGGCCGCGCCCCAACAATCCCTTAACCCGTAGCAAAGTGCTTTCCTTGCTTTGCCCCCTCCTTGACAGAAATCCTTCCGGTGCCAGCTTGATTCTGTCATTCCAAAAGTGTGCAATGCATAATCAAGAAATGGGCTTCCGGCCTTCTAACTCCGAGGTACAGATATTAATTAATGATTCTACATAGATGCAGGTAGCCAATACCTGTACGGCATTGTCCAGGTATTTAAATCATTTCTGAAATAGAATCTGATGAGTAGGCAACTTTCTATACATAGGTGATGTAGTTACGGCCTATCTCCCAGGCTCGTCCAAAACAATTCTTCCCCCTGTAGGGGTGTTGTCTACGAAATGGAATGCGCAGGACGCTTACCTAATATCGCCAATTTTCAGTAGCACCGTGTTACTGTAGCACGATCGGCTATTTATTTGCCATGGCGACAATGCTAATTCTTATGGCTAAAACTTTTAAAACTTACAAAAGTTGTGCTACAGTAACACGGTGCTACTGAAATATGGCGATATTAGGTAAGGGTCCTGGGTCCTCAAGAATATCAAGCAACATATGGTTTAGATTACACAAAAGGGTGAAGGACGAGCATACAAAACGAACATATGGTTGAGTTGAGAGCGCAGTGGAAGTTGACTGGCGGTGGACTTACCCCATAGACACTGGTGTTTTGAAGTCTGAAGAACACCGGCAGATAGACGTACGCGACGATCGGAGTTCCGACGCCGTAGCCGACATTCACTGCCCAGAACATGGTTCCTGACACAGAACAGTCCATCAGTCAACAGAGTACATCTCATAAGCTCGAGGTAAAACAATACAATTTGTAGAAACTAGGAAATGAATCTACAAATAAAATTAAAATATACTGCATTACAATAATTGCAAATTAAATTAGGGAATCAATTTTTTTTTTTAATTATTCAGGATAAATATAATTTTTCTGTGATATTTCTGAAATTAAAGGTGTTGATTTCAGACATATAAATTAATGAGGAATCAAAATGGAGAGGTCACAAAGAATGTGATAAATTGGTCTCTCTTTTCTAAAAATGAACATGTACGGGACATACTTTTCTACTCAAAAAGCAATTGTGTATCTGGGGGTGGACGGACCTATCCCTTCTGCCCAGAAAGTGTTTTGATTTGAAATATTTTCAACACAAAATGTTCTTGCAGTTTCTCAATAGAACACTCTCTTCTTGTGGAGAAACACGAGAGAAAAACATTAAACCTCTACACCATTATTTCGAAAGAATTTCGTATGCCATAGAAAAACTTTATTTTTTATTGGTTTCACAAAGAGGGGCAACTACTGGTTAATGCTTGACTAATTTTGAAAGGACCCTTTTCTCCATATTGGAGATATTTGATAATTCACTGCCACTGAAATGGAAAATTATTTCGGATGTCAGTGAAAAAATTACTTTGAGCAGTCAAATTTTAAACTTACTAGACACACGTTTTTAACTTACATGAGAAGACTATTACAATATTATATCTTGTTATTACTGTACATTTATTTGTTCTGTGCTGTTTGTTACTGTGAAGTATGCACTGAAGGTTAGTACAAAGTAACATTCAAGTCTTTTGCCAACAACATTACAATCGAGGAGGGTGCCATATTGAAAGTAATTGCTTGAAATAGTCTCCAAGATGGTGGCTGAGCATGCTCAGATTTACCCTGACAATGTGCATCGCATCTTACCAAGGCTGGCTACCTACTTGCCCCTCTCTGTAAGTATATGAATCTCTATGGTTTCACAATATAATACGTTCTGTAACTGCGTCTAATGATTATTTCTAATCGGGAAAGGAGTAACATGGAATCAACACAGCTAAGGGTAATGCCTGTAATCATCACCACATACCATAGTTGTAGTTCTCCGCGCTGGCACCGAGCAGTGTGATGGCCGATATGAAGCCCGCCATGAGAGAGAAGGCGACAGGAATGATGGACATGTTCCTGTCTCCCAGCAGGTATTCCTAGGAGCAACAAGTTAGCATTCATTCACTCGTCAGGTCGACACCGAGCAGTGTGATGGCCGATATGAAGCCCGCCATGAGAGAGAAGGCGACAGGAATGATGGACATGTTCCTGTCTCCCAGCAGGTATTCCTAGGAGCAACAAGTTAGCATTCATTCACTCGTCAGGTCGACACCGAGCAGTGTGATGGCCGATATGAAGCCCGCCATGAGAGAGAAGGCGACAGGAATGATGGACATGTTCCTGTCTCCCAGCAGGTATTCCTAGGAGCAACAAGTTAGCATTCATTCACTCGTCAGGTCGACACCGAGCAGTGTGATGGCCGATATGAAGCCCGCCATGAGAGAGAAGGCGACAGGAATGATGGACATGTTCCTGTCTCCCAGCAGGTATTCCTAGGAGCAACAAGTTAGCATTCATTCACTCGTCAGGTCGACACCGAGCAGTGTGATGGCCGATATGAAGCCCGCCATGAGAGAGAAGGCGACAGGAATGATGGACATGTTCCTGTCTCCCAGCAGGTATTCCTAGGAGCAACAAGTTAGCATTCATTCACTCGTCAGGTCGACACCGAGCAGTGTGATGGCCGATATGAAGCCCGCCATGAGAGAGAAGGCGACAGGAATGATGGACATGTTCCTGTCTCCCAGCAGGTATTCCTAGGAGCAACAAGTTAGCATTCATTCACTCGTCAGGTCGACACCGAGCAGTGTGATGGCCGATATGAAGCCCGCCATGAGAGAGAAGGCGACAGGAATGATGGACATGTTCCTGTCTCCCAGCAGGTATTCCTAGGAGCAACAAGTTAGCATTCATTCACTCGTCAGGTCGACACCGAGCAGTGTGATGGCCGATATGAAGCCCGCCATGAGAGAGAAGGCGACAGGAATGATGGACATGTTCCTGTCTCCCAGCAGGTATTCCTAGGAGCAACAAGTTAGCATTCATTCACTCGTCAGGTCGACACCGAGCAGTGTGATGGCCGATATGAAGCCCGCCATGAGAGAGAAGGCGACAGGAATGATGGACATGTTCCTGTCTCCCAGCAGGTATTCCTAGGAGCAACAAGTTAGCATTCATTCACTCGTCAGGTCGACACCGAGCAGTGTGATGGCCGATATGAAGCCCGTCATGAGAGAGAAGGCGACAGGAATGATGGACATGTTCCTGTCTCCCAGCAGGTATTCCTAGGAGCAACAAGTTAGCATTCATTCACTCGTCAGGTCGACACCGAGCAGTGTGATGGCCGATATGAAGCCCGCCATGAGAGAGAAGGCGACAGGAATGATGGACATGTTCCTGTCTCCCAGCAGGTATTCCTAGGAGCAACAAGTTAGCATTCATTCACTCGTCAGGTCGACACCGAGCAGTGTGATGGCCGATATGAAGCCCGTCATGAGAGAGAAGGCGACAGGAATGATGGACATGTTCCTGTCTCCCAGCAGGTATTCCTAGGAGCAACAAGTTAGCATTCATTCACTCGTCAGGTCGACACCGAGCAGTGTGATGGCCGATATGAAGCCCGCCATGAGAGAGAAGGCGACAGGAATGATGGACATGTTCCTGTCTCCCAGCAGGTATTCCTAGGAGCAACAAGTTAGCATTCATTCTCACATCGGCGGCGGCGTTAGATTTAATGTCAAAAGTTTAATTGAGGGCTCTCATTTTCAATAATAACTATATATTCAATTCCATTTTATTTTATTAAAATTTTTAATTAATTTGTTGTTCAAAATGTTAGATATATTTTTTTTCTTCAAATTTTCAGTTTAAGGTCCCTGTATATCACGTGACTTTTTAACCAAAAAGCTACACATTTTCTATTGGAAGGGTTCAGTTTAGTCAATGGTTTAACAAAGACTTCTCTCATCAGATAAGTTAGGACACATCTGTTGGAACTAATTCTACGCAGAAAAGAACTGCGAAAATAACATATTAGATGATTTTACTTCCTTGCACCTAAATATTCTCAAATCAAGACCTGAAGTTGAAGGAAATTCTACGAGCAGCCAGAACAGCAAACATTACTCTAATAAAAAGGCACATATGCATCACAAACCTGACGCAATGTGCAGAATATATAACATGCGCTCTTTCTTCCTCTTTCCAACGAAATGTTGAGATATTAATTATATCCACTATTATGAATGTAATGTTTAAACGAACAGCACTTGGTTTTGACAGTCTTCACACGCGTACGTATACACGATATCTGTATTGTTTTTATTTATTAAACCACTGCAAAAATAAATATTATTGACTGCAAATATTAATAAGCTCCAGTATGCAGTGAATTTTCTTCATAAATCACCTTGGATTATTCAACACGAACGATGTAAGGTATGTACTCATAGGTAACTATTTCTTTTGATCGGATGTAGAGAAATAAAGTCACGTGATATACAATGGCCACTCATTTTAAATGGTGGGAATTCTAAAAAAAACGCATTACGACGCATTAAATTTCTGTCTATCTGTCAAAAAAACTCGTTTTCCTTGAAAAACTACCATAAAAGATGCTGATGATATTTTTGTTTTTCGTGTTTTTTCGATATTTGTGGAAGTCTACAAGGTATGATTTGATTTGATTTATTTTTATTTTTCAAAATTGTCAAAATATTTTCAAAATATTTTTTTAAAAATGGGTCCCCACCTTGTGGATGCTCATGCATTAGTTTTGATAATTTCAAATTTACCTAGAGTTCTTGACATAGATAATCAAGATATTTGTATATAAATCGATCATCATCGATCATATTTCACAATCCCGTTGTAAAGCTGCCACGGAAGGTCACAATCTTAAATTTGCTCGCGATTTCAAGGGTAAGGCATTGTCTACTGTTTTGGGTGAGATTAATTATCTCTTATCGTTATAGGCCCATCTTTTGAAGTAAAATAATATTATATCAATCTCTTGTTATCAATGTTGATATAAATATTCGTCATGTTTCCTGTTATTATTGATGAATGAAAACGTGAAACTGTCAGCATAATATGTGCATGGCAGATACCTGGGCTAAAGATTCTTCGAGCAAGGAGCATGATACCTTAGAAAGTAGGGTTGTTGCTATGCTCTGACATAGTGGTTTTAACTTCTTTTGTAATGGCGTTACAGGACTTGCAGTCCTACCGCCGCCTGAACAACTCTACTCCATTGACGATGCGGCATTATATAGGAGGTGAAGTTGGTTGAGGATTCGTAACTTAGGGATGTTAAGCGAGTGAGTAGTTAGCTCCCTGCGCCCTGCTGATTTTTAACGTCCCATCCCAAGGACGGTGTGGCACGGGCCTCCACAACCCGCGCCGTCGAGAGACTGATAACAAGTGGAGGGATGTCGTTACACTATAACCCCCAACCATCCCAGTCTCTCTGGCCCAACGGTAGCATACTGGCAAGCCAGAGTTGAATGGCCACCCATCTGGTATCCAACACACCAGCCGTTGGGTTACTTATTAATTACTTTATAATTTAAAAAGAAATTACTAAATACTTAATACTTAATTGTAATTAATTCTTGGCCCATAATATTGGAGCCAGGGGTCTGTTCAAAAAAAAATACTCCCAAGGCGCATTCGCATCAATACGAATTTGAGATACTTAAATTATCATGTTTTATTCATTGTTTTTAGTTGAGGTTGACATAGCCTAAGCCGAATCATTTTCAGCCATTCTAAGACACTGAATTTCCAAAAATCACTGCGTGGCAATTTCTACACGTATGAACATAAGTATGAAGCATATGAACAATGGACATTTTTGTTTTCATGCAATAATGACCCAAAATCATTTTCTACCCATCCTAAGAGAGCTGGAGTTTCAAAAATTCGCTGCGCAGCATTTTCTACGGGAATTTTCTGAAGCATTCGCATGATTGATTTTTTTCCGATTTCCTTATTTTAAATCTTCCTATGACAGCTGATATAAAACAATCGCTGCCAAGAATGTTCGGACTTAAAGGTCTGCGCACGCAGGACTCTCATCAATACATATTATATCTCATGTTGCGCATCGTTCCATACAGATCCCTGAGTCAAAGAAACCAGTTGATGTATTTAATACAATATGTATTGATTAATTACATGAGTTTATTGATTTATCTAATGATTTTGGTAGTATTACTTATATAAGGAATGTTCTTATCACAGCAAATACCTACCTACATAATTTGACATGAGAAATACCCATCATAGTTTTACTCTTGTAATTGGATTATTAAGGTTTAGCGACAAATATCGTTAAACTATTTATGAACTTGGACATTTGGGGGCAAGAATTGATTTGCTAACTTCCAAGTTTGTAAAAACTAATTTAGAATGGCAATTCGTCTCCGATGGTACCTATACACACCAGTGACAGGACGTGGATGGAAGATGGAGGATGTAACTTACATCTGTTGTCTTCTGCTTGCCTCCAGAGAAGCGGTAGTAGATGCCGATCGACGCCGATATGGTCAGCATGACGCCGAGCACGACGTAGTCCCACACCAGTAGCGTCTCCATCGCGCTGTTGTTCTTTCACGTGCTGTTCCCTGCACAATCCCCTCAATCACGTGCTGTTCCCTGCACAATCCCCTCAATCACGTGCTGTTCCGTGCACAATCCCCACAATCAGGACCAATTCCGTGCACAATCCTCCAAATCACGGTCAATTACGCGCACAATCCCCACAATCACGACCAATTCCGTGCACAATCCCCACAATCACGACCAATTCCGTGCACAATCCCCACAATCACGACCAATTCCGTGCACAATCCCCACAATCACGATTAATTCCGTGCACAATCCCAACAATCACGACCAATTCCGTGCACAATCCTCACAATCATGAGCAATTACTTGTTCAGTCGTCATAGAACGTGTCCCAAGTTTGACCAATTACTTATCACTAAGTCCAATTCAGTTCTATATCTTCATAACCGCATCTAATTCCGAGCGAAATCCTTGCCAGACTGTTATCAGATGGTGGAGAATATTGTGCTTGCTACCTTGTAAAAGTTACGCCCACCTAGATGTCCCATGAGGGGTTAACCCCGATAGCATTTGTACACCAATAAAACATGCTATCTTCAGATTATCCCAAGTCAGCTTAATACATACATTTTGTGTGATTATTTCTTTATCTTAAGGTTATTGATTGTATTTCCAAAATGTAGATTCAGTTTGTTGGATCATTTATTAGTTAATTGTGGTGTTACATTGTGCTCTAATCGCCTCGGTATCTTATTACATTCGAGGGTTTACATTCATGGTTTCGTGGTATTCCAAATAAAAATGTTAATCGTTTACCTGAAAGCAGTATAAACACGTAATATCTATTATTAGAGTGGCCGTGTTTATTCGAGAAAATAAGGAACACAACTGACCTCTGGTGGATTTTGTGGTACTAGGTAAATGGCGGCTATCAAGGGCGCATTTGCATAAATATAAATACAAATATTTGATATAGTTGTTTGTTATGGCCAAGAAAGTAAATGTATAGCTAAATATCAATTTAATTTGTTTTTTGTTTTTCACTGCTTTATGGAAACACGAAATGTAAAAACAAACAAATTAATATGTGGACCTGATAGTAGCCATCTTGCCAGAAGTGGCTCCATCACGTATCACTTATTTGTGGAAATTGATCGAAGAAAATAAAATAGCAAAGAGCGTGCACCTATAAATTTATAAAGGTGGATTCACACGGCCGTTCCAAACTTCGAGTTTGAAACTCAAGTTGCCGAAGTTCCAAATCACCGTTCCAAAAACCTTCGTGTGAACTATGAAAGTTTACTTCGAGTTTGAAACTCAAGTTTGCCAAAGTTCGCAATCGCCGTTCCAAAAACTCCCGTGTGAACTATGAAAGTTTCAAACTCAATCCTCACAGTTCGAATCTTTTCATAGTTCACACGAAGATTTTTTTTTTGATTTTTTTAAGGTGGATTCACACGGCCGTTCCAAACTTCGAGTTTGAAACTTAAGTTTGCCGAAGTTCCGAATCGCCGTTCCAAAAACTCCCGTGTGAACTATGAAAGTTTGAAACTCAATCCTCACAGTTCGAATCTTTTCATAGTTCACACGAAGGTTTTTGGAACGGCGATTCGGAACTTCGGCAAACTTGAGTTTTAAACTCGAAGTTTGGAACGGCCGTGTGAATCCACCTTAATACATTTTGATAACTACTAAAACCATTTCAAATGTTACCTGAGTTTCAAAATTTTCTTATTTTTTTAATTTAAAAATTTGTATTGCGATTTACGCAATTTTGATTGTGCATTAATTAATGTATGCAATATTTTGTACATACATGTATGTCGAAGTGCATCTATTTCTGATCTGATTTTTCAGGGACTTTGCAACAGGAGTGCTATACTATCTAAAAGCACATACAAACACATAATATACTGATGTTGAAACCTCGGTTTGCAACTAATTTAATACGGGCTTCAGGTGTATCTACCCAAGACATTGGACTATATTTAGTTTTCTGACAAAAGAAGTTGAATTGTTTTTCTTCACTAAGGCCGGATATTACCGAAGTTAAATTGTGCCATATTAACTAACTTTTGGATTAAATTCAACTGTTTCAATCATTTTGAAGTATCTGATTGGCTGTGCTGCCAATTTAATATATTGTGATGCGATCTGTGAAAAGGGACCTGTGGGTGAAAGAGTTAGTTTGCTGCAAAATGCAATATAGTGCAGTCCATAAACCGAACAATAGTGCAAATAGTGATAGAAACATGAAAATTTGAGTACTTACTAATTTGACCATGAGAAATCCAAAAATTTATGGCCCCAAGCTGAATTCCTGCAACTTTCGGAGTTATTAACTAATTAAATTAAACAACTAAATGTCAAATGACAAAATAAATTGGCGACTTTTTGGAAATTTTAAAATTGAATATTATATATAATTGTTATTTAAAATATAAACCGTCAATTATTTCATAAAAATTTGATTAATGGACCACTAGTCATTATCTTGCTATGTGACATCACGAATAAAACAGATGACAGAAGGATGTGGGCTGTGACCGTCAAGAAGGCTGTGACAGCACAGTAATCAATAGTAATCAAATAGCAAAGAAATTCAACTGTCTTTCCCACACACATTTGATTGGCTGTTTCTCCCACTATATGGACAGTGCTGCTCTAGTGTGAGTAAAGAGAACTATTATTCTACATTGACTCCTCCCATCACCATTGGTCCATTCTTACTTCAATTAAATAATTAAGAAATTAAAATCAATCTTCAAATCCTTAATTTGGTCTTTCATTCAAAATCTAGAAGGCCTGATTCAATCAAGGCACTTATAATTATGTGTTTGAATTACTTGAAAACAGCATGTAATTTGACAATTTTACTAAAAAGTATGACTTAATTATTAATTTCTCCAAAAGTTGCAGCAATTCAGCTTGGGGCCATACATTTTTGGATTTCTCACGGTCGAATTAGTAAGTACACAAATTTTCGTGGTTCTATCATTATTTGTACAATTGACCCCTAAATTGCGGTTTATGGACTGGACTAATGTGTGTTAAAATGGCTATTTCATCGATTTTCGGATTATGGCTTTATTACCTAGTGGTGTTTTCTTCGATCTCTGTGAATACAAATACTAAAAAAAAAAAAATCTTAAAAAAATATAAAAAAAATACAAATAAAAAATAAAAAAAATATAAAAGTTTGTTGCTTTTTTAAATTTTCAAATTATAAAAATTTAAAAATATATAACTTTCTTATTTATTATCAGAATTTAATAATTTTTTTATGATTAAAACCTAATTTTTTCCTCATTCCAAAGAGCTAAAAAGCTGGAAATCACCCACACCCACAGGTCCCTATTCACAGATCGCATCACATATTATATTTAGTTAATCCGGCTCAGATTAACTTCGGTAATACCGGCACTAAAAGGCATAAAAAAATAGATATCTAGAATAATATGTGAACATTTTCTGAAACCTCAGCATCCGATAATTTCAGGTTGTATTAATCAATTTTCAAATTTCTCTACGAAAACTTAAATTTAAAAAAAAAATATGAAAACGATTTTTATCGTTTACTGCACGAATCCCACTGTCTGCAGACCAACAACTCGTGTGCAAATGTATATACCTAATAAGTTTGCTCGTTACACGACTCGCTTACGAACGCGGTCTCCTGCCGGTATTACAGTGAACGATACTTTCTTGTCCCAAGATGTCTTATGAGGAAAGAAACACAACTGAACAAAGAATTTGACATTTTGTAACTTTATAAGCAGAAGGGAAACATCTCGACAACGTCCTTCACTTGAATTGCGTAAGATTAAAGCGCCTTCTGGATGAGGTAGATGTATAAAAGTGAATGACATACAAACCTAATTTTCCTCATTTTTTACCACAAGATCAAGGCAATCTGCCAATCAGAGACGTTCTATCTGGTTTTACAATGTGTGTGCGGTGTTTCCTGTGAATAGCGTGTATAAGTCTCCTCTAATCTCACTCTATCCTTTAAGCCCGCAGGTTACGTGTGACAATGATAATGATAGTGATGACAGGTGTCACTCAACCGGGATTATGCAATGATTCTGATACAGGGTAACAGGATATGCTATCAGTCAATGCTCGCGGTGATTGCTTCAGTTATTGGGAATTGGCTCATTATGAAGACAAACAAATAACAATACGTAATGCAATAATGTGAAATATTGATTTAGGCACCGAGATAGGATTCGATTGATTTTTCGAAGTATAATCATAGGTTTTAATACATATTTTTATTACCTTGGGCGATAATTATAATTACAATTAATAAAAGAAAGAAGAAGATAATATACCAGGAACCAACTAGTAAAACACAAATTATTGAACAGAGACACTGGTATTGTCAAGTAAAAATAAAACCGGACTCTTTTTTTTTTTTTACTTGACAATAACAGCGTTTCTGTTCAATAATTTGTGTTTTACTATAATTACAACTTGATTACAACTTCGTCGATTCACGCTTAAGAAATGACTTGAGGATGATTGGAGGATGATAATCTGTACTTCATAGGTAGAAGGCTCGAAGTCCATTTTCCATAATTCTGTCATATCTATCAATACGGTTATTTTGAGGTATTCTCTTACAAAATACTCGCACGTGACATTAAAAATATGATGGGGTGAAGGTAGAATTACTAGTTTTGTGAACTCATCTCATGAATCATTGAAGTTTACTTCTAATGTTGTGGTCTTTTGCACTGACACCACCCTGGACCGACACGGAATTTTTGTTTACAACCGTTTCAGCTCCTAAACATTGTCATAATTGACAACCAATTTTCACTGTCAAACTGTAGACCTGAAACAACAGTATATGAGACCGGACTCCACACTTGACTGATTGCGACAACTCTACTCGAAGGTAAACACTGGAAAAAATATTTCCTAAATATCGTCTTAACTTTTGAACCATTCAAAATATGAAAAAATTGGAAAATAATTAACAATTCTGATTTTTAGGTTGACCTAAGACCACAAACACCAACCTATAAACCCCAACTTATAATACAAAATAAGTGCCCCAACGATCGACATAAGGACAACAATGAAATAGGAAATTAAATCGGGAAAAAATTTCACTAATTCTTCAGCTTTGAGTCCAGTTTGGGCTCAAATACTGTGTTTATCATGATCGCTGGTTTATCAGCATAGTCGTCTAACACATTATACATCATTTTAATTATTCAAAAGCTATGAAGATATTAAGGAAATATTATCTCCAGTTTATCTTTCAGTGCAGACGTTTGTAAAATAAAATAATGTATAATGTACATTATATTACACTTGTACTTTATTTTATTGTCATTTGCAATTGAATTTAGTAGCCCTGCCGACAAGCCATTGTTGATAAGATAAGATAAGATAAGATAATTCTTTATTTGACAATGACAATTTTGACAATTTGACAAATGAGTATACAAACATCAAACATCATTGTGCAAAATGGCGGGGTTCGTAAATATTTACGGTCTTCCACCCAAACCATTCTAAAACTAGGGAACTATGAGCTAGAGAGTATAAACTTTATTTAGGTAGCCTAAAATATTATGTGATTGATTATTAATTATAATATAACTAACCTAAATGTTTTAGTTAACTAACATTTTCTAACTGAAGTTAGAATCAAGGGTTGACATTGGATTCATGAATAAATTCATCAATGCTGTATAAAGGATGGTTAATTAAGTAGGATCGTAGGGAGGAGCAGAATGAGTGGTAGGAAGGGGCTTCTCTGATTCGGGCAGGAACTCGATTGTAGATTGCAGAGCAGAGGTATTGGGGGCTTTTCTGAAAAAGTGCCCGTGAGTGTGTTGAAATATGAATATCATTAGTCGTACGTGTCCAGTCGTAGTCCAATTAGTCGGATTGGATTTAGCGTTTGTTGAAATATATTTCATGTACATAATAAAAATATAAATAAAAAAATATACATGATTAAGTTGTGGACAATATTTTATATTTATTTTTAATGGGCCATAATGTCA
Organism: Leuctra nigra; assembly: GCA_934045905.1. Lineage (NCBI taxonomy): Eukaryota > Metazoa > Arthropoda > Insecta > Plecoptera > Leuctridae > Leuctra > Leuctra nigra. Next base: position 6,759,003 of record OW203766.1, on the reverse strand, counting down.
ACATGAGCAAACGAAAAAAGCAAACGAAAAAAGCAAACGAAAAAAGCAAACAAACAAACAACACTAATTTCGTACATTTCTTCAAATAGAACAGTTTTTATTTTCTGTAATATCTCGTTTACACACATGAGCCAGCCTCCTACTTGGAAGTAATCGTATGCGTGGCTTATGTAATGCGTGGAGGCGTTGAATATCAAGGTCTGCACAAGGATATGTACTTGCTACAAGGCACACAACGTTTAGCTGTAGTTAGTACTCGGAATAATCTCATATCTTGGCGGGTTTTGTGAAAAAATCAACCCCACGGTCAGCCATGATGGTTGAGGACATGGCCATTGTATAATGTCGAATGGTAAAGAATTGAAGATGTGAGAAAACTATTTTCTATTCTCAAGCGCTGTGACTAATATTAATTTGAATTCATTCTATTCCTACTAACGAGGTATGTGACATGGCCTTTGCTGTTTCTTGGATAACAACGAGAGTCTACACGATTTTATTTCTAAACATTAATGAACTGATGAATAAAATAGTTTGTAATGAATTAACAATATTATGACGAGAAACAGAGATGTACACTCAACAAAACAAAATTAATGATCGCGCAAATAATCTGATTGACTGAAAAATGTTATATTGCACCATCAGAAGACATAGTATGCAATCTCCTCGTCTCACTATAGTTGGTGACCTCTCATTTCAATGATATTAAAAATTGCATTTTTTTTTTTTTTTTTTTTTTTTTTTATTTAACAATCACACAATACAATTATACAATAAAAAGTAAACTGATTGAACTGACTAAATTGACTGTAAATTGATTGTATTGGAACCTGACCAGAAATCATTCAAATGTATTCAACGATTATTTTTTCATTTTCGAGGTGTGCCTATATGGTTTGTATCTAGAGGCACATTTTTTAGATTTACGTTTTAAGACCGTTTGCATTGTATAAAACTTGTAAAAGTTGACAATTATTTCTTAGCCTTAATTTTTTTTTTTACTTTTTTAAACGATGAAAACGTACCTACAAAATTGATGAAACGTGAAAGAAATGGATTGGCTGAAATAATTTTGATGTCATCGTCCGATGAAGTCTATGCTAACTCATCATCTAATTCTATGTGAGCTCTCATTTCATTGATATTAACAAGGATTGCTTGTCATGGAACCTGACAAGCAGCCAATTCGTTTCGTTCAAATACCGTTTTATGATTTGTTGAGTGTACATGGTTTGAAAACGTGAATCTGAAGAATTGGCCCGCGGAGCTGGCAGTCATGTAAGACAGTCTGAAGGTGTATAGCACATGGACAATACCAGCAATATGTCCTGAAGAGTGTTTTTTATTCTCAATGTGATACGCTAAATGAAGGGTAGTTACAAGGGATTCCCACAGCTTTCTCGACTGTCACTTCATTCTCTGACTTGCTAATATTAGCTGTTAGCTCTGGCTGTTAATCTGGCTGTGCTCTGGGCTGTTAATATTAGTATTATTATGGACAGATATACTGTCTGATAAAATATAATATTTTAAAAACTAAGTACTTACACGTTCTATGAGTGAAAAGCGTCAATGCGTCAACGCGTTCAATACTTTAATTCCTTCATATTCATAGAAAAGCCTCACAAAGCAATTGTTGTAATCTGATTTGTCAACATTTTTTCAGTTTTCCCTAATTAATCATTACCTTCGCGTATAATCAGAACAGAAGCATCGCAGATGACGTAAATCTGTGTTGTTGATGCGATACACAGGGAGTATCAAACGGCAAGGCTCTCAGCAGAATCTGTTTACCCGGTATAGATTTCACGTTCTTCCACTGTTGCCAAATATAACACACTTAGTTTTAATCGGGAAAATATTCTATTAATTAACGAATACAGAATGTTTCTCTGATAAAGCTGACATTTTTTACGTGACAATTATAAATTTATAAAATACATTAATGAAAAATAATATGCATTAGAACATATTTATCACATAAGCTACAGTAAAACCGATTAAATGTTTTTAATTGTTATTTTAGGGTTATTTGACGTCACATTGTTCTGAAATTTATGACGACAGATATAATGATGATGACGGTAGGAAGGAGGCGGTCATGGCTTATTAGTAGGGAACCATCCCAGCATTTGCGTCTCGTCTGAGAAAAACAGTTATAAGGTCGCAGGAATCGAGCCCAGAGCCTTCGGATTGTACATACCTACACTGTGTTTCACATTTAGCTGTCCGATAAGATATTTTGAATACCCCTTGTCCGAGAGAGAGGGATGGTCTCGGAAGACCGCGCGATCGCTCACAGCGACTGAGGGATGGACAGGAAGCCGGTTATTTGCAACATTAGGGGCCACGTCTGGCGGACAGCTAAATGTGAAACGCAGTGTTGTGTAAATACAGCCTGAACCAACTTGCACAGCCCCATCAAATTTTATTTATGAATTTTATAAGTGTTATTAATTTTTATGAGTAAGTAGGTATGTCATTGATAATAGGGAAGTTAGATGAAATTGTATTTCAGGAAATTGGTAAATTTGTAAAATATAATGAAAAATAACAGCTGTAGAGTAAATAAATTGTAAATAGGTAACTGTGAAAAACACAGTTAAAAATGTAATATGTATATAAAAATAAAATTCAAGTCCACGTGACATTTGGCGAGAACAACAGTGAGTGCAATTCCGATGTATTTCCCACCCAAGTACACAGCAATGTGTTGCCACAGGGAAGTGTTTATTGCAATGACAACATACATCATAATGACGTCTATGTCGATAACTGTTTACAATAAGATGAATTCTAACTACATTTTGTCCATCGATTCTTTGAAATCTATTCCACAACAATATAATATAATATCTGTGTTCATAATATAAGGAGGTATAACTATTATTCTGAGATATGTTTACCGTGAAACTTGTATTGTTTTGATAATGATTTGACATAAGTCTTACGGACATAATTAACATTGTTCTTCAGATTAAATACCCTGCATAAAGTATAGTAAGCCCTACAGGTATTATCAATACAATATATGTGTTAGTGAGTTGTCGTCAATAGTTATGTTTTTATGTTTTTTATGGTTTATGTTTTTTTGTTTTTAAACTATACAATAATATGTGTTTACAAGTGGGGCTTCTATAAGCTTTTATTAGTTTTAAAAGTGCAACAAATGCAAGTGAAGTTGAGGGTGCCTCAACTCTTTTCCCAGGGTGGACCCAACTTATTTTTAATTTTAGTAAAAACTGGTTTCAAATTGTGTAAAACCCAAAAGCACAAAATTCATTCTTGATATTCAAGATTCCAGACCCACGATGACCCCCTCCTCGTTGGTCTTGGGGGCGGAACCCCTCCCCGACAATATCTGAGCTTCATCCGCTGATAAGCTATGATTGCCAGTCCATCTTGAGCGACACCTTTGTTTAATAATTTATCAACAAACCTCCTCGTTAAATAACACAATATAGTTTATCAAAATGAAAAGTGCTGTCACAACGTTGGAGTTTTCACATGTTTGAAATGATCAGAGAGCATTCAAATAGGTGCAATCACTGCCGTCGATATACAATGATAGCCAACCACCAAGAATTTGTCATAGGAAAGTTAGCGAAATGTAAGTCTAATCAAATGAATAATATATAATGTCACCGATTCCAGTCAACTGTGGCATACATACGTCCTTCTTCTATAACAAAAATGCACACGCAATTTCCTTAACACTGATACTTCTGCACTTCTATAGGTTATTATATAGACTTAGTTATCCTTCTCCTCCTCCTCCTCCTTCTCCTCCTACCCCCCCCCCCCCCCCTCCCTCATTCCGAGTTACTCTGCAATTGCGAACATGTATCGTGGGCAATTTCCTCGTTGCAAATTCAAGATTTTACAACGGGGATTTCTCGATGAGTCTGAAATCTGCAGTCAGTCCACTTTCCTCTCTGTTCCATTCAATTGCCAAATGATAGAATGTTGTAGTTTTAATCCATTCAGTCACTGATGCATTTGTTTTCACATGGCGTATCGTGTCATCAGAACATAAAACAATTGGGAGAAATAAGAATTAAACACTGCAATAGCTTCTTTTGTTTTACATCACCAATGAAAAATTTTAGATTAAAATTTAGCATGAGGGCGGACATTATGTTTGCACGTTTAACATGTCAGATTTATAAGTGAAGGTTTATAAGTTTTTGGATTTTAGTAAAGGGAGTAATTGACCAATGTAGGTGGGCGTTGCCTTATGAAAGACAAAAGCATTACCATGGTAACTCCAGAATTATTAGAAAATAACAATTTTTCATTCAAACAAATGAAATTCAGAAAGATCAAAGAAATAGCTCACACGTGTTAATCTAGTTTAATTTATCACTTGAAATAGTACAATCGATATATTTAAACTCATATAAATCATGTTTGATGATATGCTGGACAATTATTACAGATGCTACAACAAAACAAATTATATTTTGCCAGGTATGTTGCCAAAGCGTTTTACTTTTTAATGGCGTCTGTCACTGGATAGTTTCGTCAACTTAAAAAGGCTATTCCTCTCTTATGAGAAGTTAATTAAGACTGAACAATATTCAAGTAGATAGCTTAAAGCAATACTATTATTAACGGCAATTTGTTGATTGTAAAACTGTTAAATTCTGTACGAATTCAACATTATTCTAATAATATCATGTGTACAATTTGTTGTGTATATAAGCTCTTTGGTTGTGACCAAACATTGACTTTTGTTTTATGACGTCGTAGTTTGGTCAGATCTACATTGGTCAATAGACCACATTTTAAATTATCTAGATAGCTCTGCTTTTCAAAAAATTTCATATGCAGTACCGTGATCCTCATATCTATTCATGTTATTATCCATTGTTGAAAAACACTAATAGATATGAGGATCACGGTACTGCATATGAAATTTTTGGAAAAGCAGAGCTATCTAGATAATTTAAAATGTGGTCTATTCATATGCACATATATTCTCCAGAGCCTACCAAAAGCCCAGCTATGACAGTTTTTCTGAATTGTGCCAAAAAGATGGCGTAAACAACGAATGATATCACATCACATCATATCATGATCATATACACATATGAAACACATTGCATATGAATGATATCATGATATCATGATATCGTGATATCATGATTTCACATGTTCAACTATGAATTTATTTTATTTTATCAAGCCAAGATTCTAACACAATGTTAGGTCATGGAGGTGCGCGAACCACCAACTATCTTGGGCATCTACTTCTAAGTCTGGAGCCGACTTGCCAGGTCCGACACCCCTCCTCTATCTCCGTCTCTTCGTCTTCTTCTTCCTCTTCCTCTATTGCTGTTTTCTTTTCTTCATCCTCCCTTTTTTCAACCAACCCCTTCCATCTATCCACATCCTCCCACCATTTTTCGTCTCAAATCACATTCCAATTTTCTCCTCTTTCTTCCGCATGAATAAACAATATGAATATGATTAAACAATATGAACAATGTGAATATGAATATATGAATATAACAATATGAATAAACAAATAAATCACAATAAAAGGAAGAAAAGAAAAGAAAAATATAAAAAAAAATTAGATGATCAAAAAAAATTATTAAATTGAATAATCTCAAAAAATATATTAAAAATATAATAATCTTAATATGCATTTCGGTTAGTAGTAATGACAAGTTCAATTATAATTTATAATACCGGTTACACTTAGTACCTATACAGCCGGAGACGTTTACCACTCCACACAAATATATAACAAAAAGAATCAGTGCCGGCTTGGCTAAGTTCGTCATTGTCATTGTCGGATAATGATGATTTAATCTGGCCAGAGACTTAGCTGAGGCCTAGCGAATGGGAATTGCACTGTTGTTCAAAGTTTCTTTTTTTTAATTTTGTCTTCCCACTAAAGAATTATAAAAAAGGTCCATTTCAGCCTCATATACTAAATATTGCCACATACTAGAGTAATTTATGACCTCTGGTACGTCCTCAAAGTGTTAAGTAAGTAAGATTTCGTAAAATAATCATATTTAACACTTTGAGGTCGTAACAGATGTCATAAAGTACTCCAGCCTGAGGGAGGGTAAATGCCAAAATACAATCACCAATATAATTCTGTAACACCGCAGAAATGTGGATTTTCTTTGCTCCTCTATTAATATTAGGTAAGGTGGAGGTGGTGTCAGAAAAATAGCAAAAATTAGCGTGGAAAATAGGAATTCAAAACAGAAAAGATTTTTCGCTGCTGCTTTCCACCACCAGACACCGGCCTTGCTTATCTAAAGGGAACGCAGAGGAAGCGACGTAGAAAGGATTACGCAGCTGTTTTTGAGACAGCTCTTCCTTCGCAGGCGGTGGCCATGATGGAGGTCCAGGTTCGTTGACGACTCCAATGTTTGGATTATTTGAAGTATCATCATCATAGAGACTAAAGAGCACAGATTCTTTATTCTATGGTATCACATGGCATCACAGGAAAACGCTCTGTGTAACGCGTTGATGAGCGAGCCTTCGTATTGCATGCGCATTGATATGCGTGTGCAAGTTTATTCTAGGCATTGGAAAGAGCCGAAACGAAATGCTTCAATAAATATTTGATAAATCAAATCAATTCAATTTGATAAAATATCTGAAATTTCCTACAAGAAACTTGACAAATATTTCCAAACAAACTAAAATGTCCGTAAAAGTCAATAACCTTTGAAGTTAACGACATATTGGTATGAAAATTGACAAAACACCTAAAATGTTGGTCCTGATGACCAAAATTTTAAGTTGTTCTGATCGGTCGTGCCAGTTAAAGTCTGCTCGCAAACAGCTATCAATCTTGTTATATTCCTGATCAATACACCGCCTTCTGCAATGTTCTCCTTATCCCTATCCAGAACAGCACTAAGAGTCGAGATGAATCTCTCGGGTGCAGCTTGCAGACTCCAGACCTATTTATTGCACATGCGCACATACCGTTCAGATTGAATATGATGTATTCAATCAGTGCCGTAACTAGGGATTTCGGCGCCAGGTGCAAATATTAATTTTGGCGCCCCCCCCCCCCCCCCTCAACCCCACCTCCCCAGAAAACGGTATACCCAACTCAGACTAGGACAAACCAAAACTTTGGTTGTGCACAAAACAAATAATTATGCAAAACAGTGGTCAAACATTTCCACGGCCCTTGACAATGACAGCAACGGGGGGCCTGGGGGGGGACCTCCGAACCATATGCGGGTCCAGGGTCCTAAAACGGATTTTTTTTATTTATAGGAATTTAATGGGTTTTAATCATTTCTGACGTTCAATTTCACTGATTTTTTTTTCAGCAGAATAATTTTTCAAAACTAGGTATTTCAAAATTTTTTAAAGGGCGTATTAATTTGTGAAGGGGGGGGGGGGGTTCAACCTCTTGAGTATGACTGAAATCATCACCGACATCAACCATGCCCCGCAGGGCGTTTTGTGTGTTTTTAATACGCAAAAATTAATTTTGGGTGCAAAATAGTCATTACATAAAAATTTTGCTTCCTGGCGCCCCCTTGTTGGCGGCGCCCTGTGCTGCCGCACCGCCCGCACACCCCTTGTTACGGCCCTGTATTCAATAGACACCGATCGAATCATACACTCGATATACGATTCACATTCTTGTATTTGTAATGCGTTGTTTTTAGAAGGGAATAGGTTTATGAGAAAATTAGCACACAATTGAATCACTTACAAATTTAATTACACAAGTGAATACAAACAAATAAATATATGAACTATTGGTTGAACAATATAAAAGAATAATCTTAAAATATGTCTCTGACAAGAACCGAGTAATTCGAACATCATGTGAACAGGTTAGATGACAGGTCAGGTCAGGTTCACTTCAGTTACAAAAGTATGTACAAAATCACAGAAAAGAAATTTACTGCGCTCTACGACGACGTGTTTTCGACCGCTGAATGAGCGTTTTCGCCAAACAAGACAATAAGAAAAAAAAATCGAACGAGAGAGCTTGATAAACGGTTTATTTGGCGAAAAAGCTTATTTGTAAGTCGTAAATCCAGCGCATACAAATTAGAACTATATTTCTATTGCAAGAAATAATTTGGTAGCGATTTTAACAATTTTGTTAAAATTTGCATTGTAACAATGCAAATTTGATCATGACTTCTAAGTAGATACAAGGAGGGAGGTGAACAGGGAATTCTCCTCAGATTTTAATTTACTTTTAATTAATTAAATACAATACTAGATATTACAGGAAGACCAACAGTATATAACAGGTCTCTGAAATAAATGTGTTTCAATTGTTATTAAGGCTTGAAAGTATGATTTTATTTGGCGGGCTCTGAATGCCTCCAAGCGATCTGTGATTGGATGGCGTCAGAACCTAGATGATAAGCAGTGAGACCATCCAAAATAGGGCTAACCGAAGCATTTCCCTGTGTTTATCCAGTTTGTGTTCTCTTCAAATGCATTAGATCCATCAGATCCATGCATCAAATTCATTAGAACCGAATTAAAACTGCATGCAGGACACTTGGCTATCTAGGTTCTGACGTCACAGCTGGGAAAGATGGCGCATGGTCGTTTCAAATCTCCATTCGGACAGCAAAAGTTTGTACTAACATAACTCAATAACAAGTAGATCTAAAAATATAAAAAAATACTGTTGTATTTCTTTAGAAGCTGAGGATCTATTTAAAATTTAATAAAAACTGAGGAGAATTCCCTACTATATCAGAGGGGAGGGATTTAACCCATTCTTCACCTTCCTGCGCCTGGTTAGTGTTATGCAGTTGTTAAGCAGTGAAGAACCTAACAAGAACACGAAGTTCAGGTGATGAAAATGTTCAATCGAGTTTGCTAACAGCCTCATGCTCTGCAGAAGTTGCGTCCGCTAGTAGATATTTGCGGATGTCAGTCCTCAACACCACAAGACCGTGAGCTAATAACCTTATGGACGGAATCCAGTAGACTCTGGTCACTTGCGTCGATAAATCTGGAAAATATTTTGAGCATGAGGCTGTTAAGAAGAACTTCCCTCCAATCACCACTTCTTGAGCTTCCCGTCGTCATCGTTAGAGACGGATCCGACGACGATGCCGTCGTGTTTGTTCTTGTCGACGTCGTCCATCTCCTTCATGATCTGGTCCTGGACGTCTGCGTCCCTCTTGTCGACGTCGTCAGCGATGGGTCCGACGGAGACGCCCTGGATCTCATCCATGGCGTCGTTGTCCTTGGCAACCTCGCTCTTCCTGTTGTCGGACTCGACAAGCTCCGTGTGCGACGCCTGCGCAATAGAAGTTCATTTGTTATTTGACACTATGATCAAACTAACATACAAGATAGTGAGTAAGATGACAAAATTAACACACACTTAAGGTCCATTCAGACGAGTGATTGCATGAAATTGATTGGCCCAACTGTACAATAAGTTTCATTAGATGTGCGAGATTTTCCAGTTCAGAAGACAAAGTATTCAATCACACGGCCTTGCCTGCTTCAGAGGCGTAGGAACTAGACTAAAATGACTAAAATGATCACATCTGATTGGTCAATGACACCGATCAGCAATCGTGATCCCGATTCGATCGGTAATTGGTAAGAATTGGATGATCGGCCAGTTCACACGCGCAAATCCAATAAAACTTATGATAGAATTATACCAATCACTTTCATGCAATCAACCGTGTGAATGGGAAAATCAAAATCAGTGAGCTTATTTTAGGTATTTTTATTTAAAGGGTGGTCGGGGGAGGGGTCAACGCATCGTCGAGCAAGAATTCGGGGGACTACTGACCAGGTTAGCCCACTACTAGCCGGTCAGGCATGGAAAACCCTGCTTATGAGCATAATAGGAAAGTCTCATGAAATTGTATTCAAATAAATTTGTAAATATCGACATTTGTAACAACACTAGAAATGTAAAATTTGTATTCATAAAGCGAATTCAAAATGTCATGGGACATTTTGTCGAGGAGAGCGCCATTGTGACAAGAATCAGAACTGTGATGACATTTCCAAGGACCCAACAATGTGGTACAGTGAGATTCAGAAGAAAGCGGTCGGAGTGCCCCTGTGCACACTGCCTGGCACAGGGGCACTACGACCGCTTTCTTCTGATTCTCACTGTACATGTCATTATCAATTTCCTGTTTTAAAATTAGATGACATCTATCAAACTTTGTAAATGAATTACTTCTCAACATCCATAAAACATCTATTAGATATTTTGATAATTTTCACGAGCCTAGCCTATAGTGGATCGCAGACCAATTGACCCCCCCCCCCAACCCTCCCCCACCGCCGCGCTTTGGTGGTCAGTCTTCCGGGACGTGATCACACGTTTCGTTTGCATCATTTCTGGGAAGGAATGGAACATAGAGTTAAAGAATATGACTGTGAATTCGGAAGTTTCTTTTCCTTATGACGAGGCGACAAGGAAAATGAAATGTCAGAGTGTGTCCAATAATAATTAACATCATTGAGCATATTTGCATGACCAATCTGTCTTGCCTTGTAAATGCCAAAAAAATCCCGAGTAAATGCCAGACAGTTCTTGGCGATAGTGACATTCATGACGTATTTTAAATCGCCCTACGAGATAATACGATACGTTGATTAACGTCGAGATACGTGATTTAAGTTGGCTCAGGGAGTAATGCTCTCCGGGGTTCCGGGTTCAAAACCCGCGGCCGTCGTACATGTCTGAGGTTATTCTTGGTTCTCCTCAGTCGACAGACAAATGCTGAGAAGGTTGCCTGCTAATAGGCCACGACCGCCTCCTTCCCATCGTCCATTCTAACCTGTTCTACATCATCATCTCCTTATCAGAGAAAAACATAATTTCTGTACAAAATTCCTATTTTGCACGCCACATTTTTGTCTATTGTCCAGACACTGTTAATTCCTCTGCTCATAAATCTCATAATCTCATAATCATAATCTCATAATCTCATGAGATGGATATCTCATCTGACGTCACAACGTACCGGAACAGACGCTTTCAGTAAATAAATAATCATTATCTATTGATTAAATTGCCTTAGTTGGAAATAAACCATACAAAATAAGTAATACAAATGATAAAAAAAATTAAATTATTAATAAAATTGCCTCTCCCCCAGCAAAATGAACAAGATTCAGGTATGTTACCGTAGCAACCCCTGTTACCTACTCACCCAGTTGCCCTTCCTCATCACGTAGGTCCTGAGCAGCGGGGTGAACAGATCGGGGTGCACGTCGTAGAGGATGCACGCGTTAGCAACCCCTGTTACCTACTCACCCAGTTGCCCTTGGCCTCCGCCCTCTTCCTCATCACGTAGGTCCTGAGCAGCGGGGTGAACAGATCGGGGTGCACGTCGTAGAGGATGCACGCGTTAGCAGCCCCTGTTACCTACTCACCCAGTTGCCCTTGGCCTCCGCCCTCTTCCTCATCACGTAGGTCCTGAGCAGCGGGGTGAACAGATCGGGGTGCACGTCGTAGAGGATGCACGCGTTAGCAACCCCTGTTACCTACTCACCCAGTTGCCCTTGGCCTCCGCCCTCTTCCTCATCACGTAGGTCCTGAGCAGCGGGGTGAACAGATCGGGGTGCACGTCGTAGAGGATGCACGCGTTAGCAACCCCTGTTACCTACTCACCCAGTTGCCCTTCCTCATCACGTAGGTCCTGAGCAGCGGGGTGAACAGATCGGGGTGCACGTCGTAGAGGATGCACGCGTTAGCAAATCCTGTTACCTACTCACCCAGTTGCCCTTCCTCATCACGTAGGTCCTGAGCAGCGGGGTGAACAGATCGGGGTGCACGTCGTAGAGGATGCACGCGTTAGCAAATCCTGTTACCTACTCACCCAGTTGCCCTTCCTCATCACGTAGGTCCTGAGCAGCGGGGTGAACAGATCGGGGTGCACGTCGTAGAGGATGCACGCGTTAGCAACCCCTGTTACCTACTCACCCAGTTGCCCTTCCTCATCACGTAGGTCCTGAGCAGCGGGGTGAACAGATCGGGGTGCACGTCGTAGAGGATGCACGCGATAGCAAATCCTGTTACCTACTCACCCAGTTGCCCTTCCTCATCACGTAGGTCCTGAGCAGCGGGGTGAACAGATCGGGGTGCACGTCGTAGAGGATGCACGCGTTAGCAACCCCTGTTACCTACTCACCCAGTTGCCCTTCCTCATCACGTAGGTCCTGAGCAGCGGGGTGAACAGATCGGGGTGCACGTCGTAGAGGATGCACGCGTTAGCAAATCCTGTTACCTACTCACCCAGTTGCCCTTCCTCATCACGTAGGTCCTGAGCAGCGGGGTGAACAGATCGGGGTGCACGTCGTAGAGGATGCACGCGTTAGCAACCCCTGTTACCTACTCACCCAGTTGCCCTTCCTCATCACGTAGGTCCTGAGCAGCGGGGTGAACAGATCGGGGTGCACGTCGTAGAGGATGCACGCGTTAGCAAATCCTGTTACCTACTCACCCAGTTGCCCTTCCTCATCACGTAGGTCCTGAGCAGCGGGGTGAACAGATCGGGGTGCACGTCGTAGAGGATGCACGCGTTAGCAACCCCTGTTACCTACTCACCCAGTTGCCCTTCCTCATCACGTAGGTCCTGAGCAGCGGGGTGAACAGATCGGGGTGCACGTCGTAGAGGATGCACGCGTTAGCAACCCCTGTTACCTACTCACCCAGTTGCCCTTCCTCATCACGTAGGTCCTGAGCAGCGGGGTGAACAGATCGGGGTGCACGTCGTAGAGGATGCACGCGTTAGCAACCCCTGTTACCTACTCACCCAGTTGCCCTTGGCCTCCGCCCTCTTCCTCATCACGTAGGTCCTGAGCAGCGGGGTGAACAGATCGGGGTGCACGTCGTAGAGGATGCACGCGTTAGCAACCCCTGTTACCTACTCACCCAGTTGCCCTTGGCCTCCGCCCTCTTCCTCATCACGTAGGTCCTGAGCAGCGGGGTGAACAGATCGGGGTGCACGTCGTAGAGGATGCACGCGTTAGCAACCCCTGTTACCTACTCACCCAGTTGCCCTTCCTCATCACGTAGGTCCTGAGCAGCGGGGTGAACAGATCGGGGTGCACGTCGTAGAGGATGCACGCGTTAGCAAATCCTGTTACCTACTCACCCAGTTGCCCTTCCTCATCACGTAGGTCCTGAGCAGCGGGGTGAACAGATCGGGGTGCACGTCGTAGAGGATGCACGCGTTAGCAACCCCTGTTACCTACTCACCCAGTTGCCCTTCCTCATCACGTAGGTCCTGAGCAGCGGGGTTACAGATCGGGGTGCACGTCGTAGAGGATGCACGCGTTAGCAAATCCTGTTACCTACTCACCCAGTTGCCCTTCCTCATCACGTAGGTCCTGAGCAGCGGGGTGAACAGATCGGGGTGCACGTCGTAGAGGATGCACGCGTTAGCAACCCCTGTTACCTACTTACCCAGTTGCCCTTCCTCATCACGTAGGTCCTGAGCAGCGGGGTGAACAGATCGGGGTGCACGTCGTAGAGGATGCACGCGTTAGCAAATCCTGTTACCTACTCACCCAGTTGCCCTTCCTCATCACGTAGGTCCTGAGCAGCGGGGTGAACAGATCGGGGTGCACGTCGTAGAGGATGCACGCGTTAGCAACCCCTGTTACCTACTCACCCAGTTGCCCTTCCTCATCACGTAGGTCCTGAGCAGCGGGGTGAACAGATCGGGGTGCACGTCGTAGAGGATGCACGCGTTAGCAACCCCTGTTACCTACTCACCCAGTTGCCCTTCCTCATCACGTAGGTCCTGAGCAGCGGGGTGAACAGATCGGGGTGCACGTCGTAGAGGATGCACGCGTTAGCAACCCCTGTTACCTACTCACCCAGTTGCCCTTGGCCTCCGCCCTCTTCCTCATCACGTAGGTCCTGAGCAGCGGGGTGAACAGATCGGGGTGCACGTCGTAGAGGATGCACGCGTTAGCAACCCCTGTTACCTACTCACCCAGTTGCCCTTGGCCTCCGCCCTCTTCCTCATCACGTAGGTCCTGAGCAGCGGGGTGAACAGATCGGGGTGCACGTCGTAGAGGATGCACGCGTTAGCAACCCCTGTTACCTACTCACCCAGTTGGCCTTCCTCATCACGTAGGTCCTGAGCAGCGGGGTGAACAGATCGGGGTGCACGTCGTAGAGGATGCACGCGTTAGCAACCCCTGTTACCTACTCACCCAGTTGCCCTTCCTCATCACGTAGGTCCTGAGCAGCGGGGTGAACAGATCGGGGTGCATGTCGTAGAGGATGCACGCGTTAGCAACCCCTGTTACCTACTCACCCAGTTGCCCTTCCTCATCACGTAGGTCCTGAGCAGCGGGGTGAACAGATCGGGGTGCACGTCGTAGAGGATGCACGCGTTAGCAACCCCTGTTACCTACTCACCCAGTTGCCCTTCCTCATCACGTAGGTCCTGAGCAGCGGGGTGAACAGATCGGGGTGCACGTCGTAGAGGATGCACGCGTTAGCAACCCCTGTTACCTACTCACCCAGTTGCCCTTGGCCTCCGCCCTCTTCCTCATCACGTAGGTCCTGAGCAGCGGGGTGAACAGATCGGGGTGCACGTCGTAGAGGATGCACGCGTTAGCAACCCCTGTTACCTACTCACCCAGTTGCCCTTGGCCTCCGCCCTCTTCCTCATCACGTAGGTCCTGAGCAGCGGGGTGAACAGATCGGGGTGCACGTCGTAGAGGATGCACGCGTTAGCAACCCCTGTTACCTACTCACCCAGTTGCCCTTCCTCATCACGTAGGTCCTGAGCAGCGGGGTGAACAGATCGGGGTGCATGTCGTAGAGGATGCACGCGTTAGCAACCCCTGTTACCTACTCACCCAGTTGCCCTTCCTCATCACGTAGGTCCTGAGCAGCGGGGTGAACAGATCGGGGTGCACGTCGTAGAGGATGCACGCGTTAGCAACCCCTGTTACCTACTCACCCAGTTGCCCTTGGCCTCCGCCCTCTTCCTCATCACGTAGGTCCTGAGCAGCGGGGTGAACAGATCGGGGTGCACGTCGGGCCGGTAGCGCTCGTTGTAGAGGATGAAGGCGTAGCTCACCGCGGCGCCGACGACGAACGTGATGACGAAGCCGATGAAGCCGTACCACATGTAGGAGATGCGATACGGAAAGAGGAACTCGCTGTCACTGGAATAGCGGGAGACCAAGATTAATCCCAACTGATGTAGAAGCCATCAAGAGAAATATGGAACGGTTTTGTTCCATTTTTTAGGAACAGTACCGATTCTTGTAGATCGTTTTCTTTACAGGACTATTCAATGTAGATCATTGAAGACACATCTCTTTCCGACAACCAAGTGAAAGAACTCTTCGCCGTGTTTTAATAAGAACAACTACTCTTGGTACTGGAGTTTGTTTCATTAAACCGTGTGTTTTGTCAACTTCAAAGACAATGCAAATCAAATATTTTGAATTAGAAAAATAATGAAAACGTTTTTTGTAACGCGTTTATAAGCGAGCCTTCGTATCACAATATGCCAATTATGCCAGTTTCCGCTACTTGGAAACAGCCGAAACGAAATAAGCAGTAATAAAAGATCGGACATTTCCTTCAAGAAATTATACCAATATTTCCAAACAAACATAAAATATCCGTATAAAACACAATCAAGTTTGAAGTTAACGACAGATTAGTCAGAAAATTGACAAAAACAACTAAAATGTTGGTCTTGATGACTATGCAAAATTTAAATTTCAAATGTCAATCGAATCCCTACTCTTCAACTTATAACCTATTGCTCCAATTTTAAATTTTATAGAAATATACTTTAGGGAGAGTTCCTCAAAGGCGAAGTACCAATGAAATGTGTTCAATGAATGGAATGCAACATGCAACAGGTTGTACTCACGAGTCAGGTAGTGGGGGCACAGCACGTGACATTCTCATGGAGTCGAAGTCGTCGAAGAGTCTGGTGACGTTGGCGGCGTCGCAGCCGGCTATCGAGATGGGGAGTTTCTGCGTCTTCGGCCGCGGCCCTCCGAGCGCGATCCACATCATGAAGCCGATGCTGACGACCAGCCCGGAGATGGCGCCCTGAACAACATGGTACATCATGGTACAGCATGGTACAACATGGTACAGCATGGTACTGCACGGTACAACATGTTACAACACGATACAGCACGGTACAGCATGGTACAACACGGTACAACATGGTACATCATGGTACAGCATGGGGCAACATGGTACAGCATGGTACAGCATGATACAACACGGTACAACACGGTACAGCATGGTACAACACCGCGAGCGCCTACGGTCGGCTGCAGTCAATATGAGTTCACTTTGTTCTTATATTTCACAGTATTTGGTCAAATAAGCGACACGTGATGGAGCCACTTCTGGCAGGAAACATTTTAGATGCACTTTTTTATTTTGAAGTTGGTGTTTCCATAGGGCAGTGAAGAAGGAGAAACAATTGAAGTTTAGATTCAAGTTACAAGACGAAGAGTTTAGATTAGTTACAAGTTTACTTTTTCAGCCGTAACAAACAAGTAACAACTAAAGCAAATTTTATATAATTTATTTGTATAAATATCCCCGTGATATCCTCCATTATCCCCCCTATGTCTAGTACCAAAGAATCCACCAGAGGTCAGTCGTGTTCCCTATTTTCTCGAATAAGTAGAAAAATAAGTGGAATGCGTTCTTTATTTCCATTGATTTTCAAATGTGATATTAAAATCTCAATCCACAAAAGCAACTTTTGGTTAATCAGCTTGGTTTCGCACGTGCGCAGAGTCACTTTTGTGATGATCGAGTGACTCTGCACATGGGCAAAAGTTAACTTACCAAAGTGTTGATTGGGCTGAAGATAGTCAAACTTTGATTTTAATATCAAAATCACTATCCGCACTAGTACATTTTTGGTTGATGAACTTTTCTGCACATGTGCAGTCACATTGTTTTTGGCCTTGAACCAAGTTACTAAACCAAAAGTTGCTAGTCGTAAACGGCATTTAGAACTAGGACCTTCAAAATGAGCATGAGTGAAGTGAGTGAAATGTAGTTGTGACGCTTCTTTTCCCAAAGGGGTTGTTCTCTTGCTCCCCTTTAGCGTCGTCCTAGTGTACCAATCTCTCACCCTCTCTATGGTGAACGTCGTGAACATGCCGAGCGAGAAGATGGCGAGCAGCGGCCCGCCCACGATGCCGAACACGATGTAGGTGGCGTTGAGGATCGAGCCCA
Organism: Leuctra nigra; assembly: GCA_934045905.1. NCBI lineage: Eukaryota > Metazoa > Arthropoda > Insecta > Plecoptera > Leuctridae > Leuctra > Leuctra nigra. Next base: position 6,741,791 of record OW203766.1, on the reverse strand, counting down.
TGAACTCGGCGAGGAAGGCGATGGCGAGGCAGACGAAGCCGAAGCCGAGGGCCATCAGCTTGACGATCAGACCCAGGTGTGTCTCGGGGATCGGACGGCCTTTAAATCGCCGGTAGCCGGGCTGGAAGCAGCACGGGTTAAGCCAGGAATCCATCCATGGTGCGCAGCATTCGTTGAAATTCATACACATTTCAAGTGTTGGGTAGGAACTATTTACCTGGAACTAGTTCCTTTTTGGGTAACTTTAAGGGTAACTTATTTCCTTTATTTTTAAGGACTTCGGTATTAAAAAATAATTTTTAGTAAAAGGATCTTGGAGGTTATATTAGGTACGTAATTTTGTAAGTTCCTTTCAAATAGACATGTAATCTTATGAAACAAACTTACACACAATGTATAATGATGCATTTTTTGTGTCTACCTAAATATACCTATACCTGATTTCTGGAAATATGACTAAATTGACTAAATTGTCTAAATTTAGAGACCCAGGTATTTACAAGAATCCTGATGGTTTTTGGACGGCAATGTAACTTAAAAGGAGCTAGATTAAACTGGTAACTTTCCAGTTCCTTTAATTGAGAGGAACAGTATGTGGTGAAATCCAATAAATTCATCAGCCACCAAAATGTATCAATGGAAGAAGGGGTAGATATGCATTATTGATGGAAACTTTACCTCACTGTTTTTAAAGCTATGTTATTTACTTACGGGGAAATATTTACATATAAGCAGTTACTGGCCTGTCTGATTGAACTAAACAAAGGCCCGATGAAAAAGGGCGTGACGCTGACCTTGAGATAGTCTTCCAGCGTGACCGCTGCCAGGGAGTTGAGCGCTGACGACACAGTGCTGAGCGAGCCACTGAACACGCCTGCAGTGAACAGACCGGCCAGTGCCGGGTAGACGCCGATGTTCTCCATCACGTAGTAGGGCATCATCTAGAGCACAAGACCGCAAGGTAGACCGTGTCCTACGTGGTCGAAGTAGTGACAAGCTTCGCTAGACAGGAACGTAACCCATTGGACCGTCTGCCTGCCACTTTTGTGTGAGCCATCGTCACTGCCAATGGAGTCCCCACCTGTCCTATATACCGGGTGGCGCAAAAAAAATCACCCTGTTTGAGAGGTCACTATATCGAAACTATTATAGATGGGATTCTGAAATTTGTACATATATTAGAAATCATACCAAAATTTAATATGTGCAAGTTTCAAAAACATTACTCTTGTAAGAAAAAAGTTACAGCTATTCAAATTTGGTTGTCAAAAAATTGATTATACGGAGCTCAAATAGCGCGCGTCCAGAAAACTTCCAATTGCCGGGACGCTGTTTCTACTAAACCACGTAAGATATCAAGCTGAAAATTTCAAATTATATTGACAATATATTAAGATCGATTGTGTAAAAATTTCAATCAATTTGAAGTAAATGAACGAAATTTATGGAATCTTGAAGTTGAGCTTGAAAACAGAATGGTGAGAAAAAATGCACTTTTACAACGTGTGTAATAAAAGTTTAGAAATAATCTACATATTCTGATTTTACGCTCAACTTCAAGATTCCATAAATTTTGTTCCATTTGTTCAAATTGGTTGAAACTCCTCGGATAGTCCGGTCTTAATTCTAAGACGATACCCTGGCCAGCTTCTACCCTAAAAGATCGCCAGTGTCAGATCACTAGAATAAAGACCAGAGAGGGGGCTTATTCTCGAAAAAGTTATCACGTCATAAGTTATGAATCATAAAAAAGTCATAATATTAACACGGTGAGAGATAGGACAAACCTCCTTATGAATCATAACTTGGGAGTTATGACGTGATAACTTTTTCAAGAATAGCCCCCCAGACTATCCATCGGCTTCAGTACCGCGGCGCTGTGACACGCTGTGGTACTAGTCTTAAGAGTGACGATGGTGACGAAACAAGCATACAGGCGGCCTATTGGGTTTGGTTTCTATCTAGCGAAACTTATTACTAATTTTATGATAAGACATTTCACAACAATGTGAGATTTTCCATTGTTGCCCTCCATCATTCTGTAACCCGTGGTTTTGTCGGTAATTCAGTTTGGTATTGTTTTTTTGAAGTGGGCTTGAGTGGGCCGACCGTCCCACTTGATAAGAGTCGAGAACGATGCTGACATTACAGTAGTTGATTGTGTATATTGTGCTCACTTGGTCTGCCGAGGTGATCTTGCCGGACAAGAGCGGGTCACAGTCCTTGTACTTAGAGTAGAGGATCAAGCCGCAGAACAGCGTGCTGATGTTGAAGAAGCTGAGGATGGGCAGCGCCAGCCACGCCACCTTCTGCGCCCGGGGCAGAGTGCTGCGAGAGTAAGACACAAAGATAGAGTACTCGCCTGGCTTATACGTCACATTCGGTTTGGTTGCTCAGGCGGGAGAACGAGAGAAGTGAGTATGAGACAAATGTAGTGAGAAAATCGGTATCGACCAACAGCCAGCTGGATAACTGTGCACAAAAAAACAGATGTCCGTGCCAAAAGAGCCAAAAGGAGTCGCTCGCTCAATAAAGAATAATTGTGAGGAGATCATATGTGATTCGATTCTTCCCCAGCAGTGGGTGGGAAAGTACCACTGCCTCCCTCCCCCCACCCGGCGCACATCTCCTAGGAAAGTGTAGGAGGACTCACTTGACGGAGAGCAGCCGCTGCACTTGGAGCTGGTTGACTGCGAAGGTGCCGAGATGAATGATGCAGCCTCCGACCACGAGAGACCACCACGTGTGTCTCACGGCGGGGTTGGGGTCGACACTGCAACACAGCATCACAAACACTTCAACATCCACCCCGTGTGTTCAGTGAACACGAGCCCATAGGTCCATCTTGCATGACAAACTTGACAAGCCGGGAAGTTGGATCATGTGTGAGGCTTTCAGTGCGAAGCTTGAAGAAATATAAACATGTACAGCCTGGTTTCATGCCAAGGTCACCCGGCTTGATATGCTAGTCATCAAGTGAGATTGACCGTGGATAGGCACTTACAGTACCTAGCGTAAATATCCCCTTGTACTGAAAGGGTTTACATCTAAAAACGCGTCACTGAGCATTCGTGGTACACAAAATTGTGCGAAACCAACATGTTAATTTATTTAAATACATATTTTTAAAACTAAATAATCAGATATGAAATCTGCATTTTTCTTTAAGCTTAGTTACGTCAATAGATATTATGGTTTATGGCGCTCAACTGAGAGGTTATCAGCGCCAATAGATATCTGTATACCAAACTGCATGTGAATTATTTCAGAAACCACATTATACTTTAAGGAATCGTCTATTGAGGACTTGCAAAACTGGAAGTCAACAATCCTCTTTATTACTTCGACTTGTATTTCGCATTTTATTTTTTTCTGAATTTGGAGTGAGCATTTTTGCCAGTCTCGATGTAAGATAATTGCCATGTGCTCCCCTTCCCCCCATGCCAGAGCCCATGGTGGCCATGGTTACTTTAGCAAATGTTTCTGTACAATATGACATGGAAGCTCATCCAGACATGAAGACACTTGGACTTACTTGTCCAGCTCGATCCTGCCTCCCTCCAGTGCAATGGCCCAGATCTTGTCGAGGCCTCCAGCAGCCACCGAGCCCTGGATCACCACCAGATACGTCCCGACAAACATCAGGATCGTCTGAAACATGAAGCAGGACACGAGTCAATGTATGAGGGGAGAGGAGAGCAAATCATACCACCAGATCATACCACCTGGATCACCACCAGATACGTCCCGACAAACATCAGGATCGTCTGAAACATGAAGCAGGACACGAGTCAATGTATGAGGGGAGATGAGAGCAAATCATACCACCAGATCATACCACCTGGATCACCACCAGATACGTCCCGACAAACATCAGGATCGTCTGAAACATGAAGCAGGACACGAGTCAATGTATGAGGGGAGATGAGAGCAAATCATACCACCAGATCATACCACCTGGATCACCACCAGATACGTCCCGACAAACATCAGGATCGTCTGAAACATGAAGCAGGACACGAGTCAATGTATGAGGGGAGATGAGAGCAAATCATACCACCAGATCATACCACCTGGATCACCACCAGATACGTCCCGACAAACATCAGGTTCGTCTGAAACATGAAGCAGGACACGAGTCAATGTATGAGGGGAGATGAGAGCAAATCATACCACCAGATCATACCACCTGGATCACCACCAGATACGTCCCGACAAACATCAGGATCGTCTGGAACATGAAGCAGGACACGAGTCAATGTATGAGGGATCATACATCCTACCTCTGACGCCATTTGTAATAGTCAATATAATATATACTGTTATTTAATTAAGTTATAAGTTGTATTGTCTTAGGGATAAGGGTAATGGATTAGAACATATTATATGGCATCCTACCTCTGACACCATTTGTAAAATTTACATTTCATTGTGTAGAATGATCATTATAAAGGTTATTTAAAATATAATACATAATTTTGTTGAATTATGTTATTAGTTTTCATTCTCTTAGGGATAAGGGTTTTGGATTAGAACATTATATGGCATCCTACCTCTGACACCATTTGTAAAATTCACAACATTTTATTTTGCAAAATGACCATTATAAAGGTAACCTATAAGTTTTATAAAATTATAATCTTTAATTTTGTTGAATTGTGCAATTACCTTATCATTCTTAGGTATAAGGTTTTGGGATAAACACAGCTTTCTTAATTTAAATTTTCACAAATTTGCATAGAATTTCGCATTTCTAAAATGGTTTAACTTTTACGATGTTTTGATGGCCTGTCGAGAGAAGTTAGTGATCCACGAACATGTTTATCTGTACCATCTGCACATTTGAAATTAACCACAAAGCGGGTTTCAAAGAAATCTCTCTGTGGGAAAGAAACTTGTCATGGTTTGAAATATCATAATGCAATGTTATGGTCGCAATGTTGAATCGCAGGAAAAACCAATCTTTAACCACTTTTTATTGCCATAATGATGCAGATTGCAAATAATATTATCTGTTTATATGTCTAGTGTAAACGGTTTGCGTTCTATCTGCCTGATTCTACATATCTGTACCTCAGTCAGAGGTAGAAAGCCCAAAGTCCAATTTCATGATTCTTGATGGGTAAATCTGCGTTCATCCAATCATATTTGTAATGGTTACATGAGTCATTGTTGAAGAGAATACTTCAATATATCTGCATTTATTGACATTCAGTCAAATAGCAATTGTTAGAGCTTGATTGAGCGAGCGTAGCGAGCGTCACCACGGTACTCTTATGGCACTTTCTCTGTGTGTTTTTTTTTTGTGGTCACAGCCCAGGTCAAACCGCTCAAGCAATCGATCTGAAATTTTGTACACATACTAATGTACTCTATGCGGTCCCTGGGATCGTTTTTGAATGGGCTCCCGTGATTGGTTCAAATTTAAAAAAAATTATCTTTCGATTGGTTTGTTTGATCAATTTGAAATTTTGACAAGTCATTACCACTAACATTTTACCCAATCATACAAAATTTCAGCCAAATCCTCTTATTGGTTCAAATTTAAAACCATTTTTCATGTGATTTTTGACATTTAAACTAGAACAGATTGACCGATCAACTTAAAACTTCGCGTGGTCATTGGTACCAACATTTTAGGTATTTTTGCCAATTTTCAGTCTAATCTGTTGTTATTTTCAAAAGTTTTGTCATTTTTAGGTCATTTTATTCCATAATCTTGAAAAATGTATACTAAATTGTCATCCCTGCCTTCTTTAAGCTTCTGTTCCAAGGCAAGGCCTGTAGAGCAGCCAAGCTATCCACAATGTACAGTAAAATGAAAGCATTTTTGAGCTAGCGCATAAAATTGGATGCAGTACGAAGGCCAAATCCTCCAATTGGTTTAAGTTTAAATAATGTCTTCTGATGGGTCGACAATAAAAATGTTCACATTAAGTTCAAATTTTGCATGGTGATCAAGACCAACTTAATATTAAATTTTACATATTATTGTAAGCCCAATCAAAGTATTAATTGTAATTTTACGAGTTTAGTATGGGATGTCACAAGAGATTTCTGGAGAAGTTATGTAGGTAAGACTTCACGACACAATGGATCTGTTATTCATCCAGAGTATTATGGAGATTAAAAAATTGCAGAGAAAATCGTCTTGTGCCGTGTCGTGCATCGTTACTATGGGGATGTTGCATGTTCTGTGCTCGCTCATCAACGCGTTACACTGAGCGTTTTCCTAGTTATATTATACCGAAAACGTGCAACTCAAAACCGAACAAATATTTTGTTTGGTCTGACGTCAGGGCCCTTATCTAAGTCTGCTGGATTCCAATTGGTTGATAACAATTTTGTCACTGTTTTTTCTCATTCTCACTCTCACTTTTTTCAGGAATAGGGGTCCAGGGATGGGATTACATAAAATGACAACTTACTTGTCGCAGCGACAATTTTCTCATTTCAATGTTATTCACGGCCTTTTCGCTGCGACAAGTAAGTTATCATTTTATGTAATCCCATCCCAGGGGGGTTATTCTAAATTCCCTTATCGTCTCGTTTCACGTGATACGGGCTCACTGCACACTGGAGTGCTATCTATTTAACACGGTAGTGACGCCGTATCAATTGATACGAGACGACATGGGAATTAAGAATAGCCAGGGACCTATTTTCGAGTTCGTTCGAGTCAAATATCATACGGATTCACGGCCGCCTGACGTCAGACAAAACAAAATAATAAACTGATTTGGCTTATCGGATGATATTCGAACAAATAAGCGATACAAGATAGAGCCACTTCTGGCAGGAAACTTTTTAGATGCACTTTTTTATTTTGATGTTCGTGTTTCCATAGGGCAGTGAAAAAGGAGAAACAATTGAAATTTAGATTTAGTTATAAGTTTACTTTTTCAGCCATAACAAACAACTAAAGCAAATTTTATATCATTTATTTACATAAATAAACCCTACATATCCTCCATTTTCCCCCTTATGGATAGTACCAAAGAATCCACCAGAGGTCAGTCGTGTTCCTTATTTTCTCAAATTCCTTCGGACGGACGTCACTTTGACGTCAGGGTCGATTATGCGAGCGCACGAACGATCTCGAAAATAGAGGTCCTGGGTCCCTATTTTCGAGATTGTTCGAGACAAATTTCATACAGATTCACTTCCTCCTGACGTCAGACCAAACAAAATAATACACTGACGTGGCAGACTGAATGCTAGTTTGTTTGGAAAGACGTCACGTTAGCGTCATGCTCCATTATACGGGCACTCGTACAATCTCGAAAATAGGGGTCCTGTAAAACTTTAAAATTCCGGATTCGGCCCGAATTTGATTCACGGCCATATGGATTAACATTGCACCGAATCAGATTCGGACCGAAACTGGATTTTTAAAGTTATAGAATAACTGCCCAGGGGTGGGATTACATAAAATGAGAACTTTCTTGTCACGGTGACAAGCTTCTCACCTCAATGTTATTCACGGCCTTCTAGGGTCTTGTCACAGTGATATGTAAGTTATCATTTTATGTGATTGCACCCCTGGCCCTCTATTTTCGAGATCGTTCGAGTACTCGTATAATCGAGTTTGACGTCAAAGTGATGTCATTCCCCACGAAACATAATTCAATCTGCTATTTATTTGTTCGGATTGACGTGAATCCGTCTTGCAAAAGCGAGGAGATAGCACGTGACTGACTTGGAAGAGGTCGGCGATGATGACCGCCTTGACGCCGCCGATGGTGGAGTAGAACGTGCAGACGCAGCCGACCAGCAAGATGGCGAGCATGCGGTTGAGTCCCGTCACCGCCTCCAGCGCCAGTGCGGGGGCGAACAGCACGATGCCGACGAAGGCGATCGCCTGGAGGCAGAACGCCGTACTGGCCACCAGACGCGTCGTCACGCCGAAACGATCCTCCAGGTACTGAGGAAAACACAGTGACGTTGAAAAAAATTATAAACAGTTTCTGAACTTTTATCATTGGTATTGTCAAGATAAATGGTTAAAAATGAATACACGATATTTCGCCCTTGCATTCGAAGGGCTTTGTCAAGTATGACTATGCATGAGTATCAAAGCCGTATTTGTTTTTGACCTTTTATCTTGACAATACCAGGGGGGTTATTCTAATTCCCTTGTCGTCTCGTATCAATTGATACGGGCTCACTGCACACTGAAGTGCTATATATTTAACAAGGCAGTGACGCCGTATCAATTGATACGAGACGACAAGGGAATTTAGAATAGCCCTCCACGGCTCGGATTCACAAAGCTTTTTACCCCCGTTTTTTCCCCCTAAAAAGAAACCCCCCGGAGTTTGCGGGGTTTGCTCGAAAGTTCCTAAAATGTTTATAATTTAATAAAATGATCTGGTATATTATCTACTCATTGTTTTATAACAATGATATTCAGTCTGGCTTTTTTATTATATTATTTTAATCGTGTTTTATGTCGCACTGTTCTACAACTTAGCTAAATTACGAAGAATATGTAAGGATTGACGGTGGGAAAGAGGTGGTCGCGGCCTATTAGAAGGGACCTCTATCATTTTTTCTTCCTACTGAGAGATTTTTTCTCTCTACTGAGAGAAACTGCATAAAACCCTCAGTGGGGAATACCAGAGCGTTACTGCCTCAGCAAACTTGATCCTTTTCTTACTTTCTAGTGCTTATATATAAAGTGCAGGTATACGGTGCAGGGTAGGTATACTAGTATACTGCAGGTATACTATATAGTGCTTATATACCTTTTCTTACCGTCCTTCCTGACTGAGTTTATTAGTGGTATTCCCCCAGTCGAGAGGCACATGCTGGGAAGGTACCCTACTAATAGGCCACGACCGCCTCCTTCTCACCTGCCATCCTTACCTACTCTTCACCGTCATCTCCCAATCATCCTCATAATCATTCATCCGTCGCCATTAGCCTCGCTGCAGTACAGTGCGACGTTTAACTCCAATTAAAAATCAATACTCTGTTAACTTTTAAATGGTTGATTAGGAATGTTTTGTCATGCCAACAACCAATGGCATTCCTAGAATTATTACTGTCTTAACTTAATTACTGGTTTTAAAAGAGTATTAAAAAACTGGACCTTAATCAGTCAGTTAATCAATAGGTGTTAAAAACCGGTTAATGAAGAAATACTCGAGTTACTATAGAATAAATGTTTCCTTATATATGAAGGGATCGCTATGAATAAAGTATTCTGTTTGCCAAGGATGGACGATCTCAGTGATGATCTCTGGTCTTACCCTGTAGATGCTGGTGTACTGGAGTCTGAAGAAGACGGGGAGGTAGACGTAGCAGACCAGCGGCGTGGCCAGGAGGTAGCCGAGGTTGATGATAGCAAACATCGTTCCTGAACACAATAATGTGCTTGTAATTAATATACGACTTGGCTGGCGTGGAGCGACCGCTCCACTAGATCTACAAAGGGAGGTGTGAACTTCTCGGGATTAGTTTGTCTGGAAGCCTTCAGGCTTAGTAAGCCTTCAGGCTGGTGTAGTGGTTACCACGGTTCTCGGTTCTCGTCAGATCACCGGGGTTAAGCAACATTGAGCGCGGTCAGCGGGTTGGATGGGTGACCATTCAACACTGACTTGCCAGTTGCTGCCGTCGGGCCAGAGAGACTGGGGTGTTTGGGTAACGACCTCCCTCCACCTGTTATCAGTCTCTCGACGAGCATTACACCGTCCTTGGGATGGGACGTTCAATACCAGCAGCGCGCAGGAAGCTATAACTTCACTCGCTTGACATCGCTAGTTCCGAATCCTCAACCAACTTCACCTCCTATATAATGACGCATCATCAAAGGAATAGACTTGTTGATGCGGCAGTAGGACTACCAGTCCTGTGACGCCATAACAAAAAACAATCCTTCGGGTGTAATTACAAATAATTGCAACATTTCTTTCACAACATTCTCAATTATCCTACCATTAAAACTCGCGATGCGATGCGTGTATTTCGCCTTCCTTGGCGTGTATTTCAACTGATTATGTTGATTATATTTACCATACGTGTAGGACTCGACACTGACGCCCAGAGTGACTATGGCTGACACCAGACCCGCCATGAGAGAGAAGCTCACAGGGATGATCGGCATGCTGCGATCCCCCAGGAGGTATTCCTGTGGGAACAGAGCACTTGTCATCTCCAGAGAAAGTATACAATCTTGTAATGGAGGACTCTTTGGATAGACGGAGCACATGTTTCCAGGAGTTCCAGAATCGCAAGATTTCTGGATGCTTTTACCATAAAGTAGGAGCATTTTACAAAGCGCAGCTAAGGCTACAACAGTAACAGATAATCATAGAAAACACAAGACAAAGTGCCGGATGGGACTCGACTCGATCTGAAATTCCATATTAAAATCTATTGATATGAAATTTGGAATACAGCTTTCAACACTTCAACATTTTACCAGGAGACATCTACAGTTGTTTTAATAAATTATCTGATTGGTATGTATAAAGTGATAATAAACAATTTGTCAATTTTACAATTTTCATTGCAACTAATATTATATCATATTTCCCAAGCACAGCGAAATCGTCAAGGAACTTAAAGAGTTATTGATTTTTTGAACCTATTTGAAATAGTTTAAAAAACCGATAAAGTAAATGAACATCTTGATGAAAGCAGCTCATTTTACCCATAATTTCATTAGACAACAAGCAATGACACTAAACGATTATTTGAAGTACTATTGATCAATATACTTTATCGCTGATCGGTTTTGCAAGTGCGAACGGCTTCTTTGGACCCACCCTATTGTGCAATGCAAACATGGGAATGAAATGGCGCCGATCACAAGACTAATATTTACCAATCAGTGCAATAAATCGAGTACCAGGGTGTCGGCACACTGCAATCATCGATACGAAGTTCTAATAGCATTCTAATTAACCAGTTATAAACACAGATATGATGCAGTATTTATCTAGAACGAGAACGAGGAAAACGCTCTGTGTACGCGTTGACAAGCGAGCCTTCGTATTGCATGCGAATGGATGCGTGTGAAAGTTGCTGTTCTACCGTCATGGGAAATAGAGGAAGACCAGATGCATCAGAGAAGCAGTGATCATTTTGTCTTTGAAATTTGAATTGATTTGACACAAATATTTCAAACAAGCATAAAATGTCAAAATCTCTCAGGCGCGTAGGAACTACTATTATCATGGGGGTAAAAGTAAGTGGGGGGGGGGGGATTGCGACACCCGGAAGGAAGGTCTGCCCCGCAGGGCGTTTTTAGCATTTAAACCAGTTAAAAGTAATTCTGGGGCCTTAAAATGCACAAACTGAAGCAAAAAACCTCTAATTGTTGCCTTGCAAGATATATTTTCAAATATAAACATTTTAAAATCGATTCTGGGATGTTAACCTGCTCAACAACAAATAACTATATCTATTTTTGCTCCGCAGGGCGTTTTTTTTTAGAATTTAAACAATTTTCAGGTGATTCTTGGACACTAAACTTAATTTTGTTTAGTGAATGGGGGGTCAGCTTGCTCGAGTGGGGGGGGGGGAGATAAACCCAACATATCCCCCCCCCTTCCTACGCGCCTGATAACTCTTAAAGTTCTGTACAGATTTGTATGAAAATTCTCAAAATCACCTAAAATGTTGGTCCCAATGACCCTGAATGATTTTAGGTTAATCGGTCAAACAGTTCCATTTTTTATTTTTAGCCAATCACTGGACCTCGTTCAAATACTACCTGCGGGACCGTTCTTTTGGCATTAGTGTCTGTGCACAATTTCACATCTATTGCTGGACAGTGTTACCAGGGCATTGCATACAAAAGTAATAGAAAGTGCCGAAAGTACCGTGGTGACGCTCGTTGCATTGAGCCCACACTGACGCTATGCAATTGACTTTATAGACATCTGTTATTGTCGTATTATAACAATAACACAATGACAATAAACTGCATAACAACCTGAATGTATAAATTCTTTTGAAAACAAGAGCAATCTGGATTAATCCAATCCATTATTTTCACGAGCTCCCTTTGTTCTATATAGAGATCCTTCTAGTTAAGTAATGTCATTTCAGCCCGAATTAATTTTATGAGGGTGTTAATCGAGCGTAGCGAGCGCACTTATCTGTGTTTGTTTTTTGCCTGCTCTGCCCAGGTCAAACCGCATAACCAATCGATCTGAAATTTTGCCCACATACTAAAGTAATCTAAGCGGTCTCTAAGATCGTTTTTGAACGGTATCCTGTGATTGGTTCAAATTAAAAAATTATATCTCTTGATTCGTGGTCCGATCAATTTGATATTTTGCAAAGTCATTGCAACCAACATTGTCCCCAATCTTACACAGTTTCAGCCAAAAACTACCATTGGTTAAAATTTAAAATCATCTTTCTTCTGACTTTTAAAATTTCAACTATTAAACCGTTTGATCCATTAACTTAAAACTTTGCATGGTCATTAGGACCAACATTGTAGATATTTTTGTCACTTTTCAGACTAATCTGTCGGTATCTTCAAAAGTTATTGTCATTTTAAGGGCATTTTGTTCTATAATCTTGAAATATTTGCAAATGTATGCCCATAATTTCAACTGTTATATCAGTGCTATCTCGATGCTCCAGGTCCAAGGTCTGTAGAGCAGAGACTTGCAAACGCATATCAAATCACATGCAATACGAAGGCTCGCTTATCACGCGGTACACAGAGCGTTTTCCTAGTGTAATGTTGCTGTTGGTGTTTACGGCAAAGAGCTTGGCTGAGTACTTAGGTATTTATTTACTTTGTGTTGAATCAGTTTTTATAAGTGTTGACTTTAATTCCTTGAGTAACATATTCTATTATCTACACAAACATGGTTCCTCTGCAATTTACTTGAAAGCAATTTTTCGATCATATCAAAGAAAAAAATATAGTTTTTTCATTGTTGGGTTAACATTTTTGTACGAAAGTAGGGCAAAAGAGCGCGTGAAAAGCATCAATATACACTTTTGAGAAGCTTCGGAACAAAACGCAACAACTTATTGCACTTTACTTTTGATCGCGAAAACTTTAATGCAAATTTCATGGACGATTTTTACGCCAATAGATAGTACCTACATTTGTGTGCCAATGATGATTTTTTAAACTATTGAGCTTGATTTGATGCATAAAATGCCATCTAGGTTTCTAATTTTTTTAAATGTAAGTTGCGTTTTGATCCAATAAATCAAGTAAATGTAGGTATAATGGTTGGTTATGAAACCAATAATCTAGCTCAGAGGTAGAAGGGCGTAAGTACCTACATTTTCTCGATTTTGCGTTGCACTTTTAGAATTATGTAATCAAGCTCTGTCAATTGTAATTTTGCAGAATGGCAACAAAAACGATTAAATTGAAATATTATATTAACTTACAAAATGACTCATGTTTCAATTCGAAATATAATTGGAAGGATTTTGAGCACCTCAAGAACCAATGAAACGGACTTGCGGCCTTCTACCTATGATGCACAGAATTGATTGGACTTGAAAGTTATTGAGAGTTTACTTACGTTTGTCGTCTTTTGTTTTCCCCCCGAAAATCTGAAATACACCCCTATCGACGAAGAAACGCACAGCATCCCCCCCATTACAACGTAATCCCAAACACCAAACGTGCGTGCCTCCTCCATCTTCAGCAAACACTCTTCTAGTTGCAGATCAAGATACACTTGTCGTCCCCGTGTCACAGTTCAAAAGCACACAGTTCGGTGCCAAAATGATGAATCCAGAAATCATTTTACTTCGTCTTGTTATATTGCCGGTTATCTACAATATCTAAGCTTTGAATTGGCAATTTATTGGCCCCTTGATTAGCAATTAAAGATTAGAACTAAGTTCGTGATACAATCAAGGGATTAATGTAATCTTAATAACGCGAAGGATGAGAAGTGACAATGTGATGAAGTCGAAGCTAAGTATGACACATTGGTGGTAATACATTTTGTATAATAAATTCATTCCAAAGGGCGCAGAATTAAAGAGAAAGATATATTTTTTTTTGAGAAAACCGTGTTATGATACAGTGATGAAGAATGTTTATGATACACGTCCATTTTACAAAACTGAAATTGTGTATTTATTCCTTCGATTTCTTTCAAAAATAGTTTTTGTTTTGTTTATTCAAACAAAAATTGAATGTTTATTCAATCATTAAAAAGAAGGAATAATCACTTTTTTCTGCAGGCTCGCAGAAAAACGACTTGAGTACAAAATCCTGATTTTTTCAGGAGATAATTAAATCTAGTGGAGCGGTCGCTCCACGCCAGCCAAGTTGTACGGCGCGCACACACACTCATTTAAAAAGGCTGGAGCTAATCTAGTGGAGCAGTCGCTCCACGCCAGCCAAGTCGTACGGCGCGCACACACACTCATTTAAAAAGGCTGGAGCTAACCCACTTTTACTGTAAGCATCAAAGTGGCATTTTCGGCCTACTGGATCTTAAAATTGGGAAATCTCACATTGTTGCGAAATATCTTAATTTCGAGCTATGGCCCACCCTACAACATTTTCCAAATTTGGAAACAATATGATATGCCCTTTGCGAGCAAGAGGGCCGTGAAAATCGTGTTTTAGGGCGGTTTTAATCAGTAACTAGGAAAACGCTCAGTGTAACGCGTTGATGAGCGAGCACAGAACATGCAACATCCCCATAGTAACGATGCACGACACGGCACAAGACGATTTTCTCTGCAATTTTTCAATCTCCATAATACTCTGGATGAATAACAGATCCATTGTGTCGTGAAGTCTTACCTACATACCTTCTCGAGAAATCTCTTGTGACATCCCATACTAAACTCGTAAAATTACAATTAATACTTTGATTGGGCTTACAATAATATGTAAAATTTAATATTAAGTTGGTCTTGATCACCATGCAAAATTTGAACTTAATGTGAACATTTTTATTGTCGACCAATCAGAAGACATTATTTAAACTTAAACCAAGTAGAGGATTTGGCCTTCGTACTGCATCCGATTTTATGCGCTAGCTCAAAAATGCTTTCATTTTACTGTACATTGTGGATAGCTTTTTGGCTGCTCTACAGGCCTTGCCTTGGAACAGAAGCTTAAAGAAGGCAGGGATGACAATTTAGTATAAATTTTTCAAGATTATGGAATAAAATGACCTAAAAATGACAAAACTTTTGAAAATAACGACAGATTAGACTGAAAATTGGCAAAAATATCTAAAATGTTGGTACCAATGACCACGCGAAGTTTTAAGTTGATCGGTCATACGGTTCTAGTTTAAATGTCAAAAATCACATGAAAAATGGTTTTAAATTTGAACCAATAGGAGGATTTGGCTGAAACTTTTTATGATTGGGTACAATGTTGGTTGCAATGTTTTTGCTAAATTTCAAATTGATCGAAGTAACCAATCGAAAGATAATTTTTTTTAAATTTGAACCAATCACGAGAGCCCGTTTAAAAACGATCCCAGGGACCGCATAGAGTACGTTAGTACGTGTACAAAATTTCAGATCGATTGCTTGAGCGGTTAGACCTGGGCTGTGACCACAAAAAAACAACAAAAAAACAAACAAACACACAGAGAAAGTGCCATAAGAGTACCGTGGTGACGCTCGCTACGCTCGCTCAATGATAATCTTAGGCTGGAGCTAGAATCCGGGAAACAGGCCACAGCCTAAACGGCTGAAGCGATTTATCTCAAATTTTTACCACGTGTGCACTTTTGGCGTCTGATTTAACTTCCCCCCTTGACTTTTTTGTGCCGCCATTTTGAAACCGGAAGTGACATCATATCTCGTCAACGGCTAAGCTGATTGGAACGAAAATAGCGCCAAACGATTCAGACGGTCAACTATATGGATTAAAAGTAGCAAAAGAATAAAAATTGTGTAAACGAAACCGGAAATGACGTCATGCAATTTGTATGTCCATTGGTATTTCGCCAACAAAAGTTGATCGGATTATTTTAATATTTATGTAACGTTTGTACTTTTGATATCTCATTTTACTTGTTATAAAACCAAACGGAAGCCGCCATTTTGAAACCGGAAGTGACATCATATCTCGAAAACTGGTAGACTGATCGGTACGAAACTAGCGCCAAACGATTCGGAAGGCCATCTCTATAGAATAAGAGCAGTCAAACTAGAATTTTCCTATTATGAGACCGGAAATGACGTCATTCAAATTTAAAAATTATTATTATCCCCTCTCTATACAATGAATACATAATTATTCAGAAAGCTTAAAATTATACACATTATTTGAAGATATAAATTCTATGTGGCTGTGCAGTAAGTTCAGCAGCCATTTTGAAAACTGAAGTGTTGCCATATCTCGGAGCTGAATGAAACCTATGCTTTTCTTTATGAGAGATCATTTAAAGCAAATATATAGTACCATACGCAGATTTTCATTAGTAGTAACCAAATTGTAAATGGCGATTTTTTTAAAGGATTTAGTGATTGTTCATTCAATATGACGTCACAAGTTTTAAGAATAAAATAAAAAAGGAGTGATATCCCCATAAAAAACACCCCGTGTAAAAATACCAGCCAAGTCTCTTCAACAAAAAAAAATGAAATCTAAAAATTCTGCACTGAAAAGTAGTGATATCAAAAAATTAGCCAAGTCAAAACTTTATTTGAAAATCAAAAAATACTTGGCGCATCGTTTTTTAGAGCATTAGGTATATTATATGTAAAGATGTATATTTAATGTATATTTTATATCTGGCATATACTTCTAAACTATTTATATACACGATGCGCCAAGTATTTTTTGATTTTCAAATAAAGTTTTGACTTGGTTATCATATCTTGGTTATCTTATCTATCTTGGTTAGCATGATTATCATAATCATGCTACCAAGATACTGTATTTTTTAATTTAATTTATTCCAAACAATTAACTTTAAGTAGTTTTCCTGAGTCAACATTACAACTATTTAAAGTTTATCGCTCCATCGCTTTATCGCAAGACGTACTTTAAAATTCGTTTTTCCTGCACATGAAATAATAATTTTATTTCATTGTTACAATTTCCAAAAATAGTGTCAAGGCATACCTAATTGCCATGGGATAATACCCTTAGCACAATCTTTAATTGTCAATAACAATATTTCAAATAAATTTACCAATAGTTTCGTTGATTTTTTCACGATTTTTCATGTTAAAAAAACTCATTTTTGCATATTTGGTGCCGCAGCCACAGATTTATTCTTTAAACACGAGCCATGGCCAAACCGAAGCAGAAGTGCTTGCTATTGCTTTAATATGGCGACTAACTGTATAATACACCAGATGACTTTGAATGTGTGTTTTACATGAATCTCTCGAGTAACAAGTGACCAACGCAAACACCACAGCAATGAGTGATGACCAACACGTCACACGATGTGCATCGCTCCAAGACACAAGTACGTATATCATCTTATTTAATTGCTTCGTGCACGCGAGGCCTAAGAACACCTTACAAAGTAGTATAACGCCTGTACAACTGGTTAGGTACTTAATTTAGATTTACCGACTATTTCAGTGTATACACCTATATAGGTGGGAGTAGTGTTGTACATTTCTCGAGAATTGTTTTTTGATTGTTTTTTCGATGGAGAATTTTCGGAGTTTTTCTTAATGAAATATCAGGAGACATTTCTCTGATGGAGAATTTGTCATTACTAAGTGAAGTTCTAGGTCTGTTCGTTCGCTCTACACTAGTGACACGGAATAACACCGGCCGACACTCACCCTATGCCGAGTGTGGAAAGTGTCTACACCTTTTACACTTTTTGTCGGTCGAACAGTTCAAGTGTAGCCAGTGCAGAGCGAACTAACAGAGGTGCGTGAAGTTGACCCCCCCCCCCCCCCCCAGCACAAATTCTGGGACCATGCGCAAAAATTTGTGCCCAATTTGTGCTACAACCCTGTAAATTTTTAGAATTTGTGCTCTGCTAGTTTCCGAGATAACAACCCTTAAAAGTGGGGGGGGGGTCAACTTCACGCTCCCCCCCCCCCCCCCACCCCAGCACAAATTCTGGGACCCGGCGCAAAAATTTGTGCTCAATTTGTGCTACAACCCTGCAAATTTTTGGAATTTGTGCTCTGCTAGTTGTCGAGATATCAACCCCTAAAGGGGGGGGGGGGTGGCTCTCCCCCCCATGTCTTCAAAAATGCTGGGACCCGGCGCAAAAATTTGTGCTTAATTTGTGCTGCAACCTTGCCAAATTTTAGAATTTGTGCTAAGCTAGTTTCCGAGATTTCAACCCCTAAAGATGGGGGGGGGGGGGGAGTCAATACGCTCCCCCCCCCCCCCCATGTCAGCACAAATTCTGGGACCCGGGCAAAAATTGGGTAACAGTACCCAACTGTCTCCAACTGTATTCAACTGTCCGCAACTGTATCTAGTCGGGCGCTAGCTCGACGCTGCCAAGCACCGCTCTAATACAACGTGCGAGCTACTACCAGACTTATACTGCAAGCGCTTCGGGCCCGATTTCGGGGTGTCAGTACGCATGCAAGCATTTAGAAATGAAAGTTGAAAACCATGGTTATCGGGTATATTTAGCCACCTGACAACACCTAACCAAATATCAAAGTGCTGCGATCATCCCTTCGGGCTGAATTTTGGGCCTCAAACATGCAAGGATTGACTTTCATGTTAGTTAGTTAGTTAGTTAGTTTTTTTTTTTTTTTTTTTTTTTTTATTTCGAACAGAATTAATTATCAATTACAGGATAGCACGAAAATAGAACACAATTACATCATTAAAATAGACAGTGAATACATTTATTTGAGCACTAGGTGTCCATCTTCTATTGCAGCAAGGCACTGCTTGCGGCACCAGGTCTTCTTAAACTTGTCAATGTCATTGGTCAAGCTGGCTGTCGCGAATTCCACGCCTATCCTATAGTGCAGTCTATTCTTGAAAATTAAAAAAGAGTCCGCCAGACTTCCTGGACTTTCAATAAACACAGCAATGTATCGGTGAATTGTGGATTTTGCGAGATTTAATAGGAAGTTACACAAGTTGACTGTCTTTTCATCTGGGCCAGTCCTTATCCCGCAAATCATGTCTTCAGTATTAATATCTTGATTAAGTAAAAGTCGAATCTTTTGTTTGACGTAAGCCCACAGCCTATCATTTTTTCGGCATTCGAAGACAGTGTGGATGGTCGTGCCCACTGCGTCACACCACGGACACTTGGGGCTGTCCCGCAGGCCCCAGCGATGCAGCCGGCTGGGAGACGCGACGGCGTCGTGCATCTGTCGCCAGCAGATGTCGGCGTCCAGGCTGCATGTTGGCCAGCGGTAGAGATCATCCCAATGGATCTCGGTATCAGTCCAGGCGCCTCTCCCAGTCAACTCAGTGTCTGGAATTTCTATCTTGAGGATGGTTGAATATAGTTGTTTCGCGTCCTTAACGTTGTCTGTTAATGTCTGGGGGCCCTCTGCAGGGCTTATCGTCTCCCATGCGAGGAAGAGGGACTTGTAAAATGGTTGAAGTCTTCTCAGCCAGTCGGTTCTGATAGTTCCGACGAGTGAAGCCGCTATTGAGTCTTCCGGATTGTACCTATTCATGTTGTGTTCTTGTAAGTAGCGGTGGTGGCTGATCTCCGCCTCTGGAGAGAGGAAGTCAGCCACGTGCTTCGCCCTCAGTGACATGATCCTGCATTTGATGTTGATTAGTCCCAGGCCACCCACGGCAGTAGGAGCGAAAACGTGGTTCTGGTCTTTCCAATGTCGACCGCTCCACATAAACTTTGTTAGTCTGCGTTGGATTTCTTTAACAAAACTAGAGGGAGGCTCGAGGACAGAGAAGGTGTGGACAAGGCGGGAACCTATTAGTTGGTTGGACACTATTCGTCGGCCCCGATAGGATGTAGTCTTATGCCACCTATTCCATCTATCGATTCCGGATTGAACCTTATTCGTCAGAGATGTCCAATTTTGCGATTCCCATTCTTTGTTCGCGTTGCCCAGGTACACTCCTAGAAATTTGAGGCCTTCGTTGGTCCAGGGCAAACCGAGTGGCGCGTCCGTCCGGTTACTCCATGAGCCGGCGAATAGCCCAGTGCTCTTGGAGGTATTCAGCGCCGCCCCAGAAGCACGGGCGTATGAGTCGAAAGATGTCGTCATGATCGGGAAGCCCCTGTCGTCAGTTATAAACACAGACACGTCATCCGCGTAGGCGGTCACGACCAAGGGACTGTTGGCTCCTCCAGGGATGCGCAGTCCATAAGGCGCAAGTCCAGATCTGAGAAGCGATAGGAAAGGTTCTATAGATATGGTGTACAAGGCGCCAGACAGTGGGTCACCTTGCCGAATGCCGCGTTGGAAGGGGAAGGGCGGGAGGAGAGTCGAACCGACACGCACCGTTGACTTGGCTTCTTTGTACAGTGTTGAGATGAAACTAATGAATTTGTCACCGAAGCCGAACTCTTGTAGTGTCTTGAACAAATAGTCGTGTTCTACGCGGTCGAAAGCTCCCGCCTGGTCCAGGGTGATGATGGCTGTTGGCGCGTTTTCGGCGTGGGCAAGATCAATCGCATCTCTCATCAGATGGAGATTGGAGAAGATCGTCCTTCCCGGTACACAGAAGGTCTGGTCGC
Source organism: Leuctra nigra (assembly GCA_934045905.1). Taxonomy (NCBI): domain Eukaryota; kingdom Metazoa; phylum Arthropoda; class Insecta; order Plecoptera; family Leuctridae; genus Leuctra; species Leuctra nigra. The sequence continues at coordinate 6,721,203 of OW203766.1, read as the reverse complement.
TATTAACTATTGAGCTGAGCACGTCTGTTAGTCTATTGGAGAGGGCGCGGGAAATGATTTTGAAGTCGGTGTTCAGGAGGGAGATAGGTCTCCAGTTTTTGAGTTGTAGTTTATCACCGCCCTTAGGAATTAGCGTGAGGACTGCCATGCGCATGGTTGGGGGGAGGATACCAGATTCGAGTGAAAAATTAACCATGCAGGTAAATAAGGGTATGAGTTTATCGATGAAAGCTCGAAAGAAATCTACTGAGAAGCCGTCGATGCCGGGGGATCTGTCCTTAGTAAGCTGGAAGAGGGCAGTCACAAGTTCCTTGCTACTAAGTGCGGAGTCCAGCTTGTCTTTGGAGGTTTGGTTTAATTTGGGAAGGTTTTCGTAAAGGACTTGACTCTCGATTGTGTTCTGGCCTGATCGTGAATAGAGGCTAGAGAAGTGATTGCCAATCACTTGTCTGATAGCGTTCGGCTCCTGAACAATTTGACCATCGATTTGCAGTGCTGAGATCGTGCTCGAAGTTTTCCTGTCGCTACCGAGCTTGTAGAATGTGGGAGTTGCCCTGTTGTATTCAAGGTATTTCCGCTGCTGTTCTGTGTTCAGATCCGTCCTTGCTTCTGAGTAGTATTTCTTCCGTATTGCAGCCAAACACCTGTTAATTTCGTTGCACTCGGATGACGTCAGAGTGTTCTGCGCTGCGAGGAATCGGAGTCGGGTTTCTGCAGCGAGCAGTGATGCATAGTTCAAGTGGCTCGCTTCTGCTTCATAGCGTTGAGTAGATATACGTATTTCGCTTTTCAAATTGTCCCAGCACTCGTGAGGGTCAGTAGCTGCTGGTCTATTTGAGTAGAACTCAATGATGTTTTCAATGTATTGCGTATACGACTTGTCTTCGAGGAGAGCGTTGTTGAAAATCCAATAAGGTGGTTTTCTGCGCTTCTCGGAATGCATAGTTAATGTTACACCGGAGTGGTCAGAGAAAGAGGGTATGATCTTAGATGACGTAATCTCGCAAAGCTGGTTACTGCGGACATATACTCTGTCGAGTCTCGATCTCGGTCTGTCTTTGAGTGGGCTTATGTAAGTGAACTCGCGATTGGTTGGATTTAGCTCGCGCCATACGTCTCGCAGGTCCTCGGAGTCGAGCAGGGCGATCAGCGGGGACACCAGTTCGTTTCGGTGTTCAATGGAAACCGCACGGTCGGCTGGCTCGAGAGTACAGTTCCAGTCGCCTGCCATGATAATTCGGTGGTTCACTGGAATACTCAGGATATATTCACTGACTTTATCCATTACTTCTAAGCCTTTCGCTTTACTCTGTGGCATGTAAATGTTAATTAGGTGGACTTGGGATTTATTTAATTGTAAGATAGCAGTCTGAGCGAAGCCGGCTACTAAAATTTGAGTTGTGTCGAAAGCTACACCTCTGGATAGTATTGCTGTCCCACTATTACGCTGCACTGGCGCGTTGATTGCAGATGAAAAATTATTTAGATAGTTTATTGAGAATTCAGTGTCCACGTTGGTTTCTTGGAGAAAAATTATTTCAGAGTTCAGCTTTTTGATATAGTTCGAAAGTAATATTTGCTTCAGTTCGTTATTCATGCCCCTAACGTTGAGTGATAGGAAATTATGAGGCATTTATTAATTATTCGTTGTTTCAGCGGTTATGGCCGTAATTATACGGCCAATTCTGCGTTTTAGGTTGATATCGTTGCACTTCTTGTTGATGTCTTCTAGCTCTTTTATGACTTTTTCATAGTCTTTTGAGAATTTTTTAATAATCGGAACAATCTTTTTGAAATGGCGGGACTTCTTTAGGAAGTCCTTAAACCTAATGGGTGTGAAAATTTGATCTTTGTTCGTACCGTCGTTTCCGGGGATGATCTGCTCCAGCGAGGTCGCGTCTTCCATCAGCGACATCTGCGATGACGTTGAACCAGTCTCCGACATGACGTCGTCATTCAGTGTGTCGTCCACGTGACTAGTCGGTCCAACTAATCCAGTCAGCCTCGCGGCCTCTGCCAGGCGGCTTTGCGGCGACGTCGCCCGCACGGGCATCGAGGTGATCGGGGACGTGATGTCCTCGACGTTGGTTGACTTCGGTGGTCGTATCGTTGTGTCAGTGGAGGTGCCATGATCAGCCACAATCGTGGCGATGTCCTGAGCTGAGATTGAGGGGATCTGATAGCCAATGTTATCACTTGCGTGAGGTGTTAGTAAGAGAGGGGGGGTTGCAATTACCGCGTCCGCGAAAGACAGGTGCTTTGTTGGAAGGGGTGGGAACCTGGCTTGGATGTTGTCAGTCGGGTTTCCCGCTGGCCGGGGTTGTTTACAGTTCTTAGCTACGTGGCCGGCTTGTTTACAATTGTGACATGTCACATCGTCCATAGATATGTAAACAATGTGTTTATAACCTTCAATATCGAAACTAAAGTGGGTGGGGACATTATTTACATCATCGAACAGGATATATGCAAGTTTACGGAAAGATTTTACATGCGTGCAGTCAGGGAGTCTTGAACCAGTAGAGATGTCCCTAATTGGGCAAGTCAGTTTCCCGATTCGTCTTAGTTTCTCGATCAGCATCTCGGTGGTTATAAAGGGGAATACATTTGAGAGAACAATCTTTGTGGCAGCCGTCAGATAACGTCTGATAGGAACATATTGAGTTTTAACAGTAATGAAACCTTCTTGCACAACAGTTTTTACCGCCGTCTCGCTGCGTAGGAAGACACACACTCTTCCCCCGGCAATGCGTGACGCGTGCGTTATCTCCGCCCCCGTCACCAATTCGGCAATACCTTTGAGGTAGTCGTCGATCGCTGTGTCGGCGACGTTATCAATAACCACGGCGAGGCTGGGTAGGCACGCCATAGTAAACAATATCAGTTCGTTGCACTACACCGGCAATAGCATTGCGCGGTGCAAAAAACACGATTATCAATATGTAGAGTCACTCGATTTGCCACTTTTTTATAAATATCTGTTCGTCTTGACACCACGGATCTTTTGATACCGTTTCTAACACGTTATATTAAGGATTTTGTACACTATTCACTATTGTATCGGGAGCCGAGGTGATACACGTCTACCGATAGTTAGTTAGTTAGTTAGTTAGTTAGTTAGTTAGGCACGGCCGGTTGGTTTGCCCATCTCCTCAGGCTACACGGTTTGGTCTAGAGAGTTGAAATTTGGCAGAGACATAGAGTCATATTTATAGCAGTGCCCTTTGAAAGAAAATCTGAAACATTTTGACCGGAAGTGAAGTTATTACAATTTTAAATTTTAAATATTTTAAAAGTCAAACGGGTCCATCGAGAGTTTTGAAATTTGGCAACAATAAAGACAATGTATTGCTAGACACTCCACTTCAAGAAAAATCAATAAATTTAAACCGGAAGTGGGAAAATTATCAATATTTACGTTCCGCCCTTCTTCTTTGATACACTAAACAGCGGCTCTAATTTCCATCGGGCTGATAGCTCAGGTAGGAAGGTATCTGGCTTCGACTTCTGCATAATGCGTTCGATTCCCGATCCCGGAAAACTTTTTTTTTCATATATTATTTTTTAATTTGTATAAGCGATGATATAAATAAGGATATATATTCAAATGAGAGGTCCAGGGATGCTGTGTAGATCATCAATAGACCGAAACATCGCAATCGCGGCACGCTAGTTGCCATCGTGAACACTGAAGATATCAGGGAAACAGAAAAACTCGCACGTCGTTTTACGTTCCGCTATTCTTCTTTGATACTATACAGACTGCTTTGGTTTCTGTGTGGCGAATTGGCTCGATCCCATGAGGCATGAGACTTCGAACACGGTGTTGACGGGTTCGATCCCCGTACCAAACGTTTTATTTTTTATCTTTTTATTTACTTAAAAAATGTTTAACCTTCTTGTGTATATATTCAAAATGTTAATCCGAATTTATTCAACGACTACAATAGCTACTCTTCTTAATATTATTCTCATTGGACTCTAATAATGATTGTCAATGTACACGTTGTACGTAAAGTTGTGCAATAAAACAATTCGTGGTCATGCTAATCAACAGAATCTTGGTGGCTCAGTTACTAAACTAGAAACAACACAAGAAAGGCTCCATTACTGGGTGCATTAGGTTGTCACAGCTTTTAATTTACTAGAATTATTTAATTATGTAAAATTCAGTTAATTAAGTAAATAGTATAAATTCAGTAAAGGCTCCATAACTAATATTCAGAGTATTAGGTGTTTACAACTTTTCATTTGTCACACTTATTTAATTATTTAAAATACAGTTAATTTGTCAATATTGGTGGCTCAACAAGAAACAAGAACAACACGAAACAAGAAACCACACAAAAAGGCTCCATTACGTGCATACATTACGTGATCATAACTTTAAGTTTCTAAAATTAATTTAATTATTTTAATTATGCTAATTTGTCAATCTTGATGGCTCAGTTACGAAACAATAAACCACACAAAAAGGCTTTATTACTAGGTATATTAGGTGCTCTGCTCCTAATACTCTAAGAGACTAATGCTCTGGTAGGGGAAATGTGTCAAAGCTCTAAATAATAGCTATAAATCATGTTTCTCAAATGAATTATTAATTTGATCATGTGTATGGATAAATATTGCGTATTATTATTAACTTGTACTTACTTAAATATCTTTCTTCCACAAGTAATCACTCTAATTATGAGATTTGAATTGCTGCTGTCAGATTTGTTTAATCCCTATTCTTTTATGTAGATTGCTATGGCAACCTTTTCTCACGCAGGATACCTATTAGGTGTTCACAACTTTTAATTTGTAAAATTATTTTTTATTATATTTATGTTAATTTGTCAATCTTGGTGGCTTCGCTGTCCGTCGGCATTATAGCACAGTTGTCTAAAGCAGCTTGCTTCGACACAGGCTTACCCTGTTCGATTCTCGGTCCTGGAAAAAACTTTTTTTCCTATTATTCCTTTTTAATTTGTATAAGCGATGATTCCTGGATACATTTTTAATAAATGAGACTACCAATGGATGCTGTAAAGATCATCAATAGACAGAAACATCGCCATCGCGGCACGCCGGTTGCCATCGTGAACAGTGAAGATATCAGGGAAACAGGAATTGCGCACGTCGTTTTACGCTCCACCTTTTTTCTTTGATATACTACACAGGTTTATATTTCAGTGTGGCGAATTGGCTCGGTCACATGAGGCAAGTGACTTCGATCACGGCGTTGCCGGGTTCGATCCCCGTAACAAACGTTTTATTTTTTTTTTATCTTTTTCTTTACTTAAAAAATGTTTAACCTTCTTGTGTATATATTCAAAACGTTAATCCGAATACATTCAACGATTACATAGCTACTCTTTTTAATATTATACTCATTGGACTCGAATAATGATTGTCAATGTACACGTTGTACGTAAAGTTGTGCAATAAAACAATTCGTGGTCATGCTAATCAACAAAATCTTGGTGGCTTAGTTACTAAACTAGAAACCACACAAAAAAGGCTCCATTACTGGGTGCATAGGGTTGTCACAGCTTTTAATTTATCCGAATTATTAAATTATGTAAAATTCAGTTAATTAAGTAAATAGTAAAATTCAGTAAAGGCTCCATTACTGATATTCAGTGTATTAGGTGTTTACAACTTTTCATTCCATCACCCGTCATACTCCTTCCCACCAGCACTATAAACACCAGGTGGCTCAGCTAGTTAATCTTAACTAAGTTCCTTTTAAGTTACATTGCCTTCCAAAAACCATCCGGATTTTATTTTAAATGTGTTGTAAACATCTGTAAGCCTGCACGCTTTACCAATTGAGTTTATACTTCGGAACTTTGACATCAAAAAGTGAACATGGGAGAATTTAAAAATGAGGAAACGCATTTGCAATCATCTTTCGTGTACCTTTCAGTTTACCAAGTGGCGACAAATACGCGTTTTACGAGATGAACGCACAAATTCCGGTCTACACCGGAACAATACACCTACAATTTACGTTATTCACATGACTCAAAGCTGTGAACTTTTAACAAATTATAATTTGATATAACTCAAATTCAACCAAAAGAAATTGACCCTTTCGTTATACTAACTTCGGAACTATTGAAAGAAAAACAGAAAACTTTAGACAAGAAGTGACGTTGTTGGCGTTAACTGAATGATAGGTAACACTTAATGATCAGTGAAAGCTGCTATAAACTTATACCTCATATGACATGTTGTACAAAAACAAAAACTTGTAAAAAAAACTGCCAAGCACCTTCCCACTTAAAACAATTGAGATCTAAAAGAAGGGCGAAGCAATAATATATTGTTTAAACATTTTCGCACTTAAAATTCGTGAAATCATTTCGCCCAGTTACTGCCGCCAAGCACAACACTAAAAACCTAATGTTGTGTCCAAATTTGAAGAATACAATCTAAGTGAACCATCATTGTAAGCTTTAACAAAATTATAAAAATTAAAAACGACTTAAAAATAAATTTAAAATCGAAATTAAAAAAATTAAAAATTAAGCTTGGCGCATTGAATTTGCACCGACCATATTGTAGACTTCCTCTATCTTCTTCCTACTTTCTGTCTTTCTTCGGCTCCTTTATCGTCATCTTCTTTCTTATGTTGCCTTCTTCTTGACACAATGCGCCTAGCTTTATTTTTAATTTTTTTAATTTCGATTTTAAATTTATTTTTAAGTCGTTTTTAATTTTTATAATTTTGTTAAAGCTTACAATGATGGTTTACTTAGATTGTATTCTTCAAATTTGGACACAACATTAGGTTTTTAGTGTTGTGCTTGGCGGCAGTAACTGGGCGAAATGATTTCACGAATTTTAAGTGCGAAAATGTTTAAACAATATATTATTGCTTCGCCCTTCTTTTAGATCTCAATTGTTTTAAGTGGGAAGGTGCTTGGCAGTTTTTTTTACAAGTTTTTGTTTTTGTACAACATCCAACTGTCTCCAACTGTCCGCAACTGTCCTCAACTGTCCCCATCTGTGTCCAACTGTTTTTAACTGTCCCCAACTGTCTTCAACTGTCTCTAACTGTCCCCTACTGGTTAAATCTGTATCTAACTGTCCGCAACTGTCCCTAACTCTCCCCAACTGTCCCCAACTGTCTCCAACTGTCTCCGCAACTATCTCGAACTGTCTCCAACTGTCCCCAAATGTACCCAACTGTCTCTAGATGTCTCCAACTTTCCCCTACTGTCTACAACTGTCCCCAACTGAACCCAACTGTCTCCAACAGTCCGCAACTGTCCTCAACTGTCCCCATCTGTGTCCTCAACTGTCTTCAACTGTCTCTAACCGTCTCCAACTGGTTAAAACTGTATCCAACTGTCCGCAACTGTCCTAAACTCTTCTCAACTGTCTCCAGCTGTCCCCAACTGTCAACAACTGTCTCCAACTGTCTCCGCAACTATCTTGAACTGTCTCCAACTGTCCCCAACTGTACCCAACTGTCTCTAGATGACTCCAACTTTCCCCTACTGTCTACAACTGTCCCCAACTGAACCCAACTGTCTCCAACTGTCCGCAACTGTCCTCAACTGTTCCCATCTGTGTCCTCAACTGTCTTCAACTGTCTCTAACTGTCTCCAACTGGTTAAAACTATATCCAACTGTCCGCAACTGTCCTTAACTCTTCTCAACTGTCCCCAACTGTCTTCAACTGTCTCCAACTGTCTCCTTCTGTCCCCAACTGTCAACAACTGTCTCCGCAACTAACTGGAACTGTCCCCATCTGTCGCTAACTGTACCCAACTGTACCCAACTGTCTCTAGATGTCTCCAACTTTCCCCTACTGTCTACAACTGTCCCCAACTGAACCCAACTGTCTCCAACTGTCCGCAACTGTCCCCCACACTTTACACCGAGGCAAATGGTCGTATGCTTTTTCCAAATCTAAGAATGCCATCCACAATTCCTTTCCTTGTTCCCAACTTCTTTCCATGATATGTCTCATTGCGAAAATCAAATCGATTGTCGATCTATCCTTCCTAAATCCATATTGCTCTTCTCTTAGACTCTCTTCTACATCCCATCTTAACCGTTTCTCCAAAATCCTTTCATATATCTTAGCACATTGGCTCATTAAAGTAATACCCCGATAATTTGAGCAATGTTTCCTATTTCCTTTCTTAAAAATAGGCACAATATAATATAATACTCCATATAATTAGATATTCTTGATTGAAGATCACTTTTTCCCCCATAAGATAACACAGGGAGACATGAAATCGTCCCGGAAAATTGGCTTTAAATTGCTCCTAAAACCGCAAGAGGAATGACAAATTATTGAAAATAGTCTCAAATTAAAGATAATAATTTTTAGAATAAGACTGTCGTTTGAAAATATGGGGTCACGGGCCAAATAAGAAAGAAAATGTGTACAATGTGTAAAATTTACCATAAATCTGGCAACATTGCACTACAAATATGAATTATTTTGAGATAGTTTAATTGGAACTTCAATTAAAAACATATAATTCCGTAAGGTAAGATATAATTGTGTTATGCTCTTGTTTGAAGTATTATTTCATCAGAGATTTGTATGAATTACGGCGAATTCTAAGCACCTTGGCTGGAGCAGTGGGACCACTTTTATATCGCCATAACATATAAAATATTCAAATTATGAAAAATAATTACTAATACATAATATTTTAGTCCACCTTCATGGGTCGAATCCCCATTCTTATCAATTTATGTAATGAAAAGATCTGAAATTTATTTCCAGAAATTGACAAATATCTCCAAACAAAACACGCTAAAATTACCGTAAAATGTCAATAGGTCCCGATCACAATTGCTAAATATGAAGTTGATCGGTCAAACGGTTCCAGTTTTAATGTTACAGAGTCCTGTTCAAGACACGAGACCTTGTGACATTCTGTGCGTACAACATTTCAGTAATCAATAATCATTTGCACAATCAAGTATTGCAATAGCTGCTAGAAGGAGTTTAGAGTTCCATATTCTGTTACTATAGCGTCGATTATCGAGTAGAATGTCGAAGGTTTCCACGGAGGCTTTTATGAGTAGGTTATTAACAACTGGTGGCAGTGAGACGGATCAATGTGAAGATAAAACACTGCTAATGACTGGGATTTGTCAGCCGAGGATGTTTGCTGGCAGATCATTGAGATGAACAGCGCGCACTTTACCTAGATTCAAGTACCTATTGTTACACATGCTCAATTACTTCGCTCGCTGTTCATCGCATGCACGTAGGCCCGTACTTCATGGAGGGGGGATCGGGGGGCAAATCCCCCCAGTCCTAGCCCCGAGGGTGTTTTATAGAATTTAAACAATATACAAGTGATTCTGGGGGCCTAAAATGTACACACTGAATCAAACAACCTTCCAATTTTTGCCCCGCAAGGCGTGTTTTTACGAATTTAAATAATTTAAAACAGATTCACTGGGATGTAAAACTGCTCAAATTACAAAAAACAGACCCGCAGTTTTTCTTAAGTTCGAGACAATCATGTCTTGACTTAGCCCCGCGTTTTGCTTGTCTCATTAATGCCCCATTAGACCCTAAAGCAGTTAATTAATTAATAATTAATTGACATTAGTTTCATTTCATCACTTCTTTAGGCATGACATCGAAAAAGAGGAATTTCACTGAAATTAGTGAAATTCCTTTCGCTACTGTCAAATGTAAGCGTATTTTCCTTAAGGCTTTGTAACACAAAGTAACTTTTTATTATGATCAATTAGGAGTTTCTCCGAAATACTGCAGATAAAATTGTCTACTGGCAGCTCAGAAGCAAACCGCGCGGCCGGTTACCCAAAGCGACAGTTACTCAAGAGTTATGAAAGTATGACGTCTTCTAATCATACAGATTATCACAAGGTATTCTTCATGATCACTGATCAGCAATAAATACGAGGATTATCCAGTCAGCGATAAACACCGATAAACAGCAAGGAGACAAGGTTATTAACAAGGTGCAAGAGTTCATAAAAAGATCACACGTTTCCCAATACCAACACAGTATTTATTTATTCGCCATTGAGCCATAACTGATACATGACACAAATCAAGCAACAGTACATTTAATTTTCATGCCAGGAAGTTGGTACATACATATCTGGACATTTTATATAACACTGCTAACATCCACGAACTATATACTTTGGTTTCTTGGTTTCTCTAATATGTCGCATAGTTGGGCTTTCCTTCCGCGTAGACTTTCGAGTTGTAACGGATATTTGGAATGTCAAACTGCATGTGATTTATTTTTTAGAAACCCAGGGGCCCTATTCTTTAATTTCAAAATGTCCGATTCTGCTAGAATCCAATTCCGTGCAATGTTAATCCATACGTCAGTGAATCGGATTCCAGCAACATCGGGAAGTTGAAAGATATAGAATAGGGCTCCAAGTAATGTATTTATTAATGTATTATTAAACACGCAAAACATTGTCAAAATTAACCAAAATACAATTATAAATATACAAAAGAACGAGGACAAATTATTTTTATGAATTATAAATTTAATTACAAATACAGTTAAAACTTTTCACCAGAATTCAATATAAAATACTCCTATTTGTCCAAAGACGTTATAATGAAACATATGAATTTTCTTTATAATTATAACAATTAACATGGTGGTCTCGATCATCACTTCCTTCTGCTGAATTACTCCGAAAGTCCTTGTTGAAATTCATATCAGACAAAGTATACGAAGCAGAACTAGAGTCACTTCGCAATACGATCTTCATGAAAATATTTTGTAATATTTTTTACTCCCTTTTCGTTATAAAGGAACTTTAAAATCTTAATTTTTACACAGTGAACTAAACTTTTAAAAAGTTAGTTAATTCAAAAAAAGGAACTTCCCCAATAGGTACTGAAGATAGTTTCGGTTTCAGAAAAGTGCCAGTTTATTAAATAGATTAATTAAGTAGCTCATAGGTACAATAATTCGACATTTTAGGCGCGTTTCTATGAGTTACATATAAAGACGACAGTACAAAAATATATGAAAGATGCTAAGAATAAATCCTCTAGTTGAAGCAGCTACGTACGTGAATGGCAAGGAATAGTATCAATATAAACCACGTCTATATGCCATTCAGGAAATACAATAATTGCAGCAGACTAGCATAACAACATCAGATAATTGTAATGACATTTCACAAAATGTCTCCCATGTCTCTCTCCTAATTACAACAACAGCTGCAGCCTGACGTTTTGGAAGACAAATGAATTGCAACAAAGTAACCGACACGTCATGCCATTGACAGCACTTGAGATAACAGAAGAGGGTTTATATGCTTGTGGAAGTAATGAATCATAGGCGCGTGCACAAGAAAATGTCAGTGGCATGTGAGACAACGTCTTCAAATATTCAACCATTTTTCACAAATTGATTTTTTCCTGGTACAATTTTGTACCTATCACATTTCGTGAAGATTTTAGGAAATCCACTAAATTACGTTACTTAAAATATAATTTTAGTAGGTATTTAAATGGATTTCACTGGAACATAATATTAAGAAAAGATGTCGAGGATATGTGGGGCAGAGGTAGACGCGAGCCACGCCGTTTCGCTTTTAAAAATAATTTATTTTGACATTTTTCAAAAACATTACGACAATAAGCCGACATCTGTGTGTTATTAATTATATTTCATTCTTGATGCTTGCCCCACCCTCACAAAGGTGTCAACTTCCACTAAAAAAGAGTAAAACGTGCTCAATAAATTCTTTTAAAAGGGGTTGAATTAAAAGTCCCGGGATGGCACATAATTTCCGGTGCCCTGATCCCCGTGTTTTTGAAGCCCTTACCACATCCACCTAATAGTCAATTACACAATTTAAAACTATTCGACACTAAAAGTTGCAAAACGCCACCTAGCGGAAAAAGTTAAGGTGATACTAGCGCTCGGCCGTTTTAGAAAATTGAGAGAGAAAAATTGTTTCATAAGTGAGTGTAACTTTTACAGGATGTTCACATGATCAGTCTGATTGTATATTAGTAGCCCTTTTTAATTTTTGCTTATTGCATCGTTAATTAGGCACCGGTTTTACAACAAAACCGCGCAAAACGATGAAATTTGCGATACGATTGGAGACCAAACCCGCAAACCAATTGATCTCAAATTTTAATCATGATTAGATGAAAGACAAACTTAGGGTTATCCCTTGGCACATTTTTGAAATTTAATTTTATAAGGCGCCCAGGGAGACGAGAAAAAAGCTAATTTTTCACCAAAAATCCACTAATTATTAATTAACGAAACAAAAAATTAAAAATGTAACAAGGGATAACCCTAAGTTTGTCTTTTATCTAATCACGATTAAAATTTCAAATAATTTGGTCTACCCGTTTCGTCTCCAATCGTATCGCAAAAAGTGTCTACAAAAAGCAGCAAAATCGCTCGCGCTTGCAGCACCTTAACATCTATACCGCGAGTACTTGTGCACATGCGCACAGGGCGCGTTCAGGCAAGTCACTTATATGTCAATCGTAACGAGTTCAGTAAAAGTTATAATTACATCGCGAAATAACAGAAATTGATGAATACCTTAGTGTCAACAATCAAATACAATCGGCATATTTCATTACAGCACACATTCATTCAAATTCTTGTGAAAACGAGTTGTCTATTCACCAAAAATCACCATTTGACAGATGCAAATTGTTTTTCTCACGGCCTTCTGAACACACATTTTTTTTGACAAACAATTGCAATCTGTCAAATGCTTGCTGTTGGTGAATAGACAACTCGTTTTCACAAGAAGAATTTGAATGAATGTGTGCTGTAATGAAATATGCCAATTGTATTTGATTGTTGACACTGAGGTAAGCATCAATTTCTGTTATTTCGCGATGTATTTATAACTTTTTACTGAACTCGTTACGATTGACATCTAAGTGACTTGTATGTACAAGTACGCAGGCGCTGGGATTGTACTCGCGGGAGCGTCCATCTTATATTTACTAGCGCACTCTCTAGGTACTTTTAGTGTCGAATATGTTTATTCACCGACAGATTACATTTGTTTCAATCACAGCCTTCTGAACGAAGCGTCAAGAAGGCTGTGTGGTTCACTGGTTTCTTCAGCCATTCTTATTTTACTTGCGTATTCTACTGGTACTTTCAGGGTTGAATACAGTGTAGGGTTTACATCAAATGAAACATAAATGTAATAAATATTATCAGTCTTTTAAAATAGGTAGCCATATTTTAAAATAACTATTGTAAATTAGTCAATTACATAAAAAAATTAACAAGTCTTTTGCATTAAAGATTTAAGATCAAATATTGAAACTAGAACATTTGTCGTAAGTGTTAACATAACAACTTCAGCTAGAAAGTTCACAAGTGAACTTTTAATTCTTCTCCGGACATTTGTAACAATTAAAAAAATAACACTTCACCTTAACATACAATAGAAGCAACATCTACCACTCCTTTTTCACTATAAAAGCCATAAGAACATTTTCATATTTGTACCTAAGAGGTAGAAGGGCAGAAGTCCATTTCAATGACTCTCGAGGTTATCCCAAATAACCGTATTTCTGGGTTCTATAATCACAATTGTAATGGTGACAGGAGTCATTTGGTAAGAGAATACCTACTTTAACATAATTGTTATTTGTTGGCATCAGCCAAATGGCAAATGATATACCTTGATTGCATCAATCCAAAATTGTGCAACGCAAAATCCAGAAAACGGACTTCCACCCTTCTACTTCTGAGGTACAGAGCATTATGTACCATCAATTATTTTTCATTAACCACAAATTGCACCACTTATAGTACACACAAATAGTACCACTTCTGCACATTATTGTCTAGTTTTATGACTAATTGCCTATTGTTTGTACACAAATATTCAATAACATTTCATTGATATTATACTGGACTTGGCAGTTTCTGCTCTGTGTTTTGGACTTTGGTGGTCCAAGTTAGCCAGTTGAAGGAGAGCAGAAACTAGTTCGTCTAACTACGACTGGCTCTGAAGAAACCATAACAATGATATGTATTGACAAATAAGTACCTAAATACACACAAGGGAAAGGATGGCCATTGAAGCTCTCCGACATGCTCACAATTGTGTCTTTTCGAAGGATGTACTTCCTTGTACCCTTCCTTGTACTTCCTCCACGATTGTTGAAGACAGACAATAAGTTGAAGCGACAAATGTGTAGTAAATTTATTGGCTTTGTGCAGCATAGACAACTTCAAAAAAGTTATCTCCTAAAAGCTGAGTTTGTATAAATAATGATAATATATAAATGTGAAAGTCAGCAATTTAGAATGTTCAAGTTTTAGGAAGTCATAGTTTTTAAGCAAACATTACTAAGAGATTATTCTGCCACTTGATCTGCTTTTTGTTTGTGCTTTTGCAGGCAATACCAATCTAGCGTTCCGATCTGAGATTTGTACACATCCTAACGCAGGTCTCATTTATAGTTTTTTTAACGAGATTATGTGATTACTGATTGGTTGAAAATTAAAAATGCAACTGTCCAATCAACTTAAAAATATGCATGGTCATTGGGACCAACATTTTAAGTGATTTTGATAATTTTCAGACAAATCTCTAAAGAACTTCCAGAGTTCTTGACATTTTACAGACATTTTATGCATGTTTTGACATAGGTATTTGTCAAATTTATTCAAAGTTTGAAGACAAATTATCACTTTTCCTTTGAAGAATGTCGCCTTCTAGATTATTCAAGATCATAGAGCATGAACTTTCACATGCATCAATATCCATGCAATTGGAAGGCTCGCTTATCAACGCGTTACACAGAGCACGCACACAGTGCGCTATCCTAGGCAAACATATTGCCATTATCTATCTTCAACAATACGGTCATAATCTTGAGAATCACGGTTTACAGGCTTGTCCTTCCTCTTAACCCACTTGGTCTTCTAATAATAACAAAAACAATAAATCTCTAAAAACTCAACAAAATGTAATAAAGAATATCAAATTGTAAATCTAAATTGCCAGTCTAACTCACTTGTACTACAAACTAGGTACCTACTATCTATGTACTTAATGGAAAAATACTGTTTATCAACCTAAGCATCTAATTGTTTTCTTGGTGAATCGGGCTGAGCAGAACATATTGCACATATCACACGTGCAAAGTACGAGACCACGTCGAGTCAGCGTGTTTCTGTCACGTCTTACGCGACATGAATCGGCAGTCATTGGAACGTATCCACAGCTAAGAACCTTAGAAGACATACAGATATATTACTGTTACGTAGAGACCCGATTATATGGTGGTATTTTGTCTGAAATTTCGTTTTTAAATTATCAAATTTAGTTTTTTGGTGGTTTTATAAATCAGTCCTTTTGCGTATTAGGAGGGGCATTAAAACCAAGGAGGAATGATCTTGGTGAATTACATACCTAATAAGTTTGATTTGATATGGTTAAAGTAGCCTAAAATCATAGGCACACACATCAATAGTTATTAAAAATTGCACAAATCAGAAAAATTATGGTATACATAATTATTTATCATGAGCCCATACAAAAATTATTATAATATCTAAAATATTACTTATTATTTAATAATTAATTGAAATTGCATTGAAATTTTAAGCATATATTTTTTTTCAGTGAAAAAGTAAGTATATTCTTAGAATTCTGTTAATTTCGCCTATATTTCGCAGATAAACACTGATTTTGCTGTTATTTTTTATATTGACACATTTCGTTTTATGTGGTTTTTAAATTATGTATGATAAATGTGTAATAATTCGCAAACATTGCAAAAAACAACCACATTTTAACATTTCGTGATATTTTCAATCAACTTATAATCTTGGCTCTATACGCTTTGCACAATTCTGCATTGTGAACATTTTCAACAAACTCGAGATGGGCCCCCAGGTGTGAGATTCACAACTTGTCTGATTCAACGTGAAGTAATCTTACCTGTCTTTGTAACTCCGGCATGAATGTGTGTTAGAGATGAGTGGATGCAGACGGTAGCGCACCGTCACCGTCTGCCAGGTACTTCTCATTATCCAGCACCAGCTGCGGAACAACATCTCTGTTAGGAACTGGAGATTGGAATTGGAGTAAAACTATAAAACCTTAAAATTGGGAGGAAAAATAACAGCCATTTTTGGGGGGGTAGTTCCTGTACCTACGTATAAAGTCCCTTATGTTAACATCCATAACTTATTCAGATCAAAACAATCTTATTATATTTATTATTTACCATTTGATTGTCAGAACAAGCTCTTGGCTCTTGATGCATGCTGCTTTCTTAAGACATTTTTGCAGAAGAATATAAAATATGAAAGAATCCAACAACCTTATCTGTCATCATCGCTCAATGTTAAGATCGCACAGCTCTGCAGCTAAAATCACAATTCAGTTTAAACTAATACCTACCCCTCCGTTTTGGTATCTCTTGCGTTTGAGCATGAAGTGTCGTACGATCGGAGCGAACAGGTCTGGGTTGAGATGTCGACGCTGCGTGTTGCTGCATCGTGCGTAGATCGCGCTCGTGATCAAACCCACGACCATTGTGACGAGGAAGCCGATGACGATGTACCACATGTACGAGATGCGGTACAGGTAGAAGTAGTATGGCTCACTGTAATGTCATTATAGAATGGCACTCAATACTTACTCCTAGTGCTATCGGCTACCAAATATGGTTTCGGAATACGTAAATAAATACAATTTATTGTTAAATTGTGCTAAAAGCAGTGACAGACTGGTAAAGGGATACTGAGATGTTATCCCATCCTAGTCCCCTGTCAATTGTGGTTCCCTTTTCAAATTTCTGGGTCTATATTTGCATTATATAGAGCAGCATTTTTACTCAGCATTTTTACTCATTTTCCACACATTTTTCTTTCTCTAATTTGTTTGACGGGCCCTTTGCCTTGTCGCATTCCAATTCTTTCGTCCCAGCCAAGAGCACCAATAGTAGGAGCAAAACAATGGTTTGGGATAGGTACCAATAAATTTCTATAATCGAAGTCAAAGTCTCAATGTGACAACAAATCGAAATAATTTTGACATTGAAGCTTCATGCTCAAAAGAATGCCAGATTTATTGACGCAAGTGCCCCGAGTCTACTGGATTCCGTCCATAAGATTAGCACACGGTCTTGTGGTGTTAAGGACTGACATACGCAAGTATCTACTTGCTTGCGGATGCAACTAACTTCTTTTGAGCATGAGGCTGTTGGTCTATTCTAATGTCAAAATCAACTTGTTATGCATTATAGTGAATACAGGCATGTAGGGGTGGAATGGGGGGAAATCCACTGCCCTATGTTGACTTGTTATTCATTTATGTGACAAGATACATGCTTTAAATATGCAGAGTTATTTTACAATATAACCCCCCCCCCCCCCCCCCCCCCCCCTACAATGAAGGATGCAGCAAATGACTCACTCCGGGTCTGGAGGCGGCTCTACTGTTGAGTTGAGAAGCGGCAAGTACGTGAGCGGGAGGGACCTGAGCGGACATCCCTCGGTCGACATCGGCAGCGTCGGGATCGGGGCCTTGGGCCCACCGAACCCGATCCACAGCGCCACAGCCAGGCCCGACAGTAGACCGGTGATGGCTCCCTGCACACACGTTCATGTTAAATATTTGTACAGTTTCAAGTAAGATGTTTTAAGTGCAGGATCGAGTATTAGTTTCATATTCAACGTGAGAATTGCTGTTCTATAAACAGCTGTTATGATACTGATCAAGGTGCAGTGCATAATACTCTCTTGATTTCTTCACATTGGAATAGGACAAACTAAGCTTAAATAGTAAAATCTTTTGAAGTTCTTGACAAATTTCGCTTAAAATTCGTACTAGATAATAAAATGTTTACATATTTCAATAACCACGCAAAATTTCAACTTGTTCGGAAAATGGTTAATTTTTTCTTTTCAACCAATGAGAGGATTTTGTTGGCAAACCAAACCATCATTTTAAATGGCGATCTGAATAATTATATTAAAAAACATGGAAATAGCTAATATGGATATTAGCCTTTTTGGTCATAAAGTTATTACTTCTTAGTGAGTCCAGCCCCTGAATGATAACATGTACAACAACTGAAGAAAATACAGAGATCCGAGGGAAAAGGAGACACTCGCTTTCCTTTACGTTCACATAATTTCTCACCGGTTGGTTTGCGCAGGGACAGAACATGCCGAGCGTGAAGACACCGAACAGCGGGCCACCAACCACGCCGAAGATGGTGAGCGAGGCTTGGAGCACGCCGCCGAGGTACTGAGCGATGAACGCCATGGCGATGCACACCGCGCCGTAGCCGAGCGCAAGCAGCTTGGAGATGAGACCCGTGCGCGCCTCGGGCACCGCGCGCCCTCGCACCCGCTTGTACACCGGCTGTGAGTTACAGGAAAGGGTGAGCCTTGCTTGAGGAAGCTGATCAAATGAATCGGCAAAATATCGCGAGAAATATATGAAATATATATTTCATTTATATTTTTAATATGGTGATTTCACCTGATGTCACAATCTCAGGGTGGGTCAGGCCCCTAAATGTTAAATAATATCTGCGGAAATATTTCTCCTGAAATGAGCATTCTGCACTGGTTTAAACATAAGTATTGTCTATTCAAACATATAATTTGTTTTAATATCTTTCGTGCACAACTTGATCTAAACTAGAAAATAATCACTCTCTTGAGTGCTCAGATATTATTTTGAGTCGTGGCCTAAATCACGCAAACTCTACGTCCACAAAGTCCTATTTATTTCAGGAACATGCAGCTGACCTTGAGATAGTCCTCAAGCGTGACGGCAGCGAGTGAGTTGAGTGCCGAGGACACGGTGCTGAGCGAGCCGCTGAATATGCCCGCGGTGAAGAGACCGGCCATGCCGGGGATGTCGCCCAGAGTGTCCACAGCAAACAGCGGCATCAGCTGCGACAACAATCACTGATCATTCTTCTCACACTAATACACTGACGCAAGATTGTTCACCACAAGATTAAGCTGGAACTACAGAGTGCCACTGTTCAATTTACTCAATTAATAAATTTTGAACACTTTTGAGTATGAACTTAATTTTATTGAATTTTATTAAAACGGAGCTTTTTGAATTGTGAAATTAAAGAATACCTACTGAATTTTTGAATTTGAATTCAAATGCTCAGTAGATAGTTGCTGTGCTGGCACTGCTGGTGCCATGTGTCAGTACAGAAACCATCTTCTGAATGTCATTATATTAATTAATGCAGGGTGTCCACTGCTCAAAGGGTGTAAAAATAGTGGGAATAGTGGGCAGATTTGAGTAAAATAGTGGTCATTATAGTGGGTTATTATTTGAAAAATAGTGGTAAAATAGTGGGCCTGCATTGAAATATGCAATAAAAAAGCACTTTTTTACATGAAAATCAATGTTTTGATTACATGGTAAATAAACGTAGGTAGTACCTATACCTATAGACATGAAATTGCTTGAATTACAATTTATTCATAATTTGAATGTTCCACATTTCAAACTCAGAATAGCAATAGGTCTGTTCGTTCGCTCTACACTAGTGACACTGGAATTACACTCGCCGACACTTGCCCTATACCGAGAGTCAAAAGTTCTACACCAACTCACACTTTTTGTCGGTTTAACAGTTCAAGTGTAACTATATAACTAGTGTAGAGGGAATGAACAGATAAATATGCTAATAGTTGAGAACATAAGTAGTATGACGTGTAACTGACCAGCAGATTTAATAACAATCTGAATCACAGTGTCTTTTGAATCAATAAATGTAAAGACATTACATTTTATTAAGTAAATTGGGACGGCTCTCCGTAAAACCCCTCGGGTCCGGGCCGCGCAGGCCCGGGAAAATTTTGAATTTCAAGAATGAAATAGAGCCATTTCTATGCGTTTTGGACTAGAAATTCCGGCGATTTCGATCATCTAAAATTGCTAGTTCACAATTATGGAAATTAAGTTTCAAAGTATGAGTTTCCAATTCTATATATTTTCTCAAAAATTTGCATTATGGAATGATATTGCGAAGTTGCCGATCGGCGACAACACCTAAAAGTTGGTCCCATTTGCAAGGGTCAAGTCACCCAAATTGCGACAAGTCGCCCAATCTGGCAACCCTGGCTCCAACTGATGTGCACCAGTGGACTGCCAAATTCGAAAAATCAAATTTTCGAAAAGGCGGTAAAATCTTAGTTAGGTATTTGAAAAATCAATTGTAAGAATAATATTATTCTAGACAATTTAATTTAATTTTTTGCAAAACTTTTTCTAACTCTAACAAACTCATGTCTAAATAGTGGTATTTTAGTGGCTTTTTCAGGATTTTGCTTAAAATAGTGGTCAAATAGTGGCCATGCTGAAAATAGTGGGAAAAAAGTGTAAAATAGTGGGCAGTGGACACCCTGAATTAATGCCATTTTTGCCATTAGGATCATTCGATTGTCAAATATGTGTTAAATAAATTCCAAAAGTCCTATTCTAAAATCTTGTTCATCAATTTCCAATCGGATTGAATTGGATTCTATAACTTAAAAATTCATGATTCTGTTGGAATCCAATTCAGCTGAAACGTTAATCCACTTGGCTGCGAATGGGATTCCAACCGTACTGGGAATCTTTAAGTCATAGTGTAGAATAAGGCCACTGAGTGATTTAAACAGTAAAACACATGTGGAGGTATGTGAAGTGTACCTGGTCGGAGGAGTTGATGCGGCCCTCGGACTTGGGGTCGCAGTCCCAGTACCTCGAGTAGATGACGAGTCCGGCGAACGAAGTGCTGAAGCTCAGACAGCTCAGCACCGGCCAGCTGATCCACAGCGCCGTCTGAGACGCTCGCAGCTCTCTACAACAAGTCATGCGGTTTCATCTCGAACTAAGCATTGAATGTTATTGGTAACCACAACTCATGGAGAACTCGCTTCAATTATATTTTCTGTCAAATTACAAACTAGTTCATCAATAATAATAATTAAGCGAGCGGAGCGAGCGTCTATACTTGAAACTTATGGCACAAATCTCTGTTTTTTTTGTTTTTTTGTGTACCTGTGTTTTTTGCATTAAATTTTAAACAAAGTGATGGATCTAGCCAATTTTTTCACAAAAGATTCATTACTATCCAATGCAGAAGGCTAATGATTTCCAGAAAAATCGGTCAACTAATTTCTTCGGAATCTTTTAGTTTGCACCACCGTTTGACCTATCCATAGTCTTCGATAAATCTGATCAAACTCATATTTTGCATGGGAGACCGATATTGCAATAAGAGACCAACATTGTCTCTTATTTTACAAATTTTCAGCCCAATCAGTCAAGAACATATGCACTTATTGACAGTTTTAATAACTGTCAGAAATGAAGTATCGAAATGATTGTTTTTCCACTGCACAATGGAATCTGATTTTGTATACCAAATTGTATTTGCGTTTTTCGAGCAAAGGGGGCACACTCTAGTGTGTGAAAGTATAAGTGCTGTAGAAGTAATCGTTTTCGTTTCGGCCACGGCCGCCATTTTTATTGATGTTGGCAATGTCAATGTCATTTTAATCAGAAAGGCAGTACCAACCTACTTATTATCTTTGGAAATGACCCACAATGGTAAAGAATCTGATGGAAAACATAAATTGAAGTCTAATCACTACTCACAAGTTATTCTACTTCACTCACACTTCGATTCCGCACAAAGCGGCCATGACACCAAACCAACGTCAACAACAACAAACCAATGCGCGTAACCATGACAATTGCGTGTCGCGGTTGTTATAGACGCATTGTCAGTGCTGGTCAGTGCTGCCATCTGGTCAGCCCGTAAACGCGAATAGATTGCTAATCTTAAGTTTCAATAGAAAACAGATACTTTTATGTTGATTGAGTGGATCAATAGATCAATATAATATGTTTCAAACTTTCCTGTTTGACATATTTGACACACATATTAAATCGCATGCAGTACGAAGGCTCACTTATCAACGCGTTTTACTGAGCGTTTTCCTAGTTTAATAAATTATAAATAATATTGTCTCTTTCCGATAATTATTTTCAATGTAATTGTAAAATCTTGCATTGTAATATTGACTACTTAAGGGGACAATGCACCCAAAAATTCAATTTTTTATACTTTTTTTTTATTCTATATTAATTTTATTTGATGTTTTATAGAATAGAATAGAATAGAATAGAATAGTGATTTATTTACAACTTAAGAATTACATGTAACTTTGGTAATACACACAGTCAATGGCAGAACCTATAAGTTTACATTTCCGGTGGTTGCAATACAGAATTGATATATTATAATATTATTTGTTAACTTGCATCTAAAAGTTAAACATAATGATAATTTACTGTAGTCTAAGTACTAAGAGATACCATCTGTGATCTTGATAGTTCTTAACAGTAAACATAATAAATTTTATATGACAATAAAAATATAATTTGGTTTTGGATTGGTACGTACTCTAGTCATGCCCAGATCTTTCACAAACTAAATTTAAAGCATAATATATTATATGTAGGTATTATAACATAGGTAGGTATAGATAGATATATATAATATGATATTGGGTAGATAGGTATTATTTGTAACCCAGACTATATCCGAAACATAGGTACTAAGAAATTATAGGTACATATTGTAAGTTTTTAAGTAGCGAACACTTTAAACTACCGTACTTTTTTAATAGACTACAATTTTAATCTTAACCGTTATGAAATGCTTCTACTAGAAACTAGTCTTCATTTGTTGTCATGGTTGTCCGACCCAGGTCCTTCACAGACAATATCTGATCCATGATGTTGCCAGGAATCCCGTTCCACTCCCTGATCGTGCGGCCTAGGATTGAGAATCGGCCCAGGTCAGTCCGATACCGAGGTAGGAACAGCTTTCTGTTGTTGGAGCATCTTCCAATGTGGGTGGGGGACTTGACAAGCTGTGCCAACTCCTGCCACGCTGGTTCACCGGCCAGTGCCTTATACAGATATCGGAGTCTGACCAAGCCTCGTCTCTCTTCTAGAGATTGCCATTTCAGCGTCTTCAGGATTCCTGAAACACTTACACATGGCTTTTTCCGAGATCTGGACCAACGTCTCAGGTTGTTTGTTACGAATCGGGCTGCTTTCCGCTGGACCATTTCAATGGCCTTTGTTTGTGTTGCAGTGTGGGGATCCCAAACTCCTGAGCAGTATTCCATAGTGGGTCGGATGAGGCATTTATATGCATGTTCCTTCGTTAGTTGTAGGCTTCCATTTAGGTTGCGCATAACGAAGCTCATGTTTCTTTTGGCACGTGAAATTATTTTCGTGATGTGTTCGTTCCAACATAGATTCGATGAGATGGTGACACCTAAATACTTAACACTGCTACTCTTTGCAATGATTTCTCCTGCTAGTGTGTAGGATGTGCCGATACATTTATTTCTTCTGGTGAAACTTATTATATTGGTTTTTGCATGATTTAGCTGCATACCATTTTCCTGCACCCACAGTTCGACTTGGTTCAAGTCAGCTTGGAGCTTAGCTTCGTCGTCCACACTCATTACTGGTGCATATACAATGCAGTCGTCGGCAAAGAGGCGGATACGAGTCGAGGCCGAAATGTTCTGTGTAATGCTGTTTATGAATCCAATGAAGAGTGTGGGTCCTAAGACAGTGCCCTGGGGTACTCCAGATGATACTTGTACCGGGTCAGATAATGATTCACATACTTGTACCACCTGAGTGCGGTTTGCAAGAAACAATTGGATCCAGTCCACAATTCGAGTATCCAGTCCCATGCGAGAAAACTTTTCAATAAGCAGCTTGTGTGGAACGACGTCAAACGCCTTAGCGAAATCCAGAAGAGCTGCATCAACCTGAGTTCCCGCATCCAGATGTTCGGTGAGCTCTTGTGTGAAACACGCAAGTGATGACTCGCAGCTGAAGCCTTTTCTGAATCCATGCTGGTTATTAAATAGATAGTTCGTCTTCGACCAAATGTCATGTATGTAATCTGTAACGAGGCGTTCAAAGACTTTGCAAACTATTGATGTATTACTTATTGAGCGAGCGTAGCGAGCGTCACCACGGTACTCTTATTGAGCGAGCGTAGCGAGCGTCACCACGGTACTCTTATGGCACTTTCTCTGTGTGTTTTTTTGTTTGTTTTTTTTTTGTCCGCACAGCCCAGGTTAAACCGCAAATTCAATCGATCTGAAACTTTGCACATATGCTAACATAATCTATGCGGTCCCTGGGATCGTTTTTGAACGGGCTCCTGTGATTGGTTCAAGTTTTAAAAAAAATATCTTTCGATTGGTTGCTCTGCTCAATTTGAAATTTAGCAAAGTCATTGCAACCAACATTTTACCCAATCATAAAAAGTTTCAGCAAAATTCTCCCATTGGTTTAAATTTGAAACCCTTTTTCCTGTGATTTTTGAAATTTAAACTAGAACCGATTGACCGACCAACTAAAAACTTTGCATGGTTGATTGATTATTAGAGTTTAACGGCGCGTCAACGACGAGGTTATATTGCGCACATTAATTTTAACTTTTAACTTTGTTGAACTAAGTGGAGGACATCGGGAGGGGTCGACCTAACGGGCCCGATCTGGGGGAGTCTGAAACTGGTGGGAAAGCCAGGTCAGAATGGGGACAGACCGGGGGGTGGAGAGCTTCGGGCCGGTGGGACTCGATTTCAGGGGGATCACCATCTCGAGGGGGGAGGCCGGCCCGAGGGGCCCGCGAATTTGGGGAGGGCATGGGACTAGGTCGACCCTGGACTGCACTTGGTTAAGGCCAACTCGTATGTGAGCCGGCCTCTTAAGCCCCACCACCACGTCAAGGTGGCAGTCCATTGGTGGGGCTTTGCATGTTCATTAGACCCAACATTTAAAGGAGAACAAAATACGTTTAGTGATATTTCAGTGTCAGAATGTTGTATGTGTTCATATAACATAGACATGCTTGTTGGTTATGAAAAAAAATCGGAACACACCTTGGCAGACGTTCTTGCGCAACGCTACGAGAACGATGACGTCACTGGGGCGTCGCAAGTGTGGCTATGCATTGATTACATGGGTGCTGCGTGAGTTTGTCTGCATGCATGCAAGTCAGTCTATATTCATTCATGCACTAACTTATGATGTACAATGCAATTTTAAGATCTTATAATAGTATCATACTATTTCATAATGCCAAAGTGTCTTGTTTACAACTGTAATAGTAATGAAAAGGCATGCATGCCATCGCCGCGAACACCGATTCCCTAATAGAAAGAAAGCGCCGAAACGATTTACTGTTTTGAAAGCTAAATCCAAAGCTCATTCAAAGCTTCCTTCGTCTCAAAGTATTAGCGTTATACAAACTGATTGATCTTATGACATAATGATTAAATTATCACGTTCATATAGATGGGTTTATAGAGACGCATTCTATTATACCGTCTTACCTCATCAATTGTCTCACTTTCCCGACGACACAAACATTCACTCAACAAACACTCAAAATCACTCGACATTGGTTGCGTTATTTTAGTTTCATTATTCCATCTTCAGAATGTTTTACGAGTTAAACTATAAAAATGCTTGTAGGTAATAAATTTAGATGAGATCATTATACACTTGAGAAACTTGCATGCGTAGCTCTCAGGAATTTGACGCCTCACCCAAGCAATGCACCCAAGAGGCCCTGATATGTTTATGAGTTGTAGGCGTAAGTTTTTTCGTCACATGAAAATCAGTCGAGTTCCTGCAGTCACTGAGTCAGGATGTGAAGAAAGTGTAATTCAAATATATAATATTAGTATAATCCGATTTAATAATGACTCAGTGTTCGTTGTATGGGTTTTAATAATACAGAAAAGTAATTTGCCTCGGGTATCATACCGCAACCCAAATAAAAATAGATCAACTCAACTATCGGAAAGTGAACGCAAGATTTGGATGTTTAGCTTAGACTGGACCCAGAAGAAGAAGCATCAGATTGAGGACTCCAAACCGACAGTGAAAATGACAGTGACAGTGATAACTACTAAACATTTATTTTATTTTGTATTTTGGTGCTGTTTGTCCACCCTGTTTAGATTGTGCCGTGAATGTGGGGCTCTCGTTGTAAAAACTAAGAGGTGGAGTCGAGAGGGCTATGCTAGGGGTGACGACCACGTGTGAAGCAGGTCATAAATTACACTGGCAATCTCAGACTATGAAGGGCAATCAACTCAAAGGCAATTGTTTTTCCACGCACTACTTTTGATCAACAAATTAAAATGTATTTTCAAAACGAACTTGAAAATGTGTGGATGGAACAGAAACAGTAAGTACAGTACCTACTTGCAAAATAATTAAAAAAATAAAAAGGTGTTTTTAGTGACACAATCAAATTGCCGTCTAACCGTACCAATGTTTCACTTTCCTGAGAACACAAACATTCAAAATCACTCGGCATTGGTTTGCACATTCCACGTTTACACCATAAATTATTATATTTTTTCGTCCCGAATATAATCTGAACAGTGATATCGTTCTCGTCCACTAAAACAACACTGTCTAGATCAGTCTATGCACATTCTGGTTCAAACTGATGCGGTAATATAGTTGTCTCTACTCATTATCCTATTGTATAGTGAACGGTTCACAGCAAGAATAATGCAGTTAGCGTATTAGAAATTAGTTCACAAAATAAATGCACAATATTAGACAGAAGTGTTTCTACGTCTCGTGTTGGACACGAACTGCATGTGTGTTGCGTAAAGAACAGATGAGTGTCACACTTGATTTTGTTTATAGCCATGTGCTCGGCCGCGCTGCGACTCATGACTCAGAACACATGGCCGCGCACCACGTACGTCACGCATCAGATGAATATTCGTTGCGCGCTACATGAAATAAATCATAAAAAAATCAGGAATGTTTTTAAAAATATGCGGTTTTCACTAAAATGTATAGAAATAAATATTACATTGCATACTTCTCGTATTTAACGTATTTTGTTCTCCTTTAAGATATTTTTGCCAATTTCCAGTCTAATCTGTCGTTATTTTCAAAAGTTTTTGTAATTCTAGGGACATTTTGCGTGTTGGCTGTCAAATTCATGGCGACTTCGAATCTTCAGTTCAAGGCAAGGTAGTTAGAGCAGAAAGTTTCAAACGAAATGAAACTAATAATGACCGTTCAACAGATTGATCTGATATTGTGTACACACTAATATCATATCATATGAGTGGTCCCAGGTATATTTTTTGAACGAGATCCTGTGATTTTTGAAAATTAACAAGGAACCGTTCAATCATAAAGGTTTAATCGATCAACTTAAAACTAAGCAAGGTTATTGGGACCAATATTTTTGGAGATTTTGGAGATATTTATATAAGTATGTGACGAAATTTAAGAATTATTGGCTTTTAATGCCATTTTCGATTGACATAATTTCGGTTCGAGGTGTTGCGTGTATCCGTGCTCGCTCATCAACGCGTCACACAGAGCGTTTTCCTAGTCGGTCTGTAATTAGAGGGGTTCTCTCGGGGACCACTCTTATATATAGGGTGAATGTTCGCACAGCTCCAGTCAGAGGGGATTTTACAATTGTTGATTGAGATGTGGAAGAGAACACTAAGATATGGTATGATGGCAGCTTTTGAGGTCTTGAGCATTTGAGACGTTACTCCATCGGGTCCTGCACCAGTGCTGAACTTGACCTTCTTCAGTGCTTGGTAGATGGATTTGTTACTTATGGTAAACGACAGAACTGGTTCTTCTGTAGAAGATGTGGTTTGTGCACCTGAACTATGTGCCCATCGGGGGTCGGAGTTAAACACTTTCTCATAGGTTGAATTTAATGTATTTGCTTTTTCTGTGTCGGTTTTGGCTTCTGCTGTTAGTGTTTTCAGGGTAGGAATCTTGTTTGAATCACCTTTCCTAGAATTTAAGTGCTTATAGAATCGGTTCCAGTTTCCAGGACGGTCCTCCTCTAGTAGCTTCGTCATATATGTATTAAGTGCTTCACTTTTAACTTGATTCAGCTTGTATTTGAGATCTTTGAAGTCACTCTTGTTTGTTTTTCTGGTTTTGTAGGCCTTACGACACCTTTTTTTCAGTTGGGATACCTCTCTTGTGTAGTACCCCGGGTCTGAGGTTTTCACTTTACTCTTCATCGGGACAAACAATAGTCTCGCAGTATCCAGAATTTTTTTGAATTCGGTCCAGTAAGAGTTTACCCATAAAAAACACTCCGTGTAAAAATACCAGCCAAGTCTCTTCAACTAAAAAAAAATAGAAGAAATCTAAAAATTCAGCACTGAAAAGTAGTGATATCAAAAAAAGGCCAAGTCAAAACTTTTAAAAATTACTTGGCGCATCGTGCATATAAATAGTATAGAAGTAGGTCGGTAATCAAATATACTCATCTATACATAAAATATATCTATAATCCCATAGAAAAACGATGCGCCAAGTAATTTTTAAAAGTTTTGACTTGGCCTTTTTTTGATATCACTACTTTTCAGTGCTGAATTTTTAGATTTCTTCTATTTTTTTTTTAGTTGAAGAGACTTGGCTGGTATTTTTACACGGAGTGTTTTTTATGGGATATCATTCCTTTTTTCAGTTTATTCTTACAATTTGTAGCATATATTGTGGAACCAAAGACTATAATTCCTTTAAAAAAATACGCCTTTTTGATTTGGTTGCTAAGAAAAGTTGTGCTTGTTACTATGTATATGCTATAAATAATATGCTATAAAGTATAGCGGAAGTTTCGTTCCAATTGGTCCAGCCGTTCTCGAGTTATGGCATCACTTCCGGTTTTCAAAATGGCGGCTGACTTCACTGCCACCTAAAATTTGTGTCTTTAAATGCTATGTAACATTATAAGCCTTCTGAATATGTAGTTATTGTTATAAGAGATGATTTCATTCAAATTTGGCATTTTTATGACGTCATTTCCGGTTTCGGTAAAAGTACATTTCTATTTTGACTGTTGATATTTCATTGAGAAGACCATCCGAATCGTTTGGCGCTAGTTTCGTCCCAATTGGTTTATCAGTTTTTAAGATATGACGTCACTTCCGGTTTCAAAATGGTGGCACAAAAAATTCGTAAGGACAAGGTATCATCAGACGCCAAAAGTGCATATATGGTAAAAATTTCAGATCGATCGGCTCAGCCGTTTAGGCTGTGGCGCTGTCAACAGTGTTTCCTGATATCATCAGAATCATCATCTTCAGAATCAGAAAGTGGTGTAATTTTACATATTTCACGGCCCTCTAGCACGAAAATGACATACCCTATTGTTCCCAAATTCGGTATATGGGGTGGGGTGGGCCATAGCTCGAAATTAAGATATTTTGCAACAATGTGAGATTTTCCAATTTTAAGATCCAGTAGGCCGAAAATGCCATGTTGTTGCTTACAGTAAAAGTGGTTGGTCTGCTCCTCAGTTTATTAGGCATTTACGGTATGTTGAGTGAGTGTGAGTGTACGGTACGACTTGGCTGGGTGGAGCGACCGCTCCACTAGATGTCGCCACTCATAATACTCCAATCACAGAAAGCTTCACGCAAATATTCAGAGATTCCTTTTACATCTGCTTTCTTGTACATCCAGAATACCCTAGGGAGTTGATCTTTTTTTAAATGATACCAGTGACAATATTTTGCAAATAGTACATATATATTTCAAAAAAAAAAAAATCAAAT
The DNA here is from genome assembly GCA_934045905.1 of Leuctra nigra. Classification (NCBI taxonomy): domain Eukaryota; kingdom Metazoa; phylum Arthropoda; class Insecta; order Plecoptera; family Leuctridae; genus Leuctra; species Leuctra nigra. The sequence continues at coordinate 6,691,558 of OW203766.1, read as the reverse complement.
CACAATTATAATGTACTAGTGCTGATAAACTTATACTGTTCTCAGAAAGCAATCTTTGAAGCCCCATAACTCAGAAACATTTTTCCAACAAAACATTGTATGCAAAACCTATCTACTTTTTATTGGAGATAGCTATTGAGCTATTTTTCTTTGTGTGTCCATTAATGTATAATGAACAATAGTTGGTAGGGAATTTAGGCTGATGTATGTAGTTCCAGAAAAAAAAAAAATTCAATTTTTTTTGTCTGAAAAAATATTAAAATTTATTATTTTCTATATTTATTTACTTATAATTCAAAAACTAATTGAAATAAATGAAAATCGCTACCAACTATTGTGTGCTATTATATTTATTTACTATAAGAAAAAAATGTTTCATGAAAATATATTATTGAGCGAGCGAAGCGAGCGTCTCTTTTCGGCTCTTTTGGCACGGACCTCTGTTTTTTTTTGTTTTTTTTTTTGGCTGCTATCTGGAGCAGTAGAAGTCGCACCGTTTCACCGATCGATCTGAAATTTTGCACATATGTAAAGACAACCTTTTCTGTTTGCAGGCCCCAATTTTTTTTGAAATCCATTTATTGGTTAAAATTTAAATAAACATCTCCTGATAGGTTGAAAAATGAAAATGGTCTTCCATAAATGTGATCGAACTCATATTTTGCATGGTCATTAGGACCAACATTGTCTCTTATTTTACAAATTTTCATCCCAATCAATTAAGAATGTGTGAACTTATTGACATTTTTAAAAGCTGTCAGAAATGAAGTATTGAAAATGAATGTTTTTCCAATGCAACTGAATCTGATTTGCTTTAGGTACAAGAGTGTATAGATGCTACTTTCAATTTTCAGTGAAAATCAGATACTTTTATGTTGAATGAATGGATTATATTTTGATAATAGACCAAAACATAAACTAAACGCGCATGCCCAATCCGCCATTTTCTCTTCCAGCTATGTGTGACATTCAGCCAAGGCACTTATATGTCAATCGTATAACGATAGTTCAGTAAAAGTTATAATTACATCGCGAAATAACAGAAATTGATACTTACCTCAGTGTCAACATTCAAGTACAATCGGCATATTTCATTTCAGCACATATTCATACACATACTTCTGAAAACTAGATGTCTATTCACCAAAATCACCATTTGACAAACGCATTTTTTTATCACGGTCTTCTGAACCGTTCCCTTTCTGAATGAGCTCATTCAGAAAAGTTTCAGAAAGCCGTGATAAAAAAAATGTGATATGTCAAATGGTGATTTTGGTGAATAGACATCTAGTTTTCACAAGAATGTGTATGAATATGTGCTGAAATGAAATATGCCGATTGTATTTGAATGTTGATACTGAGGTAAGCATCAATTTCTGTTATTTCGCGATGTAATTATAACTTTTACTGAACTCATTAAGATTGACATTTAAGTGACTTGGAACATGCGCACTAAAGAGTGGTCACACATAGTGACACGCCCTTTTTTAGTTCGCTTTGAGGGCGCCACTAGTTTATGTTTTGGTCTATTCAATGTGGAACTTATTTCCAAACAAATCATTTCGATTTTTCACAAAACTAAGGACCTTGATTGACTTTTGGTAATTCGTAGTTCTGATGACCGTGCTTCCTGTGTAACTACTTTGCAATAATTTCTTTGAGTGGCGTTTGTTTTCTTCTTGTGATCACATGTCATTTCAAATCTCTCCAGCATTTTGCTTATTTTCGTTGAAAAGTTTGGCAAATTGGTGTTCTTGTGAAGGTTTTAGTACAGTTTCCCCGCTTTTATTGCAGGTGAACATTATTTATCGAGAGTTTTTGTCAGAACATTGATATTTCATAATTGTCTCTTAGGTACTTGTGGAAACGTTGGATTCATTCCGTTTCTGAGCTTCTGTCTAGCCTGACACTTTCTTGAAGGTTGCTAATTTTTTGAAAGGTTTGATTCATTCAGTTCAGAACATTACATTGTCTTATTGTAATTGTGGAACGCTGGATTAATTCCGTTTCTAAACTAGGTAGGTACTGTAAAGTTTAATCTAGGTTTAATAAAACGTAGGTTAAAATGTTTAATAATGTTTTCTATGTGTTAAGACGGCTAGGTAGTGAGTTTGACCTTGACGAGTTTTTTAATCGATTTTTATCAATATCTTTTTCCAGTGTAATTGTTAACAAAATAGAGCTATTGACGTGAATTCAGAACAGTTCAATGAAAATAATTTCATAGTTTGGATATAGCTATAAGTTTTATTTTGTACAACAGGTGTTTAGAACCCGAAAATTTAGTAATTTTCGGGTTCTGAACACCTGTTGGACAAAATAAAACTAATAACTTATTCCAAACTATGAAATTATTTTCATTGAACTGTTCTGAATTCACGTCCATAGCCCTATTTTCTTAACAATTACACTGGAAAAAGATATTGATAAAAATTGATTAAAAAACTCGTAAAGGCCACGCTCACTACCAAGCCCTCTTAACGCATCTTCGGTTCTATGTTTGCGCACGTGTCCGGTGCTCGCTCATCAACGCGTTACACGGAGCGTTTTCCTAGTATTATTAAAATTTGTGGAAGAAGATAGGATTTTAATGAGTGTACCAATTTTTACCAACCCCCCCCCCCCCCAACCATAAATAATCCCCCCACCAATTTTTTTTGTGATTTTTTTTCTTTCCTATATGATATTGATATTGTGTAAAAATTTCAGACCGATTGCTATTATCATACTCAAGTTAGTTTTTTGGATGCATTGTCCCCACATTCAGACGGAAACTGAGTGTGACGACAAGCTGGACTCTGATGTAGACAGCAATGTTATCAGCAACCAGAGCCATGATTATACAATTGTGTTAGTGTTTATTTAATGGGGTTTGACATCAGTTGTGCCTTGTGTTGATCTTTGTCTGCAAATTCCTTGCAGACAAAATAATACTTTTTGCTTGAAATCAGACATATGTATTTATAATTTGAATAATGAATGTAGGTATTGTCATGTTACAATGTCATGTGTTTGCTAGGACACTGAGGTCACCTACTTGAGCGACAGCAGGCGCTGCACCTGCGCCTGGTTGACTGCGTACAGCGACAAGTACGTGAAACAGCCTCCGATCACGAGACTGAACCACGTGTGTCTCACCGTCGGGTCCAAACTGAAGCTGCAACATGTGATAGCACATATTACTTCATCTGAACCGAAGCGAAACAACATTATTTCATTCCGAAACAATGTTATCCATAGTGTCTTTTCATAAACAAACAAAACCTCTCCCCCCCCCCCCCCCCCCCCCCCCCTAAAATATACAGTACAATAAACATTCAAGGTCTCATGTTTGAAGATATTTAGAGATTAATTATCAACCCAAGTACGCAGGTAGAGTCTACTTGATTTCGTCAATTCATAGCTTGCACGAACTTCATTTGTTTTATGTCACCAATGCTAGAAATGCATGTTTTCTCCCAAGGACAGACATTATGTTGGCACATTGACGGCTCATATTCCTCTTAAAATGGAGGTGAATCGATGTAGTTATGCAATGTGAGTGATTCCTTTTCGTAAATGATTCTCTGAAATCTATAACTGCCCAGGTAACTATTAAAAGTACCAAATATTGCCAAAAAGCACAGAATCACAGCTATTCTAAATCGTGCCATCAAGATGGTCACAACAATGGGATGATGTCACGTACAAACTATGAATAAGATTATTAGCACACTGTCTTGTGGTGTTGAGGACTGCTGACATTTGCAAATATCTTCGTAGAGTATTTCTGTAGTCTGTGCATAAAGATAAATATTATACTCTTTGTAGAACAGGGTATCATTTTTGCCCCCCCCCTTCCCCCCCCGACAAAAAAATAAGGATTCTTGTCTCAAAAAAGTAATACTAATAATAATTCAACATACCTAGTAGTTAACTGTACGAGTTGAAATTACTTTTACAGAGTATTTAATTTCCGCACTGTTTCCGTCCTACAATGAATCTACGAATGCGTGTGACATACTTGTCGAACTCGATGCGCCCGCCTCTCTCCGCGATGCGCCACACCTCGTCTAGCCCGCCCGCCAGAATGGTCCCCTGAATCACCACCATGAAGATGGCTGTGAACATGAGCAGCGACTGAAACACACAACGTCTCGGATAACATACACCGACAACATTGCAAGCGCGAGCAATGTTGCAGTCACGTTTAGGATACGATTGGAGACAAAAAGGATTGATGAAATGATTTGAAACTTTAATCGTGATTAGATAAAAGACAAACTTAGGGTTATCACTTGGTAAATTTTTAATATTTTGCTTTGTTAATTAGTAATAATTAGTTGATTTTTGGTATAAAATGGTTTATTTTCTTGTAGCGCTGGGTGCCGTATGAAATTTAATTTAAAAAATGTACCAAGTGATAACCCAAAGTTTGTCTTTTATCTAATCATGATTAAAATTTGAGATCAATTTCACGGGCTTAGTATCTATTCTTATCGGAAATTTCATAGTTTTGAGCGGTTTTGTTGAATAACCGGCGCCCAATTAACAAGGCAAGAAGCAAAAATGGAAAAGTGCTACTAATATACAATCAGACTGATCATGTGAACATCCTTTCAAAGTTACATCCACTTATGAAACAATTTTTCCCTCTCAATTTGCTAAAACGGCCTTGTACTTGTATCATCAAGCAGGCTTTAAGACTGCTGGGGTGGATAACATGTCTTCACCTGGAAAACGTCTGTGATGACGACCGCCTTCATGCCGCCTATCGTGGAGTAGAACGTGCAGACGGCGCCGATGACGAGTATGGCGCCCTCCTTGCTGAGCCCCGTGACAGCCTCCAGCGCCAGGGCCGGCGCGTACAGCACGATGCCCATGTACAGGATCATCTGCAGCGAGAACGCCAGGCTGGCGGTCAGCCGCGTCCACGAGCCGAACCGCATCTCCAGGTACTGCAGGAACAAGCAATCTCAATCAACGTGTTCAAACATCATTAGCATTATTTACTCCTTTCTTGTTTCTTTACAATTAAATCGGGTACAGAACTAAAAAACTTACAACTGTACAAATTATATTTCGTCCGTTGGCTAATCCCGAAGAATTTTGGTTTTACCTTTCGTTAAAATGATTTATATACCGGGTGGCCCAAAAAAAAACGTCCAATGGGCGAGACAACGCTGTGAAGAAACTACTGCAGATATTAGTCCGAAAATTTCACGTGATATAACAAACATACCAATGTTTGATGTGTGAAAGTTTCAAAAATATTTCTTTTGTAGGAAAAAAGTAACAGCTGTTCGAATTTGGTTGTCGAAAAATTGATTATACGGAGCTCAAAGAGCGCGCATTCAGAAAAAGTCCAATGGCATGGACACCTTTATTTTCAAAATTACTGATGATATCAGGCTGAAAATTTCAAATATTGTTCAAAACATATGACTATCTATTGTATACAAATTTCAATACATTTGAATTAGTGGAATGAAAGTTATGGTATCTTGTAATTGAGCTTAAAACCAGAAATACGGGAGATAATTTCACTTTTAAAATTAACATGTGAAATAAAACTTGAGAAATTATCTCTTGTGTATTCTGCTTTTTAAGCGCAAATTCTAGATAACATAACTTTCGCAACATTGATTCAAATGAATTGAAATTTTAACACAATGAATAGTAATATATTTTGAATAACATATGAAATATTCAGCTTGATATCATCAGCAGTTTTGAGTAAACAGCGTCCCGGCCATTGGACATTTTCTAGACGGTGATTTTTGAGCTCCGTATAATCGATTTTTCGACAACGAAATTCGAACAGCTGTAACTTTTTTCCTATAAAAGTTATGGTGTTAAAACTTTTACATATTAGACCTTAGTATGTTATGTATAATTGGTGTAATTTTCAGCCCGATATGTACAGTGGTTTCGTCACAGTGTTGTCTCGCCCGCTGGACGTTTTTTTTGGGCCACCCGGTATAGTCGGTCGCAGGCAAAGATGAACACTTCATCATTGCTAGTTATAGGGCTGCCCATGCTAGAGAGGGTTCATCTTTGCCTGTCACTGACCGTAGGTACATCATCTAATGTTTTATTCAAGTAAAATTGGGTCGGTGTAGAGATGACGTACGTACCTGATAGGCACTTGTGTTGCGAAGATTGAAGAACACCGGTAAGTAACAATAGGCAGCTATTGGAGTAGCGATGCCGTAGGCCACGTTGATCACAACAAACTGAGTCCCTGGAGAAAAGAAAACAATCATTAGACGGAGAATTTGAATAATCGAGTAGTAACAGAAGACGTTTCATTGATCAAACTCTTCCAAACGGGTCTGTTTCAGTATTATTGAGAATCATTTGTTGGAATATGATACGTGTTTTGATTCTGTATGTTATGTTGTGTAAAATTGTAAATATCGAAATTATTATACCTAATTCAATTTAATTGATTTGCTCATGATGTCTTATAGTGCCGGTTTTTGTACCTTTGCCAAAGTTAGCTACCAGATAAAATTCTTGATAGCGTTAGCAAACGTCTTTCAACTTCTATATAGTATTAGCTAGAGGATGAAATCAATGTAAAATTAGGTACTCTAACTTTATCCGTTATCTAGCTATCAAGAACTTTAGCAATAGGTACAAAACCAGCCCTTATAGGACTAGCGGCAAGTAAAATGCCTTGATATTAAACCAGGGCAATGAGAGGTTTACCGTAAGTGTAGTTCTCCGTGCTGACGCCGAGCAGTGTGATGGCCGACATGAAGCTGGCCATGAGAGAGAAGCTGACCGGCAGGATCCCGAGACTCCGATCACCCAGGAGGTATTCCTGCCAGACAAAGGCATTCATTATCACAGCTAATGGCACAGGATCAATGATTAGGAGATGATGATGAATAAGTAAAGAGGAAGTTGTGGCATATTACTAGGGCATCTTGACAGCACTTGCCTCTCGATTGAGGGAAATCTTTAACCTTTTAAATGTTTTTTTTTTTAAATGTTGGTCAGGAGTCTATATGGACAGCACTGTTGACGAGAAATTTAATTCCTTCCTACGTAGCTTCCTACTCCTCTTTGAAAAACATTTCCCGAAGAAGATCCAGCCTACGAAGAATAACACGAATTCGAAGAAATGGGTCACGGCGGCGATAAGGGAAAAAAGCAGATTGAAGAGAGAATTGGTTCCTTTAGTGAAGTCCGGCCTAGTTGACCGCTCCGAACTAAAAAAGCTTGAGAAAGAACTTAAGGCGGACATAGTAAGCGAGAAGAGGCTACACAACTCGAAGCTTATTTTGAAATCGAACAATAAAAGTTCGGCTCTCTGGAATATTGTGAAGTCCGCAATGGGGAAGACACGGAAAGGAACCGAGCGCCTCACTTTGATTTCTGATGGATCTGAAATACATGAGCCTGATGTAGTAGCCAACTTGTTTAATGACTACTTCCTTTCTGCTGGCAAAGCCAACTTAGATCAAGATGATGAAGCGGGTGCCATTAGTATGGACATCCTCCAGTCAGCAATTCCTGTCACATCTCCTATCTTCGAGCTCTCTTCGGTAACACCGGAAGCACTTGTCAAGACAATAAAGACATTCCAACCCAAATTCTCCTCCGGCTGGGATGAAATCCCGATGGCATTACTAATTAAATGCGGACCTTGGATATCTGTTCCTTTTGCCCACATTGTTAATCATTCGTTCCACACAGGAATATTTCCGGAAAAAATGAAAAGAGCCATCGTCAAACCGATTCATAAAAAGGGAGCAAAGTCGCTATGTTCTAACTACCGGCCCATCTCCTTGCTAACGTCATTCTCAAAAATCATGGAGCGTATCATGCATGGACAACTAACGGACCACTTGCTATATAATGGCTTGCTTTCTGAGGACCAGCATTGCTTTAGGGCTGGATTTTCCACTACTTCTGCAATCTTCCAGCTGATGAACAATGTGATAAATGGTCTGGACGAGAAATCTGCTGTCGGAGCCATTTTCTGTGACCTATCTAAGGTCTTCGACGCCTTAGACCATCCGCTACTACTCAAGAAAATGGAACACTATGGGGTTACTGGAATTGCGGGATCGTGGTTCTCTTCCTATATCTCTGGCCGAATGCAGCGTGTCGCCGTTGATTGCTTTGGATCATCAAGATGGGCAGAAGTGACTTGTGGCGTTCCCCAGGGGTCAATCCTGGGGCCGACCTTGTTCTCTATATTAGTCAACGACCTGGCACCGTTTATTGTGGCGAATAATCCCAGCCGTAAGGTTATTCAGTATGCTGATGATACTACTGCTTGTGTCAAAGCCATTAACGACACTGACCTCGAGCAAGACCTACGGTGTACGCTGGAAGAGCTGGGATACTGGTTTGAAAAAAATAGACTTAAACTCAACGGGGAGAAGACCTACGCAATGGTGTTCAACCTTCGCGGGGAGACCATTCTTCATTCGGTGCAGCTGACGACCCAGACGAGATTTCTTGGTCTGAATGTGGATCACCACCTCCGATGGGAACCTCACATCAACCAGTTGGTTTCTAAGCTGGCTCGTGTCTGCTTCCTCATTAGAACTTTGGCTCGCCAGTGTGACCTCGCCACCTTACGTTCAGTCTACTTTGCTCACTGTCAATCGCTTCTCAGCTATGGTTTAATTTTCTGGGGTTCGGCGCCATTATCTTCAAAAGTATTCAAGGCTCAGAAAAGGATAGTCAGAGCTATGACTTTTAATCACTCTAGAGTTTCATGTAGGCCTCTTTTTAAAGAGCTGAAGATCTTGCCTTTACCAGCTTTATATATACAAGCTACATGCATGTTTGTATACGAGAATATGGACATTTTCCCCACTGGCAGAGATAACATCTACAACACGAGAAGCGCCAACAACATCAAGACCTCGTACTGCAGGCTGGCGGCGACGTCCAAGGGTGTGTGTCAGGCGATTGATTGATTATTAGAGTTTAACGGCGCGTCAACGACGAGGTTATATTGCGCACATTAATTTTAACTTTTAACTTTGTTGAACTAAGTGGAGGACATCGGGAGGGGTCGACCTAACGGGCCCGATCTGGGAGAGTCTGAAACTGGTGGGAAAGCCAGGTCAGAATGGGGACAGACCGGGGGGTGGAGAGCTTCGGGCCGGTGGGACTCGATTTCAGGGGGATCACCATCTCGAGGGGGGAGGCCGGCCCGAGGGGCCCGCGAATTTGGGGAGGGCATGGGACTAGGTCGACCCTGGACTGCACTTGGTTGGGGCCAACTCGTATGTGAGCCGGCCCCTTAAGCCCCACCACCACGTCAAGGTGGCAGTCCATTGGTGGGGGTGTCAGGCGGGAAGAAGATTTTTTAATTTTCTTCCAGCATCTTTTAAGAGCTCTACAAGCCGTTTGAACTTTAAGAGGTCTCTTGGCGAGCTGTTACTTTTACAGCCAACTTACAGCAATGATGAATATTTTAATCTTGATTTTACTGCAACTGATTTTAGCCTGTGACTATACACATTTGTGATTTTGTGTGTGTGACTGTTTCCTATCTGAAATGTTTTTATAACTGAATCATTATTTTAATTAATAATCTCATGTATCTCATGTTTGACTATGTTTTCACATTATGTAATGTAATGTATACAAACAGCTCAATAATAAATAAATAAAAAAATAAAAAAATAAAAAAATAAACCTATAGACAATTTGTCCACTGAAATCAGCGAGTTATTTTGGCTTTATATCTTCTTATTTACCGCTTACTTGCGACCTTCCTATTCTAACAACCAAATTCAAATAAAAATATATATTTTTTGCCAGCTTGCTAGAAGGGCCTATTCTATAACGAAAACGAAATCATTCCGACCTGGAATCATTTCAGATCAATGTTAACCTTATGGTCTTGAAATGATTCCAGGCTATGGAATGATTTATTTTTTGTTCTAGAATAGCCCCCCTGAACTATTATGCAGTCCTAATGAAGGTTTAGTTCTCAACCAGTGACTGAGAATATTTTTCAGAGTGAACACCGTCCACTCACTTATTTTTTGTGGGGGTAATAATTGTCTTTAAATTGTATACAAATTACAGCTCGCAAAGACGCAGCAAATTAATAATTCCTGAAATAAAACATTTCCCGGGGCTAGCCTCAGGCCCGTATTATACTGTGAGGCCCCCAGACAACCCATAATTCAATAAGCGAACGTGTTTCCCCTGAACATCGTTAGAGTGTCCATCCACGTATTATTTTACAAATCACCCACAGCTCCGGCGTGCAAGTCCAGAGTGTAACTTCCAACGCGTTGATTTCCAAAGCTAAGTTGCTCGTGAGACAGCAGAGATGGATGAAGACTCTCACCTGGGTAGTCTTCTGCTTGCCGCCGGTGAAGCGGTAGTAGATTCCGATAGACGCGGACACCATCAGTGCAATGCCCAGGATGACGTAATCCCATGGACCGAAGACGGCCATCGTGACACTCCGCTAGCAGCCCTGCCAACACGGCACGATGTAAATAATACAAGCATTCCTTCAACCATATAAAATAACATATAATCCATTGATCTATTGGTTCATAAGAGTTAGGAATGTCAAATGTTTCATATTCTGGAAATTAATATCCAAGTGGACATGTCACAAAGTAGAAAGCAATACCTAATTAGTGAGCGTCACTCACTATATGGTATTCTTATGTAACTTTTTTTGTATGTAATGTCATTCATCGAATTGATTTGAAATTGTTGAGCGAGCGTCTCCATTCTGCACTTTTGGACACTTTCTCTTTTTTTTTTGTGTGTTTTTTTTTGTGTTTCAATTTTTTTCCGATCAAGCTGAAATTTTGCACACATAATTAAATCATTCTAACTTAATCGTGTATAGTTTTTGGGAGCTGTCATTTGATTGGTTCAAAAATAAAAATATCTCCCGATTGGTCGAAAATCAAACTGTTCCGATTAAGTTCATATTTTGCATGGACATTAAGACTACTATTTTCTATTATTTTACAAATTTTCAGCCCAATCAATAGATAACTTATGCACTTAATGACATTTTCCATGTTTGGAACTGTCAGAATTGATGGAATGTGTCAGGAAATTCCACCGCTTTCTGGATTGTTTTATTAATTATGTACCAAAGTGTATAGATAGCTATTCTGAGTTTCAATGAAAAACATATTCTTGTTGACTGTGTGGAATAGGCATCCTGCGTGAGAAAAGGTTGCCATAGTAACCTATACAAAAGTATAGGGAAAAAACAAATCTGACAGCGGCAATCCAAATCCCATATTTAGAGAGAGAAAACTTTTATTTAATAAACAAAACACTGTCATCAGACATGACTGCCACTAGGACACAGTATAGTAAAATAATAAATTGAAATTGAGAATAATAAATGACTAATGGCTAATATTATAACTAATATTGATTATAAAGATGATTACGTAAAATGGAAATGGAGCCCTTCAATGATAAAATGCTAATGTGTGATATAAATTATTTACTAAATTTAAATGCCTTGCAAAAATCCTTAAGAAAACTGGTGATGGTTCCTCTTGCTCCGATGAGCAGTCCAATCACCTCTAACGACGTGGCTCCGTACTTCTCCAGGAAAGTACAGGTTTTACTTGTGAAAGAAAGATATTTAAGTTAGTACAAGCTAATAATAATACGCAATATTTATCCATACACATGTTTAAGTTAAATATTCATCTGATAAATATGATTTATAGCTATTATTTATAGCTTTGACACATTTCCCCTACCATAGCAGCCTCCATTTTTCTACCACTATGACGTCACGAGCAGGATTCCTATATAATACAATTCATATATTATGTATAAGTATGCCTTCATAGTTTTTTAAAAAAATATTGATCGTTTTTCACAGTTATGTTAGAAGCAACGTTTTGACTAGACAGTACATGTAAAAACTCATATTTTACCCATTATTTCAGTCCAATCGGTAAAAATATTACATACTTATTTCTACTTTAGGTGTTTTGAATATCTGTTCACAGAGATTGGTGGAGAAGTACCTATCAAATTCATTGATCATTGACCTGATATTAAATGTTTCCAGAACTTTATGGAAAGTTGCGATGAAAATCAGTAACGATGTATAGTTAGGTATCTTTGATTGAAAGGATCGTGCTCGATTGGCGATGTTGCGCGTGTCGGTGCTCGCTCATCAACGCGTTACACAGAGCGTTTTCCTAGTGTACACACACTTATTTCATAAGAGAGGTTAAAGATATAGTTTTGGAACAAATTCATATTTGGTTAAAAAATTAAAAATGGAACCGTTAATTGGCATGGTCATTGGACCCAACATTTAAGGTGTTTTTGAAAATTTTCAGACACATCTGTCCAGAACTTCAAGAGATCTCCATTTTAGGAACATTTTATATGCTTGGCCTGAAATATGTCTAATTTATTCAAAGAAATTCGATCACTGCTCCTTTGATGCATGTCTTGTAGATTATGATTATCCACAGTCTATTTTAGAACAAAAACTTAAAGCAATATCGTTGATAGGTACAACTCTGCTGATGGTGAAGAAAGTAAATGCAAGACTAACTGAATGTGGGGAAGGAGAGAACTGAGCCGAGAAAAAATGTAAAACTAAACAGTCACAAAGTTTTAGTTACAATATTAAAAGTTAGAATTTGTTGTATAATGTTGATTGATACTGTACTAAAGAACAAATTGAAAAAAGAAAAAAAAGAAAGTAGACACAAACTTGAACGTACTCTAGCAATATTAGTCTGATTGGTTAAAAAAAAACGTAATTTAAGATTAAATGTAAAAACTATATATGAGTCAAAGTTTGTTGAATTTGAGAATCATTTGTAAAATCATCAAACGATCATCAGAATAAAAATATGCAACAGCTCTTCAAACACTTGAAATAGCATTATTTTCGGTAAGTTTATTTTCCCATCTACTAAATTTATCTTCCGAGCAGCCACTTGACTCCCTTCACTTCTAGAAGCAAACATTCACAAATCTCCATCCAGCAGTATCACACGTGGTCATGTTAGCAATGCCCCACTGAATTCTACGGCAAAAACATGTTTATTGAAGCGTACCTATAGATCCGAATCCAATCATAATTGGGGGAAGCCCAATACATGAAAAAATTTGCAAGGTTAAAAATTATAAAAATGCGAGTTTCCGAAGAAGTCCTATAAAAAAAACAGCATCCAAGTACCCTCTCTTCAAAAGAAGAGTAAAATTTAAAAACACTGAAAAGTTGGTCAAATTGGGCCAAGTCTACACGTTCATACAAAAAAAATATACATCTCCAAAAAATGCACAACACAAAAACGATCAGCAACGTTTATTTTTATTTTTATGTAAAACATATTTTTGTATGCCATGGTGATTTGGTCCCTTTTGGATAATATCACCTACTACTTTTCAGTGATGACTATTAGAATAATTTTAACTGACTTGGTTTTTACCAATTACATTCTTTGCGGATTGGTATAATTATCACTCGGCGAGAATGAATTAGTAGAAAACTTGCAAAGTTGATACAAGCTAATCAGTAATCACCATAGCAAAACTAACTTCATTCAGTGAACCATGAAAATGATATGAAATACAAACGGAAATTACGATGTTCTCTCAAAAAACTATGCTCAGCATGCTTCTCATTAAAAACAATTACAAACATAAATGCTGCTAACATTTCGTAAAATTAGTTGCGTTGAATTGCGCTGCATTTGAATAACCAAGAAGGTTGGGGTTGAGTTTCCGAGATATTCAAATCTCATTAAATTTAATGAAACTATAACTAATTAAAAAAAATCATTATTGCAAATAAAATATAATAATACACGTTTGCACATGAAATCATGAGCTATGTTGCTTGTTGTTGTGATTCCTCTCCTCAGCCATGCGGCCAATCAGACATAACACCACTGTCACGTGACATACATTAGTAACATTGTCTCACGGTCTAGACAAGAACGCATGGGCATTCTTCGCATGCGGACTTCAGGAATGTGCGACTTCAATGTCTGCAGGAGAATCTATTCTCGCGCGCGTCAATAGAATGGAAACATAAACACGTGCAATGCAAATAGAAATGCAATTCAGTGTAAATGTATTTCAAGCGAACGAGAATGAAAAAGTCTAACATTCAGCGTAACGATTTGTTTGGGATTTGCAAGTTTGTCGTCGATGACAAAGCACGCCGCCTCTTTCTTCCGTACAGACGAAGGTCAAATTCTTCACGCGTCCGTCTGAAATCATCTTACATTTCACCAGAATGCAGGGAAACCTGACAAAGTCCAACAATATTGTTCTGATGAAATGTGTATATACATGATCTAATTGCAAACAGAAGTAATAAAGCCAGAATTTGGTATAAAATTGCGACCTTCAAAGAATAGACGTCAATGATTGCATAGGTACCTACATGTGTTTAGAACCAGTTCTAGTATGTCGAAACTTGTTGGTAAATTTCTTATCATGACTGACTCCATTTAAGCTGATATTTCCTCATTCATTCTCCTGGAGACCTCCAACCCTCATGAATACGATGTATTCCGGCCGGATAGCTCAGTTGGTCGAGTCATCGCCCGGCAAGGCACGTGCGAGATCCCGGGTTCGGGCGGAGAGTTCTCACTTCGCACTTATCTCTATTAGATCCTGAAGATATTGGAGATGAAATGATAAGGAAAGTGAATTCGTGGCCGATTATAGAAGGCAACCTTCCCATCATTTGCCTCTCGAGTAAGGAAAACCAAGAAAAAAAACTCATGTATCAGTCATGATAAAACTTGACCGTCTGAGCATAAATTTCTTATACTTCGGTCAAGAATATTTTCGGTCTGCATTTGATAAGTACTTTTCTCTTCATCTTGATTGATGTAGAGAGAGATAACAATGCAAACAATGCGACACCCCGACACTGAATATGCCGTCAGTGACATTGCTGTTCACATCGCTATCTGGAAGCTTAGGAAAATAATCCTACAAGATTACGACAGTTAAGTACGTAATTAAAGTGGAATCAGCAACGTATTAACAAATTGCTTGATCAATGACAATTGGAATGAATGAGTGTTGGGTTCGTCTCCGTGGCATTGGAACTGTCAGGTCGTTGACCAGAGATTATAGCTCAATACTTCACAGGCAATGGCAGGGACGGAAACGAAGCAGAAGCACTTCCTCAAATACTTGCTCGATTATGGTGAATAAAACAGACGAAATGAGGCATTGTTCACATGTCAATGGAAATCACACTTGAAATCAATTATCAAGGTGAAGATGGACAGTGTGTTGAAGGTGAACAGTTGTCGTTTGTTGGCCAAATACTTATAGTTAATAAATGTTGATCTTTCCAAAGTTCAAAAACTGCTTTCAAAATTGGAGAACTTGAAATTTTGAGTCTGGCTTATTGAGCGAGCGAGCCTTTTTCTCTTTTGGCACGGATGCCTGCTTTCTAAGAATATTGTAATGATCTTGAGACACACGGTTCTCCCAGTGGCGTAGGAACCGGGGGGGGGGGGGGGGGGCAAGGGGGGCAATGTACCCCCCCCCCCACCAACTTTCAGGGAAGAGGGGCAAAGGGGGGCAAAAAATAAGTTGTATAATTTTTAAGTAGTAGTAATTTAAGAATTTAAAATGTCAAATCGACCAATATTTGTGTTTAAATCGCGTTAAAATGCATTAAATTAAATTCATATTGAAATTCAAAAAATTTCCTGGCCTGCGCGGCCCAGACCCGCGTATTATATTCTAATGCCCTCCCCAGACTCAAATTGGACCTGAGGTTATATTATTTGAACCTTCCACTATTACCTGCAATTTACAAAAATTCCCAGTATATGTAACTGGATTTACAACAAAAAAGGTGTCCATAATGTTTTAAAAAAATTTAAAAATATTTTTATTTTTTAATGCTTGATGACACTTTTTTAGTTATTGTAACTCCAGTTGCGTATGCTGTGGATTTTTGTAGAAATGGTAGTAGTTAGTATTACTTTTCGTACTTTATTATTATGAATAGGAGTCATCATTACTAGTAGGTACTTCATTTAGTAAATAAAACAAATTTTCACTACCATTCTAGTCATATAAAAACAATTTAAAATAGCATTTCTACGCCATTTCAACCTCTAATTTTCCAAATTTTCCATTTTTTCCAAAAGCAGGGGGTCTGGGGAGCCCCAGACTCCCTTCTTGTTGGCGGGAATTTCTTTTCTGGCGTGACCTCCTTGCCCCCCCCCTAACTTTGAAAACGTTCCTACGCCACTGGGTTCTCCCATAGATGGATTTATGGTTCTCCAATCGAGCTGACATTTTGCACACATGCAAAACCAACTAGATTGTGGGCAGACAGACTGACATTTATACAAAATCCTTGAAAAAATGTATAATTGGAACCGTTCGACTGATCAACTTCAAATTTTGCATGGTCATTGAGACATGATTGAGACCAGCATTAGAGGTGTTTCTGAAAATGTTCAGTCAAATTGGTTCTGATACTTCAAGAGTTATTGAGTTACCGGTCCGGCTAGCCGATTGAGACAATTATAGCCTTAGTATGTATGGTTAGGCAGTGAATGTAATTATGTAAATGTATTATATAAATTGTCGAATCCCCTGACCCAAATAATATTTGTAACCAGGGTTTGGAAATAATAAAAAAAGACAAAGAAATTTGAAAGAAATTGGGTATTACTGCTCCTGAAGCATTTGAAAAAAGTATCAGTATATTATAAAGTAGCAACTTTGATACGCATTTAATTTGCATGCAAAAACAAATGCTCTTATCAACGCGTTACACAGAGCGTTTTCCTAGTAGGGTACAATTTCATTAACTTTTAGATCAAATTTAAAAAAAAAAATTGAACGGTGAATTATTTTATTGCTTTAACGAGATAGTCAAAAAGTAAACAATGGCGGAGACTCATTGTGATCAATAATGTGATGACAAGAACGTTCCACAGGTAGGTAGGAAGGGTGAGGTACATACTTCGTGATATTTTTATCTGTTCGTTGATCACAGAACAACACGCGCTAAGTGAAATTGAAAACATTCGATCGATAACAAACACAACAAGCTTTTAGCGACATTATAGTCGAAGTCATTAGTGACAGAACCCACATACATCCAATTCCAGGATTATGCACATTTGTAAATTATGCAAGATGTTTCCTCAACAGAATCGGCAAAACGAATGACGAAAATTGTATTGAATTGTAATAGCCTAAGTGTATTTTCTATAATGTCTGCATATTTTTAAATTTTGTATTCAACCAATAAACCAAAACAAACGTCAGCAAACTAAAAGGTAAACATTGGAGATAATATTTCCTATCGGCATCTTTTTAATTCTATTAAAATTATTGAAAATCTGAAAAGTTATTAAAATAGATACTTTTTGAGTACCTACCTACCTACCTCTATCTTATACAATATTTACAGTACAATACAACATACAATATTTGTGCCGAACTATAATTTGATTTCTTTATTGCTAAAGCCCCATTTACACGGAGCAATTTCTTGAACAACTTCTGTGCCACAGAGGTTCTGCTCGTGCGCAGTGTCACTTTTGAGATGAAAAAGTGACTCTGCACATGTGCAGAACCACTGTGGCACAGAAGTTGGTCAAGAAATTGCACCGTGTAAATGGGGCTTTAGATACTCAAAAAATAGATATATTTATTATTTTTCATCATTTGAATGGTTCAAACATGAACTGTTCAAAGTTATGACGAATTTAAATTTGTGTCTCCAATCGAGCCGTCTCCAGTGACGTCGTCCGCATGTTCTTTAGAAA
Organism: Leuctra nigra; assembly: GCA_934045905.1. Taxonomy (NCBI): domain Eukaryota; kingdom Metazoa; phylum Arthropoda; class Insecta; order Plecoptera; family Leuctridae; genus Leuctra; species Leuctra nigra. Next base: position 6,673,802 of record OW203766.1, on the reverse strand, counting down.
CAAAAAGAGTTCTCCTGGAAGCCTCGATGTTCAGAGAGAAAAGTCAACGACATAATTCGGAACCAAAACAAGAGGGAAATGTCACATCGAGATACGAGTTGTCTTATGAGGAGCTACATTTCAAAACGCAACTTGACCACTGTGGTTTCTTTCTGTTATAGGTGATAAAACATGAAGAGCAGCAATGTTCACGCAGCTTGATACTCGAACTTGTAAAAATCATCACATTAAACCAAAATGTAATTCTTTGTGCAAACACAGGATTTCGTAGGTATCTCTTCCATGCTAATGTCAATAGAAAATCGCGTTTATCTCGGTTCATTGATTTTGGAGTTGCATTTTGAAATATAGCTCCCCAAATGAGGAAAATACTCTTTCATCAGCCCATTGGGTGCAGTAGTTTGTGAATATCGTGCTTATAGTCGCGTGGTATCACATGAATAGAGATGGACATACACACGCGGTCTATTCGCGGCACACAAATTAACACATATTGGAGTTGTAAACAAATCAATTGGCCGGCAGTGGTCTGGGTGAGATGATGTAACAATGACATATATACTCAAGAAACAGTTATTACATTGATTACACCTGTCTTTCAAATGCTTGGTGCAAGGTTCACGTGACTATACATGCACATCTTCAGTGTGGGAGAAACGCGCAGATATTGTGACTGGGACGTACGTGTAATGTAAACAATTAACGAAACAAAATAAAGGAATAATAATTTTTTATAACATTGTTTTGGATGTACAATTTACTACTAACAACAACACCCCTTCCGTCCAGTTTTTCAATACCCTGCTAAAACTAGTACATACTAATTAAGTTACAGTCATTCTATAGGAATGTCATTGCCCATTGGTTGTTGCCATGACAATATGTACATACAGTCTTAATCAGTAGGTAACTTTTTAAGGCACCGCAACAAATAATATTGATACCTCTGTATAATTTAATTTTGACCAACACACAGTTAGTCCAAGTAATTGAAGTCAATTAACCATGGAACATGCATAGTTACTTATTAGCTGATTACACAATACAGGTCGTGCAGTTTACGATGGAATTGCAGTTTGTGATAAGAAGTGTTGTAAAATTTGGCTATTCAACAAGTAATCATCGCCAATAATGCCCTTTTCATTCATGTAAATCATGTAGGTAGGCAGTACTCAGTAGTAGTATGTTAAATTCAGTAATCCCACTTTTTACTGACGCAACTCCACTTCCGAAATTTGAGCAAAATTAAAAAAAAAATTGATTAAATTTTCAATTAATAGTTTGTTCTTTTTAAATTCTATCATTCATAGGTATTGGTTTTATTGGAGTTCCTCAGTTTTTATACCAAATGCCTCTCCCCCCCCCCCCCCACCCCTTCACCCTCCCGAAATGAAAATGTCTGAAATCCTCACTGACTATTTTTATGTCCTTGTTTTGTTGAACCAACATAGGTACACTACCTGTCAACGAGAATAGGTAATCAATGGATTTTGCAATCGATGTTTATAAAAACCTAGAATATTCAGCACTATATCTGACCGTGTGAACGGCATGTTACCTGTCTCACTTGTCGCAATAAACACCCTGACACTCCACTCAGCAATGCATCAAGTAGGTACTGTTAGCTGTTACTTGTAGCCCGCCGGTAAATTACATTTGACCTCAGGAGCTACCAAGACAGGCGTAAAACCTAGGATTATAACACGTAAAACATTCAAATGCGGCGACCGGCGAGACTGTACCAGATTCAGACAGAAGTAAGCAAACACAAGTTTTTATCTACAGATTGACGTAATTTGTGTAGCCATAAAAATGTGCTAATTGCTTAACCTAGAAGATTGATTTTTTTATGTAACCTAAGTGAGGTTTAATACGCTGTAATTAAGTGCCTATTTAATGACGACTTTTATCACTAAGGTCGTCAAGGCACAACGTAGGAATGTTTATAAAACGCACGTGTGAACAAAAATCAACTGTCTAAATGGCAAAACACATTGTAGCAAGTGGTCATATATTGCCGGTCCACGTAAAATATGGTAGAAAAAAAATGTTTGTTAAAATATCGGGCCTAAGTGCGTCAGCATATATATTGTAGCTTAGATAAACTATTTTAATAGATATGAATGCTGTAAACTTACGTTTGTCAGTCAAGAAGAGGGAAATGCTGAGCTGCGAACTGTCATCGACTCAACTGCACACCATGTTTTTACGGAGTCAGCTGTGCGAGTGGCGGGTTGCCTAACCTCCCAGTGCATCATCATTGCGCATGAGCAGTGCAGGAGGGTTGCGCAAGGGGATTTTTTTGCCGTTGTAATTTTGGAAAAGAAGCAAAGAACTAGTGAGAAAAAAAATATCAAAAGATAAGAAATTAATTAATCTCAATATATATATATATTTAAACTTTAAAGATATATCAATCAAATCCAGAATTATTTGGATGGATCTGGTTTAAAAAATTTCAGTTTCATTGTCCAATGGAATTTTTTTTAACAAAAGTAAGAAGCCTAGATCTGGTTGCGTGCGCCGCCTGGCGCAACCAGATCTAGACTCCTTAGTCTAAAGGTATAAGCAAAAAAAAAAAAAAAATCAAAAAATTAAAGAAATATTCAAAATCACAATTTACCACAAGCGCATGGAAATCATAGGCTTCTTTTCTATACATAAGAAGAATAGTGAGTCCACTCCATGCAGTTACATAAAATAAAACAAACATTTACAAAAAAAGAAACAAAAATAAAACTATTCATAAAAATCCATAAAATATTAACAATACACCAACTTTTGAAAATGAAATTGTCAAATACCTATATTAATGTATATTTTACAATTAGGTATAAATAAATCAACATCCAATACATGATTTAACCAGCACTTTATTTCCACTTCAAAACATACAGGGAAGCACTTATATGAACTTTGTATTCCGTACACATGCCACCTTCGCACACTTGTTTCCAGCTACAGGTACATGATCGTCATCGGGATGCGCGTCAGCTCACATGTCGTTATTGCAACTCTCACTCCAGGTTTAATGTATACTAACTGAGATGGGAATGTCACGACTATTGCAAAACACCACTAGGTACCTACACGGATGCAAATAAATACATAGTTACGCTTCTACACTGCTTGTCAGTTTAAAAAATGTTATCTAATTATAGTTTTGAAAATTATTTTATATTTTAATATGTAAGCCCCAGTCCCACTAAGGCATAAATAATGTAACAGTAAACCTGCATAAATAAATATCTAATCTATACGAGAATATAGGTGTGCGCAGGAGAATCATTAGGGGGCTATATAGTCGGATTAAAGACGAAATGGAACTTCGGCAGTGACGCAGATGCGGGGAGCCAATAATAATGAAATACACATTTTAAAAATTACTGTTCAAGTGTGGGGTTCGGAGGTGAAGGAAATGAAGGCCATTCGTTTTGGAGCAATTTTGTAATGTATTTTTTGGAAGGTTTGCCAATTGTTTTGTGGTAAGTTCTCGATTAACGTAGTACAAGGATCCTATCAAAGGGGTAGAAAAAGCCAATTCATTCGGTGTAATGGGGGCCAGAGGTGAGATTTCAGGCACCCCAGTTTGCTCCGCAGGGTGAATTTTTATTTTAAACCCTTTTAAAGCGAATTTGGGACTCTGAATTGATCATGTTTTAGTATAAAGTGGAGGTTAACACATTTGGGGTGGCCAGGGCCCCCTTGTCCCCTGCGCACGCCTATGTCAGAGAATTGGTGTACACAAGTAATATTTGACGACAAAGAGCACTTGAACAAATTGTCGGCTCTAATGCTCACAGTATAACAAGAAAAAGAGCAACAATATTGTTTTTAGTTCATTTGAGGCTGAAAGTGCTTCGAAGTAGATATAAGGCACATACAATATCCTTTTTTAAAAATATTGTATATAAAGAAACTATTATATAGCAACTATTATTTTCAGTCTCAAAAATATTACAACTAACAATATAGGTAAATGTCTAAAAAGCTACACACCCAATTATGTCCCTGAACTGAATCAATTCACGTAAACTCGTGTGCAGCAGTTTGAAATAAAGCTGTTTCTCAAGATAACTCAAGCTGGTGTCTCTAAAGAGCAAACAATGAAAATCTATCTAATTACAACTTCATTTAAAATCATTAGAACCAATCGGAATCTAGTACATTTTATCTAAATTGTCAACTATACGGTAGCTATATTTGTTACGAATGGCAGCAAATAATAATATTAAAAAGTGGGTCTAAATAAAATATTAATATATCTGTAACATGTAAGTACTTTGCAAATTATCACACATACATTATGACTTATTATTTTCTACACATGCTGGCCGTCTTAACCTGTCAAACATTTTCAAACTATGTGTATAATAGACCGATGAAAACTCTGTTTAAAAATAACCCATCTGTGTGGGACTATCAAAATACGTTTCCGTTACAAATTAGTCGACATTTCAAGAGAAACCCCAGACGTTTAACGATTTGTCTTCACATACTTCGTATCATTGGCGTACATAAATATTAAATAATGAACTTTCAATTGCTTCAGTTAATTTCATTTGATCGCTTGAGATTTTGACCCAAATAAGCCGAGCTATATTACGGAAAAGTCGTCCCTCTATTACTTCGTTGTTTAAAAGGCAAATGTAATATTGACTTAGCTCACGACGTCTAAACCAGATAAGCATGACATGGCAAACACAACAAGACTTGAATAACAGTGGGAGTTTTAAAAATTTGGCATACAGGACGAAAATTCAGAATCTGTATAAGATTACTGTCACTTCCTTATGCTATCCTATTCAGAGATTTCTTACAATCTTTATGTGAAAAATAACTTATTATACATTATCCACCGGGGTTTTACGCAACAATATTGCTCACATATCCCATCTTCGTTTACGAATGAAGAAAGATCATTTCTAACATTAGATAGCAAGCAGAGTCCAAGAACCAATATACACTTATGATATTCCAGTTGTACCTATATATATACATACATACTTTGTGCATCTGCAACTTATTTATCTAGTAGTAACGATTTTTAGTTGTTTTTCTTATTTCTTATTGTAGATTTAAGATTACTGACGTGGATTGTGAGACTGCTTTTATTTAAATATTGATTACAAGTGGTTCTCTCATTTTGTTAACGAGCTACCTTGAAATTCTTTATTTACTAAATTGAACCCAAGTGTTTAGGGTTGGTAATTTGATTCGACATCGATTTAAATTTAAAATAGGTAAATACTAGGGGTGTGCGAGTACTCGAAATTTCGAGTTCGAGTCGAGTTTGGGGGGTGAATCGAGTCAAAAAGGGTTAAACTCGACTTTTTTGAAGACAATATCTATCCTGCCTACATCCTTAACAGACCCCTACATACTTCTTCCATCAATAATCCACTCCTTAACTCACAAGAACACATGAATACATAGGTGAACATTTGCTGAACATGACTCGAACTCGACTCGAAAAACTCGATTCATCTCACTGACTCGACTCGAACTCGACTCGACTCGACCTTAAAATATCGAACTCGCACAGCCCTAGTAAATACTAAATTGTATACTGGTTTGAATTCATACTAATTTTGATTGCATGATTTTGTCATAACAGCTTGTTTGATGCTTTCCTTCTACTGCCTGACAATTCAGTTGCTTGTAGTGTGGCAAGTATTTAAAAAGTTCATTACGTATGCCATTGAAATATAACAAAAACAGATTATGTTCATTTGACCTCAAAATGTTGAATTTGACATCAACTAGCAAACGAATCCCAACCCTAACATTGCTAAACATAAAAAATAAACTTCTTAAGTTCTGCAGAGTTCTAATCTCTCAACCAAAAACTAAAATAAAGTTTTGAATTTAAATTCGAAGTTACAGTAACTTTTGAATGGCTGTAGAAAGAATGTAGTATACTTTTCGATGGAAAATGATATTAGTGATTGATCGAATGTAGTTATAAAACATTGAAATAAACAAACTAGAATTACTTACGAAAATTGTACAGTGTGTTAAAGACTATTGAATAAACTTATAAGAAAGACTGTAAGCGGGGATAGAGCGTTAAGAAAGATGCAAGTAAACAGCAGTCCTCCCTCAAACCTAAGTAAAACAACCTAAATGGTAGGCATTTGCAGGCCACACGTTCAGAGCAGCCACTATCACTAATTAGTTAGTTAGTTAGACACTAGATTAATCGGTAACTGATATTTGAGCAAATCCAATGAGCGCCTTATCGTCAGGCACCTCGGTGCTGAGGTGACCGGAATTCTGTAAAAAACAACAGGATGGCAATCAGTTCGCTGAAACATAGGGTGAGAATGGGCTTTTGTGTGTAAGGATCCCATTCCTTGATTGATTTGTGCAACCAATTGATCCATGTACACTGACATTCAGAAGTTGTTTTCCAGATCCCCATGTTGATATGTGGAAAACTGGTCAACTTATGAAAGTCACTGTCTGTACAACTTCAATAAAATAGAATTATTTAAATGTAGCATCGTGTGACAGCAGTTAATACTTAACGAAGTAAAAGACGACTCATTTTTCTTGAATGATAAAACATTTTATTTCTTTGTAGTTTTACATATCAGAGGAGAGTTGTACAAGGATGGCGAGGCCCGGGTAGTGTGCACAGGGCCACTCCGACCGCTTTCTTCTGAATCTCACTGTACAATGTCAGTCTAAATGGCTGTTTCATTGGCTGTTGATAGTACAGCCATCACCCGTATCAGCCCAAATAGATCTTACCGCTAACTTTTTTGGGACATTGTACAACCAACGTGGATAAAATTATCATTCCCCGGGAGGAAAAGCTTTTTTGTGAATCTGGGCCCAGGGGATTTGTAAAAGATTTCTCGACATGAATGTACTGTAGTTTGTGAATGTGAACGTACCAGGGGGAAAGTGACGGACTTGTTAGCGCCGTTGCTGTCGATGAGTTTCTGCAGGTTGGAAGCGATGACGATCATGTCTCGGCCGTCGACCAATCCCGCGCCGACCAGCTCCGAGGCGATGCCGTCGGAAGAGTCCTTGCCGATGGCGAACTCAAAACGGATGTCGTTCAACTCGCGCTTGGGGTTCCTGCGCGACAACGAGCACTCATTTACTTACTGATGTTAACGTGACAACCACTAACAAAACAAATTATTACTTAAAATTAAAAGCATAACTTAAAAAAATATTATGAACCAAAAATCAGTAAAAACTCTTTTAAGGTCGTACTTAATTTCATGCAAAATAAAAAAGCGTACTAAAATATAAAAACCAGATGGTAAAAGTGACACCAAGTGAATCCTTGGAGGTGGCAAGTACCTCATTCTGAGCACGAGGTTGACGGGAGCTCCGCCGGTGCCGAAGCCCTCGCTGCTTCTTGTGGTGGAGCTCTCGTTGTCGGTCAACACGTCCTTCTCGTCGCTGCCGGAGGAGCCGACGGTGTCCAGGTTGTTCATCGGCTTCTCGGAGCACTCCTCGTCCGACGAGGCGCCTTCGCACTCCTCCTCGGACGACCACACCCACTCTCCAGTGACCTGTTGCATACCACCAGCACGGGGTCAGCGACACAGCTTAACCATGGCACACCGCTCAGCTTAAAGATCATACTCCAAACAACACCGGTATTGTCATACGATAATGATGATGATGGAGATTAATGGATGTTGGAGCATTTTGTTATTATTTTACATCGAACACTACCGGTGTTGTCTCAAGCTGGAAAAGGGTTTACATTTTGAAATTCAGCGAGTTTTCAGCAAATTGTATGAATTTTTTTGCATTGATAACCTGGTACTGAGAACCACACAAATAAAAATGTATGTACCTACTACCTACATTTATAGACGCTCATAATTTTTACGAGAAGAAAATTAAGAAACTTCGATTATTATAGTTTGAAAAATTTTTAGATTGTCAATGCACAAAGAGCAAATCATATATTCTACAACTTCGTCATTTCATTGAGCGAGCGTAGCGAGCGTCACCACGGTACTCTTATGGCACTTTCTCTGTGTGTTTTTTTTTGTGTTTTTTTTTTTTGTGGTCACAGCCCAGGTCAAACCGCTCAAGCAATCGATCTGAAATTTTGTACACATACTAACGTACTCTATGCGGTCCCTGGGATCGTTTTTGAACGGGCTCTCGTGATTGGTTCAAATTTAAAAAAAATTATCTTTCGATTGGTTGCATCAATCAATTTGAAATTTAGCAAAAACATTGCAACCAACATTGTACCCAATCATAAAAAGTTTCAGCCAAATCCTTCTATTGGTTCAAATTTAAAACCATTTTTCATGTGATTTTTTACATTTAAACTAGAATAGATTGACCGAACAACTTAAAACTTCGCGTGGTCATTGGTACCAACATTTTAGGTATTTTTGCCAATTTTCAGTCTAATCTGTCGTTATTTTCAAAAGTTTTCATTTTAAGGTCATTTTATTCCATAATCTTGAAAAATTTAAACTAAATTGTCATCCCTGCCTTCTTTAAGCTTCTGTTCCAAGGCAAGGCCTGTAGAGCAGCCAAGCTATCCACAATGTACAGTAAAATGAAAGCATTTTTGAGCTAGCGCATAAAATCGGATGCAGTACGAATGCCAAATCCTCTAATTGGTTTAAGTTTAAATAATGTCTTCTGATTGGTCGACAATAAAAATGTTCACATTAAGTTCAAATTTTGCATGGTGATCAAGACCAACTTAATATTAAATTTTACATATTGTAAGCCCAATCAGTCAAGTATTAATTGTAATTTTACGAGTTTAGTATGGGATGTCACAAGAGATTTCTGGAGAAGGTATGTAGGTAGACTTCACGACACAATGGATCTGTTATTCATCCAGAGTATTATGGAGATTGAAAAATTGCAGAGAAAATCGTCTTCTGCCGTGTCGTGCATCGTTACTATGGGGATGTTGCATGTTCTGTGCTCGCTCTTCAACGCGTTACACTGAGCGATTTCCTAGTTAAATCTATCTTAACAAGATGGTCACTATCTTAACAATGAATGTACCACAACAAATTAGTGATATCTATTCCTCGCTGCTCCTCACGAGTATTATCGAAACGACGAAGAGTCCCAGATCTGATCCACTCCTCAGCGATACATAACGACGCCGTGCCAAGGAATGTCAACGCCACTACTGACCGTCCTGTGCAGCCGTCCCGACGCGCCCGGCTGTCTCTTGGAGGCCTTCTGCACGCGGGTCTCGATGCTCGGTCCGATGGCCACCAGCGTCTGCTGCAAGTACCGACGATCCTTCGCCTTCTTGAAGAACGGGTGCTTCAGCAGGTCGGTCGCAGTCGGCCTGGTGAAGGAAACAAGCGTCAATATTGTCTGTTCAGAGAGACGGAGGCAGACAATTATCTTCGGGGATTCTTTCAGATCTTTCTCATAATGCCTTTTTTAAACTAAGTACATATTGGAAAGTTAATGACCACAATTTGGAGGACTTACATCACATTTTTACCTCAGCAAAAATGTTACAATCATCTTCTTATTCTCACAAAATTTGTTCAAAAGATAATGCAATTAATTTTTGTAAAAAATTAAAATTGAACAATCCACTAAGGGCTGGTCTTTCAATAGTCAGCTAAACCAGTAGTTAAGTTTTAAACGGTCATTCGAGGATTGTCGTTGGTTGTTGCCATGGCAATATAATATAGTCAGTCCTTATTGACTGTTTAAAAGTTAGCAAGGCATTGAAAAACTGACCCTCAAGGTATAATTTTTTGAAAATATCTAACTAATAACAACTAACAAGTACCTACATGGTCCAGAGAAATATGAGTTCCGACAATCTTACAGGAGAAAATCACAGTTATTGTGTACGATAGTGTACAATTTACGCCAAAAATAACTTGAAGCATTTTCTACAAACCTCAATGCACAGGAAACTTTTCCAACTTCTACGTTTAGTATAAGATAGGTAACAAATTAATTTATATTTACTGTTTACGTCAGTATGTACCACAAAGAAACCGGTGGTAGCAGTGGCGGCTCGTGACTTCATTTATTGGTGGGGCTGCTAATTTATAACGACGCTATTCACACATAGAAAATTGAAAGTCAGTCAATCGCGCAACTTAACTTATTTGTACAGGAACTTTGCTCTCCCCTCTCTATGCGTTGCAAATAGGTAGTACCGAACATACCTACCTGATTATTACATTCTTATTGAAGTTCGGTACCTATCTCGTTTATTATTAGTTATTTGTGAATTGTTCAGACGTTTGATTTCAAGCTTTTGTTCCAAAGGTATACTTGAAAATCAAGTCAAAAGAAGAGTCAATATAATGATCAATAATAATTTGCCCAGCATAACATTATACTATACACACGACACCACGTCTAGTTTCAAGCAAAGTCTTGCCATAACTGACGAAAAACACTAAAACTATGAATCATTTTCTCATAAAATTCCAAGCGCTCCTTAGTCAAAACAAACTGTCGCAATGTCATGCATCTCGCTCGCCTACGCGCTATTGTCGAACTCCCGATCGTGCATAGAGGGATAGGACGGAAACGATTTTTAGTCTCGAGTGAGTTTCGGGTGAGGCAGGATTACACAGCACGATTTTGTCACGCTCAGCTCGAAAAGACATGGAGAATACTGCTACTAGTGTAAACGTCCTACGGGCTAGCCCCTAGCCGAGCCGAACTGAACCGAACGTCCGACACGCAGAGGCGGGAGTTTGGCCGAGAGCAACGCGCGTTTATTTGAATCATATTTGACTACATCCAGTGGCCCCTGATGTTAAATAATTTCACTAATTTACGCCAATTAACAAATAATTTTGGCAAAAATGATTTCTCATACAATAACATTACTTTTTAGAAAATTATTAAATACCTACTTAAAAAAGTGATCCTTAAATATTCTTGGTGGGGCTTAGCCCCACTAGCCCTTATGGACGAGCTGCCACTGGGTGGTAGCATCCATACTAGCAACCAGTCTAAAGCCCGATTCACATGGTACAATTTCTTGTTCAACTTCTGTGCCATACTTCTGTGTCACATTTCTTGATGGCAATTAGAACATGTTCAAAATGATATAAAAGTTGAACTCTATTTATGAACTTTATTTATTTATATATTTTTTTAAATAAATAAATAAAAAACTCAAGTTCTGTGACAAGAAGTTGCTTCGTGTAAATTCAAAATTGTATGAAAAGTGGCAAGTGCGTATGTGACACAGAAGTTGTGCAAGAAATTGTACCGTGTAAATCAGGCTTAAGAGTGTTCTGATTCTGATTGTGTGTCACCTCTTGGTGGGGTCCTTCTGCAGACAGTCGATGATCATCTTGCGGAAGGTCTTGCCGTAGGCCTTGTACTGGTCCTTGTCCTCCGCGCCCGTGTCGAGCGAGGGGGGCTCGTTCTGCAGCGTGAGCATCAGCACCTTCATCGGGGGGTACTTGTGGTATGGGGCCGTGCCGGTCGCCATCTCGATGGCCGTGATGCCGAACGACCACACGTCCGCCTTGAAGTCGTAGCCGTGGTCCTGCGGGTCAGAGTCGGTTAGACATCGAGCCATTCGCTACTTAGGTGGGGCAGAGGGAAGGGAACGGAAAACTTGGCAGACGTTAATACAGGTTTTCAGTATTCCATTGAATTTATGGAAAATGGATTGAATTCAGCTGATCTAAGTCGTTAACTGATCTAGGTCTGGTACGTTGTCAAAAATATGAATACCTACTATGGTTATTATTTTTGATAATTTGATAAAATAATATTTAATGTCTTGAGGGTCTTCCAGAAGTCATTATGTAATATGTAGTACCTACTCCAATTGGCTACATAATATGAAGAAAAGAAACAGATATATCTCAGAGTACCTACATGTCTTTTGTCTACTATGGAGAAAAATTAAATTGGTTGTAATGATCACAATTTCCATAATCTTGTAGATAAAAGAGTTTAAGTGTAAGTGTAATCAAAACCAATGTATCAACACCAATGTATCAAATGGAACATGCAATATTTTTAAAATAGAAACTGAAATTACAAACAAGCAATTTTTTTTAAGATTTTAATAATATTTGTAGGTAGGTACACTTGGCCAAACAAAACTTGAACGTTGACCAAATTTGAATGACTGCTGGTCATGTCCCATAACCAATCAAAGCTTGTAATTATCATTGAAAATGAAATGTGAGGTCACCTACTAGAGTGAGACAATGAGATCGCTTAGACTGACTTCTGACGGTGCGATCTTACATTTATCAGCCTATCAGATTTATTGAACGTTCAAGTTTTGTTTGGCCAAGTGTACCTTCAAATAAAAAATTGATTTTCAATTATTTGATAAATTATTGATATGATATGGTGAAATGGTACCTGTTCCATGACCTCCGGCGCCATCCAGCAAGGCGTGCCGACGAACGTGTGGCGCACCTTCTGACGCGAGAGATCCCTGCCGGTGGCAAGCCAGGCGGAGACTCCGAAGTCTGCAATCTGTACCGTCCCGTCCTCACCCAGCAGGATGTTGCCGGCCTTCACGTCTCTGCACACACACCCGCATCAATCATAAACAACTCACAACCCGCTTCTTCTTCAATGGGACGGATCACTAATTAAAATCCTTCGCCATTTTAGAAATAGTTTTCAAGTAATTGACTGAAGAAGTTTAATAGATTTTTTCTAATTTAAGAACAGGATAATTGAGATTGACAATCTCAACAGGCCTCTGTATTTACCATGGTAACATATTGTTGGGAAATCCTGCTTTGTATCAGCTATCACATGCCGTTTTATTGGCCAAAATGTCCCATACATTTAAAATAGATTTTATTAATGACATTTTTAAATTTTTGGGGTGAAAAGTGTGTTTCATTCAATTATTATTGGTGTTAAGTTAATATTTACAAATGTATAATTTTCATGAGACTTCCCTATAATCACCCTGGTTGCTATGGTAACAGACCTAAATCTTGTTCATTGTGCTGGGGGCAGGGGGACCGGCAATGTTTTAATAGTTTAATGATTTTTTAAATACAGTTGTGAAAGGAATATAATAAAAGAAATACAGAACTGTATCAAATAAAATATGGATCAAGAAAGATACTTTTGAGGTACTTATTTCCCGAAAGCATCCGTCTTCCTGTTAGATTTGGTCAGCTGTGACATCAACTGAGATTGCCACCAAGTAACCAAGGCGCACCTGTAGGGTTGCCAACGTCCGGAATTTATCCGGACACTCCGGAATTGGAAAACATTGTCCAAATACCGGAATTACCTCATTCCGGACAGCATAATGCCCGGAATTGTTGAAAATATGAAATTTACAATACACATAATTCAATATTCAGTAACTAATAGTATCAAATCGTCGACGTTTGTAGTCCAAAACGCATGAAAATGGCCCAAAAGCACTTTCAAAATTCAAATTTTTTCCCGGGCATGTGCGGCTCGGACCCGCATTGTGCTGTGGGGCCCTTCCCTCAGCCCCTCATTGATTTCCCGAAGACCGCCTTTTCTTAAATCATACTTAATTGTTTCCCCAAAAATATCATATTTGTGTGACCTTTTTTACCCCGAGAATTTTAGAACTGCAATGTCCGGAATTCGATTTTTAATTTTTATAAAGTTGGCAACTCTACTCACCTATGTATCTGTCCGTTGCTGTGGAAGTACTCGAGTCCCTTGAGCACCTCCTTGAGCACGGTGGCGATGGTGGACTCGTCGAAGACGCCGTGCTTGCAGTTGGACGCGCGCATCTTGTGCTTGATGATGTCGAGCAGCGAGCCGCCCTCCAGCAGCCGCAGCACCAGCCACAGCTCCTCGCGCACCACGAAACTCGTGTGGTACGTCACCACGTTCTCGTGGTTGCACGACGACATCGCCTGGATCTCTTTCTACAGGGGAGAGACGAGAGGAAGTTAACAGAACGTATCTGACATAGAGTATAAGAGTAGATCTACACTTAACTTGAAGGCCAATTCTTGACAATACACACTTGGAAAACGTTTACATTTGTATTGCATAAAACTTGAAATAGTTGAATGCTAGGCCTAGTTGTCAACTTCTTTCAGTATTAAACAATGAAAACGTGAATGGATTCAAAACATGAAAGCTCAAGTGAGCCTCCTGCCAAATCCGATTCAGTGCATGATGCTAATTCTAATAGCTGTGCATCGGATTCCAGCAGAATACGGAATGTTCCTTATATTCTAGAATAGGGTTGGTTACTAGGAAACATACTCTTATCGTGCTTATTTCATTGCTTCGCAATGAACTGGATCCTATATATTGTGGAGGAACAAGATAATGAAATGGCTTTAAAAGTCATACATATCTTGAGTAGGTACTGAGTTTTGCATGAAAGTAACATTTTTGAGAAATTCAAATTTTATTGACTGCTGTCCACAATACATGGTTGACCATTGAGATCCAGCTTACTTATCAATATAAAATACATTAAAATTAATAACCCCAAAACCCGCATTTATTTGTGTATTTTTTAGGTTTTTTAAATGAAAATGTTTCGGTCAGGGAAAAATGGACCAACTCTTCCAAAGACAAAGCATTTGAAATCAATCAATCGAACTGTACATTGAAAAATTATACTACTTTAGATTTTGGATTTTAATCTTGAATTCAGTATCGAAACCAAAGGCGCTTCAAGGTCAGACAATCATCATCATCCGGTGTTAACGAGAGCTTTGGTTTCCGCATAAATTACTTCTATTTATACCTCAAGTCTATTCACGGTCTTCCACCACCACTCTACCTGCCAGCCAGCAGACATCACCATATATGGGCATGAAAAGCTCGCATCGTCCAGCACGGATTTGCATATCGTACAGTCGACGTAAATACACTTGCAACAAATGCAGATAAGTCCGAAAGGTTACCGCAATTGACCCCAGATCTTAAACATTGTTGCGTCTATTTTGTTAATAACCAGAGATAATTGCCCCTGATAAATACATACTAATTACTTTCGAAGCAGATGAATGAATTATATGGCATGAATCATCAGGAATGCATCCGTTCATACATTCTAATAAATCTTGCATCTATATTATTGTATTTATTTTATAAACGACTTAACCACTGGAATAATTGGAAGATGCGAAAGAGGAAAGATGGTGGGAAGGTGTTAGTCTTGAGCATTTGTCCCTTAACTGCAAAAAACCAGAACAGGAAGCCTCGTCTCTTAATATAAATATTTTTGATGTTTGAAGTTGCAAGTAGTGATAGAAAGAGAGTGGGAAGACCGAGGTAGAAGTGGATAGCTCGGGTAGCAGAGGATGTGCGAGAGAGACTGGAGAAGTGGGAAGAAGTTGAGGAAGACAGGGAGAAGTGGAAGAAGCTGGTGGAAGTGAGAGGAGTCCAAGGCTCTTTCCAACGCTCGATCCATCTTATGAACGGGGAGAATGATAATATAATTAATTATTGATAATACTCTAGAAGCTCATTATTCCATCTGAATTTCCTACTTATAAAAATTCATAAAATAAAATTACTGAGGCTCCAGATCCTCATTCTCGTGATCTAACGTTTGAACATATTACAAAATGCAACGTGTTATCATAAAAATATGTAAATTTCACTAAGTACGACATTACGCAAATTGTATGCTGCATTCCCGTGAAGCGAGAGTGTACTCCTCATCATCACCTGATGTGAATCGCTCATTCCGATTGGTCATCTAATCCCCACCCTGCCTCAAGCCACGTAGAACGAGCCCGGCTATAAAAGCAGGATCTACGGAGCGGGAGGAGTCAGAAGGTAAGATGGTGACGATTGTCGAAGAGTCCAAGCAAGAAGTGGAGACTGTGAAATGGATGAGCAACAAATGGCTGCGCCGTCGATTGTTCGAAATGGGACTGATCCTGGCGGCGGCATCGGCGGCGCTTGGGTTCCGGTAAGTACATTTACTTTTCCAATAGTTTCAATTGCTTTGCTCATGCTTGCTATTTTACTGCTGTAACCATCTGGCTTTGAACTTTGTTGTAAATATTCAGATTTTCCATGACTGCAATGTTGTAATATTCTTTAGTGATGGCTTGAATTCATTTATATGCCATCTGCATTTGTGACACCAGGTGTAACATTTGTAGCTTGGCAGAATATTCTGAATATGGATCTTCAGGCAAATCTCCTGATAACTTGAAGTCAGTTTTGTGGATGGATCATCTCCCCCAATTTTGAGATTGTTTGTGATTGTTTGTGACATTGAAGATAGACAAAATGTTAAAGCAAAAAAGTTGAAGAGAATGACTAACATTGTTCTCACTTTTTTTAAATGTTATGCGTATATCTCAAACGTGATGACTGATGACGTATGACCTACTACACACTATACATACACTGATATTGAAATTCTGAATCAACAAAGTACAAAGAGTAATTAATTCTCTAAACATTTAGCACTTCAACCTAGTCCATCTTCAACAGTATGGTTACAACAGAGCTCAAGCTCCACTAGTGAGATTATTAGCAAGCGTAGCGAGCGTTTCTACGGGACTCTTATGCCACTTTCTCTGTTTGTTTGTTTTTTTGTTTTTTTGTCCATCGCATATTGGAAGCACCGATTGACCAATCAAACTGAAATTTTGAACATACACTAATATCATTCTGGAATAGGCTGTTATTGTTTTTGAGCAATATTCAAATCAAAAAGTTGATTATATTTATTAGGACCCTTGCCGCGCGACACCCTGCTGAGTGACCCAAGCCGCATCGTCGCATCCTGTCCACCCCACCCCTCCACTAATGACCCAGCCAGTCCCTAACCATTAAGAAAAAGGTTGTTTTTCTTTCATTCAAATGAGAGAGGGGTCAATAATTTGCAAACTTTTTGAAGTAGGTAATACGATTTTGATATTTCTTGACTTTCCGTAAATCTTAGCCAGAGTAATACTAAATATATGACATGGCAGTGGTGACGGTCATGTCATTACAAGATGGTTCCGAAATGTCCACGACATCTACTAAATATATATTTGTTAAAAATATTACAATTTATTTCAATCTGCATTAGTATATGAGAGGTATGGCGCGTATCGGTGCTCGCTTATCAACGCGTTACAATGAGCGTTTTCCTAGTAATAGAGAAGGGAAGAGAGGAAACCCGGTACCGGCATGTAGCCTACTCCTGATGAAAGATACCAAGGGGACCAACGGCTTAACGCAACCCGTGTTGTTGAGAGACTGACAACAAGTGGAGGGAGGTATTCACACTACACCCCAGTCTCTCTGTTCCAATGGCACTAACTAGCAAGCCAGAGTTGAGAACTAACGAGAACCGTGTTATCAAAACACCAGCCGCTGGGTTGTATTGTATAATAACACGCTATTGACTCAAGGTGCTACGTTTCGCGGACGTTCCACCAAGCCGAAT
Organism: Leuctra nigra; assembly: GCA_934045905.1. Lineage (NCBI taxonomy): Eukaryota > Metazoa > Arthropoda > Insecta > Plecoptera > Leuctridae > Leuctra > Leuctra nigra. The sequence continues at coordinate 6,656,452 of OW203766.1, read as the reverse complement.
GCTACGAGACGAGCGTCGAGGACAGTCCCTCTACCGAGAGCTACTTCAACGGCTTGCTGATCGGGAACTTGACCGCTGCGTTTGCCAGATTCATCAGCGACTACGGGAACAAGGGGTTCGCTGTGACGCGCAAGCATGTCGTCTTCAGTGGGCACTGGGAGGTCAACGAGGTCGTCCTGTTCTCGACCACCATCTTGTTCTGCTGCGTCACGGTAAGAGAAGTCGGGAACGGAGCGTTTTTGCTGTCCTTTATGTTTTCTCTGTGCAATCTCATGACATGTAATTACATGATTACATAAATATTTAATAAAGAAACAAGTTGATAAACTATACCAAGTCTGACAGTGATCAACAATAGATCATTCGTGTATTCATGAAGGAATAGATCATCCATTTAAATCAGCCAAATATTGAGTAAAAGGAGATTTGCAATTGTTTGTACTAATAATGAATAATATAAATGTTAATAGAAGCTTCAGGAAGTTGTGTTTGGGTCACTGACCTATGGCTGTCAATTACGTGTACATTCTATTGTAATTTGATTGAATCATCTATCATCTCGACCTTGACTCAGCGTGTCCTGCATCAGACAATAATGTCTGCTCTGTTGTTTGCAGCTTCTGGTGGGCAACGTGTTTACATCGGGACGGAACCGTTACAGCGCCGAGAGCTGGTGGGCTGGGATGCGCGCTATCAGTGAGTCATTAATAATTACTCGACACAACTACATTTTCCTAATTACTTCATTTTACCAATTTCATATAATATTGCTAGATTTAATATTTCTGTACTGAATAAAATATTGCTGGGGCTGGATTCACTAAAAGCACTCTTTTGCATTATCTTTCTGTTAATGGTGATTTTGGTATTAAATCAAAAGTAAATAGGAACGTTTAGCAGACAATTACACATTTAGCCTATAAAGCATGTTAAAAGTATGAGACTAATATCAAATAATTAGCATGAAAGTAACCATAATATGGTATGCCAGAACAATTGTAGAAAGTATTTAAAAAAGCGGAAAATTATCAGATTTATAATTATCCGGAAAATTAAAATCTCTAGTACAGATCAGATATTTTTCACTTTGCTCATCCTGACTCCACTGGTTGTTTTCCGTAAACACCGACGTCCTCCTCTTCCCCGCAGAGTTCTTCCTCCTGGGACTCATCCTGCTGTCGGTGATCGCGGACTCTGCCACCGCTTTCGAGAGCCGCTACCTGGAGCACCGCTGCCCGGGCAACATGTCGTACCACGTGACTATGGCGAGCTACATGTCCTCGAGCACCATCGTGTTCGTGACGGTGAGCTGGGCGCGGGACTGCGACGGCATGCGCCACATGGGCCGTGCCCTGTATGTGGCGCTCACGCTCACGTACTCCATCTTCATTGACGTGCACAGCTACTTGCTGTTCCGGACCCAGCTGCACGTGTTCTTCACGAGCGCGGTGGTCGGCTCGCTGATGGCGGCTTACGTGGTGAGCATTAGACTCGGATTGAGAGCCGTTCTCTCGGCATTGTGACCGTATCGTTGCTGAGACTTTATGTTGAAGCAACAAAGTTCTAGATAATCGAATAGATTGAAAACTCCATGGAAAAATTGGTCACACATTTATTTCATTACTGGCTCTTTATATGTTAGCATATTTTAAAATTAAAGTTTCTATCACTTTTTCCAAAAAGAAGTTGAACAAATTCAAAGAACAATAATATATTCTCTTCTCTGTTGCCACTACATCAAAATCTACAGTCTATATCCAAAGAGACAGTCACAGCCTTAAAATTGGATGGTTCTCTACATTGGTTCCTCATAAGATGTTTCACACCAACGTTTAAAACTTTACCTCTGCTGGGCCCTTATTCTACAGACAACAAAAACCAAACACATCACAGCCATAAGGATAACATTGATCTGAAATAATTTCAAACCAAAATAATTTAGTTTTCATTGTTGAATAAGGGCCTGGATTGGGTACGGATTGGATTCCACTCTTCAACCATTCAGAGTATTTAATTAAAAACAATCAACAATCATCATCGATTTTAGAATTGATGTTACCCATTGATACAAAATGTCATAACGGTTAGGTGGAAGAAGCATTTGTGCTTAATCTCGCCGTAAACTTAATAAAGACATTTTTGTTTATTTATTTATATCTTTATATTGTTGAGAGGATCGGTCCAACATGTCAAGTGGTGAAAAACAGAGGCCCGTGGAACAATTCACAAAGAAAAATGTCTCTTTACTGAACCCCTCATTCCGCACACTTCATTTCTTTCCTTAGCATTACTTCCAGAACTTTCACGTCTCTTCTCTCGCTAAACTTCATCCCCTTCAACAGTTTTCTATGGTGTTTAACGCCGTGTGCACGCCGACCTCGCCCCACGCCGCGTCTCTCACCCGCCGCACACTCAAGATCACAACGTCTCTGCCCTTCTCCAAGATGGCGTCCAAGGACCCGGCCGCGGGCGCGGAGAACTGCCCGTACATCGTGGTGCGCAAGGCCGACGGCCAGATGTGCTTCGTGCCGATGCGCGCCACGGAGGAGAAAACAAGTGGCTGAGCGTCACTTCGCCGAGAGCAAGCCCGTGCGATGTAAAGACTAGCGGTAAGCGTGGAATTCAAACACTTCCAATCTCTTGATGGCATTGAAGTAAGCACAACATTCTTTCAAATTATTCAACAAAATTTTGGAACCCAAAACCCCAACAAGTTAAATAAAAATCTTTAAAAACCATTCTGAACTTCCGTCACAAAAATCATCTCAACAAAAATTTAATTCAGCATCACTAAGTGATAAAGTGATACACTAAGTGATACACTTGAGTGCTATTTAGATTATCAGTCATTGTTGTCGGTCTCATAATTTCTCCAACTATTTCATTTTACCTTCTTTTACCCGATGTTATGTTTTTTTGCCTCGGGATGGTAATGGGATGCGCTTGGTTCGTCGTAGTGTGTTGAGAATGATCTTTCTTTACTAGGTATGTATAGGTGTAACTTAACATTTTTAAAATTCGAGCAGTAAATCACAATTCAATCTCCCTGAACTGAACTAATTAATGAAACGCACTGGAATACATGACCCCTGGCTCGTCCTCAAAATGTTCAATACGACATTCATCATTTCATAATCGTATTTAACTTTTCAGGACGTACCAGAAGCCATATGTACCTCAGTGTGTGGCTTTAGTTGGTTCATGAGCTTAAATTGTGCGCTGCTGCTGGATTGTTAAAATTGTAACTATTCCTACGGCTATGATAAACTAAAAAACACATTTGATGAGCCACCGATATCCTGTTATCTTCCACAGGTCTATAGAAAAATTTTGTTTTTAATGTTCGAGCCGAGAATAAAGGTACGTTCACATAGAAAGGATTACATCTTACGGAAAAGCATGTTCTTTTCAAGGTCAGAAGACAATGTTGTGGGTTTTCTCTCTGGGCCAAGCCAAAACACCTGTTTTGATTGGCTGGCAAAGAATACGCTTTTCCGCAATGCACAAATCTGCTCTACGTAAACGTAGGCTACGTAGTATCTTTATTCTCATAATTTCTTTCCCCGTCACTAATCCATACTGTATGCACTTCTTGTCTTTGAGAATAAGGGTGACAGAAAATCCATGATAATTGCGGCTAGTCGACGGAAAAACATATCGCATGAGGTCTCTCACTTGACCACTAGTTGAATTAAAATTAATTCCGAAATTCTATTTAGAATTTCTGTAAAAAACTGTGTGGTATCAAAATAAAGAATGCATTGAAAATAATATGTGTAATTATTTTAGGGGCTGTGCATAAAGTTTGTCACGCTTCAATCATGGGAAAGGGAGAAGGGGGCCTTATAGACAGTAGTAAGTAGGTAGGTACTAGGTACACTCGGCCAAACAAAACTTGAACGTTGACCAAATTTGAATGACTGCTGGTCATGTTCCATTTAACCAATCAAAGCTTGTTATTATCATTGAAATGTGAGGTCACCTACTAGAGTGAGACAATGAGATCGCTTAGATTGACTTCTGATGGTGCGATCTTACATTTATCAGCCTATCAGATTTATTGAACGTTCAAGTTTTGTTTGGCCAAGTGTACCTACCTACATCACATTTTGATCAGACATTTTAAATTTTACTTGATATATGCTGGAGAGAGGAGGAAGTTGGAGTGAGTTGGAGGCTGAGAGACAGTGGGAGGACAGAACAATGTGGAGGCAGTTTGTGGAACAATTGGAAGTGGAGGAAGAAAAAGAAGATGAGGAGGAGACGCCAGGCGTGGCCAGCCGGTCTCCAGTAGTCCTGCGGCCCTAGTGTTGGTGGGAACACCCACCCCCTGACCCATTGAATTGGAACCAGCGGAAAGATGATTATTATTATTATGTCGGAACATGAAACTTCACTAGGTAACGCTGATCAAATCAATTCTATTGTAGAGATTGTGGATTCCTATAAAGTTTCTAAAAGTGTGACATAGTGTGACGGGGGGGAAGGAGGCAGTGAAAATAACCCACTTTCAGCGTGACATCCTTTAGGCACAGCCCCGAAGCATGCAACAAGTGACAGATGGGACAACTTAGGTCTGAACTCTCACCAGACGGAGCCACTTGCAGATGTCCTGCTGGCCGCGAAAGACTAGACCTACAGTGAGCGCTCACCTTGCAATGTAGTCTTTCTTGGCCTAACAGAACAGCTGACCATCAGCGCATTCTGTTGAGAGTTCAAACCTAAGTTGTAACTGTATTTTACCCATCACTCCAGTGTCCATTTTTGTCTACAGATCATGTAGATTTAGGTAAAATATGTTCGTAAATGCTTACTAGTAGTTCGTCCATGCTTGTATTCCATTTCTCGAGGTTTATTCGCTTAATGGCACATTTTTCGGACCGAGGCTTGCAGAACGCTCCGTGAACTACCGCAGTTGCGCCAACACCTACAAAACCACCGCGGGATTACAAAGGTGCATACACAAACACGCAGGTGCAATCATACAATTACCAAACACTCTACTGGCTGCTTAGATGCAGTGTAGTTATGTGAAAACAACTCCAGTTACAGAATGAGTAGGTAGGTAGGTACTCAAGTATAGCCTCATGCTCAAAAGAATTTCCAGATTTATCGACGCAAGTGACCAGAGTCTACTGGATTCGGTCCATAAGATTATTAGCTCACGGTCTTGTGGTGTTGAGGACTGACACCTGCAAATATCTACTTGCGGACGCAACTTCTTTTGAGCATGAGGCTGGTAGGGATCAATTTTGTCAATAGGAATGGTAGGTACCTACAGTGTCTTGACATTTTATCTGACAGCAAGTGTTGACATGGCATTGGCCATCGTAAATTTTTAGATGATAGGTACATATTATCTGACAGCTACAATTAGTGATCATTTTATTGATTTACATCAAGAGAAAATACAAGACCACATGGAAGAAAGGTCTATTACGTGGGCGTGTGAGTATACTACACACCGGCATTCTTGTGAGTGCGGAGCGAGTGTGTCACAACTTACTGTATTAATAAATTATTTCCTAGTGAAAAACAGCTACTGTGAGGTATTTTAATCGGTCAATGGTACATTCTTTTACATTTCCAGCCAATATTTACCGATAACTTCTAATAAATCGTAGTCATCTTTCGAATTTGGCCACCCTTGTGGAGTTACGGATGGTACAGTTGCCGCCATCTTGTGTGCAAGAATATCGAAGTGGCACACTCTGGTGGATCTTTCATAGGCTGTCGAGAATGGTGGGAGATCACAGGTGGATGATTTTCGCCGGAATATCCCCGGAGATCCTGATGGCATTAATCCAGGCGATATTTTCCTGGAAAAGAGATATCACAAATTAATCAGCATGTTAAAAAGAGTGACGCAAATCACTGTTGTAAAAACTGGAGATTATGTTATTGAACTGTCAAAATCAGTTCGCTGGCTCAATCGGAAACATCTGTTTAGGCGGCATCCTTTCAAATAATGGCCTTCTATTTTATCGTTATCGTATAATAAGTCATAAAATACTGTGACTAGACCTCTTTATTTCACACTATTAGTTATTATACCGTAAAAGAAGACTATCGTTGTTAAAAAATCAATGAAGTGCTATTCACAAATAACATAAAAACACGCTATAATTTAATATAATATTATCATGCCATTTTTACCGTACTACATCGATTTTTGCAGATTATTGGTAAATCCAAAAAAATAATATTAACTATATAACCACAAAGAAAATTATAACAACAATCATCCATAATAATATTCCGTAGACAAGTGATTCAATTTATTAGTTTTGCATGACAGAAAATAATACTATAAATATTAATTACTTAAATAATAAAACACGGTACAATAAAACAAAGCAAAGATGAAATAAATTACAAGATAAAGTATGATAAAGCAACACGATAATATTCTAAGATCAGAAATTATATTGATTCGTTTGATCAGGGTATAGATGATCACGTTGAGTGCTGTTGTTGTTGTTATGTAATGGCATTGGGAAAAGGTGATACATGACCATGAATCTAGTTGTCAATACAAGAGGTGGCAAGAACTAGTTTGCGATGGAACAGCGCTTTTTGCTCGCTCAACAAGTAACAAATGAACCGACTCTTTCTTCAATTATTATTGTTAAACAAGAGTCACGCTTGGCTCAGATTAAAATGTACAAGTTGCAAGATGATTCGTGTCTGTAGTCAGGGTTACTAAACTGTTGGTCCATTTACACATAAAATAGAAATATTCTCTAATTACCATTCAACTTGGTGAGTCAAATTGCTGTATGCAAATAAAGATACCTAATGGTATCAGGATATAATATTATTTAGATACAAATATTTATAAATTAATATCCCCCCCCCCCCCCCCCCCGGGGATATTATACATGCTTCACTTCAATAATACAAACATTAATTTCTCAATTTTGCAGTTCTTGCCATTTTAATTTTAAAAAATCTCTTTTATTTACATTGAAAAATGTAAGTGTCCTATTTTTAATAATTGTATGTTATTTATTTTGGATACCTAAAAGATACCATGCGATTATTTGCTAAACAGTCCAGTATCATTTATTTGTTGAGCCAAAGTTGAGAGGGCTTCAACTCCATTTTAAATAAAACATTAGTAGACTTTTTTGGTGTTCATTACATTTGCTAAATATCGTTTAATCAATAATTTGAAATTGCAATGCATTATTTCTGTAGACGTCAAAGATTTACAGCAAGTGAGGAATTTTGGGCCCCCTTCCATGTCCTTCCCCCACCCCCTGACCTTGGCCCTTATTTCACCGCTTTATATTAGTGTTGTGTTTTAATGTGAGTGATTCCTTCCGTAGTTTTCATAGTTTCATAGTTTTATTTCCTTTTCACATTACAATAGTACATATTACAATGTATTGACCCTTGAGAGACTCAATAATGAGGCCCCCATATGTTAGGGTATTTAGGAAAGTATTCTTAAAGTAGAGTATTAAAATTTAAAATATGTAGGTATTTATAAGTAATATTACAGTTGGCATTTGACATTATTGAGGAATTCCAAGTGAAGATTAATATTAAACTTATAGTTATTATAATTATTATAATTATGAACTATAAGTATATTTCGAATACCTACTAATATTTTAGTCAAAACTAATTACCTAAGTAACTAACTAATTAATGTTCTTATCATCAAGAAACTCTTCGAGTGAGTAATATGCTGCTTTTGAGAGGAGTGTTTTAAGATAATTTTTGAACTGATTGATGTCTTTGGCTTTTTTAATTCTATTTGGAATTTTGTTGTATATTTTCGAATGTATGTATGCTGAGTTTTGTTGTATTTGTTTTGTTCTTTTGTATTGAACATGGACCTGTTGTGATTGTCTGGTATCATGTGTGTGGATGTTACAATTTTGGGATTGTTTATTATCATTTAAGTAAGTGTTGATTGAAGATCGAAAAATAAATAGGCTGTATAATGTCATTATTTTGTGTTTGATAAAGTGAGGTTTACAGTGAGGTTTTGAAGGACCCGTCGTCCATTCGATTTTTAACTAGGCCCAATAATATTCTAATCGCTCTTTTTTGTAGTTTAAAGATTTTATTGAGGTTCAGAGCTGAAGATCCTCCCCAGAACTCAATACCATACCTTATGTGAGATTCAAAGTTGGCATAATAGGCGAGCTTTGCTGTTTTTATGTTCGTTAATTTTTTTATTGTTTTCAAGGAAAAGCAGGCAGAGCTTAGCTTTTTGGCTAGTATATCGCAGTGCCAGTTCCAATTGAGAGATGCATCCATTGTTATACCTAGGAATTTAATAATTTGTACTTTTTGTATTTCTGTGTTTTCTGCTAGATTACGTATGATTTTTATTTCTGTTTCTGTTGAGCTTCCCGGATATGTTTTAAGGTTAAAGTTCTTGATGCTATTAAAGTGGATAAAGTTAGTTTTATTGGAATTTAAGATCAGTTTATTAGCATTGAACCATCCTTGTATTTTTGCGAGTTCAGTTTCGGCTTTAAGTTGGAGAGTCTCAAGGGTTTTTTCGCTTAGTGTCCTGCATATCGCAAAGGATAACAAAGGCGAAAGCATTAATACTACTTATCTCGCTAATCTCTTTAACAAGAGATAGTAAGAAGGAATGTTGATTAGCAAAACTTTATACCAGTTTTAGTAAACAGCAAGAAAGTTCACACATTAATTTGGTTAAGTAAGAGAAAATGTGAGAAAACTTCGAAAATGTTTATTTTTTAGTTTTTTATTTCTCATTCATAAATTAATGTAATCATATCAGGCGCTTGATTATTTCTATCTATAACTTCGTGATTAGAACAATGACACATAGGTAACAAAAAATTGTAGCAAGAGAGTATAATAAAATCATAAACAACCCTTTTTCTTGGACACTTTGCACCAGAAATCTTTAGTCTTTACCAGGAAGCACTACAAGATCCCTCATATTAGTAACAGAATTTTGCTGTTTTTCCTTGCTTAAAATATAACCTGTATTGTGCTCAAGTTCTAGATTTTTAAATTAATTTAACAGAACTAAAATACAGACATGAGAAAAGAGAACAGAGAACAGAGAAATATCGCTTTCGTACGTCCAAGTGTCTCTAATGACAGTGTGGCAATTACCTATGTATCTCTATTCTTGCACTCGCGAAGGCATAAATATTGCAGATAACATTTCCTAAATACCTATCCATCCTCATAACTTTTAAACCACTCACATGATGAAAAATGTGAAAAATAATGAACATACCTAGGCTATAGATCATTTTTAGTCAACTTACAAAATAAACACCAACTTACAAACACAATATTTGTACACAAACTCAACACAAAGCTGAAAAGTAAGGACATTTTTCAAATTTTTAATAATTTTTATTTTATTTATTGGTTCAATTGGGTTAAAATTTCAATGGTTCAAAAGTTATGAGGATATTTAGGAATTATTGTCTGCAATGTTCACTTTCGAGTGCCGCCGACTCTTAAAACCTCTATCGATTGATATTATGTTGGATCTTTCATCTCGGCGTCTCTCCATGTTTCAGCTGTTATTTCAAATGACACGTAACCGCAATGAGCTCTGCGAGTAATCATGCATTAAATTGCATAGATAAAGGCATAATGAATGACGGGGAATGAATGCAATCAGTTAATTGCACTGGATGAAGAACACACACACACACGCCCGTTGCTTGTTGTCGCGTCGATAATGCTAATGCAAACCACATGAGATGACGCGAGAGCGACGGAGAGGAGTCGCTCATTCCGTGAGGGCAAGCAGGATGGCCAATCACCACATTAAAACCGAGTAAAACCAATAGGAGGATTGGATGAAACTTTGTAAAATAACATAACATTTTGGATTTTATGACATACATTTTTTTTCAATTCATGAATTTTCAACCAATCAAATGTGATTTTTACATCTTAACCAATCAGAGGATTGTGTACAATTTTCAGTCTGCAAACCGTTATGTGTGACAAATTTATGATCAATCGGAGAAAAAATTGTGACGCGGCAGGGACAGAGACAGACATATAAACAAACAAACAACTCGATAGGCCCGTGTCAAATGAACAAAAGGAGTCGCTCCCGCAATATCACGATTAATATATTTTATTGGGGCTTAACGTCGCACTGTTCTGCAGCGAGGCTAATGGCGACGGATGAAACGAATGACGATTAATATCGTTCCAATGGTTTAAATTTATTTGATAAATCAGTTAACAATTATAGCTGTTCTAGGAATGTCACTGGTTGTTGCCATGACAATGGCAACACATGACATGCCATGACATGCCATGACAATCAACTATTCAAAATTTATAGCAGCATTGAAAAATATTGAAAATTTTTTAAATACTAAATAAATATGTAAACTTCATGAGCATTTATTTAAGAAACCGGATCCATCCAGATATTTATCCCCTGACAAGAGAGGATTACTGCAACGACATTCTGGCTGCTCGAACTTGTGTGTGAAGAATCATAGGTATTTTAAGTGTCAGATGGAATTAGAAGGCAGTCTGCTATGATTTGTGAATGCCTCTCTCTGTGTCTTGAACCTTGAGTCGTAACATCACACTGTAGCTACATTCTTCCATGCATGTGGAGGAGGTGCGTGAACCTGGCACCCCCCATGTCAAAATTTCAAAAAACAACGACGGATTAATTAAGCACTAATTCGATCCTTCGTTGTTTTTTGAAATTTTGACATGGGGGGTGCCAGGTTCACGCACCTATGAGGAGGGCATGCCAGATGAACATTCTGCCACCGTTTGCGAGGTTTCGAGAAGTGGACAAACTTATACATTTTCTTTGGATGATTTCAAAACTTTAATTTAGTCTATTTTATATTATAAATGTGTAACCATAAATGTGTGTTATAAATGTGGTTGCTTACACCAAAGAAGAACGTTGCTTGGAGCGAATATCATGGCTGGGGTTTGAATCTTTGTAGTACGTGGCGGGCACGAACATTTTTATTTTCAAAAACAAAACCGTCGAGCAATTTTCGCTACAAAAATATTACGGTGAAAAAGGTCCGCTGTACGTTCAACAGTCCTTAGCATCTTCTACTAATCCATCCAGGGGTCGGCAACCTGCGGCTCCTTGGTGGGTTTTGAATGGCTCTTTATAATTTAAATAAAGATCTGGTATAGAAACATTTGAAAATTCGAAAACAAAACGCCCTGCGGGGTATCAATATGACGGTTATTTGATTAAGTTTGTTCATTTTAGAGTCCCAGAATCTCTTTTATATTATTGCATTTCTAAAAAAAAGCCATGCGGGGCAACAATTATAATGTTATTTGATTCAATTGGTTCATTTTAAGAGTCTCAGAATCACTGTAAAGTTGTTGAAATTCTAAAAAGAAACGCCCTGCGGGACAACAACTGGGGGTTTCGTAAAAATATCAAAATAAGCTAGTAATTCAATTTATTATTTTCGGTGTATTATATTTGATTGCCTCTCCTGCGGCTCCCATGATTATCAAATTTATTAATTTTAAGGAAATTGGCTCCTTCACCAAAAAAAGGTTGCCGACCCCTGTACTAATCAAACACAACTGGTGATGTTGGTGAATGAGCTTGGTGCCTGCCTACTAGAAACTCTTCGGTAATGCCCTGATGTGAGTGATTGACTGATATTAGTGACACAATATATTGTTTCATCTTGAAGGCATCGAGATAGTGAGAACGGATTTCTCACACGTTGTCAACTTCATTTAGAAATGCATCTTGGCATCAAAGTATGAATTGCTCTATTTTCAGACACAAGACAACAATGGACAAAGAAATCCAGATAAATTCAAAAATTACGGAATGGCTACAGTTTCTTGAAAATTTGAAATGCATTTTGTGATTATTTTGCTGATTTATATGACTTTTATATGGTTTTAGAACCAAGCATGACCAAAACATTTCTCAACTGTCTGGAATGTATAAAACACTGGAGAAGATAATTAGGTATAGTATAAAATATAACACAGCTTGTGAATTGTTTTGCTTGTAGCCTAAATTATTCACAAAAATGATTTTCTACGTTCTGCATACCTACCTATAGTCGATTCAGCCATTCGTGTTTTCGATTTTACTTCGATAATTTTGTGTTAGCGAACGTTTACGGGACTCTTGCCTCTATCTCATTTTTTGTTGTTTTTGCATAGACATGCATAGACATAGACAATACCTTGGACATAGACATATGCATAGACATTGACATATGCATAAACATAGACATAGACATGACATGTCTATGGTTTTTGTAGGCAATGCCCAGGTCACCGTTCAGCCAATCTAACCATGAACTTTTGCACACACTCATGTATTATGAGCGGTTACATGTGTGCATAGTTTTTGAAAAATCTTTTTTTGTTGTATTTGTAGGCAATGCCCACGGCCCAGATCCCGTAAATGATTGAAAATTAGAAAATAAACCATTTCAAATTTTACTTCAAATTTTGCATTGCCATTGGGATCAACATTTTAGGTGAATTTCAAAGAAATTTCAAAGATATATTGCCACTGCTCCTTTGACGCATTTAATTCGAGAATCTTCATAGGGGTTTCCAAGACCTGTAGAGCAGCAGCAACTTTCACACGCATCAACTCTCGTGCAATACGAGGACTCGCTTATCAACGCGTTACACAGAGCGTTTTCCTATAAACATATTGAAACATCAGCCTTCTCCGTGATAACACCACAGGAAAACCGACAAACAGATTCGTGAGTGAGGCCCCTGAGTACAATCGTGTTTACCCAGTATCAATTCATTAAAAATTATGCAAATCCTTTTCAGTTAATTCATACAATAGCTGCGGCAATATATGATGTCCTTGCTGATGGATTGATTATATAACACAACGACTTTGTATCAGCTACGCCTGAATTTATATTCCAGTTCGCCAGTAGATATCCAAATCCAGGGATCCCCAGCTCAAGTATTGTAATTATATTCATGACGTGGCCATAAAAAGACAATGTCAATGTGTGTGGACTTCGATTGCGAACTTCATTGAACGCGGAGAAAGGGAAAGCGAGCCTCTTGAAAACACCCGACAAAGTTCGCTGCAGAGTCGGAATCAAAGTCCGTCGTACGTCATCAGTACGTGATACATGAGATGGAGATCGCAAGGCTGTTTGAGGTGGTCAAGATGATGTCAATGTTGATAGCACGCAGGCCCGTAGGAACTACTTTCATCATGGGGGGGGGGGGGGGGGGGCAGTTTTATCCCAGCAGGGCGTTTGTTTATAAATAACAATTGAAAAGTGATTCTGGGGCCCTAAAATGAACTAACTGAATCAAACAACCCTCCAATTGCTGCCCTGCAGGGCGGTTTTTGGAATATAAATAATTTAAAAATGTTACTGGGATGCTAAACTTCTCAAATACATAATAGATCCTCATATTGTTGCGCCGCAAGGCCTGTTTTAGAATTTAAGCAATTTATAAGTGGTTCGGGAATACTAAACTCAATTTTGTATGTTGAATATACGTTTTTTGTTCCTTAATGTCAATCAATAACTTATCCATAGTCGAATTATACATTGTAAAATTTTCCTTTTATTCACATATTTACTTGACACTGTACCACTTATGTTAACAAAAGAGTTAAGTGGAAGAGAAGCCACTGGCTTAACTTCGCTCTACAAATAAAGATATTTATTATTATTATTATTATTATTATTATTATAATATGGGGTGAGTTTGCTAGAGTGGGGGGGAATATCCCCCCCCCCCCCTCCTAAGCGCCTGATAACACGCAGTTCTAAAATCATACTTCTAAAATCCCATCTTGAATAGAATTCAAACCGAAGTATATATAGTTGTCGTACAGCAACCGTATAGTTCAGTAAAACAACCATATAGTTGTCGTAAAGCAACCGTTTAGTTCAGTAAAACAACCATAGTCGTCGCACAACACCGTATAAATATCGTACCAGCATAGTTATCGTAAAGCAATCGGATAGATAGTTGTCGTGTCGCAATCGCATAGTTGTCATAAAACAGCGGTATGACTGTCGTACAGCAATCGTACCTAGTTGTCGTATTACAACGGCAATATCGTCCTGACCGTATAGTTGCAGTCAAACGTATAGTTGTCGTATGTTGTTGCAGCAATCTCAGTAGTAATTTACATTAAATACTTAAAAAATAAATCCAAGAAATAACTCTAAAATAGTTATAAGTCATTGACACCCCGTCCCCCCACCCGCAATCCATCTGATAATACAAACCTGGAGTTCCCATGTAATCGAGTCACTTGCCTTCCCCGAGTATCGAACCAAGACACACCTGGCCACAGCCACTGGAACTCCACCACTGATCAACGCCCCATCACTCGAGGACCGACTTTCTGCAGTATTGCCTCATTGTTGGACGAGTATTGTTGACATTGTTAGCCAACGGAATTGATATCGCTGCCAAATGAGGACATTATAGCGACGCCTGTGATGTATGCAACCCGCGTGGCATACGTGTTTGAACAGTTGACTATGTTCAGTTTGTTTTCAGTTATCAGGGCTTTCTTTAGGCCTAGGTCATGGTAAGCGATGTTATGTTACATCATATGCATTCGACCTCCAAAATGTCAAGTCGAGCGAACAATTTAACTATGAATTCACTGATCAGTCTGCAATGCGATTTAAAATGTAAATAATTTAATTGTTATTAAGCGAGCGTAGCTTATGACACTTATTTTTATGACACTTTCTCTTTATTGTATTTTTGAAGGCAATGCCAAGGGCAAATCATTCAACCAATCGAACTTAAATTTTGCACACGCACTAAAATGTCCTATAAGAGCGGTCACGCACGGGCATATTTTTTTTATAACAGGATCCTGTGATTGGTTGAATATAAAAATGGAATCGTTTTAGGGTTTTTGACAATTTTCAGACTAATGTATCAAAGAACTTCAAAAGATTAACATACTTTGAAATATTTGTATTTTTTGTTCAAAGAAATTTCAAAGAAATTATCACTGCTTTTGACGCATTAGGTAAGATTGTTTATATTCAAAGTTTATATTATATATATAGCAACATCTTTCACATGAATATTAATTCGCAAGCAAGAAGAAGGTTCTCTTATCAGCGCGGTACACAGAACGTTTTCCTAGTTTTGTTTTAGTGGTGTTTAACGTCGCACTGTTCTGCAACTAGTGAAATTATGATGACGATGAAGAAGAAGATGATGAAGAATCGACGGTGGGAAGGAGATAGTCATGTCCTATTAAGGGAGGGATGCCTCTCGACTGAGGGAAAAACCTCAGTCCGGAGGTCAGCCTCGGGAATCGAACCCGGAACCTGAGCCAGCTTGCCCCGTCAGATCCCCGATGGATCTCAATCATCTCCGTGCTATCTTATCTCGCGACACCTACACGTGGCCGAGATAAAAAGGGAATTGCTTTGTAAATTAAAAGGAAATGAAATTGTCAGTGTCAAGACGCGTGCCAGGGCATGCGCGCCTTCTTCATGCAGTGGAGGCAGTGGATATACCCGAGGCTCTCGTATACTGACTCGTTATACCTCGATGCTAAATGCTGGACACAAAGCTAATTGCAACAGTCGGATTTTGTGTCATTCTCTTCATGAAGTTAACTCAATCAAGTGGAGCGGTCGCTCCACCCAGCCAAGTCGTACTATACACTCACACTCACTCAACATACCATAAATGCCTAATAAACTGAGGAGCAGACCAAACACTTTTACTGTAAGCAACAACATGGCATTTTCGGCCTACTGGATCTCAAAATTGGGAAATCTCACATTGTTGCGAAATAACTTAATTTCGAGCTATGGCCCACCTGACAACATATACCAAATTTGGGAACAATGCGTTACGCCGTTTGGGTGCTAGAGGGCCGTGAAAACAGTGAAATTACACCCCTTTTAAAAGCTATCTGATGATGATGATGATGATTCAGATTCAGATATCAGGAAACGTTGCTATCACCGCCACAGCCTAAACGGCTGAACCGATCGATATGAAAATTTTACCACATGTGCACTTTTGGCGTCTGATGATACCTTTGTTCTTATAAATTTTTTGTGCCGCCATTTTTAAACCGGAAGTGACGTCATATATCATAACGGCTAGACCAATTAGAACGAAATTAGCGCCATTCGATTTAGAAGGTCATCTATAAGGAATACCAATAGTGAAAGAAGAAATGTTCTATAACCTAAACCGGAAATGACGTCATAAAAATGACAAATCTGACTAAAATCATCTCTTATATCAATAACTTCATATTCAGAAGGCTTATAATGTTACATAACATTTATAGATACAAATTTTAGGTGGCAGTGATGTCAACCGCCATTTTGAAAACCGCAAGTGATGCCGTAACTCGAGAACGGCTGGACCGATTGGAACGAAACTTTTGCTATACTTTGTAACATATTATTTATAGCATTAACACAGTAACAAGCACAACTTTTCTTAGCAACCAAATCACAAAATCTTATTTTTTAAAAGAATTATAATCTTTGCTGCCACAATATGTTACAAGTTGTAATAATAAACTGAAAAAAGGAGTGATATCCCCATAAAAAACACTCCATGTAAAAATACCAGCCAAGTCTCTTCAATTAAAAAAAAATAGAAGAAATCTAAAAATTCAGCACTGAAAAGTAGTGATATCAAAAAATTGGCCAAGTCAAAACTTTTCAAAAAATACTTGGCGCATCGTTTTTTTTAGGACATGTGTAGATGAGTACATTTCATTTCCTGCCTACTTCTATACTATTTATATGCACGATGCGCCAAGTATTTTTTGAAAAGTTTTGACTTGGCCAATTTTTTGATATCACTACTTTTCAGTGCTGAATTTTTAGATTTCTTCTATTTTTTTTTAATTGAAGAGACTTGGCTGGTATTTTTACACGGAGTGTTTTTTATGGGTATCATATACAAGAAACCGTCTAAAACCCGCTCGAAACTATGCCGAATTGTTATTCATCAGGGGCCAGATTCACAAAAAGTATTATCTCCTCATACGTACTATCTTTGGTATTATCATTCATTTAACATGGTGGTTTTGGTAAATCAAAAGATAATACGTATTAGCAGATAAAACCTTTCGTGAATCCCGCCCCAGAAGTCTCTATCAGCGTTTTTCCACTTGCTCAATGCTCGGAAAATACGTCCCCAAACAAGTTCAATTTGAGCGATTTTTGGTTTTTATTTTGGTAACTTTCAGATTGAATATAAATGTTACGTTTTCAGAGACGATCAAACAAAAATTTATATCTTTCAGATTTAAAGAAAAACACTTGTTTTGTGTGATAAACAACCTAGAGGATCAATACATCAGTGCATAATTGATTGATCGACTCCCAAACTATATTTCTTGTGCTGGAAATTAATTGCCTGACTCAAAACTACTAGGAAAACGCTCTGGGTAACGCGTTGATGAGCGAGCACGGATAACGCGCAACACCTCGAACCGAAATTGTGTTTATCGAAAATGTCCTTAAAAGCCAATAATTCTTTAATTTCGTCACAGACTTGTATGAAAATATCCAACAATTCCTAAAATATTGGTCCCAATAACCATGCAAAGTTTTAAGTTGATCGATTGATCTTTATGATTGAACGATTCCTTGTTAACTTCCAAAAATCACAGGATTTCGTTCAAAAAAATTTTAAACGGTCATATCAGTTTCATAATATACGTTTGAAAGTTTCTGCTCTAACAACCTTGAAGTGAAGATTCGAAGATGCCGTGAAATATGAAATTCGAGAAATATGATAGCCAACACGCAAAATAGCCGTAAACTGTCAATAACTTTTGAATTTAAACACAGTTCAGTCTGAAAATTGTCAAAAATACAGATGATGTTGGACCCGATGACCATGCAAATTTTCAAGTTGATCGGTCAAACGGTTCTGGTTTAAATTTCAAAAAGCACATGAAATATTTTTTTAAATTTTAACCAATGGGAGGATTTGGCTGAAAATTTGTAAAATAAGAGACAATGATGGTGTTAATGACCATGCAAAATATAAGGTCGATCACATTTGTCGAAGTCCATTTTCATTTTTAGCCTATCAGGAGATGTTTATTTAAATTTCAACCAATCAATGGATTTCAAAAAAAATTAGGGTCAGCAAACAGAAAAGGTTGTCTCTACATGTGTGCAAAATTTCAGATCGATCGGTGAAACGGTGCAACTTCCATTGCTCCAGGTAGCAGCCAATAAATCAAAAAAAAAAAAAAAAAACAGAGGTCCGTGCCAAAAGAGCCAAAAGGAGACGCTCGCTTCGCTCGCTCAATAAACTTGAATTTTTCAGATTGTTTGTCTAATTTTAGCTGATGCTCATTCATTAACAACACCTTTAAAGTAAGATTAGAGTATATTTATGGAATGGCTGTGTAGAAGACAGTCTGAGGGTGAAAGTGATCAAGTTAAAAGGGGGAATGAACCCAAAATAAACACAGTGAGAAGACATTTCAATGATGATGTATAATGTAATTGCTTTTCTATTGACCAGAATCATACGGAGGTTTGTAAGCAGTGTAGCTTAGCAACCCAAAGCACCATAGCAACCATGCAACTCTCATTGTTGGGCAGCCAGCTTATGCATCATTGATGGACTGCCCTTCAGAGAGTGGTGACGTCAGATGCAGATGAAAATGATAGTGACAAAATGAAAATAGTACCTTAAATGATAAACTATTTACATTTGAATATGACACCCCTATTGTTGACACAATTTTGATGGCACTCCGGAGAAATATTTATTATAAAGAGGAATATACTCGTATTTTTGTAGCTTTACAAAAAAACATTTATTTACCTCCATTTATGAAAAGGGCCAAAATGTTCACCCTCGCGGGAAATATTATTTTTTGCATTGCTGTTGTACTTAAAACGGAAGCAGTTCGTTCATAGCAACGCTATGAACGAACTGCTGACAAAACAACATGAATGTTTGTTTATGAACAAAACAAATTGCTACATTTCTATGATTTCGTATATTATACATTTTATAAATTGAACCCGCATGGGCTTTTGTTATTGATCAGTATTGTTGAAATCAGTTCAATGGAACCATGTTGAAATCGCTCACAATTACGTTTACACATAAATCCCCATTGTAGTACCTTCGTCGTTCTTCCCGGTATTGATGAAAGATACTAAATGACATTTATAAATGTGGCACCCACGCGAATAAACTTCAATTGAGCTTATTAAAGCTGGCAACATTGCATGGATTGATTAATGGATCAAGTGAAGAGTACAGGGGAAGAACGGTACAATTCCATGTTTAGAAAGTATAAGATAGATAATGTCATCTCGTATGGTTTGTATGCGCTTTCAAAATATTCCCTCAATTTGATGGAACGGGAACTCTCTTTAGTTGTAGAATGGATTAAAAACTAAAATATTGAAAGTGTACATATCTAGGATGTAGACAAACAAAACATTATTATTGTGGGGTGAATATAGTTTTCAATTAATTGAAAGGTAGTAGGTAATTTATTAAAAGTAAGTAGAAGTAATTTAATTAAGAAGATACAGAAAGATTGAAATATCGGCATTGACGTCATGGAGCTCAGCATTGCCATGGCAACAAAGTATTCACCATGGTAACACATTGTTGTGGACGCAGAAATGACATACGTCACACATAGATTTCCCGCCAAAATGTCACATGAAATTTCAATTTATTTTATGAATAAAAATGTGTATAATGTTATTACTATTTGCGTTGATATTTATAAATTTACAATACATTTTTTTAATTAGACTTCAATAAAATAAACATTTAAGCTGTTGCTGTCAATGCATGAACCATTGTTCAGACGCTTTATCGTTCGGATTGTTACAGATGGACTGTAATCGTTCTTCCCCTGTACTTGAACAGTTTATTGACACAACATCCCCCGCGATTACACTGGTAATAACATCGCGGAACAAATACAGATAAAGCTGTAACTTTTAATTAATAAAATGAGTTTCGCGCGATGGAAATATTAATAATTGTAAGTGACAAAGCTAGCTGTGTGCTAATAATGCCTGGCTTATCCCCTCCTGGAGGCGCTTATCCTGATGTAGACGGTATAAAGTGGCGCGAGGGTCGGATGTCTCTGCCAATACGCCTCAGCAAGACACAACATGGTGGCAGACGCTGGGACGCACAGTCAGGTAGGCCGAGCTAGCTCATAGCGCACCGGCTAGAGCGCTCCGATAGATATCTGTTTATAGATCATTTACTTGTGCAACATTAAACCAAGGAACTAATTTCCAAGACAGGTGTCACTTTTTAATTGTGAGTTAATCCCTATTTTCAATATGCCAAGTCGGAAAAATATAGTAATTTTCGTAGTAAATATTAAATATCTATTTTCCGTCAATAGATTCTAACCAAATAATTAAGCGTGCGTCACCACTGTGCATTTATGGAACTTGCTCGTGTGTTTTGTCTGTGTTTTGCCTAGATTGCCCAGGTCAAACCGTTCTACCAAACGATCTGAAATTTTGCACGTCCACTAATGTCATAAGAGCGGTCTCATGTAGAGTTTTTGAACAGGATCCTGTGATTTTTCGAATATTTAATCTGGAACCTTTTGACCGATTAACTTGAAATTTTGCGTGTTCATCGGAACCAACTTTTTACGTGTCGATGTAAATTTTCAGAATAATTTGTGGTTAACTTCAACAGTTAAAGTTTTCTGAGATAGCGGTGTTTGTCATAATTTTTTGTATTGCATTTTATAATTGAAAACTTCTTGTTGACTTAGGCTCAGTATTACCAAGGTTAATCTGAGCTGGATTAACCAAATATTGGACTAAATTGGCGGCACAGCCAATCAGATACCTCAAAATGATTGAAACAGTTGAATTTAATCCAAAAGTTAGTTAATCCAGCAAATTTAACTTTGGTAATACCGGGCCTTAGACCAACTCTGGATTAAGTTAACTATCGATGGTTAGTCAAATTTAGTTAATCCTATTGGCTGTGGAATTCGCGCCAACTTGATTCATTGGTTAACCATCGATAGTTAACTAAATCCAGAGTTGGTCCTACCCGGCCTTAGTTGACTTGTTATTTTATAAAGTGTAAGAAACCGACTGTTGTGTGGTTTTCCGTTTTCATGGAATCCATTGAAGGTACACTTTGGATGAGAGCGGAGTATTGGAATCAGAAGCAACCTGTTGCATACGGCTGATGTTGCTACATGAAGTGTGCAATTCTCGTGGCAACACCGCAATTTAGTGCAACATTTGTTTGTGGAAGCGGCTTTATGACATGGATGTGAATATTACTGACGAGTCGACGTTGATCAGTTTCAAAGTCAGCAAAATAAAATAATTGAACGCATGATACAGGTCCTGAAGCTTGTGAAGATCGTTCTTTTACCGAGTTTGTTTGCGATTATTATCAAGCTTTTCGGTGTCTCCAATCTAGTTGAGCGAGCGTAGCGAGCGTCACCACGGTACTCTTACGGCACTTTCTCTGTGTGTTTTTTTTTTTTTTTTTTTTTTTTTTGTGGTCACAGCCCAGGTCTAACCGCTCAAGCAATCAATCTGAAATTTTGTACACATACTAACGTACTCTATGCGGTCCCTGGGATCGTTTTTGAACGGGCTCCCGTGATTGGTTCAAATTTAAAAAAAATTATCTTTCGATTGGTTGCTTCGATCAATGTGAAATTTAGCAAAAACATTGCAACCAACATTGTACCCAATCATAAAAAGTTTCAGCCAAATCCTTTTATTGGTTCAAATTTAAAACCATTTTTCATGTGATTTTTGACATTTAAACTAGAACAGATTGACCGATCAACTTGAAACTTCGCGTGGTCATGGTACCAACATTTTAGATATTTTTGCCAATTTTCAGTCTAATCTGTCGTTATTTTCAAAAGTTTTGTCATTTTAAGGTCATTTTATTCCATAATCTTAAACTAGGAAAACGCTCAGTGTAACGCGTTGATGAGCGAGCACAGAACATGCAACATCCCCATAGTAACGATGCACGACACGGCACAAGACGATTTTCTCTGCAATTTTTCAATCTCCATAATACTCTGGATGAATAACAGATCCATTGTGTCGTGAAGTCTTACCTACATACCTTCTCCAGAAATCTCTTGTGACATCCCATACTAAACTCGTAAAATTACAATTAATACTTGACTGATTGGGCTTACAATATGTAAAATTTAATATTAAGTTGGTCTTGATCACCATGCAAAATTTGAACTTAATGTGAACATTTTTATTGTCGACCAATCAGAAGATATTATTTAAACTTAAACCAATTAAAGGATTTGGCCTTCGTACTGCATCCGATTTTATGCGCTAGCTCAAAAATGCTTTCATTTTACTGTACATTGTGGATAGCTTGGCTGCTCTACAGGCCTTGCCTTGGAACAGAAGCTTAAAGAAGGCAGGGATGACAATTTAGTATATATTTTTCAAGATTATGGAATAAAATGACCTTAAAATGACAAAACTTTTGAAAATAACGACAGATTAGACTGAAAATTGGCAAAAATATCTAAAATGTTGGTACCAATGACCACGCGAAGTTTCAAGTTGATCGGTCAATCTGTTCTAGTTTAAATGTCAAAAATCACATGAAAAATGGTTTTAAATTTGAACCAATAGGAGGATTTGGCTGAAACTTTTTATGATTGGGTACAATGTTGGTTGCAATGTTTTTGCTAAATTTCAAATAGATCGAAGCACCCAATCGAAAGATAATTTTTTTAAAATTTGAACCAATCACGGGAGCCCATTCAAAAACGATCCCAGGGACCGCATAGATTACGTTAGTATGTGTACAAAATTTCAGATCGATTGCTTGAGCGGTTTGACCTGGGCTGTGACCACAAAAAAAAAAAAAAAAAAAAACACAGAGAAAGTGCCATAAGAGTACCGTGGTGACGCTCGCTACGCTCGCTCAAAAATGTATACTAAATTGTTATCCCTGCCTTCTTTAAGCTTCTGTTCCAAGGCAAGGCCTGTAGAGCAGCCAAGCTATCCACAATGTACAGTAAAATGAAAGCATTTTTGAGCTAGCGCATAAAATCGGATGCAGTACGAAGGCCAAATCCTCTAATTGGTTTAAGTTTAAATAATGTCTTCTGATTGGTCGACAATAAAAATGTTCACATTAAGTTCAAATTTTGCATGGTGATCAAGACCAACTTAATATTAAATTTTACATATTGTAAGCCCAATCAGTCAAGTATTAATTGTAATTTTACGAGTTTAGTATGGGATGTCACAAGAGATTTCTGGAGAAGGTATGTAGGTAAGACTTCACGACACAATGGATCTGTTATTCATCCAGAGTATTATGGTGATTGAAAAATTGCAGAGAAAATCGTCTGTGTGATACGAAGGGATGTGCGTTGTGAAAAATATCCGACCGAACCGGGGCTCGAACCCGGGACCTCTCACTTGCCGGGCGAGAGCTCTACCAACTGAGCTACCCGATCGGACGGACGGACACTTGACACAACGCACTGATGAGGGTTAGAGATCTCCTAGGAGAAAGAGCTCTCGCCCGGCAAGTGAGAGGTCCGGGGTTCGAGCCCCGGTTCGGTCGGATATTTTTCACAACGCACATCCCTTCGTATCATCCTGACTCCATGGAAGTTTTCCACAGAAACCTACATTCTCAAAAATCGTCTGTGCCGTGTCGTGCATCGTTACTATGGGGATGTTGCATGTTCTGTGCTCGCTCATCAACGCGTTACACTGAGCGTTTTCCTAGTATATCATACCAATAAAAATCGGTACTCGAAAAGAAAATGATTGGCTGATTAAGGTTTGATGGCATCATCCCATGAAGGCTGTGTTAACGCATCATCTACCTCTGTATAGGTGAGCTCTTATTTCATTGATAATATAACAAGGATTGATTGTCAAGGAACCTGACCAGCAGTCAATCCTTCTCTTTTCGAGTACCAATTTTTATTGGTTTACATGTTTTGTAAATTGTCGACTATCAATTTTATGACAAGTATAAAATACGCAAAAGATAGCAGACTCAACTTTTATCAATACATAATATGCAGTGACCAATCTTGTCTCATCGCGCTTCTCTATCTCTATAATCTCAATTAAGTTTCCATATTGACATCGGCAAAAGCATAATAGTCTTAAGAAATAAAAACCGCCAATCAGATTACTGTCATTCCTGATTCCTGGTTCATTGGTATTGACAAATGACTGGACCTCCGACGTACTGAGTTAAGGGCGCACTCCGACCATGCAAGACATGTGTGAGATAAGCAACGTGTTACCTGTGTTTCCCGGCGACCAGCTGACTGAGGAGGCCGCTGTTGGCGTCGTGGAACATGTTGGGATGCTCCCCGTTCATGACCCCGCTCCGTCGTGACCTCACATCCGCCCTGGACAGACAGGAAGCAGTTCGTTACACCTCCACACTGACCCATACACCTCCCACACCGACCACACGTAACCATACTGCCCTTACACATTGACAAACGCTCATTCCTTGAGATTTGCAACTCTGCTTGTCGACGAATAATGGCAAAGCACGCCGCCTCGTCTTTTTATACGCACTGTTCTGCAGCGAGGCTAATGGCGACGGATGAATGATTATGATGATGATGATTGGGAGATGATGGGGAAGAGTAGTTAAGGAGGGGAGATGGGAAGGAGGCGGTCGTGGCCTATTGGTAGGGTACCTTCCCAGCATTTGCCTGTCGACTGAGGGAATACCACGAAAAACCCTCAGTCCGAAAGAACGGCCTCGGGAATCGAATTCTGGCCTTCGGAATACAAGTTCAGAGGTTACCACTCAGCCATACCTGTTCCATATGCCATACCATAAGTCTCTGCCTGTTCCGTTCGCCTCGCGTCTTACTTCTTCACATCCGGCTGACATCGTCTTGCATTTTACCAAATTGCAGGAAAACCTGACACATGACGTGCTTCTTATCATGTCATATATTAAATTTACATGATCTGATCGCAAACAGAAGTCATTATATGTCTACATAAATCCTAAATTGGTTTAAAAGTGCGAACTTAAACATCAACAAAAGCGTTTAGTGCTACCGTTACAGCAGTAGCCAATCCCAACATGGAGCTAAATGTCAACCACAGCACCCAACTGACAGTGACATGAAACCTGTTTCAAATAAATCGCGAAAACATATTATATCAATCTGCTTTAGATAGAATAGAAACTACCTGTTTGTCCAAGGAAATCAATAACTCAATAATTTCAAAAGTGTCAGTTTGGGTTCTTTATGGTTGGTACGACAGAATACACCTCCCACATTGTCCCTAACACACACTCCCACACACCCCACGCTTATTCATAAACCAGTGCAGGGACCTGGAGAGGTACTTAGAGCAGATAATGTAGAGTCTTCCATTGCATAAGTAATTAAGTCATGTCAGGGTTGGGATTCTGTAACTGCAAAGCGGTAGCAATTTCGTTAGCAATGAGATTTTCCCATAAGCTTTATACAGATTGCTATTCCACCAGCAATCGAAAATAGTTGTAGAATCGCAACCCAGGGAGCAGTGAAGTTACGCTACTTGCGGTGGTTTGTTACAACACAATTAAATGTTTAGTCGCGTGGGAGTATTTACTCGTCAAGTTGTAAATATTGCTCTCGCCAAACCTTTCTATATCATGAGGAAATTTAAAGAATGATACTCTGTCTTGTCTTAAGCCGTGATTTACACATCCAAAAACGGCACAAACATGCCAAATATCATTAGAATAGATACAAAAATAGCGCCAGACGCCAGACGCCAGACGCCCTGACGTCAGTTGACACTACCCTATAACACACATGATTCACTTGTCTATTGGTCCACGGGACCCTGCACATTCCGCCCACGCTCGCGAGATCCACTTGTTGCACTGTCATAAACTCCTCGTCGAACCAAGTTTCTGGCAACCTACTCGTTTACTTTGTCGACGCAATAAATTCTGCATGAGCAATAACAAGCTATTATCTGGAGATAACCCTCTTTATTGCGTATTACATTTTTGCAGAGGTATAAAGATGTCGTTCCGTGTCTTCTAAAGGCGTGGGCGACGGACATGTGGCTCAGTTGGCAGATCACACGCCCGCCGAGTGTCCAGTCCTTGTTGGAACGAATGTTTCACTTCACACTTATAGCCCAATTCATTTCAATCTATGTATAAGGACTTATAACCTCCCTTGTGCCCATTTGATATGGGCACGATGGTTGATAAATCGTAACTATACCAGCGCAAAATAAGATATAGGTCAAACGGTTAATTTTTAAACGAGAGTGTATAGACAAATGTTTATTACAGCAATAGTTGTTTCCTTTCATAGAAAGCCGAATCAGCTACAAACATATATTTTCGATGTATGAAAGATTGTTTTATTTGTTTTGGTGGCAAATTTCTGACCTATAAGGAAAATGGCCTGTTGTAGAATGAATATATAGGGAGAGAAAGTTTCAAAAATATACCAGACAAAACATCTCCAAAATAATCACATTTATAGCTTAGCAATATATAACTGTATATTTAAAAAAACGTCCCCCGGGTGTTGTCTGAAATAACAGATGGGTAACATTTAACGTAGTTGATCTACACAATTCAGATTTTAATGCAAATCAAACCACCGTACAAATAAATATTTATCAGTAACAGTAACATCTTCATTCCGATAATTTCTTCAACTATATAACTTCTTGACAGTCCGTCCTAAACTCCTAAAGTCCATCCTAAAGTCCAAGGGTCCGAGCGGGGATCGAAGTGACAACATCATGTCGCACGATGGGGTTATAATCGTGTTGTCGCGATGTAAACAGCGAGCTGAGCAAGTCAGATTGTTTCGTTGCGTAACGTCAAACTCACTGCCAAACCGTCATCAGCACATCACTAATTATACTCATAGCACTTGTCGAGGTCACGTGGTGTCAACCCCAGCCAAATCATTTCCGTCTCGCGTGAACCAGTGACATGACATTATATGACACGACATGACATGACATGACATGGGCGTCTGTTCAAGGTCATTGGAGGGCTCCGATCAGTTCGTGGTGATCCGGGGAGTGAAGGTTTCGTAAATGGGAGAAAAAAAAATATTTTAAATCAAGATTCAAAATTTCAGCTCCTGCTGAGAAACGAGGAAAAAACATAATGTGCCAAAAGAGCGAAAATTAAGAGACGCTATTCGCTCGCCCAATGATCGTCATCAAAGTGAGTGACTTTGACTTTGCGCATCTAGCTGTAATCAAGATGCTAAACCACATTTTGGGCTTTACGTCCAATCTTGTCGTTTCAAAGACAGAAAACTGTATTTTTGTATCTCACGGTGAAGATTCACAAAGGAGTAAATCGCTTACCTCGCGATACTCATAAAATGCTTTTATGCAATATTAGTTGAGCGAGCGAAGCGAGTAACTCCTTTTGGCTCTTTTGGCACGGACCTCTGTTTTTTTCCCTGCTATTAACCGATACACAGGTCGCACCGTTTCACCGATCGATCTGAAATTTTGCACACATCTATACAGACAACCTTCTCTGTTTGAGGACCCTAATTATTATGAAATCCATTAATTGGTTTAAATTTAAATAAATATCTCATGATAGACTGAAAAATGAAAATGGTCTTCGATAAATCTGATCAAACTCATATTTTGCATGGTCATTAAAACCAACATTGTCTCTTATTTTACAAATTTTCATCCCAATCAGTAAAGAAAGTATGAACTTCTTGACATTTTTAATAGCTGTCAGAAATGAAGTATCGAAATGAATGTTTTCCAGTGCCAATTGAATTGAATCTGATTTGCTATATGTTCCAGGGTGCTTAGATGCTATTTTCAAGTTTCGATGAAAAGCATATTATACTTTTATGTTGATTGAGTGGATCATATTTAAATTCAATTTGGATCACCGTGATATGGATTTATATGTTTTCTGTGCGTTGTGTACGCATTTCCGGTTCGAGAATTTGCACGTATCCGTGCTCGCTCATCAACGCGTTACACTGAGCGTTTTCCTAGTTATTACAATGTTAGGTACCGGTATATTAGCTCAAAAGTCGAAATAACAATGTATAAAGAGAAATGGTAAGTTTTATCATGGTATCATGGTAGTACAGATATTGGTACCTATAATTATACTGCTTAAACGGAATCAAAGTTATGACGGTCAGGGCTTAAAACCATTTGTGAATCTGCGGTGCCTAATTTTGGATGATACTGAAGTAAAAAATTAAAAAATTACAGATATTATGAAGTATTCTCCCTTTTAGACTTTCATATGACTGATGTCACTAATCATTGACGTAGAAGAATACTATTTTCAACTCTCCTCAAGAATCATTGAAATTGACATAGGGCCTTCTACCTCTGAGGCACAGATTGTCAATGGCAAAGTAACTAATCTATTCAGGTTCTCATATTGAAATAATATCTATTCCGCATTAGGTACTGAAAATAGACAGTAATTGCGTAATAATTTGCACTGGCATTCCAATTGATCGACCTTGAAACGTGATCTTCATTTCCAACGATCTAATTGCAGTTCACACATTGAAACGTGAGGAGTAGGTACTTGGTAATCGGACCACTGAACTACACTGACCAACACGTTACTGACGCAACCTGGACAGTTGACACAAGGTGTGTTTATTACAAAGCAGAACAAAATATATTGTATATATTTTATTTGCCATTTTTAAACAATTGGATTTTCCTGCAAAATAGTCATGCTTATAATTTCGATACAAATGCTGGGATAATACCAATGTAATTACCGCGTTTTTTTAAAGATTCGCATCGGTGAACCGATGTTTAAGAAAATGTTGTTTCACTTAATTTTTTAAAATTTTAAGATACGTCGTGTTTTGTTTATAATCCACGTAGCATTAAAAAATCAGTGCCTGTTAACTGTGCACCAAAAAGTCCCCGCAAATATCTTTAGTATCCTACGACCTCAAATATCTTTTCCACTGACCCACCCAGGAAACATTTATAAAATAGCTCTGTGGGGGGGGGGGGGGGGGGGATCATATAAAATGACAATTCTCATCTCACCCGAGAAGGACGTGAATAACACATGATCAAGTAACATGATCGCATCCCTAATAGAAATTCCACATGTGGTTTGATTTTCCAGTTCGTTTTGTTATCAATATGGTCAGTGTATATCCAGATATATAAATATATATCCAAATATATCCAGACATTTTTCTCGTGAGGGGAACTTGAATAGTTGGGGGGTGGCATTTTTTTGGGGTACTTTTTTGATGTTGGTGTTGGGTGGGGGGGGGGGGGGAGAGGAAGTTAATTTATGAATATGCTTGTAGTTGTACAAAGCACAAAGCAATTATTATACGTAATATATTTTGAAAAGCCACAGTGGAAAACAGGGGGTTCGGGGGCATAGCCCCCGAGAAAAGTTTTGATCAAGGTCATTCGTTTAGGTACAATTTTGAATCACAGTGTGTAGCTATTTTGGGGAAATATAAATTGCAAAATATCCCAAAAATGGTCTAAGAGATTTAATAATAGGTAAATTTATTGAACTTATCAGGATATGCATGTCCGGTGCTCATAGCCCCGGAATTTTTTTGAATTTTAACTCTATTCTAACCGTTTTGGAAGGTTTTTGACATGATCCGTCTATTTTTACGTGTTTTTTTCACATATTATTTTGAAGGTATTTTGAACAGGTATTTTGAAGGGTATTTTGCATACCTCGGGGGGGGGGGGGGGGGGGGGCAAAAAATCGTCTAAGAGATTTAATAATAGGTAAATACATTGAATTTATCAGGATATGCATGTCCGGGGCGCATATCCCCGGAAAATTTTTGGAATTTTAACTCAATTTTAACCGTTTTGGAAGGTTTTTGACATGATCCGTCTATTTTTACGTGTTTTTTTCATATATTATTTTGAAGGTATTTTGAATAGGTATTTGTGCCGGGGGGGGGGCACTGCTCCCCCCCCCC
>OW203766.1:6457359-6626302 GCA_934045905.1 Leuctra nigra | reverse complement strand
GGGTTAGTTTTTATAAGCATCGACTGCAAGGTTAGATCCGTCACTCCAAGATGCAGAGGTCATCCATCGACACTTCGTTATATATTCATGGACAGGACAAGCGAGCAATAAAACAGAAAATTCATCATTAAATATTAATTGGGTTCGATTTCCATTGAGTCAGGGGCGGTTGGGCAACGCGGCCGACGGGTGGATCAGGGGAATAAAATTGGAATCAATTAAGTGGGTGTAAGGGACTCTTATGCCACTTTCTCTGATTTATTTTTCTTTTTGTTTGTGTTTTTACCAGCACTGCCCATGTCAAACCGTACATAAATGCACACACACTAATGTCAAACGAGCGGTCTCGTGAAGGTATATATATATATAGTTTTTAAACAAGATCAATTTTAAAATTAAAAATGGAAAACGTAACAATCTACCTTGCATGGTCATTGGGGGGACCAACATTTTAGGTGTTTTTGATAATTTTCAGACAAATCTGTCTAGAACTTCAAAAATTATTAAAATTTTACGAAAATTTTACGATTTAAAAACAATTGTCAAATTTATTCCAACAAATTGAAAGATAAAATGATTACTTTTCCTTTGACGCATATCATTCAAAACTTTATAGAGCATAAACTGTGACATGCATTTGAATTCGAAGGCTCGCTAATCAACGCTTCGGCCAGAGCGTTGTCCTAATGCAACGCAAAGCAATTCTTATATTGAATTCAATTACAAATTAAATATGCCACGACATGGGTTGTAAAGAATGATTTGCAATTCATCATTATGCGGTGCGAGATATTCTCAGTTGAATTAATAAGATTAAAATGTCAATAACACCCTCAATTTTTTCTGAAAAGGTGTTACACATGAATAAAATAACTAATCACTTTTCGCCCATGGATTTTGTTCAAATATCATCCGAGCGAGACGATCAATTTGATTCGCATAGAGAGGCCAAGAAGATCCTTCCCGATCACCAGACCTCATCTAATGTTTCGTAACAAGCATATTTTTGATACCTACATCGAAAAATTACGAATTTTCAATTGAATCTGTGACTAAAATATGGAATGTTGGAACCTAATAAATATATCAAATTCAATAGTCTCCGTGGATTTGCCCTCCTCTATTCAGTTTCCCATTGTAATTTTAAAGTCAATGCCAATGACAGAAGGAATTCAATATTTTTATGACTGATTGTAACCTTTGAGAATCCTATTAATTGCGAATGAAGAAATATTTAGCTATTAAATTGATTTAAGATCAGAATCCACACGATCTGTCGAAAGAGTTTCCTGTTTCGAAGGCAAAATGCCTCTAGCCGGCAGTGAAGAGTGTGAAATCTGTCGGGCACATTCCGCAGTATCAGCTGTCATTGGTCATTGAATGACCTGATGTGACGCAACTGGGATTTGCATAATGATGCTAGCTCGATCTCACGCGTCTTAACACTTGATCATGCCGGTGATTTCACACGTGACACAAGGGAAATGCTCGTTACAATATACAAATCAGCAGAAACGCATAGGGTTTCTATAATATGACAATATAGTTGACCCGCCCGGCGTTGCTCGTGCTGGTGGGTAAATTTTTAATTTTCAATTAGGGGTGGTTTTTGGTATGGGGTAAGTACCCCATGACGTAAGCTATTTTCCGTATTATGCATACCAAATTTGGTTAAGATCGGTCAAAGGGTGTAGGAGTATGAAGAACATACATGCAGACAGATACCTACATTCTACTTCATCTAGTCGTCAATTGACGGTAAATCCGATTGGTAAACGTATATAATGTGTTATTCGATTCCAGATCGATATAGACTTATCTATAGTCTAAGATATAGATAAAGAAAAACGGGACACACTTATCCACCTATATCATTCTAGCTGACCGGCCCGACGTTGCCCGGGAGGGTTTGAGAGAGGGAGGGTAAGTAGCATATAATGTGCGCAAGTTCCTGAAGAAAGGTATACCTGCAAAATTTGTTTAAGGTAGGTTGAAGGGATGTGGAATACATTCGTCTAACATCAATCTATGATCATCAATCAATGGTGAGTTGGGGGTAGATGCTACTTTGCTCCATCAATTTTATTATTCCGAAATTATCAATTTTAATTTACTACGAACTATTTCCAGGTTCAAACTCATCACGTCCGGAACATATTGAAATTAGGATTTCCTTACGGTTAATTCGTTGATTCTCTCTTTCCAACGTGAAATGACCGCTCTGTTGCGTGGAATCACTTGGTTATCGCGTGGTTATCGCTAATGCAGTCTTAGCTCACGCAATGAGTCAAGATATTATCTGAACCAATGCCATCCTGCCACGCTGGCTCAGCAGGATGCGCTAATGATTCAAGAACAGCTTCAACTCATCTTGACTGATGTTCTGCTTCATCAACAACACTCTTCATCTCATCTCGACAGTCTAAATGATCAACAAGTGTTAGCGTTCATTCCATTGAGCCCCTGTGGCGTCTCAACTCAATGCTAAACATAGAGCGGTGAATGTGATGAAAACATTTCGCGGGGGGGGGGGGGGGGGTAACATAGAGTCATTATATCAGTGTTGATTCCAGGCATGACAATCAGGGAATTATGAAAATATGTTAAAATATATAACTTACAAAAGGGATGAAAATAGTCAATAACTCCTAAAATGTTAATAAATACCAACTGCAATATGAAAAGATTTTCCTCGAGTGGGACTCGAACCCACGACCTTCCGATATCCAGTCAGATGCTCTGATGCTCTGAGGGAATCAGTAAAAACATATTTTAAACTCCTAAAATGTTGGTCCCAATGACCATGCAATATTTGAAGTTGATCCGTCAAACGGTTCCGTTTGTAATTTTAAGCCAATCTAAGTATTTTGTTCAAATTTCAGACTGCACACATACATGTGGCAAAATTTCGGTTCGATCGGTGAAACGGTGCGACTTATTGAAGTAGAGACAGACCAAAACAACAGGGTTCCATGCCAAATGGGTCAAATGGAGTCGCTTGATCAATAACGACCTGTGGTGATTTCTAATATATTTGGGGGAGTGGGGGGGGGGGGGGGGGGGGAGCACTGTCCCCGAGCCTATCGAGTCAAGTAGTACTGTTGAAGAAAGTCGTCGAAAATACTTTGAAACCATTGAAAATATTTCCAAGGCTCTCTGTCCTGGACCCGTAATCTGGTTGGGGGAGGTGGTGATGAGCAGGAAGGTCTATATTTATATTTTAATTATTTTAATTCACAAAGTTAAAGAGAGTATTTCTTTTTGTAGGATCACTATCCAAATATGTTTTAAAACAGTAAATCTCCTAAATGAGCGGTTATATATAAGGTATATAAAAGTAGCTAAATTTGCAAGTAAGATACATTTAAAATTTTAAAACAGCTCTCCGTTAAGAAGACGAAAATTCGAAAGTGGTCAATGATGGACAAAGAGTTATAATTTAGTTTACTCAATTTTGACGCTTCCACATTCAAAAAATGCCGGTTTAAAAGGCGATCCGTCCCAGCTACTATATCCGTCCCCATACTATAATCCCTGTTCTTTTCTCTAAGCTGTCAGTAATACCTCACACCGATCTACTTACCTCGGGCTTAAGCTCATCCGCACAAAATCAGCCGACATTATAACAATTACAAAGTGTTTCAACAAGTCTATAAAACTAAACAACAACCTGTCATCACGCACAACGAACCACTGATATCGGTACAGAGTTCTGTCAAGAAGCAAGCCTCAACCTGTCATCGCGCACAACGAACCACTGATATCGGTACTGAGTTCTGTCAAGAAGCAAGCCTCAACCTGTCATCACGCACAACGAACCACTGATATCGGTACAGAGTTCTGTCAAGAAGCAAGCCTCAACCTGTCATCACGCACAACGAACCACTGATATCGGTACAGAGTTCTGTCAAGAAGCAAGCCTCAACCTGTCATCACGCACAACGAACCACTGATATCGGTACAGAGTTCTGTCAAGAAGCAAGCCTCAACCTGTCATCGCGCACAACGAACCACTGATATCGGTACAGAGTTCTGTCAAGAAGCAAGCCTCAACCTGTCATCACGCACAACGAACCACTGATATCGGTACAGAGTTCTGTCAAGAAGCAAGCCTCAACCTGTCATCACGCACAACGAACCACTGATATCGGTACAGAGTTCTGTCAAGAAGCAAGCCTCAACCTGTCATCACGCACAACGAACCACTGATATCGGTACAGAGTTCTGTCAAGAAGCAAGCCTCAACCTGTCATCACGCACAACGAACCACTGATATCGGTACAGAGTTCTGTCAAGAAGCAAGCCTCAACCTGTCATCACGCACAACGAACCACTGATATCGGTACAGAGTTCTGTCAAGAAGCAAGCCTCAACCTGTCATCACGCACAACGAACCACTGATATCGGTACAGAGTTCTGTCAAGAAGCAAGCCTCAACCTGTCATCACGCACAACGAACCACTGATATCGGTACAGAGTTCTGTCAAGAAGCAAGCCTCAACCTGTCATCACGCACAACGAACCACTGATATCGGTACAGAGTTCTGTCAAGAAGCAAGCCTCAACCTGTCATCACGCACAACGAACCACTGATATCGGTACAGAGTTCTGTCAAGAAGCAAGCCTCAACCTGTCATCACGCACAACGAACCACTGATATCGGTACAGAGTTCTGTCAAGAAGCAAGCCTCAACCTGTCATCACGCACAACGAACCACTGATATCGGTACAGAGTTCTGTCAAGAAGCAAGCCTCAACCTGTCATCACGCACAACGAACCACTGATATCGGTACAGAGTTCTGTCAAGAAGCAAGCCTCAACCTGTCATCACGCACAACGAACCACTGATATCGGTACAGAGTTCTGTCAAGAAACAAGTTTACTTCTCTTGCCCATCGCGATGAACAACATCCGCGACGTCGTATTTAAAGCGAGGAATTATAAAACTGGATGCGAAGTTGCTCCATGATATGAGATGTGATCGACTGAATTGATTCCGCAGCATCCAGCCGGCTCCAGGGGCCATCCCTCTTCTCACAATCTCTCCACCTCATCAATTAAACCTTGTTAACGATACCCAAGGACGAGATGTATACTGCTGCCACGGTAATATCTTCGTACTTGATATGTCAAATCATGTCCAGGAGATCAAATAATACAAATGTATTTTTATTTTTAAAATATATTGACAATATGCGTTTGCGGAATAGTTTTGTAAGCATGACTTACACTGAAAGAATGATTACGGCAGTTTTCTACAACAATTTGCCAAAGTCTTCTTATTCCAATGTGTAAAAATCAGGAACAGCACAGTAAGAAAATAGTAAAGCTCAATGTTAAATACTAGGAAAACACACTGTGTCGTGTTTATAAGCGATTCCTTCGTATGTGTGTGAAAGTAGCTGCTCTATAATAGAACATTGCAGATCAGCAGGGAGCCGCTGAGCTTCTCAGTTGATTCACACATTGCTGAATGTCGCCTTTTTGTACTTAAAGATGCAAATAAAGATAATTGAAATTGAAATTGAAAATTTAAAACTTAAAAAAGGCTATGGGACAACCCACGGTCTAACATTAGACAACCTAAGCAAATGTGTCAAAGGAGCTATTGATTTCATAACAATCATAAAATGATAGTAAAATGTCGATTCACTGTTGAGCTATTGTATGTCTGAAAATTGTCAACAACTCCTAAAACCTTGGTCCAAATAACCTCGCAAAATTTCAAGTTGATCGGTCAACAGAGGTCCATCTTTAATTTTACCAATCAATCTTATTCAAAGAGTACATGATGACAATTTAGTGGGTGTGCAAAAATGTCAGAAAACGTGTATAGTAAATAGAAAGCCGCTTTTGAATTCATCACACTCATGTTATATGGTAAATCAGTGAAGATGGCTGGTTTTGAACTTCAGGGACGCAGCAGTTGACCGCTTTTAAATCATGTGAGAATATTTTGAAGCTTACCACACAGGGAAATTGCATTTTTGAATCTAATAACTGTTCATGTGTAGGAACGCCCAATTTGAAGCGATTGCACTGCGCAACTTTTTTCATTTCATGGATATGGCCGGTTTTGGGAGTTGCCTGACTCATATGATGTATGAGAGTTGCTGCGCAATTTGATGCAGCTGTTGTAAGACAAAGCATACTTAGTATATAGTGTCTTGATATCAAATTCAAATTTTACTTAAAAATAAGATTAAAATGTCAGTAGTCCTGAAGTTCTTGACCTGTTTGCATGGAGGATTTTATGATAAAATGTGGGTCTCAAGAACCATGCACATTTCAACTTGATCGTGATAACGACTCATTTTCACTTTTAAATGAAATAACTCTGTACCTCAGAAGTAGAAGACCGGAAGTCCATTTTCTGGATTTTGCGTTTCACACTTTTGGAATGATGTAATCAAACTCATGCCTTTGACTAAGTAAACAAATACAGTTTTATTGAAGTAGTCTCTTATAGCCCCATAAAAAACACTCCGTGTAAAAATACCAGCCAAGTCTCTTCAACTATAAAAAATAAAAGAAATCTAAAAAATTCTGCACTGAAAAGTAGTGGATATCAAAAAATGGGCCAAGTCAAAACATGATTTTAAAAACCGAAATATATTTGGCGCATCGCGTATAAATAATTGCCAAAAGTCAAATGTACCTAAATATAAATAATATACCTAATAAATGCCATTAAAAAACGATGCGCCAAGTATATTTCGGTTTGTAAAATCATGTTTTGACTTGGCCCATTTTTTGATATCACTACTTTTCAGTGCAGAATTTTTTAGATTTCTTTTATTTTTTTTATAGTTGAATAGACTTGGCTGGTATTTTTACACGGAGTGTTTTTTTTATGGGGATATCACTTCTTTTTTTAGATTATTCCCACACTTGGAACACAAATCGGAGCAACAATGACCAATTCCTTTAAACAAATAAGCCATTTCCGATTTGGATACAAAGAAAAGTTCCGTTTGGTACTAAATAATGCCTAAAATAATATTCCATGAAGAATAGCACAAGCTTCGTTCTAATCGGTCCAGCCGTTTTCAAGATATGGCATCACTTCAGGTTTAGAAAATGGCGGCTGAAATCACTGCAACCAAGAATTTATTTATATAAATGTTTTGTATCAGTATAAGCCTTCTGAATATATAGTTATTGCTGTAAGAGGTGATTTAAGTCTGATTCTTCATTTTTATGACGTCATTTCCGGTTTCGGTAATAATATATTTCTTTTTTGACTATTGATATTTCATAAAGATGACCGTCTGACTCTGAATCGATTGGCGCAAATTTCGTTCCGATCTGTCCAGCCGTTTTTGAGGTATGACGTCACTTCCGGTTTCAAAATGGCGGCATAAAAAATTCATAAGAACAAAGTATCTACAGACTGACAACCTGGATACGTGGTGAAAATTTCAGATCAATCGGCCCAGCCGCTTAGGCTGTGGCGGAGACCGCGGAATTTATTGGAAGATGATTAATCATTATCAGAATCAGATGGAAGCCGTACAATTTCACGATATTCACTACCCTCTAGCTCGCAAAGGGCGTAACCTATTGTTCCCAAATTTGGTATATGTTGTGGGGTGGGCCATACCTCGAAATTAAGATATTTCGCAACAAAGTGAGATTTCTTAATTTTGAGATCCAGTAGACCGAAAATGCCACTTTGATGCTTACAGCATAGGCTATGCTTACAGTAAAAGTCGGGTTGCCCCAGCCTTTTTAAATGAGAGTGTGCGCGCCGTACGACTTGGCTGGCGTGGAGCGACCGCTCCACTAGATACACAATGACTCAATTGTCACATTTACAAATATGATTGGATAAAAGCAGAATTACTGGCTTATGAGCTCACCTCAAGAATCATTGAAATGATTGGACTTCCGCCCTTCTACCTCTGAGGTACAGAGATGACTACGTTACAAAATAACAAAATAATTGCATTCCGCTGCTATGCCATTAGTGTGTGTGCAAAATTTCATCGATTGTTTGATCTCTGGTTGATTGGTCTAACCTCCATAAACAAATCAACAAACATCGGTGAAGAAGTAATTCGCTCGTTACGCTCGCTAAATAATAAATAACGACAAATTAGTTTACTTGCGGCTTAAAACAAGTCGTCCACTTTTTCCAAACACTTCTCTTCTTTCTGGCGTTATTTTCACACTTGACTTGATGTCTGATGAACATTCGAGCAACAATCCTCAACAAGACCCTGAGCTACAACACGTGTATATCTTACAGAGCCAATTCAACAAATTCGCCGCAGATTAAGAAAATGGTAAACAAAATGATTGGATGGTCGGAAGTCGGAAGCCTTGACTCCGTGGATTTCATGCGACTTGTTTCGGAAGAATGATGCAAAACATGGCGATATTTGATCAGAGTTTACGTGCGAGCTCTTGACATAGAATCAGCTCATCTGCATAAGATTGTGTATTCAAATGCTACGCAGTATTGGCATTCATACCTTGCTACCTTTAATAGTGCATAAATTACACATCAATACGTAGAAACTTTGAATTGTTTAATCTGCATTCGGTCATGTCAAGATTATGTCTTGTCATGATTATGACATGTCAAGATTATGCCACGCCATGATTTGGGCATATCATGATTACATCATGTCATGATTTCGGCATATCATGATTACATCATGTCATGATTTGGGCATGTCATGATTACATCATGTCATAATTTGGGCATCATGATTACATCATGTCATGATTTGGGCGTATCATGATTACATCATGTCATGATTTGGGCATCATGATTCTGTCATGTAATGATTTTGGTATCTCAAGATTTTGGCATGTCAAGATTATATTTTGTCAATTACATTTCCTACATTATTGCCTCTCTACTGAGGGAAACCTTGAAAAATCATTTGTCATCAAAGGACGACCCCAGGAATCGAACCCATGACCACTCAGAACAGTCGTTATTTCCTGTAGGCCTATTCTCTGAGCGCCAGCTACAAAATCTATCGTAGTTTCTCTCAGAAAGTTCCTACCACTAACTAATAGGACACGACCGCCTCCTTCCCACCATCCATCCGCATCATCATCGCAATCATGTCGCATCATGGTTGAAACTATAGGAAGGTAGCTGGTTGAAATGCTGTGTTGTGACTTCTTCTATCTGAGTGTCTATCTTTATCTAGATAAAAATATATTGTTTATATTGGCAAAAATCTAGATCAAAAACATAAAACTCAAAATGCATTTTTGTGTAAGCTCGAACCTCAAATGTTTGATGACATTAAACAGGAAAATAATCTCCGTTTAGTTGCACTTCCTAGGTAGTTGGCTTGTTTTGACGGCCCCATCTTTTAAAAACTCGAGTTCCGAAATTAGGACTCAAAAATAATTAGGAAAACGCTCAGAATAACGCGTTGATGAGCGAGCACGAGTTCGTGCAAATTCTCCAACAGGAAATGCGTACACAACGCATAAAACATATACATCCATATTGAATTGAAATAATATCAGCTACTCGATCAATATGCTTTTCATCGAAACTTAAAAAAAAATTGCATCTAAGCACCCTGGTAAATATAGCAAATCCTGGCACTGGAAAACATTCATTTCGATACTTCATATCTGACAGCTATTAAAAATGTCAATAAGTTCATAAGTTCTTAACTGATTAGGATGAAAATTTGTAAAATAAGAGACAATGTTGGTCTTACTGACCATGCAAAATATGAGTTTGATCAGATTTATCGAAGACCATTTTCATTTTACAACCTATCAGGAGATGTATATTTAAATTTTAGCCAATAAATGGATTTCAAAAAAATTAGGACCTGCAAACAGAAAAGGTTGTCTTTACATGTGTGCAAAATTTCAGCTCGATCGAAAAAAAACTCTGACCTGTATATCGTCAGTAACAGGAAAAAAAATTTAGGTCCGTGCCAAATGAGCCAAAAGGAGCGTACTTCGCTCGCTCAATTATGGAACTTTTTTTGATCTATTATCTATTACAATATCTAAATAATAATTTTTTATCTTTATCTATTATCTAAATGTTACTGGGAAATGTATCTATTATCTTATGTAGATACATTTTTGGCAGGCTATCTTTATCTTGATCTAGATAAAAAATGATCTTATCACAACACTGTTGAAATGACGTCTCTGCCGTGACGACTGTGCATGTGAAACAAACTGAAAGATAGGTAAGAGTTCTGCTTCTGCCAGGAATCTCGTGTGTTTGTGTGAATACTGAATGTCTGACGTCACCGATACCTGTTGATCGTGCCACGAGCACGTGACTGATCGTGTTCGTGTAAGCACTCGGTGGCAAGATGCGATGGTGGTGTAATGGTCAGCATAGTTGCCTTCCAAGCAGTTGATCCGGGTTCGATTCCCGGCCATCGCACTTTTTTACCTTCATTTAGGCATTTTTATTTAGTTTATGCTGGTTTGTGCAGGACTCATTCCGTTACGCGGGGTAGGTTGGGTATAGAAAGAACCACATATACCTAAATGAGATATGAATTAGGGTCACTAATGGTTTCTTTTGCTGAATATTCGTGGAGAGGTTTCGCCTACAAATGATGGGAAGGTTCCCTACGAATAAGCATCTTAAGAACACTACAGAACAAATATTAATTGATCTATAGGGAATATGCATTAGTTTTTATTCGAATTTTCACTTGACAGGAATACAAGTTTTCCCTAAAAAAATTCAAATACATTAAAATGTGTACTTTTGAGTGTGAAAGTGTGTTTTACCAACAAATAAGTTGTTAAAACAATTCAAAGTTTTGGGATATTTTGTCATGTTTTATATAAAATAATTTCTTTCCTGTCAACACTCTGGACAGAAATAAATACATTTATAAACAATAAAACATGACGAAATATCCCAAAACTTTGAATTGTTTTAATAATAATGGTCATGATTTTTTTTTAAACATGTTTAAATATAATTCGTTCTTTTGAAAGAAATGTACCTAGTCATTGTGATCGCGTACGTCTCCCCAAGGGGGTATGAAGTGGACTGTGATCTGGGTCACCCAATATAATCCACACAATGCGAGTGCAGATTGATAATGTATCCTGCTCACACGCCATTACATCACAACGCGTTGGCTTATCCTGGCTCTTAACTCGAATCGCTTTCGTAACGCATCGTGTCTTATTCAAGATAACTTTTTTGTATAAACTAACTCAATTGTATCAATTATCTATACTCATTATTTTCACAAGAATGAATAACAGAGCTCACGTCCGGCCGACCAGTGAGAGGTCCCGGTTCGAGC
The DNA here is from genome assembly GCA_934045905.1 of Leuctra nigra. Taxonomy (NCBI): domain Eukaryota; kingdom Metazoa; phylum Arthropoda; class Insecta; order Plecoptera; family Leuctridae; genus Leuctra; species Leuctra nigra. The sequence goes on along the minus strand of OW203766.1, from coordinate 6,615,025 downwards.
CCCAGTTCGACTGGAATTTTTTTCACTTCGCTCATTTCGTCCTTAGTCATTGATGTTTTCCGAAACAATCCATTGTGTCCAGTAGTTAATTTGTATTAGAAAAGGTGGGTAAGCCCAAGATCTCTAGCGTAACCCATAAATTCTACCTATCTTGGGGTAAGTCCACCCCACAATTGTCATGGGAAACGCATTACCGTACGGAATCAATGGGGTGGGGGGGGGGGGGGTCTGAGGGGAGGGCCCCTAGAAGAACGCGGGTCCGGGGCGCACAGCCCCGGGAATTTTTTGAATTTCTGAAATGAATTTGGTGCGTTTCTGCGCTTTTTGTAAAATATCGGAACCAATTTTTATCTCCACGAAAAATAAGTTTGTAGAGGGCGACCAAATGTGTTGTATTTAACAGTGTTATTAATAATAAAGATAATATTTATATAAAAAGGTGCGTAAGCCCGGCTTACGCCCAAATTAAGCACTGATGTGTCGTTCGCAAACTTGTTGGTTCAGTGAAGGGAATTCGTACATAAAATTTCAAAAAACCGTATATATAAAAGTATAGAACAAAGTACAAATAAAACACAAAAAAGAAGTATAGAACAAAATATATATAGAACAATCTTGCATTGAAATATTGTCTAGGTAACTATTCAGCTGGATAGGTATAACAGGGGGGGGGGGGGGGAGATTAAAGTGCAATGGGGTATGAGGGATGCATTAGTTGGAGCACACAGCCCCGTGAATATAATGTAAATTTTAACTCAATCTGAGAATTTATAGAGCGCTTTGGTTAAGATAATCAATTTTTAGCTGATTTGAGCCATCATTTTCTACTTTTGTGGAATTAAACAACAATAAAACACAATATTTAAAAAGGTAACCCACAAAATTAGAGATGAGCGAGTCACTTCAGGCAAAGAAAACTTAATGATTGACTTTGCCGAATTTCTCGGTCTTATAGAGAAGTTCAGGGGGGACGCCCCCCCCCCCCCCCCCCCCAGTTCCTCGACCACGGGACTCGTACTTCGACATAAAGACATAAGCAGACATACTTAAACGTAGTAACATTGCCATAATTCCTTACTTTTCCATATGATAGAGATGCTGGAGTGTTCTCTCTTTCAGTTGGTGGTTGCATTCCTGGTGGCATGCGTGGTTGCAGCAGCTGCAGGGGTCGACTTCTACTCCTACCAGACTTACAACAAAACCAGGGTAGGCTCAACACTCGGAATTACCATCTGTCATTGAGCGAGCGTCTCCTTTTGGCACTTTTGGCACGGACCTCCTTTTTTTCTATTACATGACGATATACAGGTCCGAGTTTTTCTTCGATCGAGCTGAAATTTTGCACACGTGTTTGGACATTCTCTGGGCGTTGCAGACCCTAATTTTTTTGAAATCCATTCATTGGTTAAAATTAAAAAAAAAATCTGATAGGTTGAAAAATTAAAATGGTCTTCGACAAATCTGATCAAACTCATATTTTGGCTATAGGCAAAGTAATTTTCTTCGATCGAGCTGAAATTTTGCACACATGTAGAGACAACCTTTTCTGTTTGCAGACCCTAATTTTTTTGAAATTCATTCATTGGTTACAATTTAAAAAAACATCTCCAGATAGGTTGAAAAATGAAAATGGTCTTCGATAAATCTGATAAAACTCATATTTTGCACGGTCATTAAGACCAGACCAACATAACATTGTCTCTTATTTTACAAATTTTCATCCCAATCAGTTAAGAACATATGAACTTATTGAAATTTTTAATAGCTGTCAGAATGAAGTATCGAAATGAATGTTTTCAAGTGCCAATTGAATTGAATCTGATTTGCTTTTAGTACCAGGGTGCTTAGATGCTATTTTCAATTTTCGATGAAAAGCATATACTTTTATATTGATTGAGTGGCTCATTTCAATTTAATATGGATGTATATGTTTTATGTGCATTGTGTACGCATTTCCTGTTGGAGAATTTGCATGTACCCGTGCTCGCTCATCAACGCGTTGCGCTGAGCGTTTTCCTAAAATTTAATGTAGGAAAAAAAAATTAAAAAAAAAGAGCGAAAAAAAGTGTGAAAGCGAAATTCCTGCACAGTACTCAAAATCAATTTATGCAAATCCCTGGTGGATTTTTTTCTCGATATCAGTAGATAAGTAAAATAACTAATTATTAGTTATCAGTTATTATTAAAAAAAACATTTTTTACTACATTTTGGGAACACTAACTTTACTGACATCAGTGACATAATGACTGCTCATTGATATCACCTTTGCCTCGGCAAAGATCATTTCCTACTAATATCAGTAACAAGGTTTGCAGATTAGTGATTTTTCCACCCGGGAATGCCAGTTAAAATTACAAGAATCTAAGGATAATATGTTTGAAGAATTGAGACATATGAAGTGAGCTGTATGTACATTACATAGGTACTCATTGAATTACAATGTATAATCATATGTGTTTAGGATATGTTTGGACGAATGAGTCGCAGCAACTGGGACCGAGGCGCTCCTCCAGTGGAACGCCAGCTCTCCTACTTCCCCGTGGACCCCGACGACGAGCTCCGAGCCAAGGCCGTCCGAGAAGGTCGAGACGTTACCGTGGTAGGACGCACACATTCACCTCGTCATTTAGCAGGCAGCTTACTGCTCGAGAGATGCGTGCAGTGATGGACATTTATTCGGTCAACACTCCTTCCTCTTTTTCATGCATTCATGTTAGCTTATAGTCCCATCCCCTTGGCCAGTATCGCTGGAAAAGGGGATGGAACTTGGTGCGGGATAAATAAAGGGTTCACCAAATAAATATCCGTCACTGTACATGATACTAGATTTAACTGGATTTAACTAATTATTTTAATTACTGGAATAAGTAATTATATTTAGTTGAAATAGGCACCATGCATTCATACCTCTAGCGTCATTTAGTGAAAGAATATGTTTTAGCCAACAATACTTTTTAATGACCCATTTCCAAAAAATACCATAGAAGTACAAGGGCATTGGGGGTCGTCGGGCATTGGGGGATCGAAAGGGTCAATCCCCCTTTCGTGCCCACTTGTGTTCCGACAATTCCGATGTCCAGAACTATTCCTGTGGAGTTGCCCGTGGGAAGTGTACAATTCCCGGTTTATCCCGCAGGAGTTCAAAGCACTGTGTGGGGTCAACATTGTCCGGAAGCATTTCAAAGAGCAGGGATACGAGTTCCGGCCGCCCTACTACGACGAGATCACATGCAAGCGACGTCCCGCCGACTTCACATCATTGTCCCCCAACAAAGTGAGTTTACAGTTAACACCAATCATTGTAATGCCGAGCTCATATATGTAGGTATTTTTTTACGTTTAGAAATCACAGGGTTGCCACTCTACTTACCTACCAAAAAAGGTAGCAATAGTGGCCCAAGATGAATAAAATAGTGATCAAATAGTGGTCCAAGATGAATAAAATAGTGGTCAAATAGTGGCAAAGAACTGGTAAAAAAGGCATAAAAGTGACCAAAACTACGCAACATCGACATTTGGTGATGATATGACGGGTTGATACACCCATCTATCGGAACAATCCAAATTAATTTACAAAATAGCTGTAGTTCCTCACAGCTGGGCTTCAAAAGATTGCAAAAGCTGCCAGAAGGGCCCCCAAAAGTCACTTAATGTTCAAAATATAGTAATATCTTGGAGCAAGGCCTTACAAAATGGACCAATTATAATATTTCATTGAGAACACTCTGCTCACGGCACCAATATGGGGTTTGGGCGGAGGGTACTCCAGCAACATGCGGGTCCGGGCCGCACAGGCCCGGGAAAATTTTGAATTTCAAATATGAAATAGAGACATTGTAAAGAGTTTTGGACTAGTAATTTCAGCGATTCTGATCACCTACAATTGACCCTTGGAAAATAATATTAATTGATGACTTGAAGCTGATAAAATGATTCAAGATGATAAAAAAGTGGACAAATAGTGGCTGTTGGGCAATTTATTGAAAAATAGTGGGCTAATAGTGGAGTTCCTTAAAAAAGTGGGCAAATAGTGGAAATAGTGGGCCAGTGGCAACCCTGAAATCAGTAGGTAGGTATAATCAACGTAAAAGCAATCGGTGCATAATTAGGAACGACTGGTGGTCAGTATAGTAGTATAATAATGCTTAACTGCGCGTCGACAGCGAGGTCATTTTGCGCACATTTAGATTTTTAGATACATGGGGAGGGGTCCACTAAAGGGGGCCCGGCCCGGAGGAGTCCAGCACTGGTGGGAAGGTCAGGACGGAAAGGGACAGACCGGGGGGAGGGAAGCTTCGGGCAGGTGGGACCCGATTTCAGGGGGATTACCATCTTGAAGGGAGAGGCCGGTCCGAGGGGCCCGCGAATTTGGGGAGGGCATGGGACCAGGTCGACCCTGAACTGCTCTTAGTTGGGACCAGCCCATAATGTGCTTTGCCCCTTAAGCCCCATCATCGCGTCAAGGTGGCAGTCCATCGGGGGGCTGGTGGTCAGGTTCCTTGACAATCTTTGGATTCATTGTTATTACTTATTATCAATGAAATGCCCACCTGCTAGAGTGAGACGAGGAGATTTCATAGACCGTGGTCTGACAATAATATTTTTCATGCAAACTGATTTTTTCTTTGCACCTATGGTTTATAATTTTTGAATATAATAAGTACCTACCAATTCTCAATATTGTATATCATTTTGTATATCTCATATCTCATATGTATGATCTCATACAAATATCATATCATATCATATCATATCATATCATAAATCATATATCTCATATGTATATCTCATTTTGTTTCACAATTTTAATTTCAAAGACTAGTAACACCCTGCCTTGTCTCCCGCAGTGTGACTATCCCTTCGGCTGCGTGCAACGGCGCCGCGACTTGTTCATAACGCGGCGCAACTTCGTCGACGGCTGTTGGGAGAGCGTGTCGGTGCAAGTCCCGTCCGGCTGCGAGTGCATGTTCCAAGAAAACCGGTTCGGCGACATCGAATAACTGCTCTTGTTGACACAACGCAGCGCTGCCAACGTCCACATCCTTGCTTCAGATTGTACAGTCAACTTCAAATACGACGTATTCGACGTAGATTCATCAGGGTTGTGCGATTGTGATATTTTACTTTGTGAATATCGCTTATTTTACAAAAGTGTTTCGAATACCGAATATGTACATTTGACCAAGGTAAAAACGGTGCTTGAATGAAACGGATTGGCTGCTGGTCAGGTTCCTTGACAAAGAATCCTTGTTATTATCAGTGAAATCAATATCTACTAGAGTTAATGACGAGTTAGTGTGACTTCATCGGGTGATGTCACCAAACCCTTATTATCAGCCAATCCCATTCTTTCGAAAACCATTTTTACTTTGGCCTAGTTAAAACTCTAGATGCCATAATATGAAATGAATGATAGTTAGCTAGAAACCCAAACTCTTTTACTTCTAAGAATTAAGTACGGTTACTAAGGTTACTTAATTTAAGCACATGAATCTTTCAGAATAGGTCATTTGAATTTTGAATAATACATACACATTTGAATATCACGTTGAATATTCAAAGCAAGTATTGTTAAATATTCAAATATGAACCATGTTTTGCTAAGATCGATGAATTTCACTAGTTCACAGAGGATGCTTTGAAAGCGGTCTTTGTAGTAGCACTGCCAAAATGTTACCACATTCTAGTCAGTCCCCTCAACAGTTCCTACTTTCATTCTATATCTACTTACATACCGAAATAAAAGTCAACTTACTATATAAAGTTAAAACATAAAGCAAAACAGTATGTATTATAAAGTGTATCTGTTACTGTAAACCATGACACTTATGAAAATAAACCATAACAGTTGAATTGTATGTAAGTAAACATTTCACTTTCTTTCATTTAAACCTTGATGGATTCCTTCCTCTCGTTATACCCAACACTGATGAAAGAATGCAATTCCATCTGAAGTTGGTTACGTCCTCCCTGAAGGACCTTGTCGCAGTGGTGGGGTTTTAGTTGGTGAGTGATCCACTTAGCTAGCCAGACCGATTTCTCTACCCTACCCCCCAACTGATAGCCCTATTCTGGTCTGGTTTCCCACCAGTGCCGGACTTCCATGAACCAGTGTAAACTCTTCAAAACCTCCCTTCATTGAAGCAAAATATTACATATATTACCCCACCGACGGCTGCCACCTTATCGCGGTGGTGGGGTTTGTGTTGGCCAATGATCCATTGCAGCTACGCCGGCGAGCATATGCTCATGTGTAAGGGCTACCCATGCCGGACAGGTCAGTGGTGAGGTCCAGACAAAGAGCAGCCAGGGTTGGCGTAACCATGTCCTCCCTTGAATTTGCGGTCCCCATCGGGCCGGCCTTCCCCCTCGAGATGGTGATCCCCCTGAAATCGGGTTCCGCCGGCCCGAATCCTTACACCCCCCCCCGTCCGTCCCCATTCCGGCCTGGCTTTCCCACCAGTGCTGGACTCCCCCGGATCGGGCCCGTTAGGTCAACCCCCTCCCAATGTCCTCCACTTAATTCAACAAAGTTAAAAGTAAAATAATTATTTAATGTGCGCAATATAACCTCGTCGTTGACGCGCCGTTAAACCCTATCAATCTAATCTAATTACATATATTAAATTTATCTCTAAATCCTACTTACATCATCCCTCTACCAGCAGATAAATATGATGTATGTAGTAAGGTAGAGAATGTATACACTTTTTCATCATACAAGATTTATTAAACTTCAATGCAAGTACTATATCGGCTTTGTAGTCGTTGGTTAAACAATAAAAATTAACAGTTTAATTAAACATAAAAAAAATTATTTTGTTAACAACTGTGATCCAGAACATAGTCCAGTCAAATGAGAGATTTACCCAAAACAAATTGCAACATCTGGTTTTTTGGTGTCATTCTCTTCAGAAAAATGCCCTCTACAACATATCCAAAATCCGCCAAAATCGCGCATCGGAAGTACTTTTTAATCACTGTTTTATTTAATTTCCCATGTTAATTTCAACTTGCAAAACAATCTTTTTTTCATGTACATAACTCTGATTTTGACGAAACTTGGCAGAATTGTTCACCATCCTAAATGAACGCAAAAAGCTCTCCGAGCGTTTTTCTCTAAATCTTACCGTTTGGGAAATATGGCCCATCGAAAAGTCATATTTTAGTCAGTTTTCAACGATTTCGGTCACTTTGAGTGTAAATTGACGTTTTGCGAGGTCCATATTTCCCAAACGATAAGATTAAGAGAAAAACGCTCGGAGAGCTATTTGTTTCATTTAGGATGGTGAACAATTCTGCCAAATTTCGTAAAAATTGGAGTTACATGAAAAATATTTTTTTTGCAAGATGGAATTAGCATGGGAAATTAACTTAAAAAGGGATTAAAAAGTACTTCCGGTGCGCGGATTTTGGATATGTTGTAGAGGGCATCATTCTGAAGAGAACAAACACCAAAAAACCAAATGTTGCAATTTGTTTTGGGTTTGGACATTTTTAAGCCCGATTTGACTGAACATTGTTCACAAGTAGACATTTGCTAATGTTTAAAACACCACTCTACAGGACGGAACCCAGTAGATTGCGTAGATAAATCTGTTAACCTTCTCGAGCACGATGTTGTTGATTAGCTGTTCAGTTCATTCAACATGGCCTATTGAAACAAATGATAATAAACGTGAACGTAACGTACGGAGAGTGTCGGAGCTGTTGAGCGCGTGTTCACTTCCACGAGTTGGCCTTGTGTTTGGGGAGGAACTGATAGTCTGACGGCACCGGACCCAAGAGCAGCTCGCTGCAAGACGGAACAACAACACACAATGAGTCCTAATTTAAAAAATGGTAGTGTTTTCAAAAACTGTTAAAATTGACAATAAGTTGATAACATTGACAATTATTGTCAATAATGACAATAAAATTGACAAAAAATGCGAGTTTTGGGTACAAATCGAACATGGTTAATTTACGAGCTACTTCTCTTCCTATTATGAGGTAACGACTAAATACGAAGTCGAATTTCGATACTTCAAAAAGAAATTTTACTAGGTATATTTTCTTGCTTTTTGGAAAATATTCAGTGATGATGGATGATTATGAACAATGGCCACCAATATTTGATCAAGTTAACACAAGAGCAAGAGCTTGCTCGACCCATGGAGCCAGGAGCAGTCATGAGCCAGGAGGTGTCATGAACAGGAACAGGATCAGGATCAGGATTCCTGCCCTGCGGCTGAACAGGATTGGTAACACGATTTTAATGAGAGACGTCATGCATTGAAATACCTACTCTCGTTTAAACAAGAGCAATGTACAAACCAGACCGGTTTAGATGTATGCAGCGTAGAAAAGCATGAAGTGACTCCGGCCACAGATAAATTGAGAGGGATACATTATGAAACTCCTACTCTGGAGTCTGGACAACACCGGAGCTCAGTAAAAACACAAACTAAAACCACAGACAGCAATGTTTTGGCAGAGCTTCGTCTGCCATCTTCAAGCCAACCGCTTGAAGTGGCGCTCAGGAGTTTTATCATACACTCCGGTACATTAACTTCTTTGTCTTATTAGGTATAATGATTGCTGACCTGATTTTGAGCCAGTCGGCACAGTTGGGGCTGGCCATGAGGGTTTCCAGCTCGTCTCTGCCCCGGTAGTACGGGGGCCTCTCGTTGATGCGTTGCGGTGGGAACTCTAGCAGGCCCACCGGGATGTAGCGGTGGAGGAAGGACAGCCACTCCAGCAGGAACCTCCGGGTGTTCTCCACTCCCTGCCATACAACATCCAGAGGTTAAGTGGGCTGACGCTCGGCCATTGTCAGGGGAAACATATTTGTCTACGAAACAATGAGGGGTTCAGAATATAACGCGGCGAGTGGGGTACAAACAAATTTGGTGCCTTTCAACTCTATTTGTACCTACTACTCAATTTTACTTCCATGAAAAATAAGTGTGTAGACGGCATCCACCCTGAAAAAAAGAGAAGGGGACTAGTCCGCCCTCGTGCGCTCCCAAACTAAGCACTGACAAAATACACTCTTCAAGAGAGACATAACACAATGTAAACATCTATTTGAGCCTAGAAACAGCTAAAGAATGCGCTTTTAATAGAAAAGATGACTGGAGATCGCAGAACACCGCAGTCGTCTCAATGCCTCATTCAGAAGGCTGTGATGAAAACAAGTGTGATCTGTCAAGATGCTGCTTTTGTTAAATAAACCTAGTTTTCCCAAGAAAATGAATGAATGTGTGCTGTACTGTTATGAAATACGCTGATTGTATTTGATCGTAGACACTGAGGTACACATTTATTATCGAGATTTAATTAAACTTTGACTTAACTCGCTACCATTGCCGTGAAAGTGCCGAGCTGCTCATGTGCACATGAATCTGTCTGATTACCCCAATTTTTTATGCCTGGTGGCGGGACTGCAACCTTCACCTTCCATTTCACAAAGTGACATCTCAATGAACCGCTACACCCACTGACCTTGGTGTCCGATCCCCAATGCTCGAGCCCGTAGTTGACGTACTTCTTCAGCAAGTCAAGCCGCTCTGCACTGCTGATGTCCCAGTCCCTCTGCTCCTTGATCTCGGTGAATATCCAGGGCTTGATGAGAGCCCCGCGGCCGACCATGCAGCCGGCCACCGTGGGGCTGACGGTGCGGGCGAGCACGTAGTCGGCGTGGGAGAGGATGTCACCGTTGAGGAACATGGGCGTGGGTGCGCACGACACTGCGCACTGCTCGATGTACTGCCAGTTGGCAGACTTGGTGTAGCGCTGCTCGCGCGACCGCCCGTGCACCTGGTGACGCATGGGCAGTTGATATTCACTCTTGTCAGATACGCAGACATAAAATCTCTAGTCAAGTGCACAATTTAATTACTTTTAAATATGAATGTCATGACCATTAAATATCTGCTCAGTATGATTTCATTTTAAAATATAAGTGAGAATGTTCAAGATTAAAATTTTTCAAGTCGATCGAAATCGAGTTTATTTATTATATCCATATATAACTGTATAAATAATAGGTAGGATAAATAATAACCTAATAAACACTTAATCGAGACAACTAATAACAAACTTTATAGAAAAGTAGTGGTTTCAATTTAATGTTCACATGCCCTGTATACAAAAGTGAAAGCATTCACTCAAAAGATCTTGTTTTTAAAAGTTCTTCCCCCGACACTGACGATAAGAGAGTGAAAATGAAGAATGATGTGAGCAACTGACCGTGATGAGCGACACGCCCCAGTCTCTGAAGCGCGGCGCCAGGAGATGCGCGATGCTCTTGGTGGTCTGCAGGCCGGTGCGCATCTTGGTGGTCAGCGGCACCGTGAGCACGCGGCTCATCGACTGGATCACGGTGCTCAGGATCCGGTCTCGGTTCAGCATCCCGCTGCCTTCGCCCTGGACACAACACAAGACAGACCATGGACTATCAGTACTTGGCAAATAAAAACAAATAGTTATTACGAGTGGGCTGTACCGCCCGGTTACTTTTATTGAGAAACTATCCGCAATCTATAACTTTTAAACTACTATTGTAATTTCCTATTTAAGAAATACATTGCATTTATTGAATTGTTTACTTCTGAACTTATGATTGCGTGATGATGATATTGATAGTATTACTGGTAGTACCTACACTCATTTTATTCGAGTCCAATCCAAACTCAATGTGAAGACGAAGTATTCATTATATTTATTGCACTTGGACACAAATATGTACACTTGGCCTAACAAAACTTGAACGTTCAACAAATCTGATAGGCTGATAAATGTAAGATTGCGCCATCAGAAGTCAGTCTAAGCGATCTCATTGTCTCACTCTAGTAGGTGACCTCACATTTTGCAATGATATTAACAAGCTTTGATTGGTTATGGGACATGACCAGCAGTCATTCAAATTTGGTCAACGTTCAAGTTTTGTTTGGCCGAGTGTACCTATTGTGTTTAGTAATTTACAATTCAATTAGTAATGTACACTAAATTTTATAGTATTCAGTACAACATTTAGCTTTGATGTATCACAAGTTACAACCATATTTCATTATCATTACCTATCCAAAATACTTTCATTTAGGTAGTGTGTGGCAATTAGAAGTAGGTGTATAATTGTTCTTACACGTCTGTAGACTAACTCGATGGGGCATCCGAGGTTGATATCGATGAAGTTGACGTCACATTGCTCTTCAATCATCTGGGCACACTTGGTCATGGCGTAGGGGTTGTTTCCACACAGCTGGATAACAGAATTAATACAAGCAAAGTCAGTCACTCATATGGAAAATCAAAATAGCATCCAGACTGAAATATAAGTATTCTTGCAGAATTTTAACAGCTTTGTTGAGAAAGTAGGTTCAATCATCATCTAGACAAGAAATTAAGATTACCTACCTACAGAAAAAATAATTTTACTTGCTCATCAGTCACAGTTTTTCAGTCATCATTATGAAAGATAACTAAAGTCCAATTCACAATGAAGCTTTTGGTTAATTAACTTGGTTCTGCATATGTCCAATGTCACATTATCATCACCAATGTGTCTGTGCACAAGCAGATCCATGTTGATCAACCAAAGTTGCTAATCTGAATCGGCAGTTAGAACATACCGTAGTTAGGTACTCGAATATAAGGCGCCACTGAATATGCCTTACCTCACATTTTGGAAGTCTGTTTTTAAAAAACAATTGGTAGGTAGGTATAGTGTATGCCGTACGGCATACGCAAATATCGGCCGCCCTAACAAGAAAATACATATATTTGAATATACCTTTAGTATGTTTCTCCTTAAAACGTTTTTCATCCTACCGACTACGTTTTCTTCAAAGGTCCCCCAGCCCATAAGAATTAAGAACACATGTTAAATTGTTTCTATAGTACGTTTTTCACTTAAAGTAGTACCCTCATTAGTCGGTGTTAAATAAAAATGCTTCAAACTTTCCTCAAATATGCCTCAAGCAATACCATTTGCAAATACGAAAAGAAAAACATGTGTCACGGGATTAATTTAAGAGATATCGTAAAAGGAATTCTTGAAATTTCCCATAAGATAACATAGTGACCCTTAAAAATTACACTTATATCTTCTGTAGAAATCGTAATATAAACTACAAAGTAAAATTATTGATTTTCATTTTAAAGGCCGATTTTTTTAAAATATTTTAGCCGCTTAAAAATGTGTGGGTACGGGATTAAATAAAGAGATAATCAAGAATAATACCCTAATATAGCCAGTTTCTACTAGAAACTGCTTAAAATCAAATCAAGTACTTAATTCGTACTGCATGAAATTAATTAAAATAATTGTAAATTCTTTATAAAATATCGTATTTCTACAAAGTAATATTATGATATTCATCAACAATGCAAAATATAGTTGTAAAATATTTATTTCATTGATTTGTAATTTAATTTGTGAGTCACTGACTTGAATTACGTGTACTAATGAGGGTACTACTTTAAGTACGTTTTTTATCCTGGTCCCTTCAAAAACATACTCAAGAGGTTCCACTGGACCCGTGGCTTATATTTGAGTAAACGGTAAGTACCTAAAGTCTTAAAAAGATGCCCCTGGTCAATATCATCAACACACCTGGACACCGAAGATGTCTTCGGAGACGTGTCTCTTGACGAGCGCCCACTCCTGATTGAAGCCGCGCAGCAGTGAGTTCGACATCGCCATCTCGCCACACGTGATGTCGGCCCCGAGCTCCTTGCACACGCGACGGAACGGCAAGTTGCCCACCGTCGTCAGCGGAGAGAGGTACAGCTTGTCTCGCCAGTCAATCTGACATAAACATTGCAGACTTTCAGTTGCAAGAGAGACGAGTCTACTATAATCCTCCTTTACATAGATAGCCTCATTTAGGGGATTGAGATTATCTCGATTATTCACAACGTTAAAGCAATTACATTGTACCTAGTCTACCTAGTAGTACAGGGGTCGGCAACCTTTTTCGGTAAAGGAGCCAATTTCCCAAAAATTAAAAAATGAGATAATAATGGGAGCCGCAGTATAGGAAAATTATAAATTGAATAAATAGTTAATTTTAGGGTTGAGATTTGACATCGATTTTTCGATTTGACATCGATGTCGAATGAAATATTGGGTTTCGATTCGACATCGATTTGAACTGATAAATCAAATAATCGTTCGACATCGTTTTTATTTCGTTTTCCGAGAATAAGCGCGCAGAAACATTCTTGAGCTGGCAACACTGCAGCTTGCCGTTCGTAGCCTAGTCCCCCTCATGCTCAGCTGGTTTCTTTCCGCCCTTCCGCCCTACCCTTGGCCATCCTGCATACCACCACACCAGCCGCGTGAAGTTTAGGGTAGGTCTGGTCAGTAGTCAGTTGTCTCTTGCCTTCAGCACCTTGCGTGTTGTTGACACTTTCTAAAAAAAACGTTGCCGCGGAAGAATTTGGTAACGCCAACTGGGAGACGGAGTGACATCTGGAAAGTGTTTGGTTTTGAAGTCGACAGTTCCGGGGTTTATATCAATCAAAAGGTGGTCGTATGTAAACTTTGTTTCGAATCAGTGGGATATTCGGGTAACACCTCAAATATGTCCCAACACATTAACAAGTGTACAGGGCAGCGGGAACAAACACGCGGCACTCCGTCTCTTCTGACGTTCTTGACGACGACGTCGAAGCGAAAGATGGACGGTAATTCGCCTAAAGCGAAACAAATTACGGCTGCCTTGGTCGAATTTATTGCCACTGATTTGCGGCCAATCAGCATTGTTGAAGGACAGGGTTTTCTTAAACTGTTAAGTGTGCTTGCTCCGGATTATTCTGTGCCGTGTCGGAAGAAAATAACGCAAGATATTGAGAGTTTGGCAGCGAAGAAAAGAGAAGAGCTGAAAGAAGAGTTAAAGAAAGCTCAGTCAGTTTGTTTGACTGTGGACTTTTGGTCTTCGGTGGCCGTGGAGAGTTATCTCGGTGTCACGTGCCACTTTGTGGACGCCGACTGGACTCTCCAGACACGTGCCATCGAAGCCAAGAAAACAAGTGAAAAACACACTGCGAATAATGTGGCAGATATGTTGAAGAGCGTCGAAGAGCGGTGGGACATATCCAACAAGGTTGTAGGATATGTCACTGATAATGCTCCCAACATGGTGAAGGCTGTCGATATTATGAATGCAGGACACATCCGTTGCACTGCACACACCATCCAGCTGGCAGTGACGAATGCACTAAAACTGCAAAGCGTGAGCGACCTCCTTCAGAAAGGACGCTCCATCGTCGGCCACTTCAAGCGCAGTCCACACGAACTGGAATTGTTGCGAGAAGCGCAAGCCGCTCGCAACATGCCAGTTGTGAAGTTGATTCAGGACGTCGCGACGCGGTGGAATTCGGCGTTCGACATGCTCCGGTCAGTCTCAGCCAACAGGGAGGCCATCAACGAAGTGGTTTTGAAAAACGATTCGACTAATCATATGATCATTGTCGCGCACGAGAATGATAAAATGAAGGCGCTTTCTAATATATTAGAAATATTTGCTGAGGCGACTCCAACACTAGGCGGGGAGAAGTACGCAACGGGTTCAATTGCCTATCCGATTGTACGTGACCTGATGAAATCGGTGGTAATTGGAGTGTCTGACAATCGTTTGACGAGAGAAGTGAAGACAGTATTGGCAGGTGACCTCAGGAAGAGGAAGATGAAGATGGGACACATCACAGCCATGGCTTCATTGATGGACCCTCGCTTCAAAAAGCTCTCATTTTTCGACGCTGAAGAATCAGACGACCTTTGGGCCAAGCTGAGAGAAGAGTTTGACGCCATCCGCGGGGAGTCTGATGACGGAATTGCGCAAGTCGTGGCAGAAGACGCCGAAGACCCAGATGATCCTCAAGCAGCGCAGCCGCCGAAGAAAAAGCGCTTGCTCCAGCTGGACGATGAAGACAATGATGAAGCTAATTCGACTGCCGAGACCGAGGAATGCGAGCTCATCCGGTATAAAAACTTGCTCGCATCCGATTTGCTGAGCGAGGAAAAGGAAAATCCTTTGCTTTGGTGGCGGCGAAACGAAGAACGGTTTCCTGTTCTCTCCAAGATAGCAAGGAAATACCTCGGCGTTGTTGCCACCAGTGTCCCGTGCGAGCGGCTATTCAGCGTGGCTGGATTGGTGGTGACAAAAAACAGATCGCGACTGACAGGCCAACATGTCGATTACCTCATTTTCTTGAGTGGCTACTTTAAGAAAACTTGTAGAGCTTCAGAGAAATGAGGTAAGAAACTGAAAAATACTGTTGTATGATTTTTGCAGAATCTTGATAAATTGTCTAGGCGGGTTATTAACTAATTTTTTTTCATATTTCAGATTGCTGGCTCGGAGATGTAACCTAATTTAAACCATACCAATCGACGACCGTGACAGAAATATCAAATAATTATGTGCCATTCTATCATTATTCATTCATTAATAATTGCTTAGTGTCACATCAATAAATATAAAAAATTTAAATAAATAGATTGTCAATTGACGATTATCATATGATAAATAAATACTTATTTTCTTTGCAATCATTTTCCTCGTCCTTTGTATATGCAGGGTAGCTGGAGGGGGATACTTCTCGCGCTGAGAAGCATGGCCTTGGCCAGGCGCATGTGCAGTGTTGCCAAATATCGATTTTTTTACGATGTCGAATTTATTTCGATGTCGAAATCATTTCGATTTGATGTCGAAATTTTCACTTTGACATCGATTTAGTAAAGCAAATCGAATCCCAACCCTAGTTAATTTTTATATTTTGAAGAAGCCCCTCAGTTGTTGACCAGCAGGGCGTTTTTTTCAAAATATCAACAATTAAAAGAGATTTTGGGATTCTAAAATGAACAAATTGAATCAAATAACATTCCTATTGTTGCCCCGCAGGCAGGGATGGGTGCGTATAATACGTTACGTAAAAAAACGTACTATACGTACGTATAATACCGTATAATACGTACGTATTATACATGAAGGTTTTATACATTTTATATGTATTATACGTAAAAAAAGCTTTTTTGATCAGCAATGAGAAATTACTCCGTAATGTAGTGGAGTACCTACACTGCATATTTTTGGTGTTGTAGTTAGTAGTCATGTCTCGCCTAATAATAAAATTTAATAATATTTAATACAATTTAAATAAGCGAATGGGCGGATGTTTAGGGCAAATGCATTAGCAATACACTGACTTGAGAGCAGTTTTTGGTGGAATATTCAAACAACTTTAAAAGATTATAATGAAAAATGAGTTTGGCAATAAAATCGTTAAGGCTGCAAACACACGGCACGGATTGTACAATACAATTAAAATAAGCAAATGGGCGGATGTTAAGGGCAAATGCATTAGCAATACACTGACTTGAGAACCGTTTTTGGCGGAATATTCAAACAATTTTAAAAGATTATAATGAAAAATGAGTTTGGCAATAAAATCGTTAAGGCTGCAAACACACGGGGCGGTTTTTCATGCCCAGACACGGCGTTGAAAAAAACGCAGCGTTTTTCTTGGTCGAACACACGGGGCATGAAAAGACACGCGACGTTTTTCGTTTGTCGCGTCTGGCCGTCATGGAAAAATCCGCGCGTGAAAAAAACCACCTCGTGTGTTCGCTCCCATAAGACTCAATGCTACCTATCTTCTCGGCATTCGAACGCTTCGGCTGGGCATGAAAATACGCCCCGTGTGTTTGCAGCCTAATTGGCTGATAAAATTTGCAAAATAACTTACACAAAATAATGGTAACATTTAGATTCATTATTGTACAGACTTTGATAGTAATCGTTTGTGATACAATCTTCCAAAGAGGATGCAAATGAAGATCTATCAAAATACTTTTGGATAGGTACTTTTGATCATTTACGCATATCTATGACATCTTTGGCAGTAAACAAGTCTATTGACATGGAAATAATATGATTGTAATCCATGAAATGCATTTCAAAATATGATGTATGGTGTCATAATTTGAAAATACGTTTAATTTTGAAATTTAGAGGTTTTATACGTATATTATACGTTTTTACGTATAATACGTAGTTTTATACACGTATAATACATTTAGGTTTTATACGTATACACACCCAACCCTGCCCGCAGAGCGTTTTTTTTAGAATTTCAACACTTAAAAGTGATTCTAGGACTAAAATTAACAAACTAAATCATATACACTTGAACCGATTGTTGCCCTGCAGGGCGTATTTTTAGAATTTCGACAATTTAAAAGTGGTTCTGGGACTCTAAAATGAACCAACTTAATCAAATAACCTTTCAATTGTGCCGCGCCAGGCGTTTTTTTTTCCTAATTTTCAAATTTTTCGATTCCAGATTTTTATTTAAACTATAAAGAGCCATTCAAGAACCACTAAGGAGCCACAGGTTGCCGACCACTGTAGTAGTAGGTCGTGTTGAAATTTGTTATAAAAAAACTATTGAAAAGCTGAATCTCCTAAAGTTACCTATGACTGGTCGGAGGCATGTTGGGTATGCTCTGAAGTGGTCAAAGATGACATGAGCAAATCATTTACCTCCTCTAGGTGCCTACTATAGTACCTTACCTACAATTTTGGTATCTCTAAAAGATGGTCACAATTCCAGACGTGACCTAGGTCCTCATTTATCCTTCCCACACAAACAAGTGTATTCTCCGTTTCATGGGGTCTAGAGTCCTAGATAGCATGGGCAGGACTACCCATGTTAAACAGGACTCTAGACTGCATGAAACGGAGAGTAAATTAAGAAGGAATAGATAATTGAGCGAGCGTAGCGAGCGTCACCACGGCACTCTTATGGCACTTTCTCTGTGTGTTTTTTTGTTGTTTTTTTTGCCTGCACTGCCCAGGTCAAACCGCACAACCAATCGATCTGAAATTTTGTACACATACTAACGTAATCTATGCGATCCCTGGGATCTTTTCTGAACGGGATCCTGTGATTGGTTCAAATTTTATAAAAATTATCTTTCGATTGGTTGGTTCGATCAATTTGAAATTTAGCAAAGTTATTGCAACCAACATTGTACCCATTCAAAAAATAATTCAGCCAAATCCTCCAATTGGTTCAAATTTGAAACCATTTTTCCTGTGATTTTTGAAATTTAAACTGGAACCGATTGACCGACCAACTAAAAACTTCGCATGGTCATTGGTACCAACATTTAAGGTATTTTTGCCAATTTTCACTCTAATCTGTCGTTATTTTCAAAAGTTTTTGTCATTTTAGGGACATTTTGCGTGTTGGCTGTCAAATTCACGGCGACTTCGAATCTACAAGGCAAGGTAGTTAGAGCAGAAAGTTTTAAACGATATGAAACTAATAATGACCGTTCAACAGATTGATCTGATATTGTGTACACACACTACATATCATATCATATGGGTGGTCCCAGGTATATTTTTTGAACGAAATCCTGTGATTTTTGAAAATTAACAAGGAACCGTTCAATCATAAAGGTTTAATCGATCAACTTAAAACTTAGCAAGGATTGGCAACTTAAAACTTAGCAAGGATTGGCACCAATATTTTTCATTTGTATACTTAATTTAAAACGGCCTATAGCCACACCACCATTTGACCTATCAAATGGTCTTCGATTAATCTGATCAATCAAACTCATATTTTGCATGGTCGTTCAGACCAACATTGTCTCTTATTTTACAAATTTTCAGCCCTACCAGTCAAGAACATAGATGCACTTATTGACAGTTTTAATAACTGTCAGAAATGACATTTCAAAACAGAAATTCCACTGCATTCTGGGTTGCTCTATGTAGCAAAGCAAAGTTTATAGATGGCTATTCTCAATATCAAGTAAGACAGATTCTTTTCTTAGTTGATCATATTGCAATACATAATGTAGTTAAAATGTACCTAATGTAGGTATTTCATATACATAGGTATAGGTATACCTTATCTAAAATAATTTATTTTACGATATGGATTGTGTTTCACAGTTATGAAAACGACGTTTTGACTAGATAACATCATATTTTACACATTTCCAGCACAATCGATCAAGAATTTACAGACTTATTGCTGTTTTAAGTGTTTGAATATCTGTCCAAAGAGATTGATGGAAAAATATCAGTACAATAATCTGTTATTTAATTGATCCAGAGTGTTTATAAAAAATTGCAAGGAAAATTGGTAATAAATAATGTATAGTAAGTTATCTTTGATTGAATGGATCGTGCTATGATTGGCGATGTCGTGCGTGTCGGTGCTCGCTCATCAACGCGTTACACCGAGCGTTTTCCTAGTGTAAACTTTTGACACAAAACAAAATTATTTACAGACACAAAAATAATCAAGTTTGTTAATTCTTCCTTTGAAACAAACAACCAAAACCAATAGAAATGTTGTGAAACTACGATGTGTTGACATACTACGGTCGGTGACAGGCAAAGATGAACCCACTTTAGCATTGCCAGGTATAGGGCGGCCCATGCTAGCGCGGGTTCATCTTTGCCCGTCACCGACCATACATCCTACTCTACTGCTCGATATAACTTGCAATATAATAGAAACTTACAACTATCTTCTCCGCGGGCCGCAGTGTAATGATGTCTTGGTCAGAGACTGGACCAACGTTCTTCTCCTCCGCCACATCCTTCTCATTTCCTTCCTCGGGCACTTTCATGTCGACAGACTCCGCATTCTCTTCACCTTCCGGCTTGACGACACCGTTCACATCTTTCACGCCAGCCGCAGCGTTCTTCAACTTGAGCTCTTCTCTCTCCTTATCAACCTGCGCTACAATTTTCTCACTCTTGCTGAAGTCATATTTCCACTTCCGTAAAGAAAACTGCATTTCTTTCTTCAAAGTGTTGACAGTCGTTGGACCCGTTTTGATATATTTCTCGTTTTGATCTTTGTCGACAATATTACGCCCTTCGCTGGTAATATGTTGAGAAGCGAATCGGCAAGTGAGTCCACGTGGGCAATGACCTTGTAGAGAGAATACATAGCAGAGCGGTCCAATGTCAGGTGGTTTGATGCTCAGGTATTTCTGGACGTTATGTAAGAATGTACATTTCCCATTGCTGCAGGTGACGGGTGAAGTTGACTGGTCTACGTCAACGCCGATGTCAGCGTAGCTCAAACAGAGGCTTTTCTCCCGATCTATCCTGTAGGGAATAGGGCGGGACTTGTTTTGGCCACTGAGTTTGCGTTTTTGATCATTATTAAGTCGAGGTTTCTTACACGAAGAGACGTCGGCAGGTTCATCGTCTCGTGGGTCTTCAGGCTTAATTTCACCGAGCTTCAGTTTGTCCTCCTCTGATATGCAGTTTAATGCAATATGTCGCTCGTGGTCTTGAACAATGTACCTAAGAGCAAAAATTACAATAGTAATTATGTACCTAAGAATTACATTAATTTTTATTATACTTTCAATAGGTAGGTACATAATATGTGAAATTGTTGAGCGACGGCGAGTGAAGTGATCATCTCATTTTCGCTCTTTTTTGGCATGGATCGCTATTCTTTTTTTTTCTGTCCCTGCCGCAAGACAGGTTCTTGTTTCTTCGATCGAGATGACATTTTGCACACAATATTATGTAAGGACCAACTCAGCGCAGTATCGCACATTTAGATTTTTGAATGCCGCCATCAAAATGGCGGCTCAAGCACCAGGCCCTTCTGCTGGCTGCAACTTTAACAAGTATAAAGTGACGCAACTATGCCATTCACTCGAAAGCAGAGGTATGTGCACTGAAGGAAGCAAGAAGGAGCTTATTAATCGTCTCAAAGCGAGTCTCGAGTCACCAGGTGAGACACCAGACACTCTTGTTTCCTCGGCCCCGGTGCCCAGGGCACAGGCCTGCAGCCAATGCATACACCTGCAAGTAGAGTTGAACTCAAAGAAGACCGGCCATGAGAGGGAAGTAGCCCTCATGGATTTGTTAATCGACGAGATCCAGAAACGTCTGCATCTCCAAGAAGACAAGATGCATGCTCTGGAATCTAAAATAGAGGACTTGGAACTCATCATTGAGTCGACCCTAACCTCAAATAGTATATCTGCAGCTGCATGTTTTCCGAATGGATGTAATATCACAGGCGTCGGTGCGCGCGCATCGCTACCCAACACCACGGCACGGACCAACAATTCCAGCATCGACACGGCCTGGTCTAGCGAGAGTGCGAGCGGCGACTATCAGCTGTTCTTGACAGCCCCTGCGCGCGCCTCGCCATCCAACACCACGGCGCGGACTCGCAGCAACGACACGGTCTGGGAGGGCGCGGGCCTCGACAGCCAGGAGGGGCTGAAGACAACATCGGGAGTACCGAGCGGGGTGATAGCGACGAGCCACGATCATGATCTAGCGACTCCTTCGCCTACACTCGAGTTTGAAACCCCAAGGAAGTCGTGCAGCAGCACTTATTGGACAGAGTTCGCGCCAATCAAAGAGACTCAAACATCACAGGAGAATGAGACACCGGCAATTCAGGAGGATGCCATTGATGATATAGGTGATGATTCTATTTCAACCCAGGAGACCTCAGGATATATCTGCTTTGCAGATGTATCAGATGGAGCCGTCTGTCCTCCAGGTGAAAAGAAAAAGAAATCGAAAACCAAGAAATCATCCATGAAAGTAACACCAACTAAAAAAGCTCCGCTTGAGTCAGAACATCAAAATCCTGGCAATCGTCAGCTTATTTCTGAAATAGTTGGTGATTTGTTTACAAGCCCCGCCCACCACTCTCTAGCTCACTGTGTCGCCCAAGATCTTCAGATGTCAGCAGGGATTGCTGCCCGCTTCGTCAGCACTGAAGAAGCGAACTGAAGAAGCAGGCTAAGAAAGTGGGGGATGTGGCAGTCCTGGAAGATGACGGCCGCTACATCTACTACCTAGTCACCAAAGAAGTATCTTCTCAGAAGCCGCATATCGAAGACCTTAGGGACTCCCTCCTCAGCATGAAGGCTCATTGCATCGAGAAGGGAGTGACTGAAATATCGATCCCTCGAATAGCGAGCGGTCTTGACGAACTTCGGTGGGATAAAGTCAGGAAACTAATAGTAAGACTGTTTTCTAACTCAGGCATCTTCATAACTGTTTACTCGCTACCAAGAACATCCCATAAAAAGTTCAAATTTGTCAAAAGAAATGTCAGAGCCAGCTCATCAATCTCAACAACCAAGAACCGTCCACCTCAACCATTCCAGGTGTCTTCCTCCAGTCAAATATGCAAATCAAGAGTGTTTGTAAACTCAACTACCCCTTCATTGCGACATCCGGATTTTCGCAGAAGCAGTCGACCGAACGTGATCCGATAGCAACTAGTAAGACTGCATCCACCACAAGACATCATTTTGGTCCCACCTCACTGAAGTCTCTTCAAGTCAACTGTCGCAGCATCCGAAACAAAGTGCAACGTTTCCAAACGGCAGTTGAACTGCATGATCCTGATGTAATCGTTGGCACTGAATCATGGCTGACTGAAGATATAACAACAAACGAGATATTCTCAAAGGAGTACGATGCTTATCGTCTTGATAGAGAAGGGTCTAGAGGCGGTGGAATATTCATTGGTGTCCGAGCAGGAATAAGCAGCACTCTGAAAATGACTGACTCCTCTTTTGAAATTATGTGTGTATCCATCAATCCGACAGCGTCAAGAACCATAAATATACTTGCTGCCTATCGCCCACCCAGTACTGATGCAATTCTCTTCCTTGAATCGCTACATGCGCACGTGGCACACATCTGCAAAGATGGTTCAGAAACAAAGTCACTTGTTATTGGAGGAGACTTAAACTTCCCAACCATCTCGTGGTCAACGGAGACTACTCAAACCAGATCCGCCATACAAAACTATATTAATTCGTTCCTAGCAGATTACGACATGATCCAGTGTGTCAGTGAGCCTACGCATGGACCGCAGAACATTCTCGACATCTTCCTAGTTAGCCCACCGGAACTCTTCTCTTCTAGTAGTGTTGAACCTGGAATCAGCGACCACGAGATTGTCTTACTAAATATCAAGTTGGCAACTAAAGTGCCCAATCTTAATCAGTCCAGTACAATGTGGAACTACAAAAAGGCAGATATTCCAGGAATCACAGAGTACCTCTTCTCCGCTTTCCAAGATTGGAGTTCGCAAAATGGTGATATTCACACTTACTGGTCGAGTCTCAAGACCTTACTAATAGACGCACGAACGAAGTTTGTTCCACAACGCACCGTCAGGAGGAGGAATGATCCGCACTACTACAACCAAGAGGTCAGAAGACTAAAGAAAAAATGTCGCGCAGCCTACTCTACGAGAAAAGATCCCAACTCCAAGTTTAAGAATCTGTCCCGTCAATTGAAGATCTCCAAAGAAAATGCTCTGGATAAACACATGGTTGGACTTTTAGACGCCGACAATCCGATAACTGGAAAAAATTTTACAGACACATAAACTCTCAAAAATGGAATTTTCACTCGGTACCCGCTTTGAAAAAGGAAGATGGATCTCTAGCTGCATCTGATGTTGAAAAAGCCATCGAACTCAACTCGAAGTACGAGAAAGTCTTCAATTCCGACCCACCCTGGTCCATAGGTAGTGGTGCAATTCCTAACCCTTCATGTTCTCCTAACTCTGATCCCAGCTTCACGTTCACTAATGCAAAAATCAAATCTATAATTGATAAACTGAAATTCAACACTGCTCAAGGCCCTGATTGCATCCCCTCACAGTTACTGAAACTTGCCCGAGTTGCAATCTGCCCCTTTCTTAATATGTTATTCTCCATGTCAATTAACAACTGTCAACTACCTGATGATTGGAAAACCGCCATTATCCACCCAATCTTCAAGAAGGGAGCGCGAAGTGACGCATCAAACTACCGGCCGATAAGCAACACGTCCATCATTTGCAAGATTTTTGAAAGAGTAATAACAGACTACATCCACGACACCTGGAGAAGGAACAACTGGCTTAGTAACGTACAGCACGGCTTCCGCAAAGGATTTTCATGCGAATCGCAACTCATTGGATTCTCCCAACAACTGACTAACTGCCTCGACAATGGAGATCAAATAGATGGAATTTTCCTTGATTTTTCTAAGGCGTTTGATGTTGTCCCCCACAAACGTCTGATCGAAAAATTCTCTAACATGGATCTTGATAATCGAGTTGTTAAATGGATTGCTCAATTGACCACTAGAACGGGGCGGAGTTAACTTTTGTTCGCGTCTCAGCCGCTAGGGGGCAGCTTTGTCGTGGCCCAAGTTCTGCCGGCCAACAAGGATGCCGTAAGATTCCTGCAGCAACTTACGTGGATAAAATCGTTAAAAAAGTTATATTGTTTTAATCAAAGTTATTTTATGAAGTATGTAGGCAAGTAGGAAGGCCATTGGCTACTCAAAGAATGTTATAGTTTGTTGGTGAGTGGATATTATACCGAGATATGGACTTCAGACAAATGTGTTGATTCCTGGCTTTTGCTAGCGCGGGAAGCTGAATATTTCTTACTCTCTACATTTATGTAAGCAATCTATAGGTACCTATACTAAATAGGAATAATTCACTGGTGAACGTTATTTTTATTACGGATGTTTATTATTCACGGATTTATTGACGGTTTGTTGATTATTTCTACATACCTACCTATACCCACCCACTTACCTACAAACAGTTTGTTGGTGGTATTTTTTACTCTTGTAGGTCTAAACTAGAAGTAAGTAAATATTTTCGTCTAGGTATGAAGGTATGAAGGCATTGCACTTGGTAATCACCTATATAGCAGGATGATCAAATGAGTCAAGTTAGGGAATTATGTACATGTATAGGGAATTAAACAAGCAAATAAAACACGGTCGCTTTGCCAACACAGCAAACAGCCGTTCGTTCAATCGAATTCTTATAATTCTCTCTTTTCTCACAGCAATGTTACTAGAAAATCTAAGAAATGTTATTCAGGGAACTTTTGTGCTGATGTTACACCCCGACACAACACATTTCGGTACCATTTTCGCCACTGAAATACGATTTTTGAATCAACCGAACTGACTTCCCTATGTGTTCTAATGGCGCGCGGCGACGAGCTGGCCCACAACCATGTTCCCGCCACTTGGGTCACGTGACTCGTGACGTATCAGGAGGCGGAGCGTTCTAGTGGTTAATTCCTAAACAACAGGTCCCAGGTAGTACGAGTTGGAGAAGCCATGTCCCCACCAGTCGCAGTGAAATCAGGTGTACCCCAAGGCACAGTCCTGGGCCCGGCTCTCTTCATTGGTTTTATCAACGATATTGTCGATAAAACCACAAGCCACGTACGTCTTTTTGCAGACGACTGCATAGTCTACTCAGTAGTAAAAAATAAATCAGATGAGCAGATACTTCAACATGACCTTAATGAAATTTTCAATTGGACTGATGAGAATGGGATGAAACTCAATGAGGGGAAAACATGCTTCATCAGTTTCTCAAAGAGTAGAAACCCTATTGACTCTCAGTACACGCTGAACGGACACATCCTTCCAAAATCCGAATCATGCAAGTACTTGGGCATCAACTTCCAGTGCGATTTATCTTGGAAAGGACACATCCACAGTGTATTGTCAAATGCAAGGAGGAAGATGCACTTTGTGAAGAGAAATCTGAAGGGTAGCCTGCCACAGACAAGAGACCACGCATTCAAGTGCCTCATTAGACCCCTTGTGGAATACTGCAGTGCAGTGTGGGATCCTCACAGGAAGAACCTGATAACATCACTCAAGAGCATCCAGAATAAGGCGGTTCGATATGTTGCTAATAACCACCGTCGTTGGTGTAAGTCTACCAACAGGCCGGCCTTCAGCGTGAGCAAAGCAAAAGAAATTCGCAAATGGGAACCACTACGCCTGCGCCGAGCTCGAGCAAGTCTCCGATGCCTGTTTAAGGCCATGTCAGGACATCCAGCTTGGTCAGATGTTGCAGAACTCACAGCGCCAGCAACGTTCCGGGGAAGAAAGGGCCATTCCAAGAAACTCTTCATCTCCAGATACAAGACGGACTTGGGACGTCACTCATTCCTGGGACGGACATCGAGGCTATGGAATGAACTGCCACTTGAGATATCTGAAGCTAATGACATTAACGCATTCAATCAAATAATTCTCGATCATCCATTAGAACTGTAGCTCAAATCCTTCATTAGAAATGTTCATTAATAGATTAGAATCTGATCATATCACTGAACTGAAACTTGATGCTACAACAGCTGACTAGCAGCCACTGGAAAAATTTACATGTGTATTTTAATATCTTATTAATAATGTACATTGTATTCCTAAGCTGTTAATAAAAAAAAAAAAAAAAAAAAAAATCTATTCTATTCTATTCTGATAAGACTAGGACCTAACCAACAAATTTTTTTTGAATATAGAATTTGCAACATTAAAATAAACAGAACTTTCAAGATAGGTACTTACTCTTGCTTTATTTGAGCAACACCTGATTCTGTTACCACCCTTGTTAACGGAGTAGCATCGGTAGTATTCGTTAATATACCGGTCTCAGTCTCACATGGATTTACTTCTACTTTGACGTCCGCCATTTTTCTAATAAAAAGTCAAAATAACTATTCTCACATCCCGACAACACACACGGCTTGTCTTCGTTTTCGTTCCTAACTTGATTTGTAAAAGAAAGAAAGCTGGCTTGGCGGTGGCGGTGGAAAAGCAAGCAACAATTTCTACCTGTCAATATCTCTATTTTAATTTAATATTTCTCGCTTGAATGCTGATAATTATTTGGTAAGCACTGTTGCAACTTACAAATATAAAACGTTTTTTATAGACAATAGTGTAAGGCAGGTGTACCTAGGCGGACCAGCTTTCTTAGCTTGGTTTTGTCTAACATAACCTGAGTTTTTCTTCACCCTTAGAAAAGTCATATCATTTTCTATTTGTGCACCTACCTTCATTGGACCACAATAACTAAGGTGTAATTAAAATGTATCAAGAGTGTGCATTAATTATCATGATTTATTTCTTACAGATTTAAACAATCAAGTATTCTCTACCTAGGTAATTCGAGACGAAGAAGTGTCCCATCATAATCCAACCAACAGCTCGTTCAAGATTATCTTGTAGCTACCTACGGACCTGTATTTAATCATACAAGACAGAATCAAGTCTTATCTACTAATACATAGCCATGAGTTGTATTGCCAACAACGATCTCTGCAGACTGTGCCAGCAGCATCCGGGTGCGTACAATGTGTACATCCCCGATCCAGTTCACACGTCATCATCTCCAGCGGCCCGCATCATGTGGGTCACACAGTTACAGGTAGGACATCTTTGTTTCTTGGAAGGACTGTAGGTACTTTCAGCTTGTATCAGAGACCCAACACACACACACACGATTTTGTACATGATTTTGGGACGGGAACCGAAATATACTGTTTTTTGACAAAGAACCGGAACGAACACTAGGTAATAATACATTCCATGTGAGTATGGGACTGGATCACCTGGGAAAATTAATATTTTGTCTATGTGTATCCTGTGAGTTCAGAACACAACCACCACACCCATGGCCGTGGCTAGCTACTTTGTGTGGGACTGGAAGTAAGTCCAGTCATTCAGTACATTTAATTAAATTTGACCTCATGCCCCAATGTTACGTAATTCTGAACCGATAGAATTATGATAACTATTCGTTGG
Organism: Leuctra nigra; assembly: GCA_934045905.1. Taxonomy (NCBI): domain Eukaryota; kingdom Metazoa; phylum Arthropoda; class Insecta; order Plecoptera; family Leuctridae; genus Leuctra; species Leuctra nigra. The sequence continues at coordinate 6,587,374 of OW203766.1, read as the reverse complement.
GTTCTGATGAAACTATTTACATTGTATTTTTTAATTCTTCATACCTATAATTTCAGACCTGGAATCCTATGATTTCTAATCAGAACCAAAGTCAGAACCATCCGGAACCAATCTTTATTCATGACAATTCGTGATCCACGTTTACATTTTCATTTTGTAGAATAATTGGAGCTTCATTCCTAAGAACTTTACTGATAGAAAGGCCAGTCGACACTAGCAACTTTTGAAAGTTGATCTTGGTTCTGCACATGTCATCATCACCAAATAGATTCTGCGCACGAGCAGAACCAAGTTGAACCAAGTTGAACAAACCAAAAGTTTATAATCTGAATTGGCCTTAAAGTCCGGACACTCTGTCAAGTAACTCTCCGCTTTTTCGATCATGACCGAATAGCAGAGAGGCAAATGAGGTCACGTGACTGCTGTCAGCCAATGAGAGAAATCCTCTTCACTCAGCATGGGATAGTTACTTAAAAGACAGTGTGTAGGTCTACTGTGTTTTAAGTAGAGTACTTAGGTAATGATTAAAGTAGGAGCTTAGAAGCTATCTTTACTCATAAGGTACGTAGGTACTATCTAACCTACTACTTTGTTTATTATAAGGATTGCATCAGCATAAATCAACAAGGAAGTTAATCAGCCAACTTTAAAACAGTTTATTGCTAACTATAAAGTGTATCCTGGCAGAGAATTGCATGCCGCGAGTGAAGTAATAACTAATGTGAGCAAATGTTCCAGCTAATCGACGGCGACGGACTTCCGAACGAGATCTGCCGCCAGTGCTGGATCCAACTGAATGCAGCGTACGGCTTCATAGAGCAGTGCCTCGCAACCGACAAGGCGTTACGAACACGGTCTTCACAATCACAGGTATCACATCGTCGGTCTTCGTTAGCATTGTCTCCTCATACGTGTCATCGTCATCCACTGCTCGAAGCACTATTCTGGTGGCTCTTCATTAAAGCCTGCCACTGCTAAATTAACAGAACAATTTTGGTAGTTTTTAGCGAATTGTAATTTTTTATGTCGAATACAATTTTATTGAATAACTAATTGACAAAAAGATTTAATCGAATAAATGAAGTTGGAAATTGGAAAAAAATTTGTGAGTTTAACAAAAGCCTGGTTGTGTTGTTCTGATAAAGTTAGCATTAGGTTAAATTGGTGGTAACCTTGGCAACAGCCAATAGGCACAGTCTTGAGCAGCTAAAATTCACTTAGACTAAAGTGAACTCTAACTTGCATTTTTGGGACATTGTACAACCGGGCCTTAGCCACCAAACTCGCTTCAATTACCAAGAAAGAGGGACGGCCACGGTTACTAGAGGAAACTATTCGTCAGAAAAGTTGGGAATAAGTAACTAAACCTACTACTTGCCTCCTATTACCACAAAACACTGGTATGTAAAATAAACCCTTTTTAAATCTTATCTTTGAATGGAAGGGAAGTAAGCTATCATGTAAGCTAGTAAGCTATCATGGTGTTCATGTCAGGATTATTATGTTGGAGATTTGTACTACATACTACCATCTTTTTAAATATATACCTACGAAAACACTTTAAATAATGCACACTCCTTGTAGCTATTTACTTTCATCAGATTCAATTAATCAGATTTCAATTTAGATTAACAAAAGTAATCGAATGCAAATACTTAGGTACTCCCCACTTACTTAGCACAGTCTGCTCTAGAGCCTCGATCTTTTCTCCTTCAGCCAGCCACTGTAATGTTGCAGCGTAGATGTAGAAGAACAAGGCCCCTCCTAATGTGATGCTGCATGTTCTTGCCAATGTGCCTGCTAACAGACTGGAGAACAGATACTATAGTCTATAGGGAAACAACAATCTTGCATTGTAATTAGTAATTACAATATCTTCGGCTTGCAGTTCATATCTCTTTGAAATTTCTACAGATTTTAAATGGGTAGGTATTTGAGGTGGTTACAGTGTGGGCACGGAGAGAGAGGTGAATTGGACTGATCAAGGAGGATGTGTTGGAGAGAGGAGGAAGTTGGACTTAGTTAGAGGCTGAGAGACAGTTAGAGGACAGAATATGGTGAAGGGAGTTTGTGGAACAATAAGACGTAGAAGACGCAGAGGGGGACACCCCAGGTGTGGCCAGCCGGTTTCCAGGAGTCCTGCAGCCATAGTGTTGGTGGGAACGCCTACCTATTTTGAGATCGTCCTAGTGCTCTTATAATTGGGCTTGATGTCAAAGGACATCTTTTCAAACAAAATACGTAGCATTCAATCAGCCACGTCAGTTTATTATTTTGTTTGGTCAGACGTCAGGCGGCCGTGAATCCATATGAAATTTGCAAGGAGGTTGTAGTTATATCTTGCTGGAGGAGCCAAGCACTATACCAGCGTACGCTGACGACTTAAAGCCACTCCCGGCTATTCGCCACTCCTCCCACTCAACAGGCAGGCGGCAAACTCCGGGCAGAAAACGATTTCATTCGGATTATTATTATTAAAAACGTCTAGCTCTTGCTTACCCTTGGATTCCCTTCTGCTTGTAGATCACGATGATTGTCTTAAGTACGGATGATGGTTGTCGACTCGGCTGTGTCTTCACATCTTGCTCCGGAATCTCCTTGCCTTGGCTTCTAGCGGCTCCTTGTTTTAGCAGTCGCTGCTTCTCCAGCTCGGCAATCTCTTTCATTATCAGATGGTTTCTGGCAACTTCCATCGGGTTGGTGACGGCGCCTACAACTCCTGCTGTCGGATCAAATGTTCATTGTCGGATGGTTTTTATCAATGTAGTTTTATAAAGTAATTAAGGGTAAGCGAGTACCCGAAATCAAAACTTGTATCCGAAATTTGTGTCTTTTTGGGTCTTTTGACATGGTGCCAAATATCATCTGTTGCATGGTTCAGTGTTTTCCTGCTATTTTGCAGTGCAATATAATTTTCCAATTATACCTTCCTACGCCAATTTCATGTGTCAGCTATATGAGCTGAAAGTACATGTAATGTACTGTAAAAAAATAATCCCTGCAACGCGTTGATAAGTAGTAAAACGAATTAACTAATATGTATGCATGTGCAAGCTTCTGTTCAAAAGAGACCTTGGAAAGAGCTGAAAAGAATTGCGTCCGTGTAGCAGTGATTAGCAGTTGATTAGTCGAACACTTCAATTTTTAATTTTCAACATATCACAGGATCCCGTTCAAACACTTCACATGAGACCACTACTATGACATTAGTACCTACAGGCTACCGATATGTGCAAAATTTCAGATCGATTAGTTGAACGATTTTAGCTGACCTGTGTAGGCAAAAACAAAACATACACAAAAAGCAGAGAATGTGGCGTAGTAAAGCCCGTCTTCCATGGTTGCGATTTTTCGTCGCAACGCGATTCCGAGTCGCCATCTTGGCCTCTCAGCCAATCAGTGCTCGAATCGGAGCGCCGCGTGACGTCATTTGAACTGCATCTGAATGTTGAGCCAATTTCAGTACTTTCAATTCTGACGCAGCAGCGGTTTTTGGCGCATGCGCTGTAAACGACTACCGATAGAAGCGCTCTGGCTCTGTTCGTAATTGCTTTAAATTTCGCTAGGTGTGCGAAATCCTGCTGCAAAGCAACATCGCCGTGAAAAATTCGTAACCATGGAAGAAGCACTTAATGCTCACTTAATTATGCATTGTACGTCTATTGGTTTGGAAAACCAATACAATGCTTAAGTCTATCTGTCGTTCTTCTGAGACAAAATAAAGTCCAAAGTAGTCACTGAACTAGAGCTTAAATTACTGACATAAAGTTATCCGGAAACTGGATGATCATTTCTCAACTGCCTGCAAGTTAGTTCTCTTACATGCGATGGCGCCGCACGCGGACACCTCGTGCGGCATGAGCTCCGTCCGCTGATGGAGCTCCTTCATGCGCTCCATCAGCGCCTCCCACACCGGGAACGTGGCCACGCTCATGTGCATGCTGCTCAGCACGTTGCTGCGGTAGCCGGCGAAGAAGGACCGGATGCCCGCCTTGCGCATCATCCGCAGCACGATCCAGATGCTTCCGACGGAGTTGTGGAGGATCTGGTGGCGCTTTTGGATGTTGTAGAACGGAGTTATTATGCCTATCGAAACCTGGAGGGAAAATAGTTGTTTGAAGTAAAGTTGTGCTACTGTATAGATCGAAGATCTCATGGATTTTAGATGAGGATGGGATTTGACCGTTCAAATACTTTTTCGGTCATTTGAGGATCAAATAGATAGGTACTTTTAAATGTTGGTAAAAGTTAAAATTATTAACATACCTACGTTAAATCAATACACAAGTAAAGAACTCCCATCAAAGTACAACAATATAACAAACTCTTGATTACTTCTAGAAAGGTGATAGGTATTTAGATGTGTGGGTACTTTCACAAACACCTTCTTGTCATACAAAAATTTGAATTATAACATTTGCAACATCACTTAACAATTGAAGCTTTTGAAACCGGTGTAGACTTCTTTATACCGAGCGAGTACCAACCATAAAAAGTTATGATAAATTGAGGTGCATATATTCAACAGGAGTTCACTCACGCAATTAGCCAAACCAGCAGCCATCAAATTGACGACATACTTATTTTCGTCTTCTACAAGCGGATCGCAAGCGGTCTTCACAATGTTGTACGTGCAGAGGAAGGAAGCGGCTGGAATTGTTCAACAAGATTGTTATAAATACAGTTCAAATAGGGAAAGTTTCATCTTATATTACAGTACTAACTGACGGTTAAAATTATATGAGCATTTTCCTCGGATGAGGATATCCCTGGACAATAAACATATGCACAGAATTTGGCCAGTTAGGGCGCAGTTAATAGTTCATGACGCGAAACCAAATGGCGGAAATATGCATTATGAAACGTTTCGCTCCCCTTTTTTGAAGTAATTTTACGTAGACATCTAGTGGAGCGGTCGCTCCACGCCAGCCAAGTCGTACGGCGCGCGCACACTCTCAATTTAAAAGGCTGGAGCAACCCACTTTTACTGTAAGCATAAAGTGGCATTTTCGGCCTACTGGATCTTAAAATTGGGAAATATCACATTGTTACGAAATATCTTAATTTCGAGCTATGGCCCACCTTACCATACATACCAAATTTGGGAACAATAGGTTACGCCCTTTGCGAGCTAGAGGGCCGAGAAAATCGTGTTTTAGGGCGGTTTTAATCTTAATAGTAGTAGTAGTAGTCTCCTGGAATTCAAATCCGGTAACAAGGCCACAGCCTAAATGGCTGAACCGATATATCTCACATTTTTACCATGTGTGCACTTTTGGCGTCTGATTTAACCTTCACCCCATGAATTTTTTGTGCCGCCATTTTGAAACCGGAAGTGACGTCATATCTCAACAACGGCTAAACTGATTGGAGTGAAAATAGCGCCAAACGATTCGGACGGTCAACTATATACATTATCAGTAGCAAAAGACTAAACATTTTGTTAACGAAACCGGAAATGACGCCATGAAATTTGAAATACATCGATTGGCATTTCGGCAACAAAGGTTGATCCGATCATTTTGATATCTGATATCTCATTTGACTTGTTACAAAACCAACCGGAAGCCGCCATTGTGAAACCGGAAGTGACATCATATCTTAATATAGGCTAAATAGATTTGAACGAAACCAGCGCCACACAATTTAGACTGTCAACTGTATGTATTATCATCAGTAATATTTGCAGTTTCTTATAGCAAAACCGGAAATGACGTCACACATTTTAAAAATCTCACAAATTTACATTCGATACAATAAATACTATTTGAGACAGCTTATAATAAGATGTTATCATCTGTAAATTAAAATTCAAGGGGACAGAGATATCAGCCGCCATTTTGAAACCCTAAGTAACGTCGTATCTCAAAAAACTGGTAGACCGATCAGTACGAAACTAGTGCCAAATGATTCGGAATGCCATCTTTATGGAATAGGAACAGTCAAACTAGAATGTTCTTATTTATGAGCCCGGAAATGACGTCATTCAAAATTCAAAATTATTATATTCCCCATTCTATACAATGAATACATATAGCCTAAAATGATACACATTAATTGTAGATATAAATTCTATGTGGCAGTGCAGTAAGTTTGGCAGCCATTGTGAGAACCGAAGTGTTAAATGCCATATCTCGATAAATAAATATACAACAGATTTTCATTAGTAGGTAGTAACCAAATCGTAAATGGCGATTTTTTAAAAAGAATTAAGTAATTGTTCATTTCATGTGTCACAAGTTGTAAGAATAAACTAAAAAAGGAGTGATATCCCCATAAAAATACTTCGTGTAAAAATACCAGCTAAGTCTCTTCAACTAAAAAAAAATATATGAAATCTAAAAATTCTGCACTGAAAATTATTGATATCAAAAAATTTGCCAAGTCAAAACTTTATTTGAAAATCAAAAAATACTTGGCGCATCGATTTTTTAGGGAATTATAGGTATACTATATGTACAAATATATACATATGTATATTTGATGTATATTTTATATCTGGCCTATACTTCTAAGCTATTTATACACGATGCGCCAAGTATTTTTTGATTTTCAAATAAAGTTTTGACTTGGCAAATTTTTTGATATCAATACTTTTCAGTGCAGAATTTTTAGATTTCATAAATTTTTTTTAATTGAAGAGACTTGGCTGGTATTTTTACACGAAGTGTTTTTATGGGGTAATGGATACTGGTACAGTAGCCACTGACATTGGTACCAATAATTTATTCATTAATACGGCCTCCAAAGCATTTTGATAGGCGATGACGGTCAATGAGTGACTTTTAAGGAAATTGTTTGAGAAAGGAATGAGTTGTTTAAAAAATAGGCTATGTATAGGTTGATTTATGTCGAACATGTGTAGTCTACTACTTACAAGTTTTGGCACAGCTCAAGTTTTTCACCGTACACTCCAAATTGAAGAAAGTAAGATGAGGTGAGATAACAAGATGATTTCACTACAAATTCATTATTTCCTTCTTCCATCTCACGTTAATTATGGAAAACAAAAAGGTCCGTGAAGTTAGCACCGCCCATTAACGCACTAATTATCTCATGTGTGGGATGAATTAGTGCACAATTAGTGCGTTCGATCGGCACTAATTTTATAATTAGTGCGTCATCCGTTTCCGAGAAAAACGCACTTTACTATGGGCGGTGCCAACTTCACGCAGCACCGCCCATTGACGCACTAATTTTCAAACCCACACAGGCAATTAGTGCACAATTAGTGCGTTCGATCCCCCCCATTCCCATAATTAGTGCGCACTTACTTTTCGAGTTATTCGTGAATAACCGTGGGCGGTGCAGCACCGCCCATTGAAAATTTCAAGGTTTTCAGCACGCCATGTTTTAGTGCACAATTAGTGCGTTCGATTCCCCCCATTCCCATAATTAGTGCGCACTTACTTTTCGAGTTATTCGTGAATAATCGTGGGCGGTGCAGCACCGCCCATTGAAAATTTAAGATTTTCAGCACGCCATGTTTTAGTGCACAATTAGTGCGTTCGATCCCCCCCATTCCCATAATTAGTGCGCACTAACTTTTCGAGTTATTCGCGAATAACCGTGGGCGGTGCAGCACCGCCCATTGAAAATTTCAATGTTTTCAGTACACCATGTTTTAGTGCACAATTAGTGCGTTCGATCCCCCTCATTCCCATAATTAGTGCGCACTTACTTTTCGAGTAATTCGTAAATAACCGTGGGCGGTGCAGCACCGCCCATTGAAAATTTTAAGGTTTTCAGCATGCCATGTTTTAGTGCACAATTAGTGCGTTCGATCCCCCCCATTCCCATAATTAGTGCGCACTTACTTTTCGAGTTATTCGTGAATAACCGTGGGCGGTGCAGCACCGCCCATTGAAAATTTCAAGTTTTTCAGCACGCCATGTTTTAGTGCACAATTAGTGCGTTCAATCCCCCCTATTCCCATAATTAGTGCGCACTTACTTTTCGAGTTATTCGTAAAAAACCGTGAGCGGTGCAGCACTCGAAAAGTAAGCACTCGAACTCGAAAAGTAAGTGCGCACTAATTATGAGAATAGGGGGGATTGAACGCACTAATTGTGCACTAAAACATGGCGTGCTGAAAAACTTGAAATTTTCAATGGGCGGTGCTGCACCGCCCATGGTTATTCACGAATAACTCGAAAAGTAAGTGCGCACTAATTATGGGAATTGAGGGAATCGAACGCACTAATTGTGCACTAAAACATGGCGTACTGAAAACATTGAAATTTTCAATGGGCGGTGCTGCACCGCCCACGGTTATTCCCGAATAACTCGAAGAGTAAGTGCGCACTAATTATGGGAATGGGGGGAATCGAACGCACTAATTGTGCACTAAAACATGGCATGCTGAAAACATTGAAATTTTCAATGGGCGGTGCTGCACCGCCCACGGTTATTCGCGAATAACTCGATAAGTTAGTGCGCACTAATTATGGGAATGGGGGGGATCGAATGCACTAATTGTGCACTAAAACATGGCGTGCTGAAAATCTTAAATTTTCAATGGGCGGTGCTGCACCGCCCACGGTTATTCACAAATAACTCGAAAAGTAAGTGCGCACTAATTATGGGAATGGGGGGAATCGAACGCACTAATTGTGCACTAAAACATGGCGTGCTGAAAACCTTGAAATTTTCAATGGGCGGTGCTGCACCGCCCACGGTTATTCACGAATAACTCGAAAAGTAAGTGCGCACTAATTATGGGAATGGGGGGGATCGAACGCATTAATTGTGCACTAATTGCCTGTGTGGGTTTGAAAATTAGTGCGTCAATGGGCGGTGCTGCGTGAAGTTGGCACCGCCTTTAGTAAAGTGCGTTTTTCTCGGAAACGGATGACGCACTAATTATAAAATTAGTGCCGATCGAACGCACTAATTGTGCACTAATTCATCCCACACATGAGATAATTAGTGCGTTAATGGGCGGTGCTAACTTCACGGACCTAAAACAAAATACTCCAAATCAATCTGTCAAATACATGTATTGCCACCGTTACTGTCAAAAGCATCAGTTCTAAATGTACCATTAGTTCTGCAACTTTTTCCAAAGCTCCATGTCTATTACTGCTTCTGTCAGAATTGTTTGTCCATTTCCTATCGATAGGTTGCTACGGATTTACGTTGGCAACAAGGGGTCAAGAATAAGCATCTATTTTACGAAGGTGACATAAGAACAAGAAATACCCCCGGGTCCTGCTCCCATCGTACTGGGAACAATTCCTTTGACCAGCACCCTCAAGGTGGTAGACCTTCCCATCTGCTTGGCGAACTTGAACGCCTCGATGGGATAGAGGAGCAGTTGGTTGACGTATCCCGCTGTTGCTCCAGCCTGCAACGGAGCTGACAGATAGATCACGATGTGGTCTTGTGTTTTAAGAACAGCTTGCATTTGACTTACCACTAGAGTCTCGATGAGAGGGTGTAAATTCCTGTGGCTGTACGTCAGTGTCGGTGATTCATCGCCATTTGTTTTGTCATTATTTGGTTGTGCCATGTCTTTATTCTGACCTTCATTGCCATAGCAACTCTTGAAAATATCTCCCCAATACTAACTTTGCTACATCATTGTTTCATTTTCATCCAATTGTTTTAAATCAAGTTATTGTGGTTCATTCGTCGTATAGCGTGGTAATATTTGAGAAAACAAGGAACACAACTGCACTCTGGTGGCTATTCGACACTAAAAGTACCTAGAGAGTGCGCTAGTAAATATAAGATGGACGCTCCCGCGAGTACAATCCCAGCGCGTGCGTACTTGTACATACAAGTCACTTAGATGTCAATCGTAACAAGTTCAGTAAAAAGTTATAAATACATCGCGAAATAACAGAAATTGATTCTTACCTTAGTGTCAACAATCAAATACAATTGGCATATTTCATTACAGCACACATTCATTCAAATTCTTGTGAAAACGAGTTGCCTCTTCACCAAAAGCAGCATTTGACAGATTGCAGTTGTTTGAACGATGCGTCAAGAAAAATGTGTGTTCAGAAGGCCGTGAGAAAAATAATTTGCATCTGTCAAATGGTGATTTTTGGTGAATAGACAACTCATTTTCACAAGAATTTGAATGAATGTATGCTGTAATGAAATATGCCGATTGTATTTGATTGTTAACACTAAGGTATTCATCAATTTCTGTTATTTCGCGATCTAATTATAAGTTTTACTGAACTCGTTACGATTGACATCTAAGTGACTTGCCTGAACGCGCCCTGTGTGCATGTGCACAAGTACTCGGGGTACTTTTTCCGCTAGGTGGCGTTTTGCAACTTTTAGTGTCGAATAGTGGTACTCGGTAAATGGCGGATGATGGAGGCGCAATTGAAATATTTGCTTTAGTTGTTTGTTATGGTAAAAGGTAAATTTATAACTACATTTTAATTTAAATATTTTCTCCTTTTTCACTGCACTATGGAAACACGAACTTTAAAAATAAATAAATCTGTAGACTGACAGTAGCCATCTTGCCAGAAGTGGTTCCATCACGCATCGCTTATTTGAACGAATTGACAACAATCTCAAATCCCAATCCCTCTATTGATGTGAAATCCTATCGATGTCCTACTTAAACATTGTCAACCGTCGTGCCATGTACACTGTGACTTCATGTTTGCCTTGCACTTTGTCTTTCAGCCGCAGGACAGCCCGATCAAGGCGGAGTCCATGTTGGAAGTAAACATCCGGGAAGAGGACGATTACAACAGCAGAGAATACGACGCTTACAACTCCGCCGAGACCAGCCTGCCCAAGTCCTGCACCTCGGATAATGAAGGCCACATCAAGGTCGGTGGAAATACTTTGTTATCTGTCCTGATACGTGAACTTACTGCACCAAAGCTGTTTGACTGACACTAAGTGGCAGAATTCTACAAGAGATTGTGCAGGTGCATGTTGGTGTCTTATAGTGCAAACAGAACAAACAATACATCCATTGATCTTATTTTTGTAATTCTGTTTTCCCACCTGTTGGTTAGTATAAATTTATATTTTCAAACAGCCCCCCACTACATTCAAACAACTTTGCCAGTGACAGACAGACACTGTCATTGACACAATCAATGACAGACATTTAGAAAATGAGATAATTATTAAATAAATACTTAGATAAACAAAAAACAAAACAATTGCCTTCTATTCTGATAGACGGGGGATTTTGTTAAAGCCCACATTTTGAAGGAGAAGATTATTCCTTGCTTTATATGTTGTTATACAAGATAGAAGTAGATACAAACAAAAATAAGTTTTTATTGTGATGGTTGGTATTGAATCTGGGCAACTCTATAAGAAGTCAGAAGGACACAGATTGACGTATTCATCCCTCTTGTCCAGGTGGAAATGGACGACTCCCTCTCGTACGACAGCGTGTCCAACGAGCCGAGCATGTTCGTGTGCTCGATCTGCGAGGGCAGCTTCGAGCGCAAGCGCGCGTACATCATGCACATGCAGCTGCACGCGTCCGAGATGGCCCCGCCGCTCATGTTCCAGGTTCCCAAGCCGCACGTCGTGCCACAGATGCTGCAGTGCGAGCTCTGCTCCAAGACGTTCTCGGTGCCCAGTCATCTCAAGAGGTGAGGCTCTATGAAACATCATTGCACGGCAGTTGCTGCGGAATACAACAAATATCACCCACACCTGGAACCTGGACTGTAAAGATTGTGTATTTTAGTAGATATCTTCAAATTGCTTCAAATTACACACTTCCCACCTGAAAGTACAAACACCACCAGGATTTTAATTTCTTAAAGCCCCATTTACACGGTGCAATTTCTTGAACAACTTCTGTGTCACATTCTCATTTTTCATACAATTTTGTATTTACATGACGCAGCTTTCTGTCACCTAAAACATGTTCTAATTTTCATTCAAGAAGTGTGACACAGAAGTGTGGTACTGAAGTTGTGTAAGAAATTGCACCATGTAAATGGGGCTTTACAGATTTATTGGGGCTTTAACAGATTTATTTTGCTGGGGTTGTAGTACCCACTTTTTTACAATGCTTTGTTTGTGGGGTAATCAAATCATGTCCCCAAAGACATGGAGGGCTATTCTAAATTTGATACAGTCCCACTTGATACAGTCTCACTGCTATCCAGGGTGGGGGAGCAATGCTCAGTTATTGTGTCCGTGGGTGTAGAAAAACAATTTACGAAACCAACATTTTATGTCAATTGACCCAGGGACATTCCTAAACATAGCTAATGATAATTTGACATACCTAGTTGACTAATTATTATTGTGTCATTGTAATTATTAAAAAAATAACCTAATAAGTAATAACATTAAATTTAAAGGGTGGGTTTTTTGGGTTTTATTGGTTTTTTTTAAGTGTTTTTTTTTTTAAAAGCCCAGCGGGTTTTTTTGGGCTGGGCAAAATTAATACAACCCTGAGCTGCTATCTATTTAACATGGTAGTGACGCCGTATCAATTGATATGAGACGACAAGGAATTTAGAATAACCCCTATGTCGTTGGTTTAACCAAAATGTAAAGTCTGCGTCAACTAAAGAACCTGCTTAGCATGGCCAGGGATAGGCCAGCCCATGCTATGCAGGACTCTTATTTAGTTGACGCGGACTATTGAAGTCGAATGGTGTATGATTCTGGATGTAGCATGGATAGGAACACATTGACGGTTCCAATCTGCCGAACGCCTGTGCTGTTGCCAAACAGCAGTGCATAAACTGATTTTGCCGAATATTATTGAAGTGTTGAGTACAACGATCTCGCAAGAGCATCTCTTATAACTCGGAGAATATTGAGTGATACCGTTGTGTAGAGGAAGAGTTTCTCTATCACCATGTGCAATTTGAACGGTATATTTCAAAATATAATTGACAATTAATAATAATAATTGTAATAATAATAAAATCTATCCGCTGGTTCCAATTTAATGGGTCAGGGGGTGGGTGTTCCCACCAACACTAGGGCCGCAGGACTACTGGAGACCGGCTGGCCACGCCTGGCATCTCCTCCTCGTCTTCTTCTTCTTCCTCTGCTTCCAATTGTTCCACAAATTGCCTCCACCTTGTGTTGTCCTCCCACTGTCTCTCAGCCTCCAACTCACTCCAACTTCCCCCTCTCTCCAAAACATCGTCCTTAATAACTCCAATCCACCTCTCTCTTGGTCTTCATAATAATGTAATTTATTGAGCACATAAAATAGGTACACAATTGATCTGTATTCAAAAATCGAGTCGTTGATCTTCCATGCATCCAAATTAAATAGCAAAGTTATGCAAAGTTATGGCCAAAGTTGCGTTAATTTCGGTACAGCCCTCGTATTCTATTCTATTCTGTGCTGCGTTCCAGACACGTCCGTAAGCACACTGGCGACAAGCCATACAAGTGCACTCTGTGCGAGAAGGCCTTCTACCGCCAGGACCACCTGACCAAGCACTTCCGCAGCCACACGGGCGAGCGCCCCTTCCAGTGCACCCTCTGCGGACGCTCTTTCGCGCGCCGCGATCACCTCGCCAACCACGTCAAGGTGCACGCGCGCGTCAAGCCGTTCAGCTGCGCGCTCTGTGCGCAGACCTTCTTCAAGCAGAGCGGACTCGTCAAGCATCTCAAGAAACATCCCCCGGTCTGAGGCCACGCCGTCGCGCCGGCAGAAGTTCATTAGAAGTGAGGCAAATGGTTTAGACCCGGTGTTTCAATATTCTGTTAGATTAGTTGTTAGGGGTACAATTGATAAGGACTATTTTGCCAAAGCAACAAAACAACGAATGGCATACTGGAAATGATTCTTTAACAGTCTGCTGGACCCGTACCTAATAAAATCCATGTCACTAAGAAGTTTTAACGCGGTCTGCCAAAGCTCTCTAGAGACCTGCCAGTAACACCGTCGTAGCCCCAGTCACGGGACCTTAAAATTCATATTAAATTCTGGCTAGGCCGAGGTTACCGCAGAACGTTTACTCCGGTGTTTGTGCGAAAAGTCATGATATTAGTTGGGGTCCTGCTAGTTATTCAATACTTAGCAATGTAGGTATTTAAAAAAAAACAGCCTTCGATGAACTGAAGGGAATTCTCCTTAACTATTCTTTCATTTAAATTAAAGACTAAAGAAAAAACGATTCAATTTCAAAATTTTACTTACATTAAACACTTATGAAGTTATAAAGATTACAAAATGGTGAACAGACATAAATAATTTTTTTTGGGTGGTTCCCAGTAATCAATTACTCGGGTAATAAATGATACTCGCGGGGCAATGTTTTTTTATCTATATTTTTGGTTTGGAGTTTATCGTGAAAGCCCAATGCTAACGCTCCGCTGTGCCTCAAGAGGCCAACGACTTTGCTTTGCTAAGTGGTGTGAGAGGGGTATGGGGTAGGAGGGGGAAATCATGTGGAGGGAGAGTAGGAAGCACAGGAAAAATGCATCTGTATTTAATTTTCAATCACGCTGCAGGCTAGAGTGAAAGTTGAGTCGAGGGGGAAAAAGGTGCATAAATTTGTGTTTTCTTATGATTGCAGTTGTCAGTTATATCATGTTCTATTAGTCCAAGTGATTCTACATGAGAAATCCTATTATGTTTTCTCGAATTCTTTTCAAGGACAAGTGCATACAGATGACCCAGAGAGAAGGTCATTCACTCCTCTCAAGTAGCTGGCTACAAGTGCTGTGTGTTTTTTCAGTACAATAATTTTTTTTTTGGGGGGGGGTTGGGGGAGGGGGGTAATTAGACTGAGTATGAGTAATTATGACCGATACCTGATTCCTGATTTTCGGACTCGCTGACATCCCTTGTTTATACACAACTTTGACGTCGGCTGTCGCTTGGGCCATTCTTGCTCCCTGATCGACAAATGACTCGTTTTATAAGGATTTGTAATATAGATTCCTTGACAGCTTTTCACACTAGAATATTTGTAAGTTTATTTATTGAGATCATACACGTGTATATTTTTAATATTTGATGTATTTACATCTATGAGAATTCCCTATTGTTTAACTCCTTGAGAACTCTGTACCTACCTCAGACTAGATGCCCGAAGACAATCTTCTCATCGTTGCATTGCAAGCTTTTGGAATGATGTAATCAAGCTCTTTCAATTGTCATTTGACTAATGCAACAAAATACAGTTATTGAAGTTGGTAATTCTCTTACACAATGTCACAATTACAAATATGATTGGATGAATGTAGAATGAGCTGGTCTTTGAGCTTACCTCAAGAGGCATTAAAACGGACTTCGGGCCTTCTACCTCTAAGGTACAGAGTTCCTGCTGCTTGCCAAGACTGACATGTAGATAGTTAATGGAGGTAACCGTACAACTAGGTATATGCTTGATGAAACATACCTAACACAATTGCAGTAAACACAGCGAGCTTGTGGTAAATTATTTAGAGTTAGACCTAATTATGATCCCAATTAGATAGTATCTTCTTCTGTATTACTTGAATGGAACTACAGACAGATTGTATAAATTTGTATAGAGTACACAATGCCATTTTATAGAGTAGGTATTGTGTTGTTTATTGTGACTTTGTGTTGTATTGTCCGAAGAATTAGACCATACTTTATTCCTTTTTTGCCATACTATGAACATTGTTTAGTGTTTAACATGTACTAGACTTAAATAGTTAGAGCCGGATATTTTAATAAATGTATTTTTTAATCACTAATCACTTTCAGTATTGCAAAGCTTTATTATGAAATAATAGGTACTATTTTGCATCAATTCTTCTTGCCTGCTGCTTTAATATTTCTATTCCTGTAGGTGTTTTCTGCTCTAGTCCACTATTTTGCATGACTTGTGTTTTTGCTAATACAAATTAGTACAACTAGTCGCATGTGTAACTTTAAAATGTGGTATTAAAATTGAATTATTTGAACACAGTCACAGATATCTCTTTATCGGTATTATGCTTCATGTAGATTGTATTGATTGATAATGAAATGTACTATATTTATTTATTACGACGGAATTAGAATTAGGATGTAAAATAATGGATGTATGTCAACTCATTAATGTTTACATTACTTTGCTCATTACTTTTATAATTATGTAAATTCATTCACCACCTTCTCAGTGTGAATAAATAATAAATAAATGAGGAATTGTACAAAAACTGTAAGTAGGTTAGACTGAATTCATCACTAAATATAATTTTTACATCAACATCTGGTACTTATTAATATTGACTTCCTCCAAGCGTAGTTTCCTCTCCCGATGGTTTAACTTAAGCTGAGGTGACGTTGGTTGAGAACAGGGATGTGGACGTGTAGTTCGGTTTAAAACTCGCGATGGCGTTGCGCATTGACCGTCGGATTAGTACGTGAACCTGTGCAAGAAGAAAACGTGATTACAGCTTACTTAGTGGCCTTTTGCCACTTTTTATGTTGGCCAACTTACTTTTTTCAAACTGTGTCTTGTTTTTGTTAATTTTGGATTTGTTTTTGTAAATCAATTTGAAAGTTTAAAATTTATTTTGTTCAGTGCCGTGTAGATGAGCCCTGCTGCTTTCTTCTGATGATAATTCGAGAAGTTTTAAGCCTATTTCCTAATAATAGAGCTAGGTATAGGAAACTTTTCAGTTAAGGTTGTACAAAACATATTCTTACGGATTCATTTGGCCTATACTGTCACGACCAATTACTTGGATGTACAAAATGTTTCTTTATATTCGAAAAATGCATATAGGTACACTCGGCAATTCATAAAACGGTATTTGAACGAAACGGATTGGCTGCTGGTCAGGTTCATTGACAATCAATCCTTGTTATTATCATTGAAATCAGAGCTCACCTACTAGAGGTAGATGATGTGTAAGTATAGGCTTCATCAGATGATGCCATCACATTTTTTTCAGACAATCCATTTCTTTCAAATACCGTTTTATGAATTGTCGAGTGTACATGCAGTACTTGTAGGAGGATGTGTTTGTGGCAGATCTGGGAGTGATCTTCACTTCATTTAAATAACTAATCGAGCATGAAAATGCAAAACCTTGGGGCGAAGAAAAAAATATAATAATTTACTCTGGATTCTCAGAATTGACCAATTCAGAAATTATCTGGATGGCTCTGAATTCTAATGAATTACACATGCAGTATGATTTTCCAGATGTGTATTCTTGTTGTAACCCATTGTTGTAAAACACCAATAGGTATCTGGAAAACCAAACTGCATGTGAATTTATTTAGAACCCAGATATTTTTTGAATTGGTCTATTAAACCAGTTAGAAACTAACTGATTGGTGTAAAGGCAATGGATTGTGTTTAAATGCAAAGAAAACTGCGATGGTGCAGTTCAGTTCTAGGGGGGTACATCTTGATAGCTCACCGTTAATTTTCATGGAGGGTAATAGTGTACAAGAAAGTCAAGAAACTAAATTTTTGGGTCTCACCATTGACAATAAACTGTCTTGGAATGCACACATTAATAATGTTAAATCTCAGATTTCATCTTACTGTTTCCTTGTTAAGCGTATGGTAGAACTAAACCACATATGTGGTTTAAAAACAGCAAAATTAATTTATTTCTCTTATGTTCATTCACGTATACAATATGGAATTATATTATGGGGCCAGGCATCTTATGCTAGTACTATATTCGTTTTACAAAAGAGAGCAATAAGATATCTGGCAAATGCCAGTTTTAATCCGACTACTCCTGGTGTGTTTTATAAGGATTCATGTGTGAAGCTGTTCAAGGATTTTAATATTTTGCCTCTACCCTGTATATATATTAGGAATGTAATTTTGTATGTTGTTGACGCTGAATTCACTGACATGACGAATGCTCAAGTGCACGAGCATAATACTAGATTTAAGTGTGACTTTAATGTAGCTAGACATAGGCTAGCTTCATTTGAAAATGGACCTACTTACATGGGGTGTAAACTTTTTAATGTTTTACATAAAGACCTCAAAGCTTTGAGTGTAATTGATAGAGACAATTTTAAAATGGTATTAAGGAAATTTCTCATGGAAAAATGTTTTTATTCTGTTTGTAGTTTTGTTGATTATTGTCATAATGAATGTTAATGGATTTTGTGTTTTGACGTGACTAATGTTATGTATGTAACCAATCTAGTCAAATAAAATAAAATAAAATAAATAAATAAATAAAATGTGGTTGTTGACATGGTGAATAAGGTGATACCTCGTTGTTTGAGTAGCAGTAGAGCACGGCAACCATGGCTCCTTGCAGCCCGTCGAGCAGTCGGTCTGCTACCAAGTAGATCTGGCGCCAGTGCGTGCCGCAGCCGCTGCGAGGGCGGTACAGGGTCGCCACGAAGTGCAGTCCGAACAGCGGCACGAGCACCAGAGCCGACCGCAGCGCCCGTCTGAACGATCGGATATATACTTCACACAATCTTTAATACAATGCTCTGTAGCTTGTGTCATTGAACATACCTGTATTGACTGGGAATATCGGTGCTCCCAACTCTTAATTTCTTCATCAGTATCCAGATTATATTGATGAGGAAGAAAAAGTTGGCCTGAAAGTTTGGAAAATATAATGAAATTGGGATGCAGTGTTGTTAGACATAAGACAAGTTGTCATAAGGTATGAGAATGTAACTAGGTTAACTAGAATGAAATAAACTTGAAACAATGTTGTTTGATCTATTGTCTTGGGTGTCCACAGGAACATTCCATCGTGGGGGGGGGGGGGGGGGGAGGGGGAATGTAGAAAGCTTTAGGTTGTCTGAGGTCTCAGGAAAGCCCCCCAGTGTATACAGGTCTGGGGGTGATTGACCTGAGAATTTGGCACATTTTATCTTGATTCAAAGTAGGTAATTTGTTTTCTTTTCTACAATTAACTTAAAGCTATATATTCTGAACAAAAATATTTTTTTTTTAATTTTATAAATATTTTCATATATTTATAGAAATAACTACTGAATTGCATCTATTATTCCAAAGTAGTATAAAATATACCAGATTGCGCAAAACTACTCAATTTTCTGGAAAGGGAAATTTAAAAATTTATAATTTTCTAATTTATTTTCCCTTTTTATTGTTGCAATTGTGTGAGTTTGGGTGCCCCCCCCCACCCGTGAACGCCCATGTAGGTACGAAGCTGGGACTGACGCGTTGGGACAGACGTACCGCCAAAGTGATTAGAGGAGGCAGATAGAGCAGCCACTCAAAGTGATAAGCGCGAAGTGGCAGAGCCCAACAGTTGCCGTCTTCGAACATGGTCCTCAGAGCAGTGTAGGGCAGCAGGGGCAACAAGGGAAAACCTGCGGGACAAAGAATAATCGACTAAATCATTTGGACATGGTGGAGGTTGCCATCTTCGAACATGGTCCTCAGAGCAGTGTAGGGCAGCAGGGGCAACAAGGGAAAACCTGCGGGACAAAGAATAATCGACTGAATCATTTGGACATGGTGGAGGTTGCCGTCCTCGAACATGGTCCTCAGAGCAGTGTAGGGCAGCAGGGGCAACAAGGGAAAACCTGCGGGACAAAGAATAATCGACTAAATCATTTGGACATGGTGGAGGTTGCCATCTTCGAACATGGTCCTCAGAGCAGTGTAGGGCAGCAGGGGCAACAAGGGAAAACCTGCGGGACAAAGAATAATCGACTGAATCATTTGGACATGGTGGAGGTTGCCGTCTTCGAACATGGTCCTCAGAGCAGTGTAGGGCAGCAGGGGCAACAAGGGAAAACCTGCGGGACAAAGAATAATCTACTAAATCATTTGGACATGGTGGAGCTGCCGTGTTCAGTTGTCACACAAAATTGAACATTTAAATTTTACACAACTGACAAACATAAAATTGAATTTAACAATTTGATGAATTTAACAATCATCTTGACTCTTGTACCTCATTATTTTATTTCTAAAATCGCCAAAGCTTTCTGGTTAATTTCAAACAGAGCCACCAAGATCAATTAAAAAACAATACATTTAGTAATTTCAACTATTTTTATTGTTTTTAAATGTTTTTAAATGTTTTATTGTGACGTGATTGTGAATCGATTTATGCTTTTTGAGCGATTTTGAGATGTCACAATCAGTAATCAAAATATACGTTGTATTAGTCGCGATTAGCTTTTCATGTTCCCTGAAAAGTGATGTGAAACGCGAGGACAAAAGTCAGGAAAGTGTTTGCTTAGCTTCAAAGGAACTCGATAAAAGTGCTGCAAGGATAAATCGTAACAATCCAAATAACAACGTAGATTTGATAGAAATTAAAGATATGCTGGGCAAAATATGGAATAAGTTGAGTGAAAACGAGCAGTCATGCCAGAGCAGTCCCGCGCCAATCCAAGATGGCACCGTGTGCTTCTCTCCTTCCAATCTAACTTCAAATGAACACAAACTGACGCAAGGAAAGCGAAGAGGTTGGTAAATCACGTTTGCCAATTATCTCATTTAGGCCCAAGATAAATTCACTATGTTGTTCACGTCCCGTTGTGTTTTTCCACGCTGAAAAGAGTATCACAAAAGAAACTATTTCCGTTCGCGTTTTTGTCCGCGTCATAGCTCCATACGTTCGGTCGCGATTCCCACAAATAAGTGATTCGTGATGGAGCCACTTCTGGCAAGATGGCTACCTACTATCATGACTACTATCATGTCCACATATTAATTTGTTTGTTTTTACATTTCGTGTTTCCATAAAGCAGTGAAAAACAAAAAACAAATTAAATTGATATTTAGCTATAAATTTACTTTCTTGGCCATAACAAACAACTACCTATATCAAATATTTGTATTTATATTTATGCAAATGTGCCCTTGATAGCCGCCATTTACCTAGTACCACAAAATCCACCAGAGGTCAGTTGTGTTCCTTATTTTCTCGAATAGAGATTGTGAACACGTTGTAGTATCACGGAAGAGTGTGTATATAAATCAATAGGTAGTCTCTATTTCTTGTGACTACTTTCAATGTATTTTTATTGTTTAGTTGTCAAAAGTTTAATTAGAAGCAAAAGCACATAAAAATCTCGATTTATATCGAACTTTAAAATTGACTTCTGGCAACTTAAATGTCAAAAATATCCTCAGGAAATGGAGCTCCATTACGTGTCGCTTCTCCTCTGACCATACTCTGACTGAGCTACAGAGCCCCTATTAATATTATTGATTGAATTTGGTGCACTTTTATTTTATTCGTTTTCGCACCGATTTGTATCTTTCTTGTACTTTTAAAAGGAAGGTTAGTAATACTTTAGGTACCTACCTTGTTATATGCAAGATTGTTAAACATATTGATCTCGGAATAAATTACGTGAGGAATAAATTCAATTATTACCTAAAAATTAAATATAAAAGCTCCCGATAAAATCTTCTATCACAGACATAATGTTTTAGTGCAATATTGAGACAAATTTCGTCAAGTATATTCAAGAAATCCTTTAGATCTCGAAGATAAATTAACAAGAATAAAATCCTACTTATGCCACCATTTGTAAAATGTATGACGTTTCTATTTTTCTTCTTCTATAGAGTGCTTGCATATGATGTCATAGCTGACCACAATCTCACTGGTGCGCAGATGATTTCAGTATATAAATAATAAGAAGTATTCAATCTTCCTTGATAAAAGTTCCTAATTCTATTTGATAACCTTTCCGCCTTTCATTATATCATTCCGTGCAATGTTAATCCTTATGGCCGTGCTCAGATTCCATCAGATGGAATTGGGAAAACGTTCTAGAATAGGTAGTCGAGTTTTCCTAAAATCAATTCGTATTTAACCATGTGTAAAAATACCACAATAAAAAAATATCTAGGTAGTAAGTTGAGGTTTAAATTTTAAAATAGTAAGGGCCGGTATTACCAAAGTTAATCTGAGCCGGATTAACTAAATATTGGACTAAATTGGCGGCACAGCCAATCAGATACCTCAAAATGATTGAAACAGTTGAATTTAATCCAAAAGTTAGTTAATCCAGCAAATTTAACTTTGGTACTTAAAAGAAGATTCTAACACGGCCTTCTCGGGTTAAATAAGAAGCTATTGTCACGCGTGTTACATGACGCTGGCTCCTTTTACAGACTCTCACGCACGCTGTGGACCGCGGTCCAAGAAGCGCGTGCAGTCCTGGGACAAGTGGACCACGTGGAGTGGCTGCAGCGTGACATGCGGCAAGGGCAGACAAGTGCGTGACATTGCGTCATGTCTCATGTTGCAGACTCTCACGCACGCTGTGGACCGCGGTCCAAGAAGCGCGTGCAGTCCTGGGACAAGTGGACCACGTGGAGTGGCTGCAGCGTGACGTGCGGCAAGGGCAGACAAGTGCGTGACATTGCGTCATGTCTCATGTTGCAGACTCTCACGCACGCTGTGGACCGCGGTCCAAGAAGCGCGTGCAGTCCTGGGACAAGTGGACCACGTGGAGTGGCTGCAGCGTGACGTGCGGCAAGGGCAGACAAGTGCGTGACATTGCGTCATGTCTCATGTTGCAGACTCTCACGCACGCTGTGGACCGCGGTCCAAGAAGCGCGTGCAGTCCTGGGACAAGTGGACCACGTGGAGTGGCTGCAGCGTGACGTGCGGCAAGGGCAGACAAGTGCGTGACATTGCGTCATGTCTCATGTTGCAGACTCTCACGCACGCTGTGGACCGCGGTCCAAGAAGCGCGTGCAGTCCTGGGACAAGTGGACCACGTGGAGTGGCTGCAGCGTGACGTGCGGCAAGGGCAGACAAGTGCGTGACATTGCGTCATGTCTCATGTTGCAGACTCTCACGCACGCTGTGGACCGCGGTCCAAGAAGCGCGTGCAGTCCTGGGACAAGTGGACCACGTGGAGTGGCTGCAGCGTGACGTGCGGCAAGGGCAGACAAGTGCGTGACATTGCGTCATGTCTCATGTTGCAGACTCTCACGCACGCTGTGGACCGCGGTCCAAGAAGCGCGTGCAGTCCTGGGACAAGTGGACCACGTGGAGTGGCTGCAGCGTGACGTGCGGCAAGGGCAGACAAGTGCGTGACATTGCGTCATGTCTCATGTTGCAGACTCTCACGCACGCTGTGGACCGCGGTCCAAGAAGCGCGTGCAGTCCTGGGACAAGTGGACCACGTGGAGTGGCTGCAGCGTGACGTGCGGCAAGGGCAGACAAGTGCGTGACATTGCGTCATGTCTCATGTTGCAGACTCTCACGCACGCTGTGGACCGCGGTCCAAGAAGCGCGTGCAGTCCTGGGACAAGTGGACCACGTGGAGTGGCTGCAGCGTGACGTGCGGCAAGGGCAGACAAGTGCGTGACATTGCGTCATGTCTCATGTTGCAGACTCTCACGCACGCTGTGGACCGCGGTCCAAGAAGCGCGTGCAGTCCTGGGACAAGTGGACCACGTGGAGTGGCTGCAGCGTGACGTGCGGCAAGGGCAGACAAGTGCGTGACATTGCGTCATGTCTCATGTTGCAGACTCTCACGCACGCTGTGGACCGCGGTCCAAGAAGCGCGTGCAGTCCTGGGACAAGTGGACCACGTGGAGTGGCTGCAGCGTGACGTGCGGCAAGGGCAGACAAGTGCGTGACATTGCGTCATGTCTCATGTTGCAGACTCTCACGCACGCTGTGGACCGCGGTCCAAGAAGCGCGTGCAGTCCTGGGACAAGTGGACCACGTGGAGTGGCTGCAGCGTGACGTGCGGCAAGGGCAGACAAGTGCGTGACATTGCGTCATGTCTCATGTTGCAGACTCTCACGCACGCTGTGGACCGCGGTCCAAGAAGCGCGTGCAGTCCTGGGACAAGTGGACCACGTGGAGTGGCTGCAGCGTGACGTGCGGCAAGGGCAGACAAGTGCGTGACATTGCGTCATGTCTCATGTTGCAGACTCTCACGCACGCTGTGGACCGCGGTCCAAGAAGCGCGTGCAGTCCTGGGACAAGTGGACCACGTGGAGTGGCTGCAGCGTGACGTGCGGCAAGGGCAGACAAGTGCGTGACATTGCGTCATGTCTCATGTTGCAGACTCTCACGCACGCTGTGGACCGCGGTCCAAGAAGCGCGTGCAGTCCTGGGACAAGTGGACCACGTGGAGTGGCTGCAGCGTGACGTGCGGCAAGGGCAGACAAGTGCGTGACATTGCGTCATGTCTCATGTTGCAGACTCTCACGCACGCTGTGGACCGCGGTCCAAGAAGCGCGTGCAGTCCTGGGACAAGTGGACCACGTGGAGTGGCTGCAGCGTGACGTGCGGCAAGGGCAGACAAGTGCGTGACATTGCGTCATGTCTCATGTTGCAGACTCTCACGCACGCTGTGGACCGCGGTCCAAGAAGCGCGTGCAGTCCTGGGACAAGTGGACCACGTGGAGTGGCTGCAGCGTGACGTGCGGCAAGGGCAGACAAGTGCGTGACATTGCGTCATGTCTCATGTTGCAGACTCTCACGCACGCTGTGGACCGCGGTCCAAGAAGCGCGTGCAGTCCTGGGACAAGTGGACCACGTGGAGTGGCTGCAGCGTGACGTGCGGCAAGGGCAGACAAGTGCGTGACATTGCGTCATGTCTCATGTTGCAGACTCTCACGCACGCTGTGGACCGCGGTCCAAGAAGCGCGTGCAGTCCTGGGACAAGTGGACCACGTGGAGTGGCTGCAGCGTGACGTGCGGCAAGGGCAGACAAGTGCGTGACATTGCGTCATGTCTCATGTTGCAGACTCTCACGCACGCTGTGGACCGCGGTCCAAGAAGCGCGTGCAGTCCTGGGACAAGTGGACCACGTGGAGTGGCTGCAGCGTGACGTGCGGCAAGGGCAGACAAGTGCGTGACATTGCGTCATGTCTCATGTTGCAGACTCTCACGCACGCTGTGGACCGCGGTCCAAGAAGCGCGTGCAGTCCTGGGACAAGTGGACCACGTGGAGTGGCTGCAGCGTGACGTGCGGCAAGGGCAGACAAGTGCGTGACATTGCGTCATGTCTCATGTTGCAGACTCTCACGCACGCTGTGGACCGCGGTCCAAGAAGCGCGTGCAGTCCTGGGACAAGTGGACCACGTGGAGTGGCTGCAGCGTGACGTGCGGCAAGGGCAGACAAGTGCGTGACATTGCGTCATGTCTCATGTTGCAGACTCTCACGCACGCTGTGGACCGCGGTCCAAGAAGCGCGTGCAGTCCTGGGACAAGTGGACCACGTGGAGTGGCTGCAGCGTGACGTGCGGCAAGGGCAGACAAGTGCGTGACATTGCGTCATGTCTCATGTTGCAGACTCTCACGCACGCTGTGGACCGCGGTCCAAGAAGCGCGTGCAGTCCTGGGACAAGTGGACCACGTGGAGTGGCTGCAGCGTGACGTGCGGCAAGGGCAGACAAGTGCGTGACATTGCGTCATGTCTCATGTTGCAGACTCTCACGCACGCTGTGGACCGCGGTCCAAGAAGCGCGTGCAGTCCTGGGACAAGTGGACCACGTGGAGTGGCTGCAGCGTGACGTGCGGCAAGGGCAGACAAGTGCGTGACATTGCGTCATGTCTCATGTTGCAGACTCTCACGCACGCTGTGGACCGCGGTCCAAGAAGCGCGTGCAGTCCTGGGACAAGTGGACCACGTGGAGTGGCTGCAGCGTGACGTGCGGCAAGGGCAGACAAGTGCGTGACATTGCGTCATGTCTCATGTTGCAGACTCTCACGCACGCTGTGGACCGCGGTCCAAGAAGCGCGTGCAGTCCTGGGACAAGTGGACCACGTGGAGTGGCTGCAGCGTGACGTGCGGCAAGGGCAGACAAGTGCGTGACATTGCGTCATGTCTCATGTTGCAGACTCTCACGCACGCTGTGGACCGCGGTCCAAGAAGCGCGTGCAGTCCTGGGACAAGTGGACCACGTGGAGTGGCTGCAGCGTGACGTGCGGCAAGGGCAGACAAGTGCGTGACATTGCGTCATGTCTCATGTTGCAGACTCTCACGCACGCTGTGGACCGCGGTCCAAGAAGCGCGTGCAGTCCTGGGACAAGTGGACCACGTGGAGTGGCTGCAGCGTGACGTGCGGCAAGGGCAGACAAGTGCGTGACATTGCGTCATGTCTCATGTTGCAGACTCTCACGCACGCTGTGGACCGCGGTCCAAGAAGCGCGTGCAGTCCTGGGACAAGTGGACCACGTGGAGTGGCTGCAGCGTGACGTGCGGCAAGGGCAGACAAGTGCGTGACATTGCGTCATGTCTCATGTTGCAGACTCTCACGCACGCTGTGGACCGCGGTCCAAGAAGCGCGTGCAGTCCTGGGACAAGTGGACCACGTGGAGTGGCTGCAGCGTGACGTGCGGCAAGGGCAGACAAGTGCGTGACATTGCGTCATGTCTCATGTTGCAGACTCTCACGCACGCTGTGGACCGCGGTCCAAGAAGCGCGTGCAGTCCTGGGACAAGTGGACCACGTGGAGTGGCTGCAGCGTGACGTGCGGCAAGGGCAGACAAGTGCGTGACATTGCGTCATGTCTCATGTTGCAGACTCTCACGCACGCTGTGGACCGCGGTCCAAGAAGCGCGTGCAGTCCTGGGACAAGTGGACCACGTGGAGTGGCTGCAGCGTGACGTGCGGCAAGGGCAGACAAGTGCGTGACATTGCGTCATGTCTCATGTTGCAGACTCTCACGCACGCTGTGGACCGCGGTCCAAGAAGCGCGTGCAGTCCTGGGACAAGTGGACCACGTGGAGTGGCTGCAGCGTGACGTGCGGCAAGGGCAGACAAGTGCGTGACATTGCGTCATGTCTCATGTTGCAGACTCTCACGCACGCTGTGGACCGCGGTCCAAGAAGCGCGTGCAGTCCTGGGACAAGTGGACCACGTGGAGTGGCTGCAGCGTGACGTGCGGCAAGGGCAGACAAGTGCGTGACATTGCGTCATGTCTCATGTTGCAGACTCTCACGCACGCTGTGGACCGCGGTCCAAGAAGCGCGTGCAGTCCTGGGACAAGTGGACCACGTGGAGTGGCTGCAGCGTGACGTGCGGCAAGGGCAGACAAGTGCGTGACATTGCGTCATGTCTCATGTTGCAGACTCTCACGCACGCTGTGGACCGCGGTCCAAGAAGCGCGTGCAGTCCTGGGACAAGTGGACCACGTGGAGTGGCTGCAGCGTGACGTGCGGCAAGGGCAGACAAGTGCGTGACATTGCGTCATGTCTCATGTTGCAGACTCTCACGCACGCTGTGGACCGCGGTCCAAGAAGCGCGTGCAGTCCTGGGACAAGTGGACCACGTGGAGTGGCTGCAGCGTGACGTGCGGCAAGGGCAGACAAGTGCGGTGGCGACATTGCATCATGGAGGAGTGTCCGGTAGCTGACGATGAGATGGAGGAGAAGACGTGTCAGATGCCGGCGTGCGGACCCAAGAAACTCTTCGGAATATTCTAATCATCAACCTCTTGTTTCATGTAGTTTTATTTGCATCGGAATAAATTGCTTCTTGTCTTTGTATGAATTCATTGAACTGGGTTTTATGGAACATTTCCTTTGGAGGATGATATGGAGGAAATATCCTTCCATATCTTGCTTTTGAACTTGTATATAGACTTGACTGTCGAGAGCGTAACCAGCTGAATATTTTCATACAATTCTGTTCCTACAAGTCGAGGTATTGACACTTTACAGCACGATAATGTGATCAGTTCCATGATAGAAAATTTCACATTATTTTACGCATCAAACTCTCCTAAATGTAAAATACGTGATATCTTTTGGTGTATATTAGACGATTCTTCATAGACGGTTCTCTCATAGCATTGGCTGTGAAGAAGAGGGTAATAATAAACGGTAACCCCCACATAAATTAAATTATATTTGTTACGGCGCGTCGACAACTAGGTCATTTTGCGCACATTATTTTTTTATTTTTAGCTCAGTAGTTTATAAGTGAAGGACATGGGGAGGGGGTCGATCTAGCGGACCCGATCTGGGGGAGTCTGCAACTGGTGGGAAAGCCAGTTCAGGATGGTGACAGACCTGGGAGAGTGAGACTTCGGCTCACACGGGAGACATGGACATGTATCTGAAATGCCTCCCGGTCTTTTAATGAATGGTGTGGTATCTAGTATGTTTGGTAAAAATTGGGTGCTTTTATACCAAAATGCACAATCGGGCCGTTTTCTTGCACATCCCGCCCGGATTATTTTGAAATATTTCTTAAATGTCTTCAAAGCAATTTCAGGGAAATTAATTATTGTATCGCTCCTTTGACGCAATTTGTTTCCAATTGCTTATCCATCGGCCTCTAATATAGAGTAGCAACTTTCACACGATGAATTGGCATGCAATACGAATGCTCACTTTACCTACTTACGAGTTTTCCTATAGTGCACCACATTGACTGTTTCTTCTTCCTCTTCCAATCGGTAATTGAGACATACTAGGTAAATATTAATTGTTTGTTTAGTTCTATAGAACTAAAAATTGCGAATTGCACTGCAATGTTTTCCGACTGATGCCAGTTCAAGTGCACATATTACGTGAGCGAAGTAGGTTGGTAATAATTATCTAGTGTTAGTATATAAAGTGTTGATCACTGCTCGCTCTAAATACCAGCCAAGAATTCGTTGAATTTAGCTGTCATCAATCCACCCCGATTACAAGCAAATGTTTGTGTATCCAACGCCTTCTCTTCGTCTTTGTCTGCTCTGTCATTCAAAAGGTATCCAGCGGAGAGATCATTGGATGTTGTAAATATTTATAATGTTGAAGATCCTCGTCTTGATCAGAGATGTCGGGCAGTGGGTCACGAGATGCATTCCAGGACGTACAAATAATTCGACTTTATCCTCATTCCGACAAGGATCTTGCAAAGAGTAGAAAATCACACAATGTTATGAATAGATTACGATTGCTGCAGGTATTATAGGGAATTCTCATGATTAGTTCGTTCAAATCAAAAACTCTGTGACACCGACACATTGGTTACTTGACGTGAACTGTTCGTTATTTCTTCGAACACTGAGGATATACGTCCTGTACGGCCGACTTTCAATTCATCTGGATGAAATCCGCCGTCATTGCGCCCTCGATAATTGATCCGATTCATTCGAATATGGAATACAAACTCTTGACGTAATTTTACCACACAATAATTATTTTCTGTAAGTGTCTGCGCCTTCTCAGTCAGTCAGTTGAGTCGCTGTAATTATTTCGTCTCATTTCACCTGACTAATTTCGGTCAATAACGTCAATACCAGGTTCAGGTAGGCGTTTAGTCTGAGCCCTCTGAGAAGTTATCATAGTCTTCTTACCCCAGCCGATGACGTAGAACAGCAGAAGACTGGTCTCCTGCGCGAACGTCGCCGATATCAGACGATGCAAGTAGAATCCCTCGCAGAACATCCACAGGTAGTTGGTGAGTCGGAAGTACTTGGTGCAGATCAGCAGAACCTTGCACCACTCGAAGTTCTGTGCACAGAACATAACACAAGTTACCGAGGTGGAGGAGTATAGCGTCGACTCATTATATACTAATAATATTATTGCATATATTCTCAAAATAATCAGGAACTAACGAGTACGTAACAATAATGATAGTGGAGGGAGGGGAGGAAACTTGGTACCGGCATTATAGCCTACTCCTGACGAAAGATACCAAGGGGGCCAACGTCTTAACGTCCCATCCGAAGGACGGTGTAACATTTACAGCACGTGCCTTCACAACCCGCGCCGTCGTGGAAAGTGAAGGGAGGTCGCCACACTAACCCACAAACACCCCAGTCTCTATTGTCCTGAATCTTATCCATTCGGCTGAACGAATTACATTTCGTTCATTCTTTATTAATGATTTTATGCTAAGGGACTCCCAATTTAGCTCACTGCAGGGGCCCTATTCTATATCTCGTTTTGATTTCGTCGCGGCCGCCTTCATTTCGGCGTAATGCTATCCTAATGGCAGTGAAACGAAGGCGGCTGAGACAAGATAAAAAAGATATAGAATCGGCCCCCAGAGCTAGATATTTCCTCTCAATCTGATGAAGTAATAACATTTTTGTATAATTTTCTTTGTTCAGTGAGAAGCTTTGCAGAAAGGGGCAGTGGTCTTGCTGAAACATGATTAGTCTTGTTAGATCAAGAAGTGATACGTTACCTGAGATGTGAATTGCACATACCTGGTCGATGAACGACGTGTCGTGCTCGGACTCGCGCAGGATGATGGACACCTTGAAGGCGATCACGAGGACCGCGTTGAAGAGGAGAGACACCAGCAGGTTCTTGTGCAGGGCGATGCGACGTCCCTGCAGCTGTCTGAGAGAGAACAGATTTCATAAGTAGACTCTAGACATTTACCGTCTCCAAAAGCAAAGTACTGTCAAGACAACAGCAATTTTGAGCTCTCATAAGTCAAAATAATATCCTATTACCAGGGGTATCATTCGTATTTCTTTGGAAAAGTATGATGAGTTTACAGAAAATATATAGATTGTAAAAGTCCCTTTGAAGTCGAAGGGACGCATTTTTTTGCCTTTCAGTTTTTGCGCATATTTTCCCCAAGAAATGAGCCATGTCGTGCGCATTCTCTCCTATTGATGTCGCTGCCCTCGAGTGAGGATGGCGGCTCGTGTAGATATTTAGTGTGGTCGGGCGCCTGTCTTGCGTGCCACCTCTCCTTGCTCCTAAGGCTACCAAGAGACTTGCAGACCTTACCACATTCCCCGCACGGAAAGACACCAGCGGGGTGCCACGTTCCCTATCCCAGCGGTCACGTCCTTGACAATAGGCCGCCACATGTCACGCGAAGACGCCGCAGCCTCCCAGCCAGGCCAGGTGGAGCGCCTCCCGTCCTCAGAGTTGCGGCCACGTGGTCCCTGAAACGCTTCTTCTGTCCTCCATGAAGCCTCCGGCCCTCAGCCAACTCCCCATAGAGCAGTCTCTTCGGCATTCTGTGCTCTCCCATCCGAATGGTTGACCGAGCCAGCGAACTGAGCTGCAGCAACGAGCTGTTCCACTCGCCGGCACTCAGTCCTCTCCAACACTGTGACATTCGACACGAGGTCCGTCCAGTGGATCCTGAGAATTGAGCGCAGTGTTCGCTGCTGAAACTTCTATAACTGCCACACCTGCCTCCTGTACAAGACCCAAGCCTCGCAGCCGTATAGTAGGCAGCAGGCAATCTGTGGATTAATTTCACTTTAAAAACAAGTATTTTATAAAATCCTTTTCTCTCAACCGGGTGTCTGGAACTAGTAATGAAGATGATTCTAACGTTGGAAATGAATCTGGACTCCAAGATGAGCTAACTCAGGTGTTCGTAAAATAATGGTTTTAAAATAAAATCCAATCCACAGATTGCCTACTGCCTACTTTAGAGCAAGATAGGAAGTGTGACCGCCCTGTGTGACAGCAATCTTAATGTGGGGCAAACGTGTGGTGCGCCTTAACTTCGCCAGGGAAACACTCGCATTGCGAATTCGGAATGTAACCTCTTCATCCTCAGTGGCAGTCACAGTCACCTTGGAGCCAAGATAGGCAACCTGCTCCAGAACAATGCCGCCAACAGTTATGTCCATCTGACCTTGGCCGGGGCACGGAGCTGATAGAACTTTGATCTTGCTTAAGTTTATTTGCAGGCTAAACTTCTTGTAGCAAAGAGAGAAAATCGCGAGCATGACTTGAAGCTCTTCAGGTGAATGAGCTACAATTGCGCTGTCATCATCGTACTGAAGTTCCGATATGAACGTGCTAGAAGTGCGCGACCGTGCTCGGAGCCTGCTGAGTTGAAGGAAGCTAGCGTCAGTCCTGTAACGCACCTCCATGCCTCTCACAGACAACTGCCGATCCACCAGCATCAACATTGCGGCAATGAATATATTGAAGAGAACAGGGCCCGGAACACATCCCTGTCACACATCCGAATTTGCAGGAAACGAGTCAGTCTCCATACCGCCCGACATCACAGTATCGCCTATCTACTCACTTGAACATGTGGAAGATGCCAAGCGCCGGGCAGGGACGACGCTAAGGGGGGGGGGGGGGCCTGGGGAGGCCACGGCCCCCCAAACAATCGCGCGGCCCCCCCTTGTGCCCCCCCAAACCAAATGTGGGAAAATAAATATCTTGAAAGTCTATACTTTTCTTAAATTTTTTGCACTGTTCAAATTATCATATAAAACTTCAGCTGACAATGTTTTGCAAATAGGCGACTTTCGTATGCCAGACATAATGAAGTTCCTAAGAAGTATAGCAGGGTTGAAAAAAATTGGATAAGATACGGAGCTCAAAGATAAGGAAAGATCTTGCAATGGAGACTCTAAGTTTCAAATTAGGAAAGGAGAGATTGAAATGGTTTGGTCGATTGAAAGGGACGGGACAAGAGAGGATACCGAGAAGGAAGGCAGATAGAGCAGCAATGGGAGGGAATAGAAAGGCAGGGAGACCGCGAACGAAGTGGATGAGTAGAGTGAAGGAGGCTGTGGAAAAAGTGGAGAGTCTTGGGAATGGTAAGGGACGAAAAACGTGTAGGGATAATTTTTTTAAGGCCGTAATTTTTAATTATCCCCACCAGGCGCGTGTAGGAAGGGGAGGGGGGAATGGGGGGAGAATCCCCCCCTCTGATTCAATACACCTCCCTATGTACTTATATATTTATGTGTAATGAAAAAAATGTGCTTAAAAAGTGTTAAAATCGCATAGAAATGCACCAAATTGATGTCTGAAATTCAAAAAATTTCCGGGGCTGTGCGCCCCGGACCTGCATTTTACTGGGGGGCCCTCCCCCTAGACCCCCCATTGTCTTCGTAGACACTAGTATCTCCAGCTCAAGTTATTTTACATATTATTCCCCCCCCCCCTTGCAAATTTAGTTCCTACGCGCCTGATCCCCACGCCACAATATGAAAATAATATACAAATTGTGAAAATACGTTTGTCCCCCCTACAAAGTTTATTGCCCTACATAGGCCCCCCTGTATAAAAATCCTAGCGTCGTCCCTGGCGCCGGGATGGTGAGCGCTATGGTGAGCGCATGCGCCGCCACATCATCTTGAGCTCGGTGAGCTTGCCGCAGGGTGAGTAGCACTACATTAGTACTCACTTGAACATGTGGAAGATGCCCAGCGCCGGGATGGTGAGCGCTATGGTGAGCGCATGCGCCGCCACATCATCTTGAGCTCGGTGAGCTTGCCGCAGGGTGAGTAGCACTACATTAGTACTCACTTGAACATGTGGAAGATGCCCAGCGCGGGGATGGTGAGCGCTATGGTGAGCGCATGCGCCGCCACATCATCTTGAGCTCGGTGAGCTTGCCGCAGGGTGAGTAGCACTACATTAGTACTCACTTGAACATGTGGAAGATGCCCAGCGCCGGGATGTGGTGAGCGCTATGGTGAGCGCATGCGCCGCCACATCATCTTGAGCTCGGTGAGCTTGCCGCAGGGTGAGTAGCACTACATTCGTACTCACTTGAACATGTGGAAGATGCCAAGCGCCGGGATGGTGAGAGCTATGGTGAGCGCATGCGCCGCCACAACATCTTGAGCTCGGTGAGCTTGCCGCAGGGTGAGTAGCACTACATTAGTACTCACTTGAACATGTGGAAGATGCCCAGCGCGGGGATGGTGAGCGCTATGGTGAGCGAATGCGCAGCCACATCATCTTGAGCTCAATGAGCTTGCCGCAGGGTGAGTAGCACTACATTAGTACTCACTTGAACATATGGAAGATGCCAAGCGCCGGGATGGTGAGCGCAATGGTGAGCGCATGCGCCGCCACAACATCTTGAGCTCAGTGAGCTTGCCGCAGGGTGAGTAGCACTACATTAGTACTCACTTGAACATGTGGAAGATGCCCAGCGCCGGGATGGTGAGCGCAATGGTGAGCGCATGCGCCGCCACAACATCTTGAGCTCGGTGAGCTTGCCGCAGGGTGAGTAGCACTACATTAGTACTCACTTGAATATGTGGAAGATGCCCAGCGCGGGGATGGTGAGCGCTATGGTGAGCGCATGCGCCGCCACAACATCTTGAGCTCGGTGAGCTTGCCGCAGGGTGAGTAGCACTACATTAGTACTCACTTGAACATGTGGAAGATGCCCAGCGCCGGGATGGTGAGCGCTATGGTGAGCGCATGCGCCGCCGCAACATCTTGAGCTCGGTGAGCTTGCCGCAGGGTGAGTAGCACTACATTAGTACTCACTTGAACATGTGGAAGATGCCCAGCGCCGGGATGGTGAGCGCTATGGTGAGCGCATGCGCCCCCACAACATCTTGAGCTCGGTGAGCTTGCCGCAGGGTGAGTAGCACTACATTAGTACTCACTTGAACATGTGGAAGATGCCCAGCGCCGGGATGGTGAGCGCTATAGTGAGCGCATGCGCCGCCACAACATCTTGAGCTCGGTGAGCTTGCCGCAGGGTGAGTAGCACTACATTAGTACTCACTTGAACATGTGGAAGATGCCCAGCGCCGGGATGGTGAGCGCTATGGTGAGCGCATGCGCCGCCACATTATCTTGAGCTCGGTGAGCTTGCCGCAGGGTGAGTAGCACTACATTAGTACTCACTTGAACATGTGGAAGATGCCCAGCGCGGGGATGGTGAGCGCTATGGTAAGCGCATGCGCCGCCACATCATCTTGAGCTCGGTGAGCTTGCCGCAGGGTGAGTAGCACTACATTAGTACTCACTTGAACATGTGGAAGATGCCCAGCGCCGGGATGTGGTGAGCGCTATGGTGAGCGCATGCGCCGCCACATCATCTTGAGCTCGGTGAGCTTGCCGCAGGGTGAGTAGCACTACATTAGTACTCACTTGAACATGTGGAAGATGCCAAGCGCGGGGATGGTGAGCGCAATGGTGAGCGAATGCGCCGCCACATCATCTTGAGCTCAATGAGCTTGCCGCAGGGTGAGTAGCACTACATTAGTACTCACTTGAACATGTGGAAGATGCAAAGCGCCGGGATGGTGAGCGCAATGGTGAGCGCATGCGCCGCCACATCATCTTGAGCTCGATGAGCTTGCCGCAGGGTGAGTAGCACTACATTAGTACTCACTTGAACATGTGGAAGATGCCCAGCGCCGGGATGGTGAGCGCTATGGTGAGCGCATGCGCCGCCACAACATCTTGAGCTCGGTGAGCTTGCCGCAGGGTGAGTAGCACTACATAAGTACTCACTTGAACATGTGGAAGATGCCCAGCGCCGGAATGGTGAGCGCTATGGTGAGCGCATGCGGCGCCACATCATCTTGAGCTCGGTGAGCTTGCCGCAGGGTGAGTAGCACTACATAAGTACTCACTTGAACATGTGGAAGATGCCCAGCGCGGGGATGGTGAGCGCTATGGTGAGCGAATGCGCCGCCACAACATCTTGAGCTCGGTGAGCTTGCCGCAGGGTGAGTAGCACTACATTAGTACTCACTTGAACATGTGGAAGATGCCCAGCGCCGGGATGGTGAGCGCTATGGTGAGCGCATGCGCCGCCACATCATCTTGAGCTCGGTGAGCTTGCCGCAGGGTGAGTAGCACTACATTAGTACTCACTTGAACATGTGGAAGATGCCCAGCGCGGGGATGGTGAGCGCTATGGTGAGCGCATGCGCCGCCACATCATCTTGAGCTCGGTGAGCTTGCCGCAGGGTGAGTAGCACTACATTAGTACTCACTTGAACATGTGGAAGATGCCCAGCGCCGAGATGTGGTGAGCGCTATGGTGAGCGCATGCGCCGCCACATCATCTTGAGCTCGGTGAGCTTGCCGCAGGGTGAGTAGCACTACATTAGTACTCACTTGAACATGTGGAAGATGCCAAGCGCCGGGATGGTGAGAGCTATGGTGAGCGCATGCGCCGCCACAACATCTTGAGCTCGGTGAGCTTGCCGCAGGGTGAGTAGCACTACATTAGTACTCACTTAAACATGTGGAAGATGCCCAGCGCGGGGATGGTGAGCGCAATGGTGAGCGAATGCGCCGCCACATCATCTTGAGCTCAATGAGCTTGACGCAGGGTGAGTAGCACTACATTAGTACTCACTTGAACATATGGAAGATGCCAAGCGCCGGGATGGTGAGCGCAATGGTGAGCGCATGCGCCGCCACAACATCTTGAGCTCAGTGAGCTTGCCGCAGGGTGAGTCGCACTACATTAGTACTCACTTGAACATGTGGAAGTTGCCCAGCGCCGGGATGGTGAGCGCAATGGTGAGCGCATGCGCCGCTACAACATCTTGAGCTCGGTGAGCTTGCCGCAGGGTGAGTAGCACTACATTAGTACTCACTTGAACATGTGGAAGATGCCCAGCGCGGGGATGGTGAGCGCTATGGTGAGCGCATGCGCCGCCACAACATCTTGAGCTCGGTGAGCTTGCCGCAGGGTGAATAGCACTACATTAGTACTCACTTGAACATGTGGAAGATGCCCAGCGCCGGGATGGTGAGCGCTATGGTGAGCGCATGCGCCGCCGCAACATCTTGAGCTCGGTGAGCTTGCCGCAGGGTGAGTAGCACTACATTAGTACTCACTTGAACATGTGGAAGATGCCCAGCGCCGGGATGGTGAGCGCTATGGTGAGCACATGCGCCCCCACAACATCTTGAGCTCGGTGAGCTTGCCGCAGGGTGAGTAGCACTACATTAGTACTCACTTGAACATGTGGAAGATGCCCAGCGCCGGGATGGTGAGCGCTATGGTGAGCGCATGCGCCGCCACAACATCTTGAGCTCGGTGAGCTTGCCGCAGGGTGAAAAGCACTACATTAGTACTCACTTGAACATGTGAAAGATGCCCAGCGCCGGGATGGTGAGCGCTATGGTGAGCGCATGCGCCGCCACATTATCTTGAGCTCGGTGAGCTTGCCGCAG
The DNA here is from genome assembly GCA_934045905.1 of Leuctra nigra. NCBI lineage: Eukaryota > Metazoa > Arthropoda > Insecta > Plecoptera > Leuctridae > Leuctra > Leuctra nigra. Next base: position 6,550,681 of record OW203766.1, on the reverse strand, counting down.
GGTGAGTAGCACTACATTAGTACTCACTTGAACATGTGGAAGATGCCCAGCGCGGGGATGGTAAGCGCTATGGTAAGCGCATGCGCCGCCACATCATCTTGAGCTCGGTGAGCTTGCCGCAGGGTGAGTAGCACTACATTAGTACTCACTTGAACATGTGGAAGATGCCCAGCGCCGGGATGTGGTGAGCGCTATGGTGAGCGCATGCGCCGCCACATCATCTTGAGCTCGGTGAGCTTGCCGCAGGGTGAGTAGCACTACATTACTACTCACTTGAACATGTGGAAGATGCCAAGCGCGGGGATGGTGAGCGCAATGGTGAGCCAATGCGCCGCCACATCATCTTGAGCTCAATGAGCTTGCCGCAGGGTGAGTAGCACTACATTAGTACTCACTTGAACATGTGGAAGATGCCAAGCGCCGGGATGGTGAGCGCAATGGTGAGCGCATGCGCCGCCACATCATCTTGAGCTCGATAAGCTTGCCGCAGGGTGAGAAGCACTACATTAGTACTCACTTGAACATGTGGAAGATGCCCAGCGCCGGGATGGTGAGCGCTATGGTGAGCGCATGCGCCGCCACAACATCTTGAGCTCGGTGAGCTTGCCGCAGGGTGAGTAGCACTACATAAGTACTCACTTGAACATGTGGAAGATGCCCAGCGCCGGAATGGTGAGCGCTATGGTGAGCGCATGCGGCGCCACATCATCTTGAGCTCGGTGAGCTTGCCGCAGGGTGAGTAGCACTACATTAGTACTCACTTGAACATGTGGAAGATGCCCAGCGCGGGGATGGTGAGCGCTATGGTGAGCGAATGCGCCGCCACAACATCTTGAGCTCGGTGAGCTTGCCGCAGGGTGAGTAGCACTACATTAGTACTCACTTGAACATGTGGAAGATGCCCTGCGCCGGGATGGTGAGCGCTATGGTGAGCGCATGCGCTGTCACATCATCTTGAGCTCGGTGAGCTTGCCGCAGGGTGAGTAGCACTACATTAGTACTCACTTGAACATGTGGAAGATGCCCAGCGCCGGGATGGTGAGCGCTATGGTGAGCGCATGCGCCGCCACATCATCTTGAGCTCGGTGAGCTTGCCGCAGGGTGAGTAGCACTACATTAGTACTCACTTGAACATGTGGAAGATGCCCAGCGCCGGGATGGTGAGCGCTATGGTGAGCGCATGCGCCGCCACATCATCTTGAGCTCAGTGAGCTTGCCGCAGGGTGAGTAGCACTACATTAGAACTCACTTGAACATGTGGAAGATGCCCAGCGCCGGGATGGTGAGCGCTATGGTGAGCGCATGCGCCGCCACATCATCTTGAGCTCGGTGAGCTTGCCGCAGGGTGAGTAGCACAACATTAGTACTCACTTGAACATGTGGAAGATGCCCAGCGCCGGGATCGTGAGCGCTATGGTGAGCGAATGCGCCGCCACATCATCTTGAGCTCAATGAGCTTGACGCAGGGTGAGTAGCACTACATTAGTACTCACTTGAACATATGGAAGATGCCAAGCGCCGGGATGGTGAGCGCAATGGTGAGCGCATGCGCCGCCACAACATCTTGAGCTCAGTGAGCTTGCCGCAGGGTGAGTCGCACTACAATAGTACTCACTTGAACATGTGGAAGATGCCCAGCGCCGGGATGGTGAGCGCAATGGTGAGCGCATGCGCCGCTACAACATCTTGAGCTCGGTGAGCTTGCCGCAGGGTGAGTAGCACTACATTAGTACTCACTTGAACATGTGGAAGATGCCCAGCGCGGGGATGGTGAGCGCTATGGTGAGCGCATGCGCCGCCACAACATCTTGAGCTCGGTGAGCTTGCCGCAGGGTGAATAGCACTACATTAGTACTCACTTGAACATGTGGAAGATGCCCAGCGCCGGGATGGTGAGCGCTATGGTGAGCGCATGCGCCGCCGCAACATCTTGAGCTCGGTGAGCTTGCCGCAGGGTGAGTAGCACTACATAAGTACTAACTTGAACATGTGGAAGATGCCCAGCGCCGGGATGGTGAGCGCTATGGTGAGCACATGCGCCCCCACAACATCTTGAGCTCGGTGAGCTTGCCGCAGGGTGAGTAGCACTACATTAGTACTCACTTGAACATGTGGAAGATGCCCAGCGCCGGGATGGTGAGCGCTATGGTGAGCGCATGCGCCGCCACAACATCTTGAGCTCGGTGAGCTTGCCGCAGGGTGAAAAGCACTACATTAGTACTCACTTGAACATGTGAAAGATGCCCAGCGCCGGGATGGTGAGCGCTATGGTGAGCGCATGCGCCGCCACATTATCTTGAGCTCGGTGAGCTTGCCGCAGGGTAAGTAGCACTACATTAGTACTCACTTGAACATGTGGAAGATGCCCAGCGCGGGGATGGTAAGCGCTATGGTAAGCGCATGCGCCGCCACATCATCTTGAGCTCGGTGAGCTTGCCGCAGGGTGAGTAGCACTACATTAGTACTCACTTGAACATGTGGAAGATGCCCAGCGCCGGGATGTGGTGAGCGCTATGGTGAGCGCATGCGCCGCCACATCATCTTGAGCTCGGTGAGCTTGCCGCAGGGTGAGTAGCACTACATTACTACTCACTTGAACATGTGGAAGATGCCAAGCGCGGGGATGGTGAGCGCAATGGTGAGCCAATGCGCCGCCACATCATCTTGAGCTCAATGAGCTTGCCGCAGGGTGAGTAGCACTACATTAGTACTCACTTGAACATGTGGAAGATGCCAAGCGCCGGGATGGTGAGCGCAATGGTGAGCGCATGCGCCGCCACATCATCTTGAGCTCGATAAGCTTGCCGCAGGGTGAGAAGCACTACATTAGTACTCACTTGAACATGTGGAAGATGCCCAGCGCCGGGATGGTGAGCGCTATGGTGAGCGCATGCGCCGCCACAACATCTTGAGCTCGGTGAGCTTGCCGCAGGGTGAGTAGCACTACATAAGTACTCACTTGAACATGTGGAAGATGCCCAGCGCCGGAATGGTGAGCGCTATGGTGAGCGCATGCGGCGCCACATCATCTTGAGCTCGGTGAGCTTGCCGCAGGGTGAGTAGCACTACATTAGTACTCACTTGAACATGTGGAAGATGCCCAGCGCGGGGATGGTGAGCGCTATGGTGAGCGAATGCGCCGCCACAACATCTTGAGCTCGGTGAGCTTGCCGCAGGGTGAGTAGCACTACATTAGTACTCACTTGAACATGTGGAAGATGCCCAGCGCCGGGATGGTGAGCGCTATGGTGAGCGCATGCGCTGTCACATCATCTTGAGCTCGGTGAGCTTGCCGCAGGGTGAGTAGCACTACATTAGTACTCACTTGAACATGTGGAAGATGCCCAGCGCCGGGATGGTGAGCGCTATGGTGAGCGCATGCGCCGCCACATCATCTTGAGCTCGGTGAGCTTGCCGCAGGGTGAGTAGCACTACATTAGTACTCACTTGAACATGTGGAAGATGCCCAGCGCCGGGATGGTGAGCGCTATGGTGAGCGCATGCGCCGCCACATCATCTTGAGCTCAGTGAGCTTGCCGCAGGGTGAGTAGCACTACATTAGAACTCACTTGAACATGTGGAAGATGCCCAGCGCCGGGATGGTGAGCGCTATGGTGAGCGCATGCGCCGCCACATCATCTTGAGCTCGGTGAGCTTGCCGCAGGGTGAGTAGCACAACATTAGTACTCACTTGAACATGTGGAAGATGCCCAGCGCCGGGATGGTGAGCGCTATGGTGAGCGCATGCGCCGCCACATCATCTTGAGCTCGGTGAGCTTGCCGCAGGGTGAGTAGCACTACATTAGTACTCACTTGAACATGTGGAAGATGCCAAGCGCCGGGATGCTGAACGCTATGGTGAGCGCATGCGCCGCCACAACATCTTGAGCTCGGTGAGCTTGCCGCAGGGTGAGTAGCACTACATTAGTACTCACTTGAACATGTGGAAGATGCCCAGCGCCGGGATGGTGATCGCTATGGTGAGCGCATGCGCTGTCACATCATCTTGAGTTCGGTGAGCTTGCCGCAGGGTGAGTAGCACTACATTAGTACTCACTTGAACATGTGGAAGATGCCAAGCGCGGGGATGGTGAGCGCAATGGTGAGCGAATGCGCCGCCACATCATCTTGAGCTCAATGAGCTTGCCGCAGGGTGAGTAGCATTACATTAGTACTCACTTGAACATGTGGAAGATGCCAAGCGCCGGGATGGTGAGCGCAATGGTGAGCGCATGCGCCGCCACATCATCTTGAGCTCGATGAGCCTGCCGCAGGGTGAGTAGCACTTCATTAGTACTCACTTGAACATGTGGAAGATGCCCAGCGCCGGGATGGTGAGCGCTATGGTGAGCGCATGCGCCGCCACAACATCTTGAGCTCGGTGAGCTTGCCGCAGGGTGAGTAGCACTACATAAGTACTTACTTGAACATGTGGAAGATGCCCAGCGCCGGAATGGTGAGCGCTATGGTGAGCGCATGCGGCGCCACATCATCTTGAGCTCGGTGAGCTTGCCGCAGGGTGAGTAGCACTACATTAGTACTCACTTAAACATGTGGAAGATGCCCAGCGCGGGGATGGTGAGCGCTGTGGTGAGCGAATGCGCCGCCACAACATCTTGAGCTCGGTGAGCTTGCCGCAGGGTGAGTAGCACTACATTAGTACTCACTTGAACATGTGGAAGATGCCCAGCGCCGGGATGGTGAGCGCTATGGTGAGCGCATGCGCTGTCACATCATCTTGAGCTCGGTGAGCTTGCCGCAGGGTGAATAGCACTACATTAGTACTCACTTGAACATGTGGAAGATGCCCAGCGCCGGGATGGTGAGCGCTATGGTGAGCGCATGCGCCGCCACATCATCTTGAGCTCGGTGAGCTTGCCGCAGGGTGAGTAGCACTACATTAGTACTCACTTGAACATGTGGAAGATGCCCAGCGCCGGGATGGTGAGCGCTATGGTGAGCGCATGCGCCGCCACATCATCTTGAGCTCGGTGAGCTTGCCGCAGGGTGAGAAGCACTACATTAGTACTCACTTGAACATGTGGAAGATGCCCAGCGCCGGGATGGTGAGCGCTATGGTGAGCGCATGCGCCGCCACATCATCTTGAGCTCGGTGAGCTTGCCGCAGGGTGAGTAGCACTACATTAGTACTCACTTGAACATGTGGAAGATGCCCAGCGCCGGGATGGTGAGCGCTATGGTGAGCGCATGCGCCGCCACATCATCTTGAGCTCGGTGAACTTGCCGCAGGGTGAGTAGCACTACATTGGTACTCACTTGAACATGTGGAAGATGCCAAGCGCCGGGATGCTGAACGCTATGGTGAGCGCATGCGCCGCCACAACATCTTGAGCTCGGTGAGCTTGCCGCAGGGTGAGTAGCACTACATTAGTACTCACTTGAACATGTGGAAGATGCCCAGCGCCGGGATGGTGAGCGCTATGGTGAGCGCATGCGCTGTCACATCATCTTGAGCTCGGTGAGCTTGCCGCAGGGTGAGTAGCACTACATTAGTACTCACTTGAACATGTGGAAGATGCCCAGCGCCGGGATGGTGAGCGCTATGGTGAGCACATGCGCCGCCACATCCTTTTGAGCTCGGTGAGCTTGCCGCAGGGTGAGTAGCACTACATTAGTACTCACTTGAACATGTGGAAGATGCCCAGCGCCGGGATGGTGAGCGCTATGGTGAGCGCATGCGCCGCCACATCATCTTGAGCTCGATGAGCTTGCCGCAGGGTGAGTAGCACTACATTAGTATTCACTTGAACATGTGGAAGATGCCCAGCGCCGGGATGGTGAGCGCTATGGTGAGCGCATGCGCCGCCACATCATCTTGAGCTCGGTAAGCTTGCCGCAGGGTGAGTAGCACTACATTAGTACTCACTTGAACATGTGGAAGATGCCAAGCGCCGGGATGGTGAGCGCTATGGTGAGCGCATGCGCCGCCACAACATCTTGAGCTCGGTGAGCTTGCCGCAGGGTGAGTAGCACTACAGTAGTACTCACTTGAACATGTGGAAGATGCCCAGCGCCGGGATGGTGAGCGCTATGGTGAGCGCATGCGCTGTCACATCATCTTGAGCTCGGTGAGCTTGCCGCAGGGTGAGTAGCACTACATTAGTATTTACTTGAACATATGGAAGATGCCCAGCGCCGGGATGGTGAGCGCTATGGTGAGCGCATGCGCCGCCACATCATCTTGAGCTCGGTGAGCTTGCCGCAGGGTGAGTAGCACTACATTAGTACTCACTTGAACATGTGGAAGATGCCCAGCGCCGGGATGGTGAGCGCTATGGTGAGCGCATGCGCCGCCACAACATCTTGAGCTCGGTGAGCTTGCCGCAGGGTGAGTAGCACTACATTAGTACTCACTTGAACATGTGGAAGATGCCCAGCGCCGGGATGGTGAGCGCTATGGTGAGCGCATGCGCCGCCACGGAGATCTTCTCCAGCATCTTGAGCTCGGTGAGCTTGCCGCAGGGTGAGTAGTCGGTGAACTCGCTGGAGAAGTTGTTCCTGCGCCACGAGCCGGACGACTCGCAGGTCTTCTCGGCGAACTCTGCGAGCACACAGTCATTGTTTCACAGTGTTGTCACATTGTTTTTAGGTCGTTTGTGTGGCACTTACTCATCTTGAAATATTTGCATGCACATATTCTATTTCTCTTTTTGTATTCAATATTGGGGATCCGATCACTAGCAGAACTGTAGTGCAGGGGGAGGGGGGGGGGGGGGGTTAGCTGGGGTAAGGGGGACCAAATTTTGTTATTTGGCCTGTTTGAAATTAGGGCGACTTCAATGGTATAAAAATTGAAAAAGAAATGATTTCAAAATAATATGGATAAGTAAGTCTAAGGTAATGGTTTTGGTATTTTTAGTGGTTCTAGAAAATGAAACCGAAAAAATGAATTTATAAATCCTACAGATATTTAAAATGATCCTAAGACAATTCTGCAGAGCCATGATATCTGAAGTTGAACCACTGTTATTCTCCTGTCATGCACGATGTCGAGTGTACAAGAACATAGTGTGTCTCTCACTTGGACAGTCTTCCTCGTCTTCTGTGGCCACGTGCCACGGGTAGGAGTATGTTGGACAAGGTTGGCGTTGGACAGAGTCTGGCGCTGCATCCTGCCAACACTGCCAACCATCCCACGTGCGCGGACATACCATGACGTCATCTGCAACAACACAGCCACGGGTAGGAGTATGTTGGACAAGGTTGGCGTTGGACAGAGTCTGGCGCTGCGTCCTGCCAACACTGCCAACCGTCCCACGTGCGCGGACATACCATGACGTCATCTGCAACAACACAGCCACGGGTAGGAGTATGTTGGACAAGGTTGGCGTTGGACAGAGTCTGGCGCTGCGTCCTGCCAACACTGCCAACCATCCCACGTGCGCGGACATACCATGACGTCATCTGCAACAACACAGCCACGGGTAGGAGTATGTTGGACAAGGTTGGCGTTGGACAGAGTCTGGCGCTGCGTCCTGCCAACACTGCCAACCATCCCACGTGCGCGGACATACCATGACGTCATCTGCAACAACACAGCCACGGGTAGGAGTATGTTGGACAAGGTTGGCGTTGGACAGAGTCTGGCCCTGCGTCCTGCCAACACTGCCAACCGTCCCACGTGCGCGGACATACCATGACGTCATCTGCAACAACACAGCCACGGGTAGGAGTATGTTGGACAAGGTTGGCGTTGGACAGAGTCTGGCGCTGCGTCCTGCCAACACTGCCAACCATCCCACGTGCGCGGACATACCATGACGTCATCTGCAACAACACAGCCACGGGTAGGAGTATGTTGGACAAGGTTGGCGTTGGACAGAGTCTGGCGCTGCGTCCTGCCAACACTGCCAACCATCCCACGTGCGCGGACATACCATGACGTCATCTGCAACAACACAGCCACGGGTAGGAGTATGTTGGACAAGGTTGGTGTTGGACAGAGTCTGGCGCTGCGTCCTGCCAACACTGCCAACCGTCCCACGTGCGCGGACATACCATGACGTCATCTGCAACAACACAGCCACGGGTAGGAGTATGTTGGACAAGGTTGGCGTTGGACAGAGTCTGGCGCTGCGTCCTGCCAACACTGCCAAACGTCCCACGTGCGCGGACATACCATGACGTCATCTGCAACAACACAGCCACGGGTAGGAGTATGTTGGACAAGGTTGGCGTTGGACAGAGTCTGGCGCTGCGTCCTGCCAACACTGCCAACCATCCCACGTGCGCGGACATACCATGACGTCATCTGCAACAACACAGTCACGGGTAGGAGTATGTTGGACAAGGTTGGCGTTGGACATGTCTGGCGCTGCGTCCTGCCAACACTGCCAACCGTCCCACGTGCGCGGACATACCATGACGTCATCTGCAACAACACAGTCACGGGTAGGAGTATGTTGGACAAGGTTGGCGTTGGACAGAGTCTGGCGCTGCGTCCTGCCAACACTGCCAACCATCCCACGTGCGCGGACATACCATGACGTCATCTGCAACAACACAGCCACGGGTAGGAGTATGTTGGACAAGGTTGGCGTTGGACAGAGTCTGGCGCTGCGTCCTGCCAACACTGCCAACCATCCCACGTGCGCGGACATACTATGACGTCATCTGCAACAACACAGCCACTGGTAGGAGTATGTTGGACAAGGTTGGCGTTGGACAGAGTCTGGCGCTGCGTCCTGCCAACACTGCCAACCATCCCACTTGCGCGGACATACCATGACGTCATCTGCAACAACACAGCCACGGGTAGGAGTATGTTGGACAAGGTTGGCGTTGGACAGAGTCTGGCGCTGCGTCCTGCCAACACTGCCAACCATTCCACGTGCGCGGACATACCATGACGTCATCTGCAACAACACAGCCACGGGTAGGAGTATGTTGGACAAGGTTGGCGTTGGACATGTCTGGCGCTGCGTCCTGCCAACACTGCCAACCGTCCCACGTGCGCGGATATACCATGACGTCATCTGCAACAACACAGCCACGGGTAGGAGTATGTTGGACAAGGTTGGCGTTGGACAGAGTCTGGCGCTGCGTCCTGCCAACACTGCCAACCATCCCACGTGCGCGGACATACCATGACGTCATCTGCAACAACACAGTCACGGGTAGGAGTATGTTGGACAAGGTTGGCGTTGGACAGAGTCTGGCGCTGCGTCCTGCCAACACTGCCAAACGTCCCACGTGCGCGGACATACCATGACGTCATCTGCAACAACACAGTCACGGGTAGGAGTATGTTGGACAAGGTTGGTGTTGGACAGAGTCTGGCGCTGCGTCCTGCCAACACTGCCAACCATCCTACGTGCGCGGACATACCATGACGTCATCTGCAACAACACAGCCACGGGTAGGAGTATGTTGGACAAGGTTGGCGTTGGACATGTCTGGCGCTGCGTCCTGCCAACACTGCCAACCATCCCACGTGCGCGGACATACCATGACGTCATCTGCAACAACACAGCCACGGGTAGGAGTATGTTGGACAAGGTTGGCGTTGGACATGTCTGGCGCTGCGTCCTGCCAACACTGCCAACCGTCCCACGTGCGCTGACATACCATGACGTCATCTGCAACAACACGAGTCACGTGGCAAGAAACTGAGTCACTGATATCCAGTTCCTGGCTTTGAAATTGTTATGATTGATGGGGATTTTACATGTACTACAGGTATTTTGTTTTTAAATCTTAAATCATCATTTTTAATTAGGTTCCTTAATTCGTTCTATCAAAAAATTGTAAATCAACACAAATAATAATTTCACACACAAATGTCACAAAAAATAATTTTCCTAAAAAAAATATCTATAGTATTTTGACATTTTGTCGAGAAAAAACGGTGTGTGACATTATGTAATGTAGGCAACAATGTGTTGCCATGGTGAATACTTTGTTGCCTAGGCAATACACTGTTATATACAATTATGATGATATCAATGTCGGTTTTACTGCCTCAAAACAAGGTTATTGTATAAATTCCGAAGATCTCTTTTATAAATCGATTCCCTGAAAATTATTCATCCCACTACAAAGATAATCAGTTCATCTCAACTTCCATAATACAAACTAAATTCTGAAATCTAATTTATAAAGCCCCATTTACACGATGCAATTTCTTGTACAACTTCTGTACCACACTTCTGTGTCACACTTCTTGAATGAAAATAAGAACATGTTTTAAGTTCTGTGACAGAAAGTTGCGTCGTGTAAATACAAAATTGTATGAAAAATGGGAATGTGACACAGAAGTTGTTCAAGAAATTGCACCGTGTAAATGGGGTTTAAGATCTAGACTCCCTACTGCAGACAAAAACTTAAAGATGAGCTATAATTTGCTTTCTCTGCGCTCATCTGTGTCTATAACAGAGAGTCTATCAACAACCATGATGACGCGATCTATAAGTTCAGAAGCGATCATCAAACGATCCAAGAATATCCGCTCTTCTCTCACCCAGCGGATATTTTCACAAGTTTTCCTGCGTAGATTCATTGCGAATATAGATTCTCGGGGTTTGATCAAACAATTAAAATGCATACCGTTCATAGCTTCACACTAGTCGTTGCCAGGATTTCAACTCGCATTTGTAATCATGGAAGCTTTCGTACTAACTGACCGGTTGGTACGGTTATTTAATGAAAGTGTAGAAAAAATAAATTTGAGACTCACAAATCCTAATTATTTATGCATTACGGAACAGGTTGGGTGAGTACTTAACGCTCTAAACTTGTATTGCGGGGCCCGAGTTCGATTCCCGCGGCCGTCCTTCCTGACTGTTTTTTTCGTGGTTTTCCCTCAGTCGACAGGCAAATGCTGGGAAGGTACCCTACTAATAGGCCACGACCGCCTCCTTCCCACCTTCCATCCTTACCTACTCTTCACCATCATCTCCCAATCATCATCATAATCATTCAATCGTCGCCATTAGACTCTCTGCAGAACAGTGCGACGTTAAGCCCCAGACAAAAAAAGCTTAGATATTTAGCACGATTATCGAGAGATAATTACAGGAAAACAAATAAGATGCAAGCAAAGCAATAAAGCGAGCGTTGAGCGTCACAACGGTACTCTTATGGAACTTTCTTTCTCTGTTTTGTTTGTTTGTTTTTTGTAGGCATATGCCTATGGGACCCCGTTTAACCAATCCATCTGAAATTTTCCGCACACATGAGCGGTCTCGTATGTATAGTTTTTGAACAGGTTCTTATGATTCTTTTTGCAAATAAATCAGTGACCGTTTGACCGATCAACTTTAAATTTTGCATGGCCATCGCTAGCAACATTTTTGGTGCTTTTGTCAATTTTCAGACTATTCTGTCGTTAACTTAAAAAGTTATTGACATTTTACGGACATCTTATACGTGTTTGGAAATATTTGTAAAATTTCTTGAAGAAAGTCCATATTATTTTGCCCAGAACGTGACTTGAACCCCCGACCTTCGACGTAGAACCCGATGAAGTGAGGCAGAGGACGGCTTAGATGTGCTTGAGTTGAGTCACTTTGAATATTGTATTCAAGTAATGGTGTTGAATGGTAATGATGGTATTAAAAAATTTCGCTTGTCAATTTTGTTATTTTCCGGATACATTGTATTGTGATTTCCAAATATATTTACAGTGAGGTTGAAAGGGTCCAAAAGACTTTGTCCAAGTTTCTCCAAGCGCTTGACCCTGTCATCTTGTGAGTGTTGTGAAGTGAGTGGTTACCTTCTGTCTTGACAGCAGCGCTAGTCGACATGGTCGTACAGCAAGTCTCCGCCGCACGGCAGCACTGCGTCCACTTGATGCGGCCCTCGTCGTTGAGGAAGGAGTTGAGGATCTCGTCGTGAGGGTCGGAACCGTCCGCGACGATCACCTGAAAGAGGAGAGCACTATTTCACTGAATATGTTCACTAATAATATTCTGCAGTGTTCATTTTAATACAACCCCTCCCACCTTTAATTATCACACATATTAAAGTATCCTAAATAATGTGTCTTATTTAATTAAAATTATCCCCACACGACTTATTATTATGTCTATATTCTCAACAGAGCCGAGGCTCCACAAGTGAGAATGTAATATAGAGAAGGGAGGAGAGTAAACCCGGTACCGGCATTTAGCCTACTCCTATGAAAGATACCAAGGGACCAACGGCTTAACGTCCCATCCGAAGGACGGTGTAACACTCACAGCACGGGCCTCCACAACCCGCGCCGTCGAGAGACTGATAACAGGTGGAGGGAGGTCGTCACACTAACCCCCAAACACCCCATTCTCTCTGGCCCAATGGCAGCAAAGCAAGACAGAGTTTATTTTATTTATTTAATAACAGCTTGGGAATCACACATATATTATCTTAACAATAACATAAAAGTTTCACATTCCAGTGGCCGCTAGTCGACTATGTGGTAACATAGAATTAGGGTAACATACATAGATACATTGTGATAATATTTGGATACTTAAATAAGTAGTGAGGTAGGTACACTATTGAGAGTTATTTACATGTGTCACCCATCCAAACGCTGACCGCGCTCAATGTTGCTTTACCTCGCCCTCTTCCCTTTTACTACAAAACTATCAGTGTTGGGAGGAACCTTTTAAAAAGAACGTGTTCTTTTTCTTTAAACTTTTAGGATAACAGTATAAAGTTTCTTTGATACTTCCTTTTATAACGAACATGTGTACTGGGTAATTTGCAAAGCACATATTTTCGTTGTACAGTTCAGTTCATACAAAATTTGAAAAGTAACTTTTTGATGAACAATCAAGTTCCATTCTTATGTAACTTATGTTTCATAAGAAACTAACTTGTCAGCTCCTTTCTGAAACATGGTAGGTTATAACAAACATTTATATAATTCCTTTTGGATACTATGCTCATTGTTCGTTTCGTCAAGGAACTTACCCAAAACTGAAAAACTATGAAGCTCAGACTATCACGAGTGTTTAAGCCACACCCCCTGTTACTACCTGACGACGCACGACTTTTTAAAAGTATTACACGATGGTCGCCTAGAGCTGGTTATTCTACTCTCAAAACTAAGTGTTCTGTGGATCTACTTATAGGTACAACAGTTCTTAATTGTCCAAAATGTTGTGAAGCCCTAGCTGTATTTTTTCCTTTTACTTGAGTTAGCTGACGTTCTTCGCTTTATTATGTTTTGATTATTGCTTTTCTTACCACCTCCTCTCTGAATAACAGTTTGACAACGTCGTCGCCTCCTTCAGGGAAGTAGAAGAGTTCTAATTTCGCGCCACTCTTGAAGTGGCTCTGATCCAGATAGAAGTAGCACAGTGCGCATGTGTGATGGTTGAAGTGCGGCGTTGCCAGAACAACCCCGTCACGTGACCTGCATCCAGTGTTGCCAGCTGTCGCGAGGACACATGCGGTCAACAGCGCAAGCACAGGAAGTGCGGTCAACATTGCGGCTGGAGCAGATCTTCAGATGGCATCTCTGATGAAACAAAACTATAAGTAGGAATAGGGAATTTCCATAAGATTACTAATGCGGTACGAGAACAACATGTTAGTAAAAAACACTATTTTGTCACTCAAAAGTGTAATTTTTAATTGATACATATAATATACAATTTATTTCAGAGGACATTTGGCGGGAAAACATTATTCCGTCTAATAATGTTATACATCACTCGACATCCACATGAAACCACTCAGTTATACCACTCAGAATACCGTTTTCCCGCCAAAATGTCCAGTGAATATCAGTTTCATATATTTTATGAATGAAAATGTACACTATTGAATGTGATAAAAGTGGGGTTTACCAACAAATATGCTGTTATTTTGAAATATAGTTTTTAATACATTCTTGCTTATTCACAATATAGCAAGCAATGTCACAGGTCTTTAAACGTTTTTCTTCCGTTGCTATAGTGCTACACCTAAAGGTCACACCGTTTCTTTAATTGAACTGAAAATTTGCATTGCATTCATGTACATAGACACCCGGTCCACTGTATAATTTTGGAAAAAAATCATGTGATTTGTACAGTTAAAATTTAGAATTCAAGCTGTGACTGTTATAAAATTCGGATTGATCGGATCGTGTTCTTGACGATAATTTCTGTTCGAGGTGTTGCACTTCCTTTCAGTTGATCAAGAGTGGCTCACATTCTACTGACAGTAACTGCTAGGGAAATAACAAACACGCTCCGTCCGAATAGTAAATGTTATCCCAACAATATAATCAGCTCGAAAGAAAGACTTCTCTCAGTAGAAGTGTCAAGTCGAAACTTAATGCAGGAACCAAATCAACTCATTAACTTGAGAATTTATGAGATTACTTTCGTATTACGGAAGTTACCTAATTCTGGATAAGAAACGAGTCTATAACATAGTATCTAGTAGTGTATTTAGTTGGTATTGAGTACACATAGTTGTTTCACGACGTAACGCTTATGCTCTGTAAGCGTTGTTTAGCGAGCACGGACGAATACTCGAAAGACAGGAGGCTAATACATGAGAATACACTTTTTGAAACCGTGTACGTTTTCATTGTATACGAATTAAAAAGCTGAAGGTACCTAGTTGTCAATTTTCAACCTTCTTACTTGAACCATAACCAACTGACATTTCGTGGTTGAAAACACCACCTTGAACGTAAATTGTTTCAAAACGTGACATCTCAAGAATTGGCCTTCAGATGGCATACATTATCAGCTATTTTTTTAGCTTGCTTTTATTTACAATTTTTTTTATTTGTAGTGGAGTGTTAGTGTTATTTAAATTGTATGTGGTCAGTGTACTGTGTGAGAAAAGTATTCATGTCTGGTAGCCCGCGAATTTCCAAAGTGCATGCGATTTTATTCCATCGTTATAACTCTGTACATCGGAGGTATTGGATTACATATGATTGGATGATTATATTGATCATCCAATCATTGAAGAATCATTGAAATTGACTTCCGGCCTTCTACCTCTCTGATACAAAATTTTCATATATTAATTTTCTAAACTGCAACATAATTAATTGAGCGAGCGTAGCGAGCGTCACCACGGTACTCTTATGGCACTTTCTCTGTGTGTTTTTTTTTGTTTGTTTGTCCGCACAGCCCAGGTTAAACCGCACATTCAATCGATCTGAAACTTTGCACATATGCTAACGTAATCTATGCGGTCCCTAGGATCGTTTTTGAACGGGCTCCTGTGATTGGTTCAAGTTTAAAAAAAATTATCTTTCGATTGGTTGCTCCGTTCAATTTGAAATTTAGCAAAGTCATTGCAACCAACATTGTACCCAATCATACAAAGTTTCAGCCAAATCCTCCCATTGGTTAAAATTTTAAAAAATCTTTCATATGATTTTTGAAATTTAAACTAGAACCGATTGAGCGATCAACTTAAAACTTCGCGTGGTCATTGGTACCAACATTATCTGTATTTTTGACAATTTTCAGACTTATTTGTGTTTAAATCCAAACGTTATTGACATTTTACGGACATTTTGCGTGTTCTGCTGTCAAATAACTCAACCATGTTGATCACGGCTACTTCGACTCTTTATAGTTCCAAGGTAGTTAGAGCAACTTTCAAACGTATGAAACTGATATGACCGTTCAACAGATCGTCTAATATTGTGTAAGTACACACACTTTTATCATATGAGTGGTCCTAGGTATATTTTTTTTTAAATAGATCCTATGATTTTTGAATATTAACAAGGAACATTTTAATCATAAAGGTTCAATCGATCAACTTAAACCTTTGCATGGTTATTGGGACTAATACTTCAGGAATATTTGGAGATTTTTATACCTACAAGTCCAGTGGCGTGCCGAACCTATCTTGAGGACCGGTGCTTATTCATTGAAGGGTATACCCACCCACCCCCCAATGGTCAAGAACATAAAATTGGCAGCGATCGCAATGGGATCTGGGGAGAGGACCCCCCAGTAGGTACATGCAGGAGGCCAAGTCTTGAAACTTACGCCTTCAGGACGCAAACGCTCTCGGACGTCATAAAGTCCCATTTACTGTAAGAATGATGACCTTGAAATCTACCTTTAACTGTTAAGCTTAATTTTGAATAAGGTTTTATGACTGTATAATATCTGTAATAATAATTATAATGTTAATAAATTGTTTGCAATAGATTGCTGGATGACAATCAAATAAGTGGCTTGACTTTATGTTTCAATGTCGATCACTCTTACAGTAAATGGGACTTGTTGACGTCCGAGAGCGTTTGCGTCCTGAAAGCGTAAGTTTCAAGACTTGGCCTCCAGGTCCGGGGTGCGAGCATAGCCTCGGAAAAAATTCAATTTCAATACCAACTTTGAAGGTTTTTGGTGCATTTTAGACTTGAAAATAATGTATCATTGTTAATGTTTGATGAAGCTCCTCTTAAAACTACAGAGAAACAAATAAAGTGAAGTGAATTATTTAAGTTTTAGCTCTGGGAAGTTATTAATTTAATTATTAAACGGTTTGCACCCACACAAATGCCGCGCATCGATTTTTTTTCTTTTGGTTATAGACGGGTTTACAATAAGTTTACTGGCAGATACGATATTTTTGAAGGAAAACAGAACAGTCAGTATAATTTATATTAGAAATAAAATCAAACTAAAAATGCCGCGCAGCGAAATTTTGGGATTTTGACTACATTAGAACGAGTTTTAAATGATTTTACAGGTACGACGATTTTGAAAGAAAACAGAAAATTCATTCATGTATAAAAATCACACATAAAAAAGCCGCGCAGCGAAAAAAAAATTTTTTGGCTTCATTACAACGGGTTTAAAATGATTTTACAGGTACCTACTAAGTATAATTTTGAAAGAAAACACAAAAATAATAAAAATGCATACATAAAAATGCCGCGCAGCGAATTTTTTGTATTTTGGCTACCTTAGTACGGGTTTAAAATAATATAGCATTAGCAATAAAATCACACATAAAATAGCTGGTTTTCGTCTACCTAGGACAGGTTTAAAATGATTTTACATTACTCTGTTTTTTAAGGAAAACAGAAAAGTCTTAATTTATATAGGTAAGTAATAAAATTATAAATAAAAAAACCGCCCAGTGAAACTTTTTGGTTTTGGCTACATTAAAACTGGTTTTAAATAATTTTACAAGGTACTGTATTTTTGATAGAAAACAAAAAAGTCATTGGAACAAAAAAAAATGCGGCGCAGCTATTTTTGGGTTTTCAACTCTACATTAGCACACGTTTAAAATGGTTTTTCAGGTAGGTACAATAATTGTGAATGATTATTTTTTGTATTAGGCTACCCAAGGGCGTATCCAGGATGAAATTTCGGGGGGGGGGGGGGGGGGGGGGGCCGACATTACTAATATTTTGAAAAATGACAGTGGGTTCAATGGGTTCAGTGGGTTCAATGACAGGGGGTTCGGGGGCGCAGCCCCCGAGAAAATTTTGGTTCAAGGTCATTCATTTAGGTGCAATTTTGAATCGCAATGTATAGCTATTTTGGGAAATTATAAATTACAAAATATCAAAAAATTAGACTAAGAGGTTAAAGAAATTTTTGTGAATTTAAAATCAATTCTAAACAATTTGGAACGTTTTTGACATGATCTATCTATTTTTAAGTTTTTTTCCACATATTATTTTAAATGTGCTTATTTTCTTAGATGAAATCCTGATTTCGGTGGGGGCCATGGCCCCCTCGGCCCACCCCTGAATACGCCTTTGAGGCTACCCAAGGACGGGTTTAAAATGATTTTGGTGCAATTAATTCAATGGATTCATGTTCGTTAATTTACATCCATCATAAATTATACACAGACAAAATGTATCTCAGAGATATTTAAATTTCCTATGCTTCTTTGCTGATAATAAATACTATTTTCGATCCAGCATGCAGGAGCATGAAAGAAAATACCTACAGAAGATGATTCTCTAACCGTTATGCTGTTTTTATGATTCATCAAATCCTTTCAATAAGTACTGAAAATTGGTCAATTCAATATTATTTCATAAATATTTTAGTATCCATCCACCCACCGAACCACCAACCTGCAGTTTCTGCAACCATCCACCCACCTAGACCTACTCAACCCCTAAAATGTATCAATTGCATTAGCACTAATGTACATGTTCACTGCATACATTTATTGATAAAAAATCTTTTGTTCCCTTTCCTTTAATGATATTTACAATGTTACTGTTTGCTGTGCAGCAATACGACGTATACACCCTCATCACCATGTTTGTGTGAATACATTAAGTTGTATTAGTGGAGAATGTATCACTGTTACATTATAAAATGTGTCGCAAGGTGGGTAGGTCCCCTGGCGGGGACCACCCACCCCCAAAAAATGACTGTGCTCGAGCACCAAATTTAGATAGGTCGGCACGCCACTGTACAAGTCTGACGAATTTCAAGAATTATTGGCCTTTAATGATATTTTCGATAGACATAATTTCGGTTCGAGGTGTTGCGCGTGTCCGTGCTCGCTCATCAACGCGTTACACAGAGCGTTTTCCTAGTTTATAACAGTTTTAAATTATCAGGATTACATTGATTTATCAGTATCACCATGATTAACAAATAATTTAATATTTGGTTTTA
Organism: Leuctra nigra; assembly: GCA_934045905.1. NCBI lineage: Eukaryota > Metazoa > Arthropoda > Insecta > Plecoptera > Leuctridae > Leuctra > Leuctra nigra. Next base: position 6,532,106 of record OW203766.1, on the reverse strand, counting down.
ATAAAATGCACCAAACATATTGTATGTATATTTTGATTTGACTATAATTTTTGATATATTCGCCTACTCGTATTCTCTCAATATGCTTTTGAAAGAGTGAATGACTTTCTTGTACAGTTTATTGCTTTAGAATCCATCTGTCGTCTCTTCTCTTCCTTCTCTCCTCTCTCCTCTCTTACCAACAGCGAGGCAGAAGAGATTATAAACAAATCATATCCACTTCCGATCAGCCAAGAGGCACATGAACGATGAAAATACATTCTGTAGCTGTAATTGACGCGCAAAGAGATCGTTCATAAACAATTCGGTGGTGCATTTTTTGTCTTGAGAGTCACAGTAGTAGACAGTTCGTGAACTAAGACTAAACAATTTTAAAAACAAATTCCGACAAACAACAGGAAAATTTTCTTTAATTTATGTCGTTTTCGGCTGGCCGCACTGGGGTTGCACTGAGTTCTTGATCGTGACGTCATGTCGTAACCTGGTTTTGCCCTAGTGCAGCCTAGTGCTGCCCCCAGTGCGGTCTCAGCCGAATACGAATGATATGTTTTGATTTTGTGTTTTGACACTGACAGCTATTTTCAAATGGCAACCGAAGAAATTGAGCTCCCGAGTGTTTTAAAGGATAACCTCCAGTAACAACATTAATTTTGTTTTTCGCGCCGCCATTTTGTCGGAGTGCGGCGGAGTGGAGGGGGCAACTCTACCAAATATTTCCGAGCAAGAAATAGTGCACTGAGTGCGCACCCAGTGTGCTCCACTTCCCAGTCGAATACGAAAACATTGCCCCAGAGCAACTGCGCACTGCCAGTCGAACACGCCACTTGCACTCAGTGCAGCTCAGTGCAACCCCTGTGCAGCCAGCCGAAAACGACATTAGTTTTCAGGATAGATGGTTAATGGAAGTTGAGATGTGTCTGACTAGAGATGGGGGATAAATAGCTTTTAACACGAACTAATCAATATAAATTATTGGAAATCACAAATTGATTTTTAAAAGTTTAAAGAGTATAGCAACTTCATTGACGTACCTAACAATTTGCTTTATTGCCGTGGCAACAAATATATACGAAGTTGCTATATTGTTGAGTACATAAAGTGGCATTCCTCACGACATTTTTATTTTAATGAAAGTAAATTAACACACTTCAGGAGATAAAATGTATTATCTATATATTTTGTGTTGATTACAGATTTACTGGAATAAAATATCTTTTATTTTCATATTGTGTTAAAATTACAGAATACCAAACGCATATTTTAAATAATTATGATTCAAAATATTTAAAATGTAAAAAAATATTGATGATTTAAAGCACGTATACTTCCAGAGGATCTAAATTTAGAATAATCTGGACAATTTACACCATTTGATGTTTGATGATCTTATAGAATCATGATAAAACCACATTTAATTTCACTTCCACTTTCAATCCAAGGGTCTATAAATAGTACAATTATTATTGAGAGTCACTTCCGTCCTCTCTGTGTTTATAATTCTTAATGTCTTCATTAATAGTTACACACGACGCCGTCGTACCTGATGATTTACTATGCAGTTCAATCCCCTCTTAATCGCCTTCATTCAACACTTTGCATTGTTCACTCAAACACTTGTTAATAACCTCAACAAGGAAAACGCCCGTGCTGATAGTGTGCATGAGTTGCCTTGTCATACTTATAAACCAGAAGCAACAAAGGCTGGTGTTTTTTCCTGTCGGAAGCAAAAATGTGTGTACATAATAATATCATTTTGGGCCCGTATTACAACTAGGAAAATTTCAGCTGGATTGGCGCGAGGTTTCTTGATGAAATTTGACCACATAAAATTGTTATATTTACAGAGGTTGTAATTCAAGGGCAAATCTTACCCCTAGAGTTGAACCTAAAGACTCATGGCACCAGTGGGATTCAAACAAATAAAATCACATTTTTTTATTTTATTTAAATCAGTTCTCCATGTTTGCCTTTAGCCCTAAACTGCGGATGGTGGGTGAACTTTTACGAAATGTCTGTTTTCGCGTTTCCCTGAAGACAACATTCTGTCTGAATGTTCTTTGTATTTTGTGCTGAACAGGAATGATTGTTATTGGTGAAAGATAACCAGAAAAAATAAATCTTGTTTTATATTAAGAGGAGCCGTTTGGGGCGGTGCATAAAGGACGTCACGCTAAAATTTGGTTATATTCCTCTAGTGGAAAACACTATCGAAAACATCCCCCCCCCCTTCCTCCCCAAAAGACGTCACAAAACTATCTCTACCCTCTTAAATAGAATATATTTACAGCGAAATGTATCAGAATTTATCGTTTTTAGCGAAATTTAAGGTCTCGACATATCAAATGAAATTACATTGCTTTAAAATATCTATATCAAGACTTGAGGTCCCACTGGCTCCAGATCCCCCCCCCCCCCTTCCCCCCGAGGGCTTGACTTTCTTCTCTTAGCTCTGTACGGGAAAAATATAGAAAAAACAATGTAATAAAACAGCGGCAAGAGCCAAAATAATTCCCTAACCAAGTTATTTGAGAGCAATTCATTTTCATCTTTCAGGTCTCGCCGCTTTGTTTTCACTGTCAAAAAACAAATTGTCGATAAATCACTGAGGAACTGAGGACCTTGTAATATTCTCGGAGAAAGTTTATCTCCGTGGTAAATATTAGTCTATTAACTTCAGGATGAGTAAAGACAAGTGTTTCGTTCAGTCGACTTACATTGCCCCGGAGTTACGACCCCCTCACCAGGATATTATGCATGAATAACGTAAATGTATAAATAGTGATATATTTTACTGCATATATTTTACTGCATTTTACTGCATATATATATGCAGTAAAATATATCACTATTTAAAATTATCCGTTAGGAAGCAAATCACTAAACTTTTATGATCAGTCTCATAGTTAATAGTTTTACCTGTTGCATCTAAAGTGAACAGTTGCTATGCTATGATTACGTGCCGGTTTAAAGATAATGGATGGTTACGAAAATGGAATAAGGGCCGGTCTTTTAATAGTCTGCTAAACCCGCAGTTAAAATTGACTGTTTAAAAGTTAGCAAGGCATTGAAAAACTGGCCCTAAGAGTCGGCTGCACTCGATGTAAATCGTCATAGCTATTGTCATAGCGTTTATATCATTCAAAATACGAAAAATGTGAAAAATTATTTGCTTGCATTTATATGATGATACATTTGGATAGAATTTATTTCCAAACACTATATTATTACATGTGTGTACACTCCTAAAGATAAAACTTTAAATTGGAGTATATGGAAAACAATAATAAAGCAGTAATCTATTTATAATCTAAAATCTAAAAAAATAATAAACACTTAACGAAATTAAAATCAGGAAATGAAATTTTACTCATCTAGCTTGTCCATCGAAAATATGCATTTTTTACTAACGTATCTTTTTTTAATTCTGAGTGTTTGTTCATTTCTTTAAATTTATCGGGCAATTTGTTGTAAAGTTTTGTAATTTTGTATTGAGAGTTTTTTGAGTACACTTGACTTCTTTGTTTAAGTTCTTTTTATTTCTGGTATTGTGATCATGTACCGATATCATTGTTTTGTACTGCTTCTCCATTTAATATAAATGCAAGTATTGATTCCAGAATATATATTATGCAGGGCAGAGTTAAAATGAATTATGTTTGATAAAGCGTGGTTTATAATCCGGTTTGATAAAGTTTGATCGGTTTGATGGTTTTTACTTTTTATATTACTGAAGTCGACTAACAAAGCTGATCCAATTATTTTTCACTTATTTCATAGATTGAATGGTTCAAAATGTTCACAATGTTTATGTGTTTTACAGCCGACGCTTAAACCTGTCACCAAGGTACCTAGACATGACCTATAACAAATTTCACACTTTATTCAATAACCATATCTTCTGAAATAAGAAACACATATTTTATCTGCAGCTAGGTTAATGATTATGATGAGAAAAGAGTATGGATGGAGAAGGCGGTCGTGACCTATTAGAAGGGGAACCATCCCATCATTCCTCTCGACTGAAGGAAACCCTGAAACATCCTCAGTCAGAACGGATGGCACAGGAATCGAACCCAGGACCTCCGAAGTGCAAGTCCATCTTGTTATTGCCTGAGCCAACTTGATCAGCAAAAAAAATACACTGAGTTTGATGCAGTTTTAATCACTTGAAAAATGGATCAATTCCATGCACTAATTATTACAGCCGACACACATTCCGTTGTTATGTTTGTTGTATTTTACGACCTTCTGATATCAATTTGAATTAGTTATAAAATGCATGAATAAGATTTCATTAGCATTTCCAACAAAAAACACTGAATTATTGTTTTTTTCTGAGTAGGTACACTGTTAAAAATTTCAATGTTATTTTACATATACTGTATATGGCAGCCAGGTTCTCCAATACAATATATGTAAAATTGACACTACATTGAATTGAATGTAGTAACGCTCGGTGTAACGCGTTGATGAGCGAGCACCGACACGCACGACATCGCCAATCATAGCACGATCCAATAGACTGATTCGAGCTGACGTCACGATCTCAGCGTGGGTCAGGCCCATCAATGTTAAAAATAAATTGGAAATATATCTCCTTAAATGAGCATTCTGAGCTGGTTTATGCGTAAGGATCAGTATTGCCTATTCACACATATAATTTGTTTAAATATCTTTCTTGCACAACTTGATATAAACTAAGAAAACAATCACCCTAAATGCATGTTGTTGCTGCATCTCACTGGCCTGATGGCCCTACGCCGAGATTTCAAGGTAGGGGGAGGAGCCTATTCCTATTGTATTCAGAGTATGGATGGAAGAAGGCGGTCGTGACCTATTAGAAGGGGAACCATCCCATCATCATGTCATTGAATGTCTATGCAAAATTACTATATTTTACTACAGTGTAAATTTTCTGATGGAATAAGACAACTGACCGACGAAGTTCGATAACTCGGTTATTTTTAGCGCTCAGTTACGAAATACAAATCGTCTATAATTAATTTCGTGATGCCAATGGTCAAGCTCAATGTTATCCTACTATTTACTTGCTTTAATAAAAACCAACGAACTAAAATTAGAGAAGCTTTAACACGTACGTATCTTTATATACTGTTTCTTTTTAACCGCAGTGATTGTTAGTTAATTAATGTTTAATAAAAATTGTAAATTTAACTTAGAGTTTTATTAAAACAATTTTCTCCGTGGACTTTTCAAGATAGTTGAAGGTATACAGGTATCAGCTTACCTCAATTATTTGACTATCGTTCCTCCATTGACGCTGCACAGGTCTGCACTGCACAGCAGCTAACTGCCAATTGTGTGCTTCTGGAAGTAGCACCTACAACACTCACGGTCTTCCTTATGGTTTCTATCCCTTTCATTGGGCGGGACGATTCTGTCTCCTTTCAACGCTCAACTCTCGCCGCCAAACATTTTCCGTTTGCACAGATAACAAAAGAAGTTTGAATAAAAGTGATGTGAGATTATTTTGAATATTTCTGATCATGATTTTTTTTGTTTATTTTGTATTTAGTGCATGACAGCCACATTCTTTACCTGAACAACATTTACTATAACCAGCTGACTTTTAAATATTTAGGAAGGTAGGTTTATTGTTGGACGATCAATTAAATTTCAATGCACACATGGAATAGCGAAACCAATCAGAAGAAAAGAACCAAAAAAGAAGAACAGAAGAAAATCAGAAGAACCAAAAAAGAAAATTAAATGAGAAGAATAGGGGGGAGATTATCTATATGGACAGAAGTTAAGTATAATACGATAATCAAGCCACACTTTGAATACGGTGCAACGGTGGTGTTTCTTGTGTACAAAAATGATATGCAGACTTCAAGTGCTACAGAACAAAGCCATGCGATGCATAATGAGATGCAAGAAAGAGACCAGAGTGCAATTAATGTTGAATACATTAGGATGGTTAAGTGTCATTGACACTATATTATTGTTAGTATTAGTTTTTATCTATAAAATCAAAACAGGCAGGATGCCAGAGTAGAGTAACTCAGTAAAAAGTTTCAATCAGTTAATGAGCTGTATCTAGTGGAGCGGTCGCTCCACGCCAGCCAAGTCGTACGGCGCGCGCACACTCTCATATAAAGGCTGGAGCAAACCCACTTTTACTGTAAGCATCAAAGTGGCATTTTCGGCCTACTGGATCTTAAAATTGAGAAATCTCACATTGTTACGAAATATCTTAATTTCGAGCTATGGCCCACCCTACAACATATACTAAATTTGGGAACAATAGGTTACGCCCTTTGCGCGCTAGAGGGCCGTGAAAACTGTGTTTTAGGGCGGTTTTCATAATAATAATCTTAGTAGTAGTAGGCTGGAGCTAAAATCCGGTAAACAGGCCACAGCCTAAACGGCTGAACCGATTGATCTCACATTTTTACCACGTGTGCACTTTTGGCGTCTGATTTAACCTTGTCCCCATGAATTTTTTGTGCCGCCATTTTGAAACCGGAAGTGACGTCATATCTCGTCAACGGTTGGACCGATCGGAACGAAATTTGCGCCAATCGTTTCAGACGGTCATCTATATGGATTATCAATATCAAAAGACTGAACATTATTTTAAATAAACCGGAAATGACGTCATGAAATTTAATATACATCGATTTGCATTTCAGCAACAACTGTTGATCCGATTGTCTTGATATTTATGTAACGTTTTTACTTTTGATATTTCATTTGACTTGTTATAAAACCAACCGGAAGCCGCCATTTTGAAACCGGAAGTGACATCATGTCTCAAAAACGGCTAAACAGATTAGAACAAAACCAGCGCTAAACGATTTAGACGGTCAACTTTATATAATCAGTAATATTTGATGATTCAAATATCGAAACCGGAAATGACGTCACACATTTTATGCCCTATACCGGAAATGACGTCATAAATATGCTAAATGACGCTAAATTCACCACTTTATACTTTAAAATAGATATAAGTAAACATACTTTGTAAATAATTATAAATTCAAGGTTGCAGTGTTCTCGGCGGCCATTTTTAAAACCGGAAGTGACGTCATATATCGTAAACGGTTGTACCGATTGCAACCTTAGTTTGGAAATGTGTTGGACTAATAATTATGAATTCAAGACGACATTATTTTCGGCCGCCATTGTTAAAACCGGAAGTGACGTCAAATATCGAAAATGGCTGTACCGATTGCAATCAAATTTTGGAAATGTGTTGTACTAATAATTATGAATTCAAGACGACATTATTTTCGGCCGCCATTGTTAAAACCGGAAGTGACGTCATATATCGAAAATGGCTGTACCGATTGCAACCAAATTTTGGAAATGTGTTGTACTAATAATTATGAATTCAATACGACATTATTTTCGGCCGCCATTGTTAAAACCGGAAGTGACGTCATATATCAAAAACGGCTGTACCGATTGCAACCAAATTTTGGAAATGTGTAGGAGTAATAATTATGAATTCAAGACGACATTATTTTCGGCCGCCATTGCTTAAACCGGAAGTGACGTCATATATCGAAAACGGCTGGACCGATTGTAACGAAACTTAAAGCTATTCTTCTTGGATAATTATTTTAATCTTATATACCAAACGCAACTTTTCTAAGTATCCAAATCGGCATAGGCGTATTTTTTTAAAGAAATAAGTTCTTGCACGGACACAAGCTGTGCTACAAGCTGTATGAATAAACTAACAAAAGAAGTGATATCCCAGAAAAAAACACTCCGTGTAAAAAAGGCAGCCAAGTCCCTTTACTTTAAAAAAATTCAACACCGAAAAGGAGTGATATCAAAAAAGGAGCCAAGTCAATGACATTTCCAAATATTTAATCGTATCTTTGAAATAAAAGTATAAACACCGAGAAATACTTTACAAAAGGACTTGGCGCATCGTTTTTTTAAAGACATTTTTCTATTCATAAGCATGTGCCATTTATATACAACCGTCATTTTGAATATTTAGAATAATAGGGAAACATCTTTCAATTAGGTACATATTATACATACCTTCTGTAAAATATTTTCTATATGAATATATACGCTATGAAACTTGTTGTCTATGCTTTCTATAAATATACACAATAGTTATCTTCGTAATATTGTTTCGTGGTGAATATAATTAAGTCTCATGCGTTATACCTTCTCATCATGTAACCATTTCTATAATTACACATTTTATAAAAATACATTTCACAAAGAAGACAGTCATATTGAATTTCTATTAAAAAATTTAACTTTATACACTTGACACTTCAAAAATATATAATTGTGTTCCATTAGTTAGTAATTATTTGACAACGTTTCATGATTTCCTTCAGTCAAGATCAAATTATGAAAAGATACCAGTCTAATATCGCCATATTAACAGTACTGCAAGAATATGTATGAGCCCACTTCCAATTGATATGAAGGGATGTGTGTTGTGAAAAATATCCGACCGAACCGGGGCACGAACTTGGGACCTCTCACTTGCCGGGCGAGAGCTCTACCAACTGAGCTACCCGATCGGACGGGCGGACATTAGACACAACACACTGATGAGGATCCTGACTCCTGACTCCATGGAAGTTTTCCAAAGAAACCTACATTCTCACCACTTCCAATTGTTATGTAATTCTTTCACCCTTATATTACTTATATATTACAGCATAAAATCATGCTTCTATCGCCATTGACAAAACTATAAAATAGTCATTACTAAAAGTAGCTTGATTCATAGATTCTGGCTCTAATAGAAAGAGGAAAATGTACCTACTTGTAAATTTCTTTCCACTTTTAGGATAGAATGATGTCTTTAAAAAAACGATGCGCCAAGTCCTTTTGTAAAGTATTTCTCGGTGTTTATACTTTTATTTCAAAGATACGATTAAATATTTGGAAATGTCATTGACTTGGCTCCTTTTTTGATATCACTCCTTTTCGGTGTTGAATTTTTTTAAAGTAAAGGGACTTGGCTGCCTTTTTTACACGGAGTGTTTTTTTCTGGGATACAATTAATACCAGGGGAGCATTGAAAGGAAACAGCGTTCAGAGGTTTTGAGGTTTATTACTTTTAAGTAATAAATGGAAAAGGTCTGTATTAAGGCAATCCATACATTTTGATTTGAAACAATTTACACTTTCTACAGACCTTACATCAACAGGCAAACTATCGACCCTTCATTAAGGAAACGTAGTGTAGGAGTTATAATATTGTATTTTATGTGTATATTATTGGCTTCTGAGCTAACAAATAAAATATAATAAATAAAACAAAACATATAATATTTTTCACCAGTAGTGGCGCTCCAGGGGGGGGGGGGGGGGGGCACACGAGCAAGTCTCCCCCCCCACAGAAAATTTCCTAAATACGCTAATTCCCCTTCAGCTTTTCACCTATAGCCTTCGTTCTGCCATCCAAGCATTTTATTCTGTTGCCGCACTGTTTGCTCTTGACGTCGATTGGGATACGAAATTAATAGATTCAAGTTGGGATGTTCATCAGTGGCGTGATGATCCATGTGTTTAAATCGGTTGCCATAGCTCCCATTCTATAAACAAAAATGAATTTAATAGTTTCTCCCCTAGAAAAACAATTACAAATGTAAATTGTACTCACTCTCTCACTCGTGGTTTAGTTACCAATTCGCTCGCATCGCATCATTTTAAGTGAACTTCTTGAAGGAATGCATTATTCGGAAATCTCGTGTATTAGATTTACTTTGTTAGTATTGAAGACAAAGTTTGGTAGGATTTATATGAAGTCATCATCATCTGTCAACAACAGCAAATTAAATCGGGAAATTGGTTCAAGAGAAATAATTTTTTTTGGTATACTGAAGTACTTGAGAGAGCAAAGCGAGCGTCTCATTTAGATGCTTTTGGCACAAATTTTAATTTTTATGTTTTATGTCTCTGCATCTATACAGAGCTCGCACCGTTTCTTCGATCGAACTGAAATTTTGCACACTTAATCCATTAATTAATTCAAAATTTAATAATTCCCTGGCGATTGTATACTTCGATCAACTTGAACATTTTTAGGGTGATTAAGTCCTACATTTTATCAAATTTAACAAAGTTTCAGCCAAATATTTACATTGGTTAAAATATAAAAAATATCTTTCTAATTCTCGAATATCAAAACGTTCCGATCAATAATCGGCTAAGTATTACAGACTTGTTGCCATTTTGAGAGTTTTGGAAGAGCTGTCAAGAGATTGATCGATAAGTACCAACAGCACGGCTATGATATTTAATTATTCCAGAGTGTATACATGGCAATTGGAAAACTGCAATCAAAATCAAAATAATGTAGTTGCTATTTGATTGAAGGGATCGTGTTTGTTTGGAGATGTAGAAAGGTGAATATGTATCGGTGCTCGCTCATCAACGCGTTAGATATAGCGTTTTCCTGGTATATTACAATTTTCCATTTACGTTCATCCATATTTGTTTCACTTCTAAGCACTCACGGTCCGACACGTCTCCAGATTAAACGGCAAGAAAGCAGCCATTTTGAATACTCGAGGTTGATTGGCCATCGACATCATGATCCTCATGGATCGCTTGAAACTATCCGACGCTTCGAACCAATCACAAGCGAATACGGCCTCCCTCACCAGCGAGCACTGGAAAAAGAGGCAAGCGGTCAGTAACAATTGGCACCCAACTTGTGGCTTAAAATAAAAATGATTTGTTACCTGTTCTGTCAGCTGGTCCATTAGATAGCAATAGTAAGAGATGAAAAATGATCCCAAACTTAAAAATACCATAATTACCACAACAATAGAATTTACGGCTTGAATCTGAAATAAAAGATATAAGGTAAGATATCTAGTGGAGCGGTCGCTCCACCCAGCCAAGTCGTACCGTACACTCACACTCACTCAACATACCGTAAATGACTAATAAACTGAGGAGCAGACCAACCACTTTTACTGTAAGCAACAACATGGCATTTTCGGCCTACTGGATCTTAAAATTGGAAAATCTCACATTGTTGCGATATATCTTAATTTCGAGCTATGGCCCACCCCACTACATATACCAAATTAGGGAACAATATGTTATGCCGTTTGCGAGCTAGAGGGCCGAGAAAACAGTGAAATTACACCACTTTCTGATTCTGAAGATGATATCAGGAAACGTTGCTATCACCGCCACAGCCTAAACGGCTAAACCGATCGACCTGAAACTTTTACCACATATGCACTTTTGGCGTCTGATGATACCTTGCCTCTTGTGATTTTTTGTGCCGCCATTTTTAAACCGGAAGTGACGTCATAACTCAAAAACGTCTGGACCGATTAGAACGAAATTAGCGCCATTCGATTTAGATGGTCATCTATATGAAGTATCAATAAAAAAAATATTATTTTCTTATTTTCTAAACCGGAAGTGACGTCATAAATACGCAATATTTAACTTATTTCAACAAATTATACTTAAAATACGTACATAATTAACTTACATTGTAACATAGACAATACAATTTATATATTCAAGGTAGCAGTGTTCTCGGCCGCCATTCCTGAAACCGGAAGTGACGTCATATATCTAAAACGCCTGTACCGATTGCAACTGAACTAGCTCCTGCGTATTCATTCTGCTATTTATTTGAAAAATCAATTGTGAAAAATGAATAAATAAATTAATGGTACCGGAAATGGCGGCAGGAACCACTAAATGAAACCGGAAGTGACGTCATATATTACAAACGGCATGACCGATTTTACGGAAATATGGGGATTAGGAATTCAGATGGTCGTTCATGAAGGTATCAACTAGATAAAACTAGATTGTTTTCTTATTACCTATACCGGAATTCGGCCGCTATTTCAAAACCGGAAGTGACGTCATGTATCGAAAACGGCTGGATCGATTATAACGAAACTTAAGCTATTCTTCTTGGATAATCATTGTCATCTTATACCAAACGCAACTTTTCATAGTAACCAAATCGGTTGAGGCGTATTTTTTTAAAGAAATTAGTCCCTGCTCGGACATGTGCTACAAGCTGTATGTATAAACTAACAAAAGAAGTGATATCCCAGAAAAAACACTCCGTGTAAAAATACCAGCCAAGTCTCTTTAACTATAAAAAAAAATAGAAGAAATCTAAAAATTCAGCACTGAAAAGGAGTGATATCAAAAAAGGAGCCAAGTCAACGAATTTTCCAAATTTTAATCGTACCATTGAAATAAAAATATTAACCCCCGAGAAATACTTAAAAAAAGGACTTGGCGCATCGTTTTTTTAAAGACATTTTTCTATTCTTAAGCTTAAGCCACTCACATACTACGTAGTTCAGAAATGCCTAGAAAAATTGGGACAAAACTTTCAAATTAAATATTGAACATTCTGTAAAATATTTTAAATTTAAATATAAGTACGCAAAGAAACATAGCATTGTCTTACAAGCAATAAATACAGAACAGTTGTGTTTGTGATTGGTAGGTACCTATAGTTTTGTGGGTACATCAACACACCTACTACAGCATTATACTTGGAACCTTCTCGCCGTGTAATTAATTGCTATTAATTAACATTTTATACCAAAAAAATTCATAAATTACATAACGTATTACTTTAGATAAAAATCTAGTCAGTAATTATTTGAGCAGCATGGCTCAGTGCACTAGTCACTTATACAAATCTCATTGACGGCCTTCTTGTAATGAGCGCTTTCGCTATTTCCCTCAGTCACGATATTGAGAAGTATGATTGATTAATATGACCCTAGAAATAGTGGCAATAACGAATAGACTAGGCCGCTTCCGTTTATTCGTTATTCGTTTATCCGTTTATTTCCTCTGAATATTGACAAAATACCAAAACTGCCAGTAGGTAAGAGTACTAGTTATATTAAAACGTAGTATGATTCGTCGATAATGAATGTGATATACTCAGGAAAATATACTTGTAGAGTTCTTCCTATACTTTTAGGATAGAAAAGTGTCTTTAAAAAAACGATGCGCCAAGTCCTTTTTTTAAGTATTTCTCGGGGGTTGATATTTTTATTTCAATGGTACGATTAAAATTTGGAAAATTCGTTGACTTGGCTCCTTTTTTGATATCACTCCTTTTCAGTGCTGAATTTTTAGATTTCTTCTATTTTTTTTTATAGTTAAAGAGACTTGGCTGGTATTTTTACACGGTGTGTTTTTTCTGGGTTACTTTGACGTTACGTATTTTGTTCTATGTTTTATATACTGCTATTAGGTACAATGAGCCAGTTCAGTTTGTCAATAATCCGTTAAATTTTAAACAGTTATTGGGACTATATTGCCATGTCAACAACCGATTGCAGTCCTTGAATGGCCGCTATACTGATACCCATAAAAAACACTCTGTGTAAAAATACCAGCCAAGTCTCTTCAACTTAAAAAAAATTGAAGAAATCTAAAAATTCAGCACTGAAAAGTAGTGATATCACAAAATTGGCCAAGTCAAAACTGTTCAAAAAATACTTGGCGCATCGTGCATATAAATAGTAAAGAAGTAGGCCGGAAATCAAATATACTCATCTATACATAAAATATATATATCCCTAGAAAAACGATGCGCCAAGTATTTTTTGAAAAGTTTTGACTTGGCCAATTTTGTGATATCACTACTTTTCAGTGCTGAATTTTTAGATTTCTTCAATTTTTTTTAAGTTGAAGAGACTTGGCTGGTATTTTTACACAGAGTGTTTTTTATGGGGATATCACTCCTTTTTTTAGTTTATTCTTACAAATTTTGACATATTATATTGTTGCACCAAAGACTATAATTCCTTTAAAAAATACGCCTTTGTGATTTAGTTGCTAAGAAAAGTTGTGCTTGTTACTATGTATCTGCTTTAAATAATATGCTATGAAGTATAGCGAAAGTTTTGTTCCAATCGGTCCAGCCGTTCTCGAGATATGGCATCACTTCCGGTTTTCAAATTGGCGGCTGACTCAACTGCCACCTAAAATTTGTATCTATATATTTTATGCAACATAATAAGCCTTCTGAATATGTAGTTATTGTTATAAGAAATTATTTCAGTCAGATTTGGCATTTTTATGACGTCATTTCCGGTTTCGGTAATAGTACATTTCTATTTCGACTATTGATATTTCATAAAGAAGACCGTCCAAATCGTTTGGCGCTAGTTTCGTCCCGATAGGTCCATCCGTTTTTAAGATGTGACGTCACTTCCGGTTTCAAAATGGCGGCACAAAAAATTCGTAAGAGCAAGGTATCATCAGACGCCAAAAGTGCATATGTGGTAAAAATTTCAGATCGATCGGTTTAGCCGTTTAGGCTGTGGCGCTGTCAACAGGGTTTCCTGATATCATCTTCAGAATCAGAAAGTGATGTAATTTCACTGTTTTCACGGCCCTCTAGCTCGTAAATGGCATAACCTGTTGTTCCCAAAAACAACATATATGAGTATATGGGGTTGGTATATGGGGTGGGGTGAGCCATAGCTCGAAATTAAGATATTTCGCAACAATGTCAGATTTTTCAATTTCGAGATCCAGTAGGCCGAAAATGCTATGTTGTTGCATACAGTAAAAGTAGTTGGTCTGCTCCTCAGTATATAGGCATTATGGGTATGTTGAGTGACTGTGAGTGTACGGTACGACTTGGCTGGGTGGAGCGACCGCTCCATTAGATACACAGTACCTTCAGAGCATTTAAAACTAGCCCTAAGGAAACTTACCGTTGTTGAATATATAACTGACACAACGGACGCCAAAAGACAAAACAAAAGTCCGCTTGCAATATTTGGTTGAAATTGGGTCTCAGTTTCATTTAAATGACTGGAACAAAATGAATGAATGAATCGATCCTCCTCAAACCTGTTTAGCATAAATGGCATTTGCAACAACAAGTAAGGTGCTACGCCAACCTACCTGAGGAGCCCTTGATGCATTTGAATGCATTCCTTCAGACGTCTCTGCATTTCCAAGTCTAGCTCACGAGCGTCTACATTCACTTCTTGGTTTATAATCTTGCCCATGTTAAAGGCCAACGAGACGTTGAAGACAATCTGTTTCTCTTTTCGGCTAAGCTTTGGGTTTCGATTGTGATTGAAAATCCGTTGGTAAATCCGTTTTAGAAATGCCATCACGGTTTTGTAACAGGTATCTTCTCTTTTATATTGCCAACGTAGTGAAACTGGAGGAGCTGAATGTTCTTTCTTAACTGGTGCTCGACTGCCCTTAGCCTTGTGTCGAAGCAAGTTCATGAATTGCTGGAAAATGTTAGCTCCTCCCTGGCTTAACCCCTTCACACCTAGCTCAGCTGGTGTATCACTGTTCTCCGTCTTCTGGCGACGCTTGGCCATGATGAGCTCGAGACTGTCAGCTCCTCCTTGATTTAACTTCGTCACACCTCGCTCAGCTGGTGTTCGACTGTCCTCAGTCTTCTGGCGACGCTTGGCCATTAAGTGCTCGAGGCTGTCAGCTCCTCCTTGACTTAACTCCATCACACCTCGCTCATCTGGTGTGCGACTGTTCTCAGTCTTCTGGCGACGCTTGGCTATGATGTGCTCGAGACTGTCAGCTCCTCCTTGACTTAACTCCATCACACCTCGCTCATCTGGTGTGCGACTGTTCTCAGTCTTCTGGCGACGCTTGGCTATGATGTGCTCGAGACTGTCAGCTCCTCCTTGACTTAACTCCATCACACCTCGCTCATCTGGTGTGCGACTGTTCTCAGTCTTCTGGCGACGCTTGGCTATGATGTGCTCGAGACTGTCAGCTCCTCCTTGACTTAACTCCATCACACCTCGCTCATCTGGTGTGCGACTGTTCTCAGTCTTCTGGCGACGCTTGGCTATGATGTGCTCGAGACTGTCAGCTCCTCCTTGACTTAACTCCATCACACCTCGCTCAGCTGGTGTTCGACTGTCCTTAGACTTCTTGCGACGCTTGGCCATAATTTTCTGGACAATGTTGGCTCCTTCTTGGCTAACCTCCATCACACCTAGCTCGGTCTTCTGGTGACGCTTGGCTATGATGTGCTCAAGACTGTCAGCTCGGATATTTATCAACTTGTCGTGTAAGACTTCAAATTGGGCGATATTATGTAGTATTATTGTCCATAATATTACCTGTATCTCGCAGAATATTGCGTATGCATATGACCAAATGACAGTGATGACAGTATTTGATATTTCACGTACTGGCGTTGTCGTTGCATCGTATGGATAATAGTACCTGCAGTATATTAATGTCAGTTACTTTTCTTTACAATGATATACTTATTCAATTCCTCTCTTTTATAATACCAAGATCCTTAAAGAGTCAGACAGGGATTTTAGTTTCTAGGGATCTCCAAAAAGTAAAGAAAACCCTTAGCATTTGGTGAAATTATTAAAGTCGGTTAATTTATTCTTCGTCTATAGTAAACAATGAGTCATTAAGACAGACTCGAGAGTTAAGCCTGTAATTCACATTACATTGCCATTTAAAAGTGTTCCATTACTCTACAATATAAGTTAGAGTATAGAGAAAAAAAGTTTCTGATAATTATGTTCTCCTAAAAAAAATACGAATACTTAAAATTATGCCGCCATCAGTATTTCATACATTTCAGTACGTTTAATTTTTGTTTGTAATTAACGTTTTCTCTGTATCTCCTAACATACTTCCTTAATGTTCATTTGTGTGTTACTAATGAAGCTCATATTATAATACCAAATAACTTAATCTAGTGTTATGGACTACTTACCCATGTATCATGTCATTATATCTGACGAATACCGGAAATAAAGTGCAGATAAGTATGGCTATCGACCAGAATATTGTTGGAACAACGACATTGGCCATGAAGTCGGTTATCCTGGTAGTTCTCCTGATGATCGCCTGATGCCGTGGCAGGTCCGACTCGAAGGCGTGAACGAAGTCCTCTTGGTCCTTCATCATCGCGCGAATCTTCTCCGGGTTCCAGAACATGCCGAGCAGATGCACGGCGCACAAGATGGCCGCCAGCTCCAGGAACGCCAGCAGGGGAAGCTGACGGCTGGGAATCTCGTTGAAGTAGACGATGAAATACACCCAGCGGTTCAGGAAGGCTTCGAAACACATTTCAGCGAGACAGAAGCGGGGGATGAAGTTCTTCAGGCCGTTCACGAAACCCGTCTTGGGTTTTCCCGAGTAGGAACATATGCCTGTGAGTAGAAACACGTGTCACTCATGAAGCCGTTCAAAGTTGCGTACAACGAACCCTGCTCTAAGTGGATGAGAATAAGTTCTGTGCAAATAATGAACGATCCTGATAATGCGGTCTTGTCTTGTAGCTTTATTCTGGGAGTCGCAGGTACTACATCGCCAGGGGACCTATTTTCGAGAATGTTTGAGAACAATTTCATACGGATTCACGGCCTCCTGACGTCAGACCAAACAAAATAATACACGGACGTGGCAGATTGAATGCTATTTAATTCTAAATAACGTCACTTTGACGTCATGTTCGATTATACGAGCACTCGTACAAGCTCGAAAATAGAGGTCCAGTAGTGCCTCAGTGAACTAGAATGACACTGATGTGTGACACTCGATTTGATGTGCTTACAATGACAGAAAGATCTGATCCAGAAGAGGACGACCGTTTAGTCGTTGCTATTATTATCGTCGACAGTACCTAGCTTTATTGACCGTAGGTACCTACTCTTGCCGATTCAGTTAAAAACAAAGATACATATAAACCGTCAACAAAAGACGATGCCCGTCCCCAACCAAAAGCTTGACATGTCTATACGTCCCAGTAGGTTGTGTGTCTTGAAATGAGCTGTTGAGCGCCACACAAATCATATTAGGTGATGCCCTTCTTGGAAGAAAACCAGACGCATCCCAGAGGTAAACAGACGCCCGGAAAAGACATTCAACAAAGCGAAATCCAATGAGCATCTACCAATCTCCCCCCCCCTCCCCGCGCCCGGCGTCTGCCACCTTAGCGCGGTGGTGAGGTTTGTGTTGGCCAATGATCCACTGCACTGGCTAGGCCGGCGAGAATGTATGCTCATGTGTTAGGGCTACTCATGCCGGCCAGGCCAGTGGTGAGGTTCAAAGAGCAGCCAGGGTCAACCTATCTATGTAATCTCTTGATTCCTCGGTCTCCTTGGACCGGCCTCCACGCCGGACGCGTATTTCCAAAGTATACCCAGCCCCAGCGCACCGTCGACTGATTGGTGTGTCTTGGTCACGTGGTCGATGGTTGAATGATCACCTCGGTTGCGAAACTGAAACTTATCTGTCAAAACATCTCAACCCATCACTGTCAAAGATAAATAAGTTAAGGTTATCCACGGAGGAAACGAAGATGATACGTATTAAATGTGGATCTTAAAGTGTTTTTAATGCTCTGCGTATTGTCTTTCTCAATAGCCCATTAGAATAGTTGCTTCCAAAGAAGACTAACAAGTTGGACACTTTTTAACCTCACAATCGTCAGTGTCAGTTCAAACCACACTTTCAGTGACTGACATTTACTATTTTGCAAATTGTGGGTGAATAATCTTAACACTGTCATGTAGATGAGTGACACAATCTATTTATGTCAGAGTTATGCATTATGTCACAATGTCAACGTTTCTTCGCACCAATAAATAGTTTGCAGCTTACGTTGAACTTTAGAAGATAGCGCCATAGATTTCTTCAATAATAGTTAGTAATAACGAAAGGATAGTAAAACGATATCAATAGGATTGTAGGTCTCAATATGGACAGACATCAATCAAAGGATTTTCTCTCATTATACATTTCGAAGAATTTTTCTTAGTGCGTGGCTGTTAAGATGGTGTTGAGATCTGGGTTGAGATGTTTTGACAGATAACTTTCAGTTTCGCAACCTATGTGATCATTTAATTAAGACCACGTGACCAAGACACACCAATCAGTCGACGGTGCGCTGGGGCTGGGTATACTTTGGATATACGCGAGCCGGACTGCCCCCGAATCGAGTCGCACCGGTCAGGACTTCCCACTGTTAATCGACCGTGACAGTCAGATTCAGAAGGCTGTGAACTGTGTAGAGACTCTTCTTAGTTTATTCGGGAAGAACACGTATGTTTTCCAGCAAGAATTATCCCCATAAAAAAACACTCCGTGTAAAAATACCAGCCAAGTCTCTTCAACTTAAAAAAAATTGAAGAAATCTAAAAATTCAGCATTGAAAAGTAGTGATATCAAAAAATTGGCCAAGTCAAAACTTTTCAAAAAATTCTTGGCGCATCGTGCATATAAATAGTAAAGAAGTAGGCCGGAAATCAAATATACTCATCTATACATAAAATATATCTATCCCTAGAAAAACGATGCGCCAAGTATTTTTTGAAAAGTTTTGACTTGGCCAATTTTTTGATATCACTACTTTTCAGTGCTGAATTTTTAGATTTCTTCAATTTTTTTTAAGTTGAAGAGACTTGGCTGGTATTTTTACACCGAGTGTTTTTTTATGGGGATATCACTCCTTTTTTTTAGTTTATTCATACAACTTGTGACATTGTTGCACCAAAGACTATAATTCCTTTAAAAAATACGCCTTTGTGATTTGGTTGCTAAGAAAAGTTGTGCTTGTAACTATGTATA
This sequence comes from Leuctra nigra, assembly GCA_934045905.1. Taxonomy (NCBI): domain Eukaryota; kingdom Metazoa; phylum Arthropoda; class Insecta; order Plecoptera; family Leuctridae; genus Leuctra; species Leuctra nigra. Next base: position 6,512,537 of record OW203766.1, on the reverse strand, counting down.
TGCTTTAAATTATATGCTATGAAGTGTAGTGAAAGTTTTGTTCCAATCGGTCCAGCCGTTCTCGAGATATGGCATCACTTCCGGTTTTCATAATGGCGGCTGACTTCACTGCCACCTAAAATGTGTATCTATATATTTTTTGCAACATAATAAGGCTTCTGAATATGTAGTTATTGTTATAAGAAATGATTTTAGTCAGATTTGGCATTTTTATGACGTCATTTCCGGTTTTGGTAATAGTACATTTCTATTTCGACTATTGATATTTCATAAAGAAGACCGTCCGAATCGTTTGGCGCTAGTTTCGTCCCGATAGGTCCATCCGTTTTTAAGATGTGACGTCACTTCCGGTTTCAAAATGGCGGCACAAAAAAATTCGTAAGGGCAAGGTATCATCAGACGCCAAAAGTGCATATGAGGTAAAAATTTTAGATCGATTGGTTAAGCCGTTTAGGCTGTGGCGCTGTCAACAGGGTTTCCTGATATCATCATCATCATCCTCAGAATCAGAAAGTGATGTAATTTCACTGTTTTCACGGCCCTCTAGCTCGTAAATGGCATAACCTGTTGTTCCCAAATTTGATATATGCGGTGGGGTGGGCCATAGCTCGAAATTAAGATATTTCGCAACAATGTGAGATTTTTCAATTTTGAGATCCAGTAGGCCGAAAATGCTATGTTGTTGCTTACAGTAAAAGTAGTTGGTCTGCTCCTCAGTTTATTGAGCGAGCGTAGCGAGCGTCACCACGGTACTCTTATGGCACTTTCTCTGTGTGTTTGTTTTTTGTTTTTTTTGTGGTCACACCCCAGGTCAAACCGCTCAAGCAATCAATCTGAAATTTTGTACACTTACTAACGTACTCTATGCGGTCCCTGGGATCGTTTTTGAACGGGATCCCGTGATTGGTTCAAATTTAAAAAAAATTATCTTTCGGTTGGTTTGTTTTATCAATTTGAAATTTTGACAAGTCATTACCACTAACATTTTACCCAATCATACAAAGTTTCAGCCAAATCCTCCCATTGGTTAAAATTTAAAAAAATCTTTCATATGATTTTTGAAATTTAAACTAGAACCGTATGACCGATCAACTTAAAACTTTGCATGGTCATTGGGACTAACATTATCTGCATTTTTGACAATTTTCAGACTAATCTATGTTTAATTCCAAAAGTTATTGACGTTTTACGGACATTTTGCGTGTTGGCTGTCAAATAGGCCATTTAAGAAAGTCAGTGCGCATGCGATAAAGCCTGACAGGTCCACAGCCGTCTAGTGTGTAGTGACTAGTGTCTGTGCGGTGTCTGTCATAAATGCACGTGTTGTGTTCGAGAAGGCTGTGGGTGGGATGACGTCACGCCGAGTCCTTTGAAGTACGCACTGCGCATGCGTTTAAGCCTGACAGGATAAGTACTCCACCTCACCAACAGATGGCTCTTTACTTTCTTATATGGCCTATTTCTCGAAAATGTTGATCACGGCTACTTCGACTCTTTATAGTTCCAAGGTAGTTAGAGTAGAAACTTTCAAACGTATGAAACTGATATGACCATTCAACAGATCGATCTAATATTGTGTAAGTACACACAATAATATCATATGAGTCGTCCCAGGTCTATTTTTTTTAAGAGATCCTGTGATTTTTGAATATTAACGAGGAACAGTTCAATCAGAAAGGTTCAAAAGGTGCAAGCTTTGCATGGTTATTGGGACTAATGTTTTAGGACAATTTTGAGATTTTTATACTTGAGTCTGACGAAATTCAAGAATTATTGGCTTTTAATGATATTTTCGATAGACATAATTTCGGTTCGAGGTGTTGCGCCTGTCCGTGCTCGCTCATCAACGCGTTACACAGAGCGTTTTCCTAGTTAAATAAATTATATGTTTTGGAAGTACCTATAAGCATATCGACACATCTCTTCAAATATATACCATAGTTAATCTCTTTAAGTTATTAAACAGCTCCAAAGTGCGACGTTGCAATCTACATCAATAATATATTGTAACACGGCGCAGCGCGATGTCCTGGGAAGCAAGTTGGCAACTGCGACTTGACAAAAATGAAAAACAAATGAAACAATTTTCAACAATGATGCCAGACCTTGCACGTCAATTTTCAATTGTTGACGAAAAGTAAACAAAACTGAAGTATTTCTGTGTTCCTCGAGTTAATACACTGAATCAAGTTCATATTATAGTTATTTTAATTTCAGGATACCATAAAACGAGATGTAATGAGCTGTTGAAATGTAGACTGACAGTTAATTGAATTTACATCTTGCACCGGTGTACACTTTCGTGACGTCATACCCTGTGTAGTGTGTTGTTTAACATGTAACAGTTTAAATTTTGTATATATTTGAAGAGATGTGTCGACATAATATTATAAATGAAAGATTGAAGTTAATGGTGGTGTATTGGGATTTTCTTAACTCTGTTTTGTTTACAAATGACCAGCAATCAAAGTAAGTCCCCATGTTATTTTCCATAAGAGGATTTTGAAAAAGACTCCGGAAGTGCCTAGTGGGCTTGGCACTCTAGTACTCTATAGAATGTCCAACTATCTATCTAGAAATCAGTTTTTTGGAAAAAAACGTTAAACCTCAGTAAAATTCAAAACTCAAAAATAGCATGGAAATCGTCATGATTTTCATGGCCTAGATAAGACTACATGTTAAAAATAGGAATGTAAAACTACAATATCTCAAAATCTAGACACGAGAAGTTGTTCATATTCCACAGTATCGTGTAAACAGTGATAATTGATACCTCTGCCAAAAATAAGCTCATTTGGAAGATGTGACTTAATCTTTGAGCCACCTTAAGCCTGATGCACAATTGAATGTTGAATTGAATGTTAATAACATGTGCACATGTTATTTTCCATAAGAGGATTTTGAAAAAGACTCCGGAAGTGCCTAGTGGGCTTGGCACTCTAGTACTCTATAGAATGTCCAACTATCTATCTAAAAATCAGTTTTTTGGAAAAAACGTTAAACCTCAGTAAAATTCAAAACTCAAAAATAGCATGGAAATCGTCATGATTTTCATGGCCTAGATAAGACTACATGTTAAAAATAGGAATGTAAAACTACAATATCTCAAAATCTAGACACGAGAAGTTGTTCATATTCCACAGTATCGTGTAAACAGTGATAATTGATACCTCTGCCAAAAATAAGCTCATTTGGAAGATGTGACTTAATCTTTGAGCCACCTTAAGCCTGATGCACAATTGAATTAAGGAGGTATAGTGATTAATGTTGATGTTATAACAGAGTCCAGTGCACAATTGCATATTTCACGAGGTTATTTCACCATGCTAAAATTAAATAATTGATCGAAAAATAAAATTGAATAAAAAATATGATCAAGACTAGGCACAAATATCAAATTAAAATGCCTCCATTGGCATTAATCAGAAGACTTTTTATTTTCCCGTACGAATTTGACATTGACATTTACTCTGCTCTCTTCCCATTGTTCGTCATAAGGTGAAATAGTGTTTTGCAATAAAAAATGAATTTAGTTGATTTCTTATTTCAGCTTATTACCTTAAACACTAAACCTTGTGACGCTTGTGACAGTTTAATGGCACCTTTAATTTCTGTTAAACACAACACACTAAGTAATCACTAAACCTTAAACCATAAACATTAATTTAATTGTGCATCGCCATTTTATTCAACGTTCAACTCTGGACGGGTCCGTCAGAGATGCGAAGTTGGTTCGATTTAACAAATCTAGTGGAGCGGTCGCTCCACGCCAGCCAAGTCGTACGGCGCGCACACTCTCACACAACTTACCGTTCAAACCTAAAGGCTGGAGCAACCCACTTTTACTGTAAGCATCAAAATGGCATTTTCGGCCAACTGGATCTTAAAAATGGGAAATCTCACATTGTTGCAAAATATTTTAATTTCGAGCTATGGCCCACCCCACCACATATACTAAATTTAGCAATAATAAGTTATGCCGTTTGCGAGCTGGAGGACCGTGAAAACAGTGAAATTGTGCGGCTTTCTTCAGATTATAACTAGGAAAACGCTCTGTATAACGCGTTGATGAGCGAGCACGGACACGCGCAACACCTCGAACTGAAAATATGTCGATCGAAAATATCATTTAAAGCCAATAATTCTTGAAATTCGTCAGACTTGTAGGTATAAAAATCTCCAAATATTCCTAAAGTATTAGTCCCAATAGCCATGCAAAGTTTTAAGTTGATCGATTGAACCTTTATGATTAAAATGTTCCTTGTTAAAATTCAAAAATCATAGGATATATTTAAAAAAATAAACCTGGGACCACTCATATGATAAAAGTGTGTGTACTTACACAATATTAGATCGATCTGTTGAACGGTCATATCAGTTTCATACGTTTGAAAGTTTCTGCTCTAACTACCTTGGAACTATACAGAGTCGAAGAAGCCGTGATCAACATTTTCGAGAAATTTGACAGATAACACGCAAATAGTCAGTAAAATGTCAATAACTTTTAAAATTAAACACAGATAAGTCTGAAAATTGTCAAAAATACAGATAATGTTGGTCCCAATGACCATGCAAAGTTTTAAGTTGATCGGTCGTACGGTTCTAGATTAAATTTCAAAAATCATATGAAATATTTTTTTAAATTTTAACCAATGGGAGGATTTGGCTGAAACTTTGTATGATTGGGTAAAATGTTAGTGGTAATGACTTGTCAAAATTTCAAATTGATAAAACAACCCAATCGAAAGATAATTTTTTTTAAATTTGAACCAATCACGGGATCCCGTTCAAAAACGATCCCAGGGACCGCACAGAGTACGTTAGTATGTGTACAAAATTTTAGATTGATTGCTTGAGCGGTTTGACCTGGAGTGTGACCACAAAAAAAATACAAAAAAAAACACACAGAGAAAGTGCCATAAGAGTACCGTGGTGACGCTCGCTACGCTCGCTCAATAATAATGATTCCTCATCTTCCAATAAATTCCGCGGTCTCCGCCACAGCCTAAACGGCTGGGCCGATTGATCTGAAATTTTCACCACGTATCCAGGTTGTCTGGCTGAAGATACCTTACCCGTATGAATTTTTTGTGCCGCCATTTTGAAACCGGAAGTGACGTCATACCTCGAAAACGGCTCGGAATCGGACCGATCGGAACAAAATTTGCGCCAATCGATTCAGACGGTCATTTATATGAAATATCAATAGTCAAAAAAGAAATATATTATTACCCAAACCGGAAATGACGTCATAAAAATGAAGAATCAGACTTAAATCACCTCTTTCAGCAATAACTAGGTACATATTCAGAAGGCTTATACCCTTGAGTATAGACCCCTCTTATACTGATACAAAACATTTATATATAAATAAATTCTTGGTTGCAGTGATTTCAGCCGCCATTTTCTAAACCGGAAGTGATGCCATATCTTGAAAACGGCTGGACTGATTAGTGATTAGTACGAAGCTTGTGCTATTCTTCATGGAATATTATTTTAGGTATTATTTAGTACTAAACGGAACTTTTCTTAGTATCCAAATCGGAAATGGCTTATTTGTGTAAAGGAATTAGTCATTGTCGCTCCGATTTGTGTTCCAAGTGTGGGAATAATCTAAAAAAAGATGTGATATCCCCATAAAAAAACACTCCGTGTAAAAATACCAGCCAAGTCTCTTCAACTATAAAAAAATAAAATAAATCTAAACAATTCAGCACTGAAAAGTAGTGATATCAAAAAATGGGCCAAGTCAAAACATGATTTTAAAAACTGAAATATACTTGGCGCATCGTTTTTTTAGGGCATTTAGGTATATTATTTATATTTAGGTACATTTGACTTTTGGCAATTATATATACACGATGCGCCAAGTATATTTCGGTTTTTAAAATCATGTTTTGACTTGGCCCATTTTTTGATATCACTACTTTTCAGTGCTGAATTGTTTAGATTTATTTTATTTTTTTATAGTTGAAGAGACTTGGCTGGTATTTTTACACGGAGTGTTTTTTATGGGGATCTAGTGGAGCGGTCGCTCCACCCAGCCAAGTCGTACTATACACTCACACTCACTCAACATACCGTAAATGCCTAATAAACTGAGGAGCAGACCAAACACTTTTACTGTAAGCAACAACATGGCATTTTCGGCCTACTGGATCTCAAAATTGGGAAATCTCACATTGTTGCGAAATAACTTAATTTCGAGCTATGGCCCACCTGACAACATATACTAAATTTGGGAACAATAGGTAATGCCATTTGTGGGCTAGAGGGCCGTGAAAACAGTGAAATTACACCCCTTTTAAAACCTATCTTCATCTGATGATATCACGAAACACCGCAATCACCGCCACAGCCTAAACGGCTTAACCGATCGACTTGAAATTTTTACCACATGTGCACTTTTGGCGTCCGAGGTGCCTTTTTATAAAACCAACCGGAAGGCGCCATTTTGAAACCGGAAGTGACGTCATATCTCGAAAACGACTACACCGATCGGAATAAAACTATCGCCAAATGATTCAGACGGTCATCTTTATGGAATATCAATAGTCAAAATATACATTTACTATTACCGAAACCGGAAATGACGTCATAAAAATGAAGAATCAGACTTGAATCACCTCTTACTACAATAACTACAAATTCAGAAGGCTTATAATGATACATAACATTTATAGAAATAAATTCTAGGTGGCTGTAATTTCAGCCGCCATTATGAAAACCGGAAGTGATGCCATATCTCGAAAACGGCTGGACCTATTGGAACAATGCTTTCGCAATTCTTCATGGAATATCAAAACAAGCTTATATTTAGCCCCAAACACATTTTTTCGTAGTAACCAATTCGGAAATGGCCTATTTTTTTAAAGGAATTAGTCATTGTTGCTCCGATATGTGTTAAAAGTTGTGTAAATAAACTAAAAAAACAAGTGATATCCCCATAAAAAACACTCCGTGTAAAAATACCAGCCAAGTCTCTTCAACTTAAAAAAAAAATGAAATCTAAAAATTCTGCACTGAAAAGTAGTGATATCAAAAAATTAGCCAAGTCAAAACTTTATTTGAAAATCAAAAAATACTTGGCGCATCGTTTTTTTTAGGGCATTATAGGTATACTATGTATATGTATATTTCATGTAAAATTTATAATTGGCTTATATTTCCAAGCTATTTATGTACACGATGCGCCAAGTATTTTTTGTTTTTCAAATAAAGTTTTGACTTGGCTAATTTTTTGATATCACTACTTTTCAGTGCAGAATTTTTAGATTTCATTTTTTTTTTAAGTTGAAGAGACTTGGCTGGTATTTTTACACGGAGTGTTTTTTATGGGGATAGGTACTACATTAAAATAAATGTCGTTTTAGTGCTGTATACTATTTATACAGCAACCATACTACAAGTCACCGCCATGCTAGTATTAGACAAGTGAAAAGTTGCAATACGTCACCTAGATGGTCGGTGACAGGCAAAGTTGAACCCGCATAGCATGGCAATGCTTAAGTGGGTTCATCTTTGCCTGTCACCGACTTTAGCGTAAAAATTAATATCATCCCCACCGAGTAAGCCTTCAGTACACAGAGTACGCGTGCGGGGCAGTTCATCTTTAATGTCAATCGTATATAACGAGTTCAGTAAAAGTTATAATTAAGTACAGTTCGTTTTTCCTATGTTTGAACTCTCACCAGATGGAGCCACAGTCAGTTGTTCTGCAAGGCCGAGAAAGACTTCATTGCGCGCTCACCTTGCAATGTTGTCTTTCTCGGCCTTACAGAACAACTGACGGTGGCTCCGTCTGTTGAGAGTTCAAACAAAGGAAAAACAAACTGTACTACATCGCGAAATAACGGAAATTGATGAATAGCGTTAACAATCAAATACAACCGGCATATTTCATTACAGCACTCATTCATTCAAATTCTTGTGAGAAATAATAATGTCTATTCACCGAAATCGCCATTTGACAGATTGCAATTGTTTTTATCGCGGCCTTCTGAACAAACATTTTCTTGACGCCTCGTTCAAAACAATTGCAATCTGTCAAATGCTGCTTTTGGTGAATGGACATCTAATTTTCACAAGAATTTGGATGAATGTGTGCTGTTATGAAATATGCCTATTATATTTGATTGTTGACACTGAGGTAAGCATCAATTTCTATTTCGCGATGTAAGTGTAACTTTTACTGAACTCGTTACGATTAACAATTGTAAGTGACTGGCCCGCACGCGCACTGGGTGTATACTCGCGTGTGTGGCCATCTTACTGATATTAGCGCATTATCTAGGTACTTTTAGTTTCAAATACCTACACTTCCACTGCTTTGACAGATGAAACATAACTTATCCGGCTGGTGTGTTGGATACCACGGTTTTCGTAAGATCACTGAGGTAAATAAGCAACATTGAGCGCGGTCAGAGGTTGGATGGGTGACCATTCAACTCTGCCTTGCCAGGTTGCTGCCGTTGGGCCAGGGGATGTGGTGTTTGAGGGTTAGTGTGACAACCTCCCTCCACCTGTTATCAGTCTCTCGACGGCGCGGGTTGTGGAGGCCCGTGCTGTGAATGTCACACCGTCCTTCGGATAGGACACCCGCGAGCCCCCATTGGTATTTCATAGGAGTATAGGCTACATGCCGGTACCGAGTTTCCTCAAACCCTTCTCCATTACATTCTCACTTGTGGAGCCTCGGCTCTGTTGAGAATATAGGCTTATTATTATTAATAATATAATAATAATTGTTTTTAACGTTAGCTTTCAACAAAAATGTATCTAGAATATGGTGTCACAATAGAAACGGTGAGGAACTAAACACATCTTTTTTGGACAAGATTTGCCTGCAGTTTACACCAGGCGCGTAGGAAAGGGGTGTATTTACTTTGTTTTTGTTGGAGAATAACCCCCCCCCCCCCACTTTTCATCGTGACACCCCTAGATAACACCCCTAGATATAAAAAAAATGGAGCAAAAAGAGATGGAGCAAATTGAAAGCATTGCACAGATTTGCTCTAATATGTGGTTGGATTCTCAAATTTGTCTAAAGTGAACGGGGGTCTATTCTCGAAACAGTTATCACGTCATAACTCCCGAGTTATGATTCATAAGGAGGTTTGTCCTATCTCTCACCATGTTAATATTATGCATTTTTTATGATACATAACTTATGACGTAATAACTGTTTCGAGAATAGGGGCCCTCAAGTCTTATCCAATGAGAGAGAAATGACTAACTTTTAAATAGATCGTCCTGAATACAAGTTAATAATTACACATTAAACTATTTCAATACCTAAAACACATATAAATTTTACTGCATTTGCCTCAATTTTCCGTACGAATATTGCACGTCACAATACGTTTAATTTTGCGAAAGAATACAAAATTCTATTCAAAAACGATTATCTTTTACTAGAAATTCAATAGGGATTGCTCTCAAAATAACATAATAGGTACAGATTATTCAGTTGCCTGAAGTTTCCCCAAGAATATTTCATCACACAGTTTAACTTTTTTTGAAAAGGATGCCAAAAAGATTCAAATTCAATTATTTTCAATAAAAAAACAAAAAAATGTCCTGCGGGGCCAATGGGAATTCTATAAAAAAAAACAATACGGATTCTATTGCATTTCTCCGAAGTTTCCATAAGAATGTTGCATTATCACGCATTTCAAATTTCTTTGAAAAGAATGCCTAAATAGCTTCAAATTCGATTCGTTTGAATCAAAAATTCTAATAAGGTCCTGCGGGGCAATCTGTGTGGCCAGCAGCTGTGTGGACCCCCTTTATAGCGGCGCACTTCCCTTTCCTATACAGCGATCCCTGATAGTTTTGACACCCCACTCAAAACAAAGTTCCTTTGCGCCTGTATATTATGTTTGTATTCTATTTGCATTGTTGTATAGAGAGAAGAAGCTATGAGTAGTCAATTCTGGGATCCCAACTACATCATCAAGTTGGAGCCCCAAGAGACAGAAGATACCACAAACATCAGTAGGGAAATTAATGATGCAGCATCGTACATTCCAACATTAGAAGACATTCCGATTAAACAAGAACCAACTTGCAAAGACTTGTTCAACAGACAAATAAAACCTGAACTGAATGGAGAACTCTCTTGCAATGACAATGATCATCTTCATGAAACAGTTGAGCAAAAGCCACTGTTCAGTTCCGACCAAGACTTGTTTAATAGACAAATAAAATCAGAATTGGACGCAGAAATCTCTTGTATTGACAATGTTCATTTTCATGAAACTGTTGACCAAAAGCCACTGTTCAGTACCGATCAAGACTTGTTCAACAGACAAATAAAATCAGAAATAGACGCAGAAATATCTTCCCACGCTGAAGATCCTATTCATAATAAATTTGAAGTTGAATTCGGAATTAATGAGCCATCAGGTTATCGTGAAATAAAAGCAGAGACAAGTCAACCAATTTGTGTAACTAAATATAACACACGTAAATATCGGATAAGAGAGTGCTCTGTATCACTCAGAAGAGAAAAAGTCAATGAGAACTTCTCGGCTGCAGTCAGCAGTTCGCTGTCTCTTCCAAGACACGGTGGCCGCAAGACGTATCCTGCCGTTGCCCGCGCTACACCGGAAGCCACGCAGGACCAACTCGCCACAACTAGCGGCCTGCACAAGGAGAGGAGCAAGGAGTGGACAGTGTCCAGTGCCAACACTAACAATGTGTCACACCACATGCTTGTTCCTGCCACCGCCAGACACTACGACTGCGCACACTGCCCCGCCAAGTTCAAGACACGGGACGGAATTAAACAACATCTTGCCGTGCACCAGCTGACTCACACCACAGACCGGCTATTCTCTTGCGAATCTTGCACTTACAGTAGTACCAACAGGAGTAACCTAACTAGGCATAGGAAGATCCATTCTTCTGAGAAGCTGTTCCAATGCTCTACATGCGAATATAAGACGTATATCAAGAGAAACTTCGTCATCCACCAACGCAAGCATTCCTCTGATAAGCTGTTCCAATGCAATTTATGTGAGTATAGAACGAACAATAAGAGAAATCTGGTTTACCACCAGCACAGGCATACGGGTGAGCGGTCCTATGCATGCAATGTTTGTGTCCATAAGTCGTTCACCAACAGCGAGCTAATCAATCACAAGAAGATCCATTCCTTTGAGAAGTCGTTCCAATGCTCAACATGCGATTATAAGACGAACAGAAAGGGTGAACTCGTCGTCCATCAACGCATACATTCTGGCGAGAAGCCGTACGCCTGTACACTTTGCACCTACACTTGTGTCAGCAGCAGCGGACTGACTCAACACAGGAAGTCACACTTAAGCGCCAAAGCGTTCCAATGTGCCCACTGCGTCTATTCGACCAATGCCAAGCGTAACCTTACTGCTCACATGAAGCGACGCCATTAGTTTGTGCTGCCAGCTTGCAAACTTCTTCACAGATTCACGACAGAAGTTACCGAGAGTCTTTAGACATTCTGAACTCTACTCTCAAATTAAATAAAGTGTACAGCATTTGAGATGCTCAGAGGTTTAATTAAATATTTATATATAGTTTTTGTCCCGAGAAGAAGTACCTATTGACGAAGTATGTCTCTTTCAACAGATTAGGAGAAAAAAGTCAATAAAGTGCTAATTGTTAACTCTAGGTGTTGAGTATATTTCAGGATGTACTCACATCGTATTTGTTACTTTTGTCTTAAATTTCAAAACAGTTTTTTTTCTTGGTTTTGAACTTGTAGAGTTCACCCTACACACGAAGCCACATTTAATACTTCTTATACCGGTTTTCCATGTATCAACATGGGGATTTGGCAGGATTCTTTTGAATGTGACCCTACTAGGAAAACGCTCAGAGCAGTGGCGTGCCGAACCTATCTTGAGGACCGGTGCTAATTCATTGATGGGTATACCCACCATTCCCCAATGGTCAAGAAAATAAAATTGGAAGCGATCAATGGGGGTCTGGGGGGAGGGCCCCCTAGTACATGCAGGCCCGGGGTGCATAGTCCCGGAAAAATTTTCAATTACAATACCTACTATATTTGAAGGATTTTGGTGCATTTTAGGCAATGTACTCTGTATTTTAGACTTGAGAATAATTTATCATGTTTGATGAAGTTAACACCTTTTAAAACTACAATGAAACAAATAAAGCGAAGAATTTTACTTAAAGTTACCCAGTTCTGTCTGCCTGTGATTCTGTGGGAACGCCTGCGCGCGCATCCTCTCAATTTCGCGCGCACACTCTCTATGTTGTATTAAAAAATTAAAATGGTCGACGTTACATTGCCCAAATCATATCCAAAATACATCTTCTGCTCTTTGTGCATAAATAAATAACTAAAACTTACCTAAATGGCAATCCTTATCCCTTTGTGTGCCGGGTAGGACCAACTCTGGATTAAGTTAACTCTCGATGATTAGTGGAAATTAGTGAATCTTATTGGCTATGGAATTCGCGCCAACTTGTTTCAATGGTTAACCCTCGAGAGTTAACTTAATCCAGAGTTGGTCCTACCCGGCCTAAAAATGTATTTTAACACGGAATAACTGTCCAAATCTTTACATTACATTGAAAACGGCACTATTTTGTATTTAAAATGGTGGCCTTTCATTGCCAATCGTGTCTAAAAATACGTCTTTTGCCTTCACAAAGTAAAGAAATAACCGTAACTTACCTAAAACGTAATCCTTATCCCTTTGAGTGTGTAAAAAATCTACTATAACACATAATAACCTTTCCAAAGAGACATAACATAGAAAACTTCTTCACGCCAAGAAACGTCAAAGTGTAATTTTTATAAATTTTTCATTTCCTCTGTATTTTAGAGGGACATGAAAACCAAACAAAGCCGATAGATTTTTAACATTGACCTCAAGATACAATTTGCAAACGATCAAACGTATTATTTTCTTCCTACATTTAATCAACACGGCTCTGTAACCCTCAAACCAACTAACCGACGAAGTTTTTAAATAATGTTGTTAGATTAATCATTTTTAGTCGTTTCTTATTTCGTAGAGTGGTCTGTATTGAGTCATGTATTGACAATAAATTCATGTTGCTGTTGATAAAGTATGAAGCACCAATGTTTAAGTTTTACATTGTCAACTGAATATCTATACCTTAATTAGAGGTAGATGGGCTGAAGTCCATTTCAATATTCTTGAAGTGAGCTCAGAGAACAGTATTTCTGACATCAACCAATCATTTGTAATGGTGACATGAGTTATTGTAAGAAAATACTTCAATATAACGTTATTTGTTAACAGTGAAACGGTACTTGATAGCTTGATTACAATCCAAAATTGTGCACTGCAAAATCAAACAAATTTACTTCCGCCCTACATCTGAGGAACGTATATAATGAAACCGTAGATACCATGTAATAGCATAGCATCACAAATGAAGAATAGGTCGTGGGCATCAGGTCACGGTATCAACGTAATGTATATATATTATATATTTTTTACGGCGTATACATTGTTTTTCTTCTTATTTTTACTTAGTACGAATACTCTGGTGTAAATTTGGAAACTTATATGAAATTGTTTCTCCATAGGTATGATCAAATTGCTTTTCTTCGCTCCTCATTTGTTAACGTAATTCTGTTAAGATTGGGTCATCAACGACGTCAAGTGTATTAACGACGCACACTCTGCTGACAAAATTGCTGTCGTTTTATATTTACGCATACCTCTCTGGTGCACATTGGTCATGTTTTACATGACGGGACCCTCTAGTAATAAAATAATAATAAAGTGAATTATTTTAGTTTTAGCTACATTAAGACTGATTTAAATTGATTACACATGAATTGAAGGTAGAAAAACTGGAAAGTAATTAATTTGAATATACAAATGCCGCGCAGCGAATTTTCTTTGTTTTTGTTATAGGCATGTACGATATTTTTGCAGGAAATCAGAACAGTATGCAATTTATATTAGGAATAAAATCAAACAAAAAAAGCCACGCAGCGAAATTTTCTGATTTTGTATTTGTATTATAACGAGTTTCAAATGATTTTACAAGTAGGTACGACATTTTTGAAAGATAACAGAAAAGTCATTTATGTATAAAAATCACAAATAAAAATGCCGCGTAGCAAATTTATTGTTTTCAGCTTCCTTAGGACGGGTTTAAAATTTTTGAAGAAAAGCAGAAAGTCATTAATAATTAAAACCCTGTTCTGTTGATTAGCTGCCCTTATAGAAAAAGCAATTTTTCACATACGATTTCTGTACCAAGACGTTTTGTTCCAATGAAATTTTTTTGAACGCTAGCTTAATTTCATGCATACGAGTGCAATTTTTTTACAAATGCGAAAAAACTGGTGATTTTTTTAAACCAATTATAAAAATAATTCAGAAAACATTTTTCGTTTTGTCTTGCTCTCGGTCTTGCTAGTAGGATAGATTCAATGTAGGACCATAGAGGTAAGAAACCCTTCTTGCCTCTATGGTATGACCCTTTAACGTATTGATGCAATATCAGTAAGTATGTAACCGTTTGGAAGATGTCTGTACTGAAAATAATACATGTGTACCTGTATAGTCCATGACCTTCATGATGGGCTTGAAGATGACGAACTCATCGCGTGACGTCACCCTGCTGTCTTCAGGAGGTTCTCGCGCCATGACAGGCTGACAGTGACGTCACCAAAGATCAAGTGTGTAACTGAACTCACTGCTGACACATCCCTCACTGACTGTCAACTCGTCTATAGCTGTATTGAACGCCGTATGTATTCGCGTGATAAGAATAGGATATGATATTATATTCAACAATACTGTGGCGAGGAACTCTATTATTACATCGATTTCTTTCGACAATGTGGGCCAATATGAGAAACAAATCATACGAAATATTCGTCATGTTAAGATACGATAATAAAAACACAATAAAGCAATACTTTGGACAGTTCACAATAAACAATAAAGTTTGTTAAAAAAAAACTATAGTTGTAAGCTATGAAGTTGTAAATTAAAGGTACACTAACCAATCAATGCTTGTTATTATTATTGAAATATGAGGTCACCTACTAGAGTGAGACAATGAGATCGCTTAGACTGACTTCTGATGGTGCGATCTTACATTTATCAGCCTATCAGATTTATTGAACGTTCAAGTTTTGTTTGGCCAAGTGTACCTTTGTTTGTGAACCGTCCAAAGTACCTATTGGATTATTTGAAAACATCCAAACGTACAATCGGAAGACGAGAAATAACTATTTTTGTTGTTAAATTTTATGTATTTATGCCAACAATCGTGATGTCATACAAAACATGCAGTTTAACCAACATTTCGCCCAGCGGCAGAGGTTCATGGTCAATGAAATTATATTTATTGATAAAATCGAGATTCTAGGTAATATTTGTTCGAGTACTGGACCGGCATTTCAGAGACGATCAGGGTTTTTTCTTTCCATATTTTTTAACCAACTTATTGTAACGTCTATGAATGATGAACACTTGCGTCAATAGGTAAATTGTTTCGTTTATTTGGCCGACTTACGCTTATGAAATCTTTCTGTGAATGCAGCTGAGAATTCAATAAGAATCTCTCTCTCTGCTTTATGAATTGAGCTATTAATAAAAGCCAAAACTAACACTAACTGACTTTGAATCAACCAACAAAGTGTTCGATTGCAAACTGCTAAATAAACTTTGAACAGGAAGTGAATAAAATATATGTTTTATCAGGCTGTAAATCCACATGAAGAATAGAATGTCGCATTGATATGACGCATGCGCATTGATTATCGGCTGGGAGACGATAAACTAAACGTAAAACATCAGTTGGATCCAATTATTTAATACACATTTTTTAACATGTATTTATTTTATGTAGACATTTTATTACATTTTATTCCAGCAAATTATTGAGCGAGCGTAGCGAGCGTCACAACGGTACTCTTATGGTACTTTCTCTGTGTGTTTGTTTTTTTTTTTTTTTGTTTTTTTGTTTTTTTGCCTGCACTGCCCAGGTCAAACCGCACAACCAATCGATCTGAAATTTTGCAAACATACTAACGTAATCTATGCGGTCCCTGGGATCTTTTCTGAACGGGATCATGTGATTGGTTCAAATTTTATAAAAATTATCTTTCGATTGGTTGGTTCGATCAATTTGAAATTTATCAAAGTCTTTGCAACCAACATTGTACCCAATCATAAAAAATTTCAGCCAAATCCTCCCATTGGTTCAAATTTGAAACCATTTTTCCTGTGATTTTTGAAATTTAAACTAGAACCGATTGACCGACCAACTAAAAACTTCGCATGGTCATTGGTACCAACATTTATTTAAGATATTTTTGCCAATTTTCACTCTAATCTGTCGTTATTTTCAAAAGTTTTTGTCATTTTATGGACATTTTGCATGTTGGCTGTCAATTTCACGGCGACTTCGAATCTTCAGTTCAAGGCAAGGTAGTTAGAGCAGAAAGTTTTAAACGATATGAAACTAATAATGACCGTTCAACAGATTGATCTGATATTGTGTACACACTAATATCATACTAGGAAAACGCTCTGAGTAACGCGTTGATGAGCGAGCACGGATACGCGCAACACCTCGAACCGAAATTATGTTTATCGAAAATGTCCTTAAAAGCCAATAATTGTTGAATTTCGTCACAGACTTGTATGAAAATCTCCAACAATTCCTAAAATATTGGTCCCAATAACCACGCAAAGTTTTAAGTTGATCGATTGAACCTTTAAGATTGAACGATTCCTTTTTAATTTCCAAAATCACAGGATATCGTTCAAAAAAATGTGAACCGTCATATCAGTTTCATAATACGTTTGAAAGTTTCTGCTCTAACAACCTTGAAGTGAAGATTCGAAGATTCCGTGAAATATGAAATTCGAGAAATATGATAGCCAACACGCAAAATATCCGTAAACTGTCGATAACTTTTGAATTTAAACACAGTTTAGTCTGAAAATTGTCAAAAATACAGATAATGTTGGACCCGATGACCATACAAAATTTTAAGTTGATCGGTCAAACGGTTCTGGATTAAATTTCAAAAAGCACATGAAATATTTTTTTAAATTTTAACCAATGGGGGGATTTGGCTGAAAATTTGTAAAATAAGAGACAATGTTGGTCCTAATGACCATGCAAAATATAAGGTCGATCACATTTGTCGAAGTCCATTTTCATTTTTCAGCCTATCAGGAGATGTGTATTTAAATTTCAACCAATGGATGGATTTCAAAAAAATTAGGGTCTGCAAACAGAGAAGGTTGGTTTTACATGTGTGCAAAATTTCAGATCGATCGGTGAAACGGTGCGACCTGTGTATCGGCTATTAGCAGCCAAAAACAAAAACAAAAAAAAAAACAAAAAAAAAACAGAGGTCCGTGCCAAAAGAGCCAAAAGGAGACGCTCGCTTCGCTCGCTCAATCATATGAGTGGTCCCAGGTATATTTTTTGAACGAGATCCTGTGATTTTTGAAAATTAACAAGGAACCGTTCAATCATAAAGGTTTAATCGATCAACTTAAAACTTAGCAAGGATATTGGGACCAAATTTTTGGAGGTTTTGGAGATTTTTACACAAGTCTGTGACGAAATTCAAGAATTGGCTTTTAATGACATTTTCGATAGAAATAATTTCGGTTCGAGGTGTTGCGTGTATCCGTGCTCGCTCATCAACGCGTTACTCAGAGCGTTTTCCTAGTTAAATCAAAACGAATAAGGGCAGGCGTATGAGACTTCAATTTTAGTTGAAATAGATAAGAAACAGCTGGTATGGTATGGACATGTGATGCGAATGACGGATGAAAGATGGCCACAGAAGATGTTCAACTACAGAATTCCAAATAGGCGGAAAAGAGGAATAGGTACCAAGGAAGACCTGGCTGGAAGGAATAGAGGTTGCGATGCATGCAAGAATGGCAGGACAGAGACGAGTGGAGATTGAGATGCGGAAAGCGGCGTCAGCCGTAGGAATTTCGCTATTTATATATACTAGGAAAACGCTCTGAGTAACGCGTTGATGAGCGAGCACGGATACGCGGAACACCTCGAACCGAAATTATGTCTATCGAAAATATCATTAAAAGCCAATAAATCTTGAATTTCGTCAGACTTGAATAAAAATCTCTAAATATTCCTAAAATGTTAGTATCAACCCTTATGATTGAACTGTTCCTTGTTAATATTCAAAAATCACAGGATCTCTTTAAAAAAATATACCTGGGACCACTCAAATCATATGATATTAGTGTGTACACAATATCAGATCAATCTGTTGAACGGTCATTATTAGTTTCATTTCGTTTGAAACTTTCTGCTCTAACTACCTTGCCTTGAACTGAAGATTCGAAGTCGCCGTGAATTTGACAGCCAACACGCAAAATGTCACTAAAATTACAAAACCTTTTGAAAATAACTACAGATTTGACTGAAAATTGGCAAAAATACCTTAAATGTTGGTACCAATGACCATGCAAAGTTTTTAGTTGATCGGTCTATCGGTTCTAGTTTAAATTTCAAAAATCACAGGAAAAATGGTTTCAAATTTGAACCAATGGGTGGATTTGGCTGAAATTTATTATGATTGGGTACAATGTTGGTTGCAATGTCTTTGCTAAATTTCAAATTGATCAAACCAACCAATCGAAAGATAATTTTTTTTAAATTTGAACCAATCAGGGGATTTCAAAAAAATTAGGGTCTGCAACAATCAGAAATGTTACGTACTTGTGTGCAAAATTTCAGCTCGATCGAAGAAAAACTCTGACCTGTATATCGTCAGTAACAGAAAAAAACAACAAAAAAAAAAAAAAACAGAGGTCCGTGCCAAAAGAGCCAAAAGGAGACGCTCGCTTCGCTCGCTCAATAAAACGTATATATGACAAACAAAGCACAGTGATCAGCTGAAAAGTGTTCACAAGGGCAAAGTAAAAACGGTTTGAAAGAACGGATTGGCTGCTCGTCAGGATCCTTGACAGTCAATCATTTTTATCATCAATGACATCAGAGTTCATCTTTTAGAGTATGACGAGTTTGATAAGACTTCATCGGATGATGCGCATCACATTTGAAATTGTGTCTTCCCACTAAATAATTTAAAAAAATCATATTATAGTAACGACCCATAACAGCCCAATAGACTAAATAATGCCGCACACTGGAGTACTTTATGATCTCTGGTACGACCTCAAAGTGTTAAATACGATATTTTTTCAATGTGTTAAATACGATATTTTAAGTAAAATAATCGTATTAAACTTTTTGGGGTCGTACCAGAGGTTAAAATGAACTCCTGTGGCATTATTTAGTCTATTATGCTGTAATGGGTCGTTACTATCTGATTTTTTTTAAAATTATTTAGTGGGAAAACACAATCTCAAAAAACGCTCTGACGAACCGTGCGCTTCCCGTTCGCTTCTGTTTGCCTCTTAATAATGGGGCTGGGTACAAGAACCGGTTAATAGGAATATCGTTCATATAATACCTATCATGATTATTGAGAATGAAGAGAATTGATGTTTGGCGAGTAAACATGTAACAGCTTGATTTTCGCGCCTGTCATTTTTCAAACATTTGTGATTGTTACTCGGCACGCCGAGAGATAGCGCATCGTTAGGTCAAGGTCGCTCACGGCCGCTTAGACTCTTGTGACTACTGTTCAGTACAGGGGGCGGAATCGCCGCAGGCGTGGAATGTTCTATGTGACGTAGTTCAGATTGTCTTGCTGGTAAATCGAGGTCCCTATCTCGACCTCTTTCGGAGTTGACCAGCGGTGAGGACGGACACAGAGGATCTACCACGGCACATTGTATTCAGGGTATTTGTAAAATTTAACGTTCGGCCTTGTGCCCCTCTGGCTACTCTTCTACTGTCGTAGAAGTTTGCATAGTTTTATTTTTACAGCGTTTCCTTTCTTAATCCTTGCTGGTGCGGAGCTAGGTGTGTCTCTTATGAGGCAGCCTTTGCATGATGTTAGTGAAATATACGTAAGTACGTGCCCTGGTGGTTCTTTGTGCTAGGCGTCCTGATCCGGCCCTAGTTAGTCCGTCCAAACTGTCTGGACGACTCCGATTGTAGCACATTTTCTCTTTTGGCCTGTCAAAACAAATTCTAGCCTTGTGTATTATTTTCTGTCGCGCTGGGAATGCATTTTATTTGTACTATTTGATGTTGTTGTAAGAGTATGAGGAATATCAGACTAAATGCGTGATGGCCCTGACAAGGTCACCACAAGCCCATTTTGACATTGTGTGTAGTTTCTCGAGAAGAAAGAGATCTGGTACGTCAGGCGTTTGCCTCACTTTATTATTTCATTATCTTTCCTTGTTTCTTGCTTTGTTCAATTTATTAGTAACTTCACTCACTTCAGAGCTATGTCTCAGTGTTCATTTTTAATGTACTATCAATTTCACCTTTAGTTTATTATCATACTGTTCGCCATTTCAGTGTACGGTGGAGGTTGGGTTAATAAACCACGACACGTGGGTTTTGTTACCTATTCAGCTGTGCATTTACGTATGTCATTTACCAGTCCTCACTCCATTGTAATAACTTGTACGACTTTCTGCCTCACGTACCTACGACCCGTGTCCCCGACTGAGGAACTAGCCGGACCAGTCCACATTGATGGGACAGATGTGGCAAACATCTCGTTAAAATCCATTCGGCGTAAAATTAATTGATTTAACTTTAAACACGTAAGTCAAGTCATTTTATTATAGATCTTCCAGCGATCTATAAAAAAAAGCAATCATAAAAATAGTTTAATTTACATTATTTTTTTCTTCCAATTACATATAGTTTATCTAACCTGATTAGGTCATAAATATCATTTCAGGTATTTTACAGTCATTAAAATTGTACTCAAAATTGAGCTTTTAACTATGGATTGACATTAGGTTTCTAGGTCATCATTCATCATTATTACATTCAATGGATCATAGTCATCAGTTGCCCACGTGCCTGGGAACGTATTCATGTGTCGAGTGAGTGAGTCAGATTCAGAAGTTGTTGGCAAGGATCTGTTAAACAACTTCTGAACGTGACTGCGCGCCATATTTCCTCGCTGGAGGACTGCGTAGTGCTTATCGACCGTTCGGACAGCACACCCCAGCGTATCTGAAAACATACGCGAGTTGACAGCAATTAGTTCAGATCATCTGATATCCGACGTACCAACCGACATGACGCTCGCGTTATTGATTTCTTAGTCCACATTTTAGTGAGCCAAAACTTAGTATCAATTTGCCGTGGCAAAGCAGAGGTTGAAATACGTTTTGGCGGTTTACCTGAAGGCCAATTCTTGAGATTCACGTTTTGAAACCGTGTCACGGTTTCATTGTTTAAAACGTAAAAAAGTTGAAGGCAAACCGATAGTTGTCAACTGTATCCAGTTTTATAACATGTAAACGTTAAACGGTTTCAAAACGTGAATCTCAAGAATTGGCCTCCTGCTCGAAAAAGGTTTCAAGAGCAATTGCTGAGCGAGCTCTAGGGTTATACGGGACTAATGCCACATTTTCTGCTTATTTTATTTTATTTTCGTATGTGTTTTTGTTGGCAATGCAGGGGCCCAATTCTAGAACTTTTAAATTCCCAATTCTGATGGAATTCAATTTCATTCAATGTTAATCCTAATGGCCCTGACCGGATTCCATCAGTATGAAATTGGGAAAATGTTCTAGAGTAGACTTCCAGGGCAAACTGCTCAACCAATCGATCTGAAATGTTGTGTGGTCTAGTGTGTAGTTTTTGAACAAGATCATGTGATTGTTTCAAAATTAAAAAATTTAACCGTTTGACCACAATTGACTTAAACCTTTGCATGGTCATTGGAAGCAACAGTTTAAGCGATTTTGACAATTGTCAGACACACTGTTGAGAAATGGAGAAGAACTGAAATTTTAAGAACATTTGATTTCTCTTTTTGAAATATCTTGGTATCAACCTAATATTATGAATTGAAAGACAAAACAATCACTGCTCTTTTGACCAACGCTATAGATTAACTGACACACGCATATCAAATCGCATGTAACACGAGGCTCGCTCATCAACGCGTTACACAGAGCGTGTTCCTAGTATTATTGGAATTGAATCGAACTCACCCGCCCTCCACCTCACAGAAGTGTGTGTTCGCGTACGCTTGAAGCTCGCTCATCAACGCGTTACACAGAGCGTGCTCCTAGTATTATTGGAATTGAATCGAACTCACCCGCCCACCACCTCACAGAAGTGTGTGTTCGCGTACGCTTGGAGCTCGCTCATCAACGCGTTACACAGAGCGTGCTCCTAGTATTATTGGAATTGAATCGAACTCACCCGCCCGCCACCTCACAGAAGTGTGTGTTCGCGTACGCTTGAAGCTCGCTCATCAACGCGTTACACAGAGCGTGCTCCTAGTATTATTGGAATTGAATCGAACTCACCCGCCCGCCACCTCACAGAAGTGTGTGTTCGCGTACGCTTGAAGCTGGCTCATCAACGCGTTACACAGAGCGTGCTCCTAGTATTATTGGAACTCAATTGGACTCACCCGCCCACCACCTCACAGAAGTGTGTGTTCGCGTACGCTTGAAGCTCGCTCATCAACGCGTTACACAGAGCGTGCTCCTAGTATTATTGGAATTGAATCGAACTCACCCGCCCGCCACCTCACAGAAGTGTGTGTTCGCGTACGCTTGAAGCTCGCTCATCAACGCGTTACACAGAGCGTGCTCCTAGTATTATTGGAATTGAATCGAACTCACCCGCCCGCCACCTCACAGAAGTGTGTGTTCGCGTACGCTTGAAGCTCGCTCATCAACGCGTTACACAGAGCGTGCTCCTAGTATTATTGGAATTGAATCGAACTCACCCGCCCGCCACCTCACAGAAGTGTGTGTTCGCGTACGCTTGAAGCTCGCTCATCAACGCGTTACACAGAGCGTGTTCCTAGTATTATTGGAATTGAATCGAACTCACCCGCCCACCACCTCACAGAAGTGTGTGTTCGCGTACGCTTGGAGCTCGCTCATCAACGCGTTACACAGAGCGTGCTCCTAGTATTATTGGAATTGAATCGAACTCACCCGCCCGCCACCTCACAGAAGTGTGTGTTCGCGTACGCTTGAAGCTCGCTCATCAACGCGTTACACAGAGCGTGCTCCTAGTATTATTGGAATTGAATCGAACTCACCCGCCCGCCACCTCACAGAAGTGTGTGTTCGCGTACGCTTGAAGCTGGCTCATCAACGCGTTACACAGAGCGTGCTCCTAGTATTATTGGAACTCAATTGGACTCACCCGCCCACCACCTCACAGAAGTGTGTGTTCGCGTACGCTTGAAGCTCGCTCATCAACGCGTTACACAGAGCGTGCTCCTAGTATTATTGGAATTGAATCGAACTCACCCGCCCGCCACCTCACAGAAGTGTGTGTTCGCGTACGCTTGAAGCTCGCTCATCAACGCGTTACACAGAGCGTGCTCCTAGTATTATTGGAATTGAATCGAACTCACCCGCCCGCCACCTCACAGAAGTGTGTGTTCGCGTACGCTTGAAGCTCGCTCATCAACGCGTTACACAGAGCGTGCTCCTAGTATTATTGGAATTGAATCGAACTCACCCGCCCGCCACCTCACAGAAGTGTGTGTTCGCGTACGCTTGAAGCTCGCTCATCAACGCGTTACACAGAGCGTGCTCCTAGTATTATTGGAATTGAATCGAACTCACCCGCCCACCACCTCACAGAAGTGTGTGTTCGCGTACGCTTGAAGCTCGCTCATCAACGCGTTACACAGAGCGTGCTCCTAGTATTATTGGAATTGAATCGAACTCACCCGCCCGCCACCTCACAGAAGTGTGTGTTCGCGTACGCTTGGAGCTCGCTCATCAACGCGTTACACAGAGCGTGCTCCTAGTATTATTGGAATTGAATCGAACTCACCCGCCCGCCACCTCACAGAAGTGTGTGTTCGCGTACTATTGAAGCTCGCTCATCAACGCGTTACACAGAGCGTGCTCCTAGTATTATTGGAATTGAATCGAACTCACCCGCCCGCCACCTCACAGAAGTGTGTGTTCGCGTACGCTTGAAGCTCGCTCATCAACGCGTTACACAGAGCGTGCTCCTAGTATTATTGGAATTGAATCGAACTCACCCGCCCGCCACCTCACAGAAGTGTGTGTTCGCGTACGCTTGAAGCTCGCTCATCAACGCGTTACACAGAGCGTGCTCCTAGTATTATTGGAATTGAATCGAACTCACCCGCCCGCCACCTCACAGAAGTGTGTGTTCGCGTACGCTTGGAGCTCGCTCATCAACGCGTTACACAGAGCGTGCTCCTAGTATTATTGGAATTGAATCGAACTCACCCGCCCACCACCTCACAGAAGTGTGTGTTCGCGTACGCTTGGAGCTCGCTCATCAACGCGTTACACAGAGCGTGCTCCTAGTATTATTGGAATTGAATCGAACTCACCCGCCCGCCACCTCACAGAAGTGTGTGTTCGCGTACGCTTGAAGCTCGCTCATCAACGCGTTACACAGAGCGTGCTCCTAGTATTATTGGAATTGAATCGAACTCACCCGCCCGCCACCTCACAGAAGTGTGTGTTCGCGTACGCTTGAAGCTCGCTCATCAACGCGTTACACAGAGCGTGCTCCTAGTATTATTGGAATTGAATCGAACTCACCCGCCCGCCACCTCACAGAAGTGTGTGTTCGCGTACGCTTGAAGCTCGCTCATCAACGCGTTACACAGAGCGTGTTCCTAGTATTATTGGAATTGAATCGCGACTCACCCGCCCACCACCTCACAGAAGTGTGTGTTCGCGTACGCTTGGAGCTCGCTCATCAACGCGTTACACAGAGCGTGCTCCTAGTATTATTGGAATTGAATCGAACTCACCCGCCCGCCACCTCACAGAAGTGTGTGTTCGCGTACGCTTGAAGCTCGCTCATCAACGCGTTACACAGAGCGTGCTCCTAGTATTATTGGAATTGAATCGAACTCACCCGCCCGCCACCTCACAGAAGTGTGTGTTCGCGTACGCTTGAAGCTGGCTCATCAACGCGTTACACAGAGCGTGCTCCTAGTATTATTGGAACTCAATTGGACTCACCCGCCCACCACCTCACAGAAGTGTGTGTTCGCGTACGCTTGAAGCTCGCTCATCAACGCGTTACACAGAGCGTGCTCCTAATATTATTGGAATTGAATCGAACTCACCCGCCCGCCACCTCACAGAAGTGTGTGTTCGCGTACGCTTGAAGCTCGCTCATCAACGCGTTACACAGAGCGTGCTCCTAGTATTATTGGAATTGAATCGAACTCACCCGCCCGCCACCTCACAGAAGTGTGTGTTCGCGTACGCTTGAAGCTCGCTCATCAACGCGTTACACAGAGCGTGCTCCTAGTATTATTGGAATTGAATCGAACTCACCCGCCCGCCACCTCACAGAAGTGTGTGTTCGCGTACGCTTGAAGCTCGCTCATCAACGCGTTACACAGAGCGTGCTCCTAGTATTATTGGAATTGAATCGAACTCACCCGCCCACCACCTCACAGAAGTGTGTGTTCGCGTACGCTTGAAGCTCGCTCATCAACGCGTTACACAGAGCGTGCTCCTAGTATTATTGGAATTGAATCGAACTCACCCGCCCACCACCTCACAGAAGTGTGTGTTCGCGTACGCTTGAAGCTCGCTCATCAACGCGTTACACAGAGCGTGCTCCTAGTATTATTGGAATTGAATCGAACTCACCCGCCCGCCACCTCACAGAAGTGTGTGTTCGCGTACGCTTGGAGCTCGCTCATCAACGCGTTACACAGAGCGTGCTCCTAGTATTATTGGAATTGAATCGAACTCACCCGCCCGCCACCTCACAGAAGTGTGTGTTCGCGTACGCTTGAAGCTCGCTCATCAACGCGTTACACAGAGCGTGCTCCTAGTATTATTGGAATTGAATCAAACTCACCCGCCCACCACCTCACAGAAGTGTGTGTTCGCGTACGCTTGAAGCTCGCTCATCAACGCGTTACACAGAGCGTGCTCCTAGTATTATTGGAATTGAATCGAACTCACCCGCCCACCACCTCACAGAAGTGTGTGTTCGCGTACGCTTGAAGCTCGCTCATCAACGCGTTACACAGAGCGTGCTCCTAGTATTATTGGAATTGAATCGAACTCACCCGCCCGCCACCTCACAGAAGTGCGTGTTAGCGTACGCTTGAAGCTCGCTCATCAACGCGTTACACAGAGCGTGCTCCTAGTATTATTGGAATTGAATCGAACTCACCCGCCCACCACCTCACAGAAGTGTGTGTTCGCGTACGCTTGAAGCTCGCTCATCAACGCGTTACACAGAGCGTGCTCCTAGTATTATTGGAATTGAATCGAACTCACCCGCCCGCCACCTCACAGAAGTGTGTGTTCGCGTACGCTTGGAGCTCGCTCATCAACGCGTTACACAGAGCGTGCTCCTAGTATTATTGGAATTGAATCGAACTCACCCGCCCGCCACCTCACAGAAGTGTGTGTTCGCGTACTATTGAAGCTCGCTCATCAACGCGTTACACAGAGCGTGCTCCTAGTATTATTGGAATTGAATCGAACTCACCCGCCCGCCACCTCACAGAAGTGTGTGTTCGCGTACGCTTGGAGCTCGCTCATCAACGCGTTACACAGAGCGTGCTCCTAGTATTATTGGAATTGAATCGAACTCACCCGCCCACCACCTCACAGAAGTGTGTGTTCGCGTACGCTTGGAGCTCGCTCATCAACGCGTTACACAGAGCGTGCTCCTAGTATTATTGGAATTGAATCGAACTCACCCGCCCGCCACCTCACAGAAGTGTGTGTTCGCGTACGCTTGAAGCTCGCTCATCAACGCGTTACACAGAGCGTGCTCCTAGTATTATTGGAATTGAATCGAACTCACCCGCCCGCCACCTCACAGAAGTGTGTGTTCGCGTACGCTTGAAGCTCGCTCATCAACGCGTTACACAGAGCGTGCTCCTAGTATTATTGGAATTGAATCGAACTCACCCGCCCACCACCTCACAGAAGTGTGTGTTCGCGTACGCTTGAAGCTGGCTCATCAACGCGTTACACAGAGCGTGCTCCTAGTATTATTGGAATTGAATCGAACTCACCCGCCCGCCACCTCACAGAAGTGTGTGTTCGCGTACGCTTGAAGCTCGCTCATCAACGCGTTACACAGAGCGTGCTCCTAGTATTATTGGAATTGAATCGAACTCACCCGCCCACCACCTCACAGAAGTGTGTGTTCGCGTACGCTTGGAGCTCGCTCATCAACGCGTTACACAGAGCGTGCTCCTAGTATTATTGGAATTGAATCGAACTCACCCGCCCGCCACCTCACAGAAGTGCGTGTTTGCGTACGCTTGGAAGCTCTCGCGCAGCTTCGACCAGAGACAATACTGGAGATGTCTGCAGGCGCCAGAACGACCCACAGCTGACCTGCATGGCCTGGACATGTCTGGCTGGAATACAAGTGTTGGTCACTCGATCAATAAAACCCCTTCGGTTTAGACACACTATTATTGACAGCATAAGACAATGTGTTGTGAGGCCTAGATAATTACATTGTATAGACAATTCGAGAGTGTTCGAAACAGACTTGATGAACATGGTCGCTGGAATGAAGGTGGAGGGGTGGGAGAGAGACAAGGATTGTGCTTGTCGTCCGTGATTCCAGAATTGTTATATTTTCAAATAAACGGAGTTCTCATTTTCAGCATAATTCTCTCCAAAAAGTGGCAATATCAGCGTTCCAGGTTCCAAGCGTCAAGCGTCAGATTTTGGATAAAAATCCCAAATCTGCACTGCTGGGCGTCCTAGTAGCCTGCTTCCCCCCACCCCCCTTATAGCCGAGCATATCGTGTTTCTGGTCATCGCCTTCCCAATGCATCTCCGCGTCAGGGAAGGTTTCCCAGGCAGAGATCCTAACGACGCCCTTTGTTTAGGGAGTAACAACTCAACAATGTTACTGCAACAATCAGCAGAGAAAGTGCACCTGACACCGGTTGCGTATAAAGATGTTCGTACCTGATTGACTCCGACTAGATACGTGCGGACTCCTTTGCGCATGTGCAGTATCACGTGACTGCCGTTGAACGCATCGGGCGGCCAGTCTAAGTCGTGTGCAGTCAGAGGCCCCGGCAGTGACGTCACTAGACACAACCACGTGATCATTCCAACATATCAATCTCAATGTTATTGACGTCATCCATCCCAGGCCAGTACTTGGCTGAATCAAACACAATATTTTGGTTTGGTTTCTGATGTCTGGGCAGCTATTCTATAACTTTAAATATTCGAATTACTCCAGAATCCGATTCGGTGCAATGATAATCCATAATATGGCTGTGAATCGAATTCGGGCCGATTCCTGATATTGAAAGTTATAGAATAGCTGCCCAGTTAAGCCATGCGGCCGTGAATCAAATTCGGGACGAATCCGGATTTTTAAAGTTATAGAATAACTGTCCTGGCCTGCAATAGCTGAACCTGAGCCGAATCTAGATTTTTTTCCTTTACCACAGTATCAAAGGAACACTATTTCAGGTGCTTTTTGTTGACGTTGTACCGTTGCACGTATCTCAACTTATATTGAAGTGTTCACTTACCACCGACTTTGCTTCTTCCTTGGTTCATAGCAGGACTGCTCGGGTAGACGATATGACTTCCCGGGTGAACGATTGCAGGAATTCTCGGGTGAAGACCAGGATTACCAGGATAAATACCATGGCTACCCGGGTAACCGGCAACAGGAATACCAGGGAAAGCACCATTGTGACCGGGGTATACACCAAGATTACCAGGGTATACACCAAGATTACCAGGGTATACACCAAGGTTACTAGGGTATGGACCAAGATTACCAGTGAAAACACCAGCTGGGCTACTCGGATAAACGGCTGCAGGATTACCAGGGTACGTACCTTGGCTACCTGGGTACATGCCAACAGGATTACCTGGGTAAAGTACTTGGCTACCCGGAAAAACTTGCTGGTTATGTGGGTAAACAAGGTGGCTACCCGGGTAAATTCCAGACGGAAAGCCCGGGTAAATTCCAGGCGGTGTACCCGAGTAAATTCCAGACGGACTACCCGGGTAACCTTGCTGGTAACCTGGGTAAACGCCAGCAGGGCTAATCGGGTATCTTAAAATTCCTGGCGGACCTGAAAATATTTTAAAACTATTAAAAGGTAGTACATATAATGATGGTCTTGAAGGTGTACGACCGGGAGAAATGTCCGGTTTGAAGCGGAACGTAAGGGGAGATGTGAGGGTAGTAACATACTATAGTGCATTGTATCTGACGTCACCGCTGGCCAGAAATGTTCAGCGGTCAAGTCCGCACAAATCAGACCATCTTACAACCGTCGACAAAGATGCCCTTAAAGTGGTTTAGTCTTTGGAGGAGCAATCAGAAGCTGTTTAGTTCAACAATGAAGCTATTCTATAAACAGTTTATGTGAGCTTTAAGGGCCGCGGAGCACATATGTAGGTACATTTCCGGACTTCTTCATCGAGCAAAGCAACCTTTTTCATACCCTAATTTACATTTTACAACACACCGTCGAGAGCCGTCTTCCATTCATGAAGGGTGTTCATGCCCGAATGAACCGCAGCTCGTGACAACAAAGGATCAATAATCCCTTTTATTAATTTTTTGTTCTTATTGATCAAATATAATTTCTATATGTTTGACCACACAGGAAAAATTCCCAATCGAATTCGAAGTAGTTCAAATAGGTTTGTTATTTGTAAAATTCGGACAAAAATTACGAAAATACCTTGCAAGCTAAACTTGTTTTATAGACAAGTATAATTGAACTATTATGATTATTATGATAATACTGTATGATAATACAGTATAACATAATATTAGTGTGATATTCAGTATTCAGTATGTTTTTATTGATTTGCTTTGTGCACAAAACACGGTGGCAAAACATATAATGTAATTAGATTCATATACAAAGATAACAAGAGTCTGCAAGATAACAAAGTGTGTGATGTGATGATAATAATATAACTAATTATCGCCGTCAATCACACAATAATAAACCAAAAGAATTATTGAAGTTCGCCGCCGAATTTGACATTGATTCAAGTCTAATCGATTTGTGTATGATTTAGTTCACAACATGTAACCATCATACGATCATACTGAGGTTTTCGTCGTGGTTTTACTCAGTTTATAGAGCAAATGATGGGATAGTTCCCTTAGCTTAGGCCACGACAAACTAATGCTAAAGCATCCACGACAAATGCTGTACGATTAAGTTCCTCATATTCTCTAACGCTGCAGTGCACTCCAATCATCTTAGTCCTCACCAATCACAAGTACCTATAAGTACAAATCAGACGAAAATATCGATATATAATGCAGCTAAGTAATAATCCGTCAATATTTCAGGTTACTTTTATAAATCGAAAGTTTAGTATTATTTGAAAATTAGTTTTCAATAACGAAGCACAAGCGCATTGGTTTGAAATAAATAGCATATTGTAACGAGTTTTTCAGGTTAATATCAATGTTATTTTTTGTGTAAATATCAATTACTATGAATAAAATTATCCAAATATAGCCACATCAATTCTTGCTAACCTGAACATTCCACGATCTCATTGAAAGTAATAACAATAGTATCTTTCTAATAGCCATTTCACTGCTTTTGCCAAAATTATAATTTTATAATGATAATGATAATGATTATCTCTCAACAACGATCATCAACATGATCACAATTAAAATATAGGTTTGATCGTAATGACTGTCTAAATGGTGTGAGTTTTCAATAACTATCCAGGTAAATTTATGGTTGAAACCTTCCTCCACATTTTATGAGGGGGTATAATAAAGTTTATATTTTTATGGTCGGGCAGAGACCCTTCGACTGCTTCCCAAGTGTGCAGGTGCATACCGACACAAAATTACAATTATTTTAATTTCAGTATTTATTTTTTCCTAATTAAATAATAATGACATTAAATTGTAACCTAGTCATGTCACAAATTATAATAATTTCGGATGTGCACAAAAAATACCGAATTTTTATAGTCATCCGTCTTCTCTGTGATGCGCATAAATGGAGTTTTCACAAAAAGTGTGCTCACCAGAAGCGCATCAACTCTAATTAGAGCAAATTGATAGAACTCAATTAAATATCACTAGGAAAACGCTCTGTGAAACGCGTTGATGAGCGAGCACGGATACACGCAACACCTCGAACCGAAATTATGTCTATCGAATGTCATTAAAAGCCAACAATTCTTAGGTTTCGTCACAGACTTGTATAACAATCACCAAAATCTCCAAAAATATTGGTGCCAATCCTTGCTAAGTTTTAAGTTGATCGATTAAACCTTTATGATTGAACGGTTCCTTGTTAATTTTCGAAAATCACAGGATCTCGTTCAAAAAATATACCTGGGACCACCCATATGATATGATATGTAGTGTGTGTACACAATATCAGATCAATCTGTTGAACGGTCATTATTAGTTTCATATCGTTTAAAACTTTCTGCTCTAACTACCTTGCCTTGAACTGTAGATTCGAAGTCGCTGTGAATTTGACAGCCAACACGCAAAATGTCCCTAAAATGACAAAAACTTTTGAAAATAACGACAGATTAGAGTGAAAATTGGCAAAAATACCATAAATGTTGGTACCAATGACCATGCGAAGTTTTTATTTGGTCGGTCAAACGGTTCCAGTTTAAATTTCAAAAATCACAGGAAAAATGGTTTCAAATTTGAACCAATTGGAGGATTTGGCTGAATTATTTTTTGATTGGGTACAATGTTGGTTGCAATGACTTTGCTAAATTTCAAATTGATCGAACCAACCAATCGAAAGATAATTTTTATAAAATTGAAACCAATCACAGGATCTCGTTCAGAAAAGATCCCAGGGATCGCATAGATTACTTTAGTATGTGTACAAAATTTCAGATCGATTGGTTGTGCGGTTTGACCTGGGCAGTGCAGGCAAAAAAAAAATAAAAAAAAAAAAAAAAAAAAAAAAAAACACACAGATAAAGTGCCATAAGAGTACCGTGATGACGCTCGCTACGCTCGCTCAATAAAATAGCCCGATAATGCCCGGTGTGACTTGACTAGGTGACATTGCCGTGAGTCTTCAGGTTCAACTACAAATAATTGTGAAAGTCCAAATTTGGGTGTTAAAATCTCAACCGCTCAAACAGCCTTAACACCTTGATCCACCCTATCAATATTTCCAGAAATTTCATTAATATATACTTTCAACTCAGGGTTACCAATGTGATTGGTAATAATGTGAATTATACCAATGTGAATAATGTGATTGGTATTCAGTGTAGAATTTACATGAAAATTATTCTTTGAAACGTTAAAAAAGACCTTTTAAATACACAATGATAATTAAATGTGGTAAGTTATAGTGTTCTTATATAGGTACTACGATATCATACTCATTGCAAATTACACAATAGTTTGTCCATTAGCTTACCTGGTGCAATGCCCAATGCAGGAGGATATAGAGAGGGCTGATATATACTTGGAGATACTCCATATGGTATATGAACATTTGGCGTGACGTATGCACTTGGCTGATGTCCACTTTGCGTACTGTGGGTGGGCTGACTTGGTATGCTAACACTCTTCGTCTGCCCAACTGTAACAGGCAGGAAACTGAATTAAATAAAATATCTTGAATATTCATAGCAGTTTTGTTACATTTTGTTATGTCACGTTTTAAACGTTTAGTTTTCTGATCGCTGTATAACTTACCGGCTACTTTAGTGACTGTAGGGTGAACTGCAAGGTTGCCAGGTCGAATAGCTGTCATTTCTGGCTGAGGACCTAAACATATTTACCTAAACTTCAAAATGTGTCCATCATAAAGAAGAAAGTGGAATATGTATTGAGGAAACACGAAAATACTGACACATGGTTGCTTACCAACATCACTTTTATTCCTTCTAGGACTTCTGTTGGGTCTCCAAGTAGCGTCCACTGCGTCTGCGCGGCTCGTCTCGTTCGGCTTGACCACCACCAGTGACGTCAGAGGTGTCACAAACGAGTACTGTGAGAGAATCACGTGTCAGTAACAGAGTGATGAGTGATGAGTGAGGAGATGAATGACTAATGAATGACCTTGAGTGCGAGCTGCAGAGCCCGTGTCTTGCTCGGCGAGGCTCCGCCCTCCTCCGTCTTCTCCTTGTCAAGAAGTTGCTGGATGTTGAGATGCGCCCAGAGCTTCTCCATGAAGCCCGGTGCTGATTGGTTGACGGGCGACGGTAGTCGGAGCACCATTGGCTCGGGGAAGCCGTAGCGAGACTTGCCAGACAGAGACTTGGCCATGAGCACACCGCGCAGGCGCTCGTTGCCCGGCGCCATCTTGCCGGCCACTACTAGCTCGGCGCCGCGGAACAGTGTGTTGAAGTGAACGGCAGTCAGGGAGTCGTTGGACACCTGAAACATCAGTTTCGACGTTTCCTGAATTATCAAAACGCTTCCTTGGAAGGGATTGTGAAGTTCGTTCACCTACAATACAATCTAGGTACAATCTACTATCTTCCCTGGTGTTGGAAAAGTTCAACAACCTCACCAGTTAATTTTAAATTCATCTATGAGTACAAAATAACCATGCATGGGTGACGTCTGGGTTTCATCTCCAATTGTAGACTGTCTTCAGCTGAATGAGGATCCCACTTATGTAGTGTTGGGGTGGAAAACCATATACCTTGTGGCGTACTTCAAGGATATATCCTGGGCCTCTTATATTTAAGCTGCTTGACAATGGTATGGTTACAAATGTTACCCTTAATCCAAAGCAATAACATAACAGAGTTTGAAGAATTAACAATTTTGCCCGAACTAAGTGAGATAATATCCATGGCCTTGATGAATGTGGATGATTGGTACACAACAATTGTTTACCTTTGCACCTGGAAACGAGTTTCTTCTTAGTTGGTTTTTGGAATACCCTATTGCGTTTAAGATATAAAGGTATACGCTCTTTTGAAATGGAATTATGCTGATTGTTGAGTATTTGAGTCCACATCAAGGACTATGAACAAACTAATCGAAGTCTTACTGATTCGTAAGCGAACGTGACGTTGGCGAGCAACGGCGACGACATCTGGCGGTAGAAATCCTCCAACTGCAACGCCGCGTCGCTGCCCTCGTAGATGAGTCGCGAGAACGCCGAGTTCTTCAGAGACAACTTCATAAGGAACTCCTTGTCGGCGTCGTGGCCGAAACAGAGGGTGAAGATCGCCGTCTGCCTCTTGTTCTTATTGGTCACCTCCTTGACGATCACGTCGTGGTCCTGAACGCCGGCGCTCGCCTCGCCGTTCGTCAGGAGGAAGATGGTCGGTTCGGGAACTCGGCCGATGTGCGGAGACTTGAGGATTTGACGTCCGAGCTTCACCAGCTCGAGGCCAACCATGAGAGCGTCGTGGATGTTGGAACCTGTAGCGACAATTAATTAAATTATGCCCCATGCGTTCATAACCCAAAAGTATTTTCAAGTTTTATCTGTCATTAGCCGTGACATAGCAAGGTATCAAATGTCAACATATAACACAAAATAGCTCTGAGTTAGTTCACAAGGGGTGCAATTTAGTATTTTAAATCAGATGCATTATACTCCTCATTATAATTCTATAAGTTTAATAACTTTTGAAACTGTTTTGTAAAATTGATAAATGCGTAATATTTGCAACAATATAGACAACATATCTGAAGCACATGATGTCCTGCAAGGTGCAGATTTTGAACACCCACCGCCCTGTTTGCATACACAGTGAAAATGACACTTACGCTCGGTGCCTAAGATAAGTCCAGTAATCTTGACAACACTGGTAAATTAAAGTGGTCCCACTGCTCCAGCCATGGTGCTTAGAAATAGGCGTAATTCATACTACATAATACCTCAAACCACAGCACAAAACAATTATATATTACCGTATGCTCCAATTATATGTTTTTAATTGAAGTTCCAATTAAACTATCCCAAAATAATTCATATTTGTAGTGCAATGTTGCCAAATTTATGGTAAGTTTCACACATTGTACACATTTTCTTTCTTATTTGTACCGTGACCCCATATTTTCAAACGGCAGTCTTATTCTAAAAATTATTTTCTTTAATTTAAGACTATTTTCATTAATTTGTCATTCCTCTTGCGGTATTAGGAGCAATTTAAGGCCAATTTTCCGGGACGATTTAATGTCTCCCTGTGTTATCTTATGGGGGAAAAGATGATCTTCAATCAAGAATATCTAATTATATCATACCGTAAGGGGCAAATATTTTTTGCTAGTTGTATGTAATATGGTTTCATTAATCTTTGGTGTGAATTACAGCAAATTCTCATTCCTACGCCGTAACCCTGGAACCCCCTTAAGCAGTATTAGATCGTTTCTGAGTTAAAATAAACTGTCAGTACCCTAAACAAAATAGCGAAGGAAGGAAATTTAAAAAAGTGTTCATATTATCCATGGTTATATTTGTTTTTAATTTACGTTAAAAATATTAATATGTGGGAGTAAAAATAATTACCTCCGCCGGCAAACAAATATCCCACATACTCCTGGGCCAAGAGAATACTCTCAGGGCTAACTGCAACTATGAGGCTGGAATTCAGCTCCGTTTCATTCTTCAGGTCAACATCAATGAATCTGATGAGCGGGGGGTTCCAAACCTGTCAGTGATATAATGCAATCAATTAAAATTAAACAACAAAACATTTAGTTAATAGTTTTATATCATGCTGGCGATGAGATGAACTCACATGCGCTGCTGACGAGAAGATGACGATCGAAAAGAAGTCGCCGTCTTGCAGGTCACCCAGCACGGTCGTCATGGCCGACTTGAGTTGCTGCATCTTCGTCCCTGACATCGACCCGCTCACGTCCAGCACGAGGACCACGTGCTTCTTCAGCGGCTCAAGGTCAACCGGGGCGTAGAAGTGGACGAAGTAGCCGTCGCTCACCTGTGGCACGTCAGAGATGAGCCAAGCAAGACGTTGCTCTTGATCAGTCAAGGTCATTCACCTACCAGAATCTGTGACGAGTTCCCCTGTCTCTCGACGTCGTACTGCACGGTGAGTTGACCTTGGACGCCGTCGTCGCGGAGGTCGTGCTGCTGGTCAGTCGTCGGACTCCACGTGATGAGAGCGATGTTGTCGGCGGGACGCTCGATCACGACGAGAGGGTCGTTCCTCTCAGAATCACCTGGACATGAAGCGTGTGTTATTCGCCGCCAGGTGGCGCTTCTTCAACATCATCATCAACTCGTTTACATCTCACCTGCGCCTGCGTCGACTTCATTGGAAACTCTCAGAGTTGGGACTCGAAGTGACGTCAGAGTATTTGACTCCTCGATTCTGACGCGCACATTCAACTCAGGAACAATCTGGAAGCACATTCAACTCAGAAACAATCTGGAAGCACATTCACTATCTATTGCAAACCCCAATCATGATTTAAGTGTCATAAACTATATTGCTACTTATGGAAAGAAGTTCTGAGATTCCTACATTTTGATAACTTCAAATTGACCCACCTGTCCGGGGTCAATGTTGATCACGTGATTGTAAGTTTCCAGACGTCTTGTGAGCAACACCTCGTAGGTCAAGTTGAAGGTGACCTTGGCGCTGGCCTCCACATTAACAGACACGGCGAAGCGGTTCGAATCCCGGACACTGCAAATTCGTGCATGATCAATTTACTGAAGATTATTCATTGTGTGCTTTCAATTACAACAATAACCTACTATACGTCCACCTTCGCTGCCGTCCGTCCTTGACTGACTGCCTGGGAATACTCCTTCTTTGCCTCCTCCTTCTCCTTTACATAGGCGTTGTAGATGGATCCGTTCAGTTCTCTGCAAACATTTCAACCACTCTATCATCTGGTCCTGAAGAACTATCCCTGCAAAGACAAGATGCTGGACTCACATGTGGAACGCCGAGATGAAGGCCGACTGCGGGAGGACGACGTTGAAGGAGATCTCTCGAGCCACTTCCGCGTTGTTCACCAGTCTACTGGCGACAGAAGTCCTGGCGTAGCGGTACAAGATGTTGCTGTCAATCTCAAGCTTAGTCATAGTAGGGGCGCCATCCTAGCAATACGGTCAAATACAATCATGAGACTTTACGTGGTGAGGCCCACACAAAGAGCAGCCAGGGTCGACCTATCCATGTCCTCCCTTGACTTTGCAGTCCCCTCGGGCCGGCCTTCCCCCTCGAAATGGTGATCACCCTGAAATCGGTTCCCGCCGGCCCGAAAACTCATCCCCTCCCCCCCGGTCCATCCCCATTCCGGCCTGACCTTCCCATCAATGCTGGACTTCCCCGGATCGGGCCCGGTAGGTCGATCCTTCCCCATTTCCTCCACTTATATTCAACAAAGTTAAAAGTTAAAATTAATATGCGCAATATATCCTCGTCGTTGACGCTCCGTTAAACCATAATAATCTAATCTAATCCAATGTGAAAGACACGTCGCTGTGATGAAAATCTTTCACAAATCAGGTTGGATATTCCCCATTCTCATAATCATACAATGATTTCATGACTGTGAAAGTTTAAAAAACAATACTTTTGTAGGAAATTACTGGTATTTTTCTAGATGTTTTTCACAAAAACTCTGCAGAATTTATTGAGCGATCGAAGCGAATGTCTCCTTTTGGCTCTTTTGGCACGGTCCTCTGTTTTTTGTGTTTCTTTTTCTCTTACTGACGATATACAGTCACAGTTTTTCTTCGATCAAGCTGAAATTTTGCACACATGTACGGATTATTTCCGGGCGTTGCAGACCCTATTTTTTTTGAAATCCCCTGATTGGTTCAAATTTAAAAAAATTATCTTTCGAATGGTTGTTCCGATCAATTTGAAATTTTGACAAGTCATTACGACCAACATTGTTCCCAATCATAAAAAGTTTCAGCCAAATCCTCCCATTCGTTAAAATTTAAAACCATCTTTCCTGTGTTTTTTGAAATTTAAACTAGAACCGATTGAACGATCAACTTATAACTTCGCATGATGGTTAGGATACCAACATTATTTGCATTTTTGACAATTTTCATACTAATCTGTGTTTAAATCCAAAAGTTATTGACATTTTACGGACATTTTGCGTGTTGGCTGTCAAATTCACGGCGACTTCGACTCTTCAGTTCAAGGCAAGGTAGTTAGAGCAGAAACTTTCAAACGTATATGAAACTGATAATGACCGTTCAACAGTCGATCTGATCTGATATTACACTTATATCATATGAGTGGCCCCAGGTATATTTTTTGAAGGAGATCCTGGGATTTTTGAAAAGTCACACGGAACCGTTCAATCATAAAGGTTTAATCGATCAACTTAAAACTTTGCCTGGGTTATTTGGACCAATATTTTAGGAATTTTTTGAGTTTTTTATACAAGTTTGTGACGAAATTCTAGAACGATTGGCTTTTAATGACATTTTCGATAGACAGAATTTCGGTTCGAGGTGTTGCGCGTATCCGTGCTCGCTCATAAACGCGTTACCCAGAGCGTTTTCCTGTACTTCTACGCTTTAATATGTTTCTTGTGTATTAATATTAATAATTGAATTTTGTAACTTCTTTAGTCATAGTTAAAATAGAGTTTATATGGTTTATTTTTCCACTTGGTAATCTTTGTATTCTGTTGGCGATGTAAATAAAAATGAAAAATGATGAATTACAGCCATTGACATAATATAAAGCTACCCTACTAGTAAAGCATTATGTCATGGGTTACAGCTGATCGTTTTTTTGACAAAATTCGATTATGCGGAGCTCAAAAAGCGCACGTCCAAAAATTGACGAATGCCTGGAAACTGTTTCCTGAGCTACTTGCTTTAACAAGCTAAAAATATTGTATTAAAAAAATTGAATATATCAATTGCTTACAAGCTTCAATAAACTAAAATGAAAGGAATACATATTACCGTAATTTGAAATTGAGAAATGCCAAATAATTATACGAGATAGATAATTCCTTTTTTGAAATTATAGTGAAAATTAAAACTTGAGAAATATCTCCCTTATATTCTGTTATGTAAAACTCATCAATTTCAGTCAGAATCTGTGTAATCTAAGTTCATGGGATTTGTTCATGTGAGAGCATTGTGATGTTAATTAATTATACGTACTTATTAGGATTATTAAATAACTAGAACAGTCAATGAATCATCAATACTTCCGCGTTAAGAGAAAACACATTAATAATGTTCTAACAAATCAAGTTTGCACTTTCCATTCACCATCATATTTGTCACTTAATATTGTGCTCGATGGATTTTACCTTCGCATCTCTAGCATGTCTTGAGAGTGACTCTGGTTTGTCCACGACCACGACGAAACTGAAGACGCCACTGGTTGACAGACACACCGCCAGACACGCCACTGTCCACCACTGCTCCTGCATCTTCCACGGCTTCATCACGTTTGACTATCTCATCGAGTAGCTCGCATTTTTATGACAAGGTTCAATTAGTAGGTTATCATTTGACCCTGACTATATGAGTATAAATATTTTGTTTTGGAGGAAGGGACCAACAAAATCATGATATGAAAACAGCGCTGTACCATGGCCGCCTCATAGAGCGATAAAACTAGTCTTGTAAATCACCCATAATGTAAAATACAATATTAATATTTTAGGCAACTTATACTACGTCTGTGTACGACTGGTAGTCGCGATATGGGATAAGTTTTATCAGGATAGGTGACGATATAATTTTTTTTTCTGTAATTTTCTGTTGTATAGTATCTCTGTGAATTGCTTATCGTGTTTTATTCTTTATGTGATTGAAAATCTGTTTAAATGTTCTGTGTTATAATCCACAGGTAAGTCCCCCTTAGGATCTCAGTGGTCGAGTGTGAGATTTGTATTCATTTGTGTGTTTAATGAAGATAAGTTCAATCAAATTAGGATATTCGTAATGATTCTGAAATATCCGGAATATTCTAAATCTTCATCCGTAAGATAAAATATAAATAAACGATTAATGGATTTTAAGTAGGTACTGAAATAAATCGATGACGCAATACTTAGCCTTCTAGGAACTGCAGATCAAGGCCGATGTTTTGCTCTCAATCTCATGTGTTTTGAATCCGCAATATAATCACCATCACATACTCTTCTAGCGTCAGACGTGATGAAGCCGTGGAAGATGCAGGAGCAGTGGTGGACAGTGGCGTGTCTGGCGGTGTGTCTGTCAACCAGTGGCGTCTTCAGTTTCGTCGTGGTCGTGGACAAACCAGAGTCACTCTCAAGACATGCAAGAGATGCGAAGGTAGGT
Organism: Leuctra nigra; assembly: GCA_934045905.1. Classification (NCBI taxonomy): domain Eukaryota; kingdom Metazoa; phylum Arthropoda; class Insecta; order Plecoptera; family Leuctridae; genus Leuctra; species Leuctra nigra. Next base: position 6,472,204 of record OW203766.1, on the reverse strand, counting down.
TGCGTGATGACCTTGATGAGCACCAGTGGCATAGGTACAGAGGTCGGCGACCATATCAAATGAGGAGCTACATTATAAAAGGCAACTTGTCCGAAAACATTGTACAGAGATAAATGTGATTTTCTATTGACATTAGCATAGAAAAGATAAGAAATCAGGTGTTTTCATAATTAATTTACATTTTTGTTTAATGTGATTTTTACTACTTAGTTCGAGTATCAGGCTGCGTAAACATTGTTGCTCTTCGTGTTTTTTTCACCTCTAACAGGAAAAACGGAAAATGGACAAGTTGCATTTTGAAATGTAACTCCTCAAAATGTTGTCTCGTGACAAGCTTCTGATCTCACCCGAGAGAGCCGTGAATAACATTTAGATAAGAAAGTGGTCATTGTACATGATCGTGTCCTAGGTCTGGGGACCTCCTCTCACGGCGCCGAAGATGCTTGATCACGTCGCAGAGTATTTCAGATACAAGTTGAAGATGCGATTGGATCGGTAGCCGAAGTCGGTGTGGCAATTCGCTGACCGAGCTGTCCTGCAGGGTGACTTTCCTTCGTACTTTCGCCGGCGGAAAAAGTCACAATTACGCTGTATGTTTACCGCCGTCGTGATGTACGGCCGTCACCTTGGTCAGAAGAAGTGGAGCTGGCACAGAGCTAATTGACATTTAGATTGAACGCGGTTTTGAACAAATGTGCGCGTACCGTTGCTTAAATCTAAAATATTATTTTCCTTTTTCCTCTTAGGATGGCGTCCCCTCTATGACTAAGCTTGAGATTGACAGCAACATCTTGTACCGCTACGCCAGGACTTCTGTCGCCAGTAGACTGGTGAACAACGCGGAAGTGGCTCGAGAGATCTCCTTCAACGTCGTCCTCCCGCTGTCAGCCTTCATCTCGGCGTTCCACATGTGAGTCCAGCATCTTGTCTTGTCAGGGACAGTTCTTCAGGACCAGATGATAGAGTGGTTGAAATGATTGCAGAGAACTGAACGGATCCATCTACAACGCCTATGTGAAGGAGAAGGAGGAGGCGAAGAAGGAGTATTCCGAAGCAGTCAGTCAAGGACGGACAGCAGCGAAGGTGGAACTCAGGTAACGTCGTCCCTTAGATACTTTCTTTGCTCTTCAAAGATGTCGCGAGTTAGTAGAAAGAAAGCTGTTTTTATACGGTTTTTCACTGTACGTCTCTTTTGAATAACAACTCTTCGAGTACAATCACAATTTGTATAATATATACCTACCTAATACCAAATAGATTCTATTAGGGCGAAGCCTACTAGAAACTCTTTGCTAATACTCATACAGTTCCCATCAATGAGTTTCTGGAATACGTCTGACCTTTTGATCCTCTGAACTAAACACAGATTCTTTTGATGAGCTATATCGATAAAATAGTGGTCATTTAAGATGAACTTTACAATTCATATGGAGTGCACTGTATTTTCCAAGAGATATAAGAAATTATCTTGAAAATGTGTATACGTTAAGTTCATGAAAATCTTGAGTTATAAATAAATATCATAATTAAATAACCACAAATATTTCCTCTTGGTGATTAGATTGTTAGCTTATTTAGGCCACGATCGCATCCTTCACTATTAACTTCTCCTTCTTTATCGTCACCTTCAATTGGTCATCATCTTCCGGTGAACAGTACGACGTTAAACATAACAAAGCTAAAGCACTTTTATTTTGACGAATTCTAACTTGCATGTGACTGTACTTCACTGTTGACACCAACTTGAACTTGTTTGGCATTGAGAATAGCTTCATGACGTGCCTTGTTTGCTATTCACGGTCTGGACAATATCGCAATCATTTTACAAAATTATCTTGATTTACATAAATGTATAAATTAAAGACCCGCCAAGTTGCCAACATGAGGCTCATTCTTGGAGGAAAATTCAACATTTTTATTGCTGATGTAATGCAAAAGAAGCTCCTTCTCGGAATACTGTTATCAATGCTGGAAATTCTAGATAATAGACTAGTTCAAAGATCATCAAGAACTTAAACCTTATCTGATAAGGGGAAGGACAAAATATTATAATTTTACGAGTTTCCTGGTCGACGGAAATGAAAATCCCCCGAATGTAAGCTGAGATTTACCAATGACCTTGAAACCTGCGGGATTTGGCTCAGAGGGTAGAACACAAAGAATCAGCAATATTATAATTTGTTTATTACAGAGAAAATAAATGTTCATTGATGTGAAAAGAGCAATCGAAAATTATGAAACAATATTACGTTCGATACGTCGGCAGTAGTGATGATGTCGTCTGGTTTGTTTACTTCCGCGTAAACAAGTGGATGGCGTTGACTCTTGCGTAGTGTGTCCCGTGAACTCCAGTCCACCAGCAGAATGAAATGACTGGATATGTCACCTCCTTCAGCTGCGATGCGATGATGTTGTCTAATAACCCCTTGGTTATCAGGACGTCCAGCAGTCCGTGCACAAGGAGTGACCTCCTCGAGCAGTTGGATCAAGTTGGCTCAGGCTGATGACGTTCGTGGCTGCAGACTCGTCGGTTTCTCCCGGAGTTGCAATTCACTAACTTTTATACTTCGATCACATCGGCACTGTCTCGCTGAAATTATACTATGTTGTGTGCACAAGGCTTCACGGTTCGCGAGGCAGGTCTCACTGCTCTGAGAAAACTCCGACTGATGAAGTTTGGCTGGTAGCCTGACGTTTTATACCCTCTGACATCGTTTTCCCTCCAAAGAATCTGATTGGTTGGTTTCGTACACGTGATAGCTAATTTTAGACATTCTGTCATTTCTAAAGCCCGCGAAACGACTTTCTTTCTGCACGTAGGCCCATGCTTTTCTAGGAATCACTGAAAACTAGTCTGGCTGACTGGTTTTGTAGCGTTATCACAATGACTGGTTCACTTGTTATTACGTGGTGACATCACAATTTAGGTAAGGTCACATACTTTTTATATGGATTCACTCACTTTCTTGATATAATTGCACATTGTTAAACTTATTTGATTGCTCGTTATATTTTTGTCTCTATTTTGATTGCTGTTGAATTTTAAGATTGTAAGTTTACATAATGATTCTAATTAATTACTTTGTGTTCAGTTAACCTTGACTCTAAGAATGCCATGCTACAAGCTTGTTCATTCTTTAAACCTATTTCAAGCAAACATTATTATTTTTAAAGTTAATTTTCTAACCTAGATAGGCCAACTTGTTACAGAGCCCCCTGAATTCTTGTTGTTCACCTTTTGACTGAAGTCAAATTTGAAATATATTGAAATTTTGAATGAGAAAATGGTGATAAAACAAGGATTCACATAGAGACTGGACTATCTAGCAGGAATAATCTCTTCCTTTTGACAAACAAAAAGTTTCCTTGAACAGATGCAAGTTTATTTCCCCTTACAGCTGTCTAATCAAAACCTGAATGAATGAACTCACCCCTCCACCTACCAAAACAAAAACAAACCTCATCCTACTTCCCGGAAACGATGCTCAACTCAACCCTCTCTCTTATCACAGTCCCGTTATTGGCCTAGTGACCTACTTCTGCTGGGTCATCATACCAAACATCAACATTACTTATTGTTGTCACTGTGAGAATCATTTGTTCGACGTATTGATTTCTTTCTTCCGTCCACGATCGAATGGAAATGAAATCGTTCCTTCTTCTGTTTCGTCTTGAGTTTTCACCCTTGAAATTTCTTCAAGTAGCTGTTTCCGAATTGAATTTTCCCTGTTTTCTTGAGCAGTGGTCGATGTGTAGTTTTCATTTTCGTCAGCTTTCTTCTTCAGTTCTCGTACGTTCATTTGCAGTCCATCTTGCAAGCAAACATTTTCGTTTTCTTCTCTCAAATCATTATTCAACCCTTTCTTCAAAACATCATCGTTTTCATTCATAATCACCTTGTCATTTTTCTCGTCGTGAAACTTTTCACCATTACTTTTAAAGTCGCCTATAGACTTCAAAACATCGCCAATTTCTTCAACTGTTCGAACTCTGTCGAAATCATCTTGATTCGCAATCGGAATCTGTAATTCTTCCTTCTCGTTCACTTGTGGCAATACTACCTCGCAATTGTCTTCAAAATTCTTCCTTCGAAATACATTTTCATCTTTCTTCATCTCAGTAAATTCACGCCTACTTTCATCAACTTCTTCTTTGTCTGGTCCATCCAAACTTTCAATTTTATTCTGGACAATTTCTTCTGGCACACAGCCCCCCTCTGTACTCTCTTGTGATTGCAACGTCTTGCAAGCAGCAGCGTCTTCAATCCCTTTCTTGAAAAGCAAAAAATCTATTTGAAGTTGCTTTTCTATTGCAGAAACCTCTGCTTCTCTGGCAGCTTCTCGCTCATCCATCTCTTTCTTCCACCGTCTTGAAGATCTGCGTATATACTCTTTAAGATCCTCACGCTCTTTCTTCTGCATTCTCCTAATTTCTTCTTTTCTCTCTTTGAAACGTGTCTTTTCGGTCGACGCAAAATCTTGTCCCTTCTCTACTTTCCATTCTGTGCCGACCCCTGTTCGTTTCCCGAATTCTCATTTTTCGTTTCCTTCGTATCGGACTCTGGTGGACGATTATTATTATTCCCGTTACCATTCCCGTTACCATTCCCATTTCTGTTATGACTGTTTCTCCCGTTGTTATTGTTATTGCAATTCCTGTCATAACTATTCCTGTTATTGTAGCCGTTCCTATTGTCATTGTAACCGTTCCCGTTACGAATTGGCTCATATTGCTTGGGATCTCTGATTAGTTTTTCAGTGAATTCATCATGCTCTAAGTCAGTCAGCTCTTTTATCAACTCATCTTTAGTTTTGACTTTGCCACGTACTATCACCCTGATGTTTGGTGGTAAGTGATTAATCAATATGCCAACCAAAACTTGTTCCGTCATATTGACCAATTCTGTCACATATTTTGCCTTGTTGATAATCCGATTGACATAGGTCACCATGTTTAGGTTCGAACTAATTTTGTATTCTCCAGCATAGATTGATCTGATTAGCTGATGCTGTACAGTTTGCGACCAATATTTATCTTTAAAAGCCTCTTCAAATTTGTCAATGTTCTCAACGGGATTATTTACATACCAGTCTGCTGCTTTTCCATGTAAACACTTGACAATGATTCCCAGCTTCTGATTGTTATTCACATTGAATGTTGAAAAACGCTCTTTGATTAGCTTCAAAAATTGCATTGCGTTTATTGGGCAACTCTCTTCCCCATTAAATCTTATTGCCTCTTGTATCAGCGACTCAGTACAATGTTTTGCAAATTGCAACTCGTTATTTGCATGACACATGATATTCGATGTCGTTCCAGTCTTCTTGGCATTCTCATCTACCTTTTTACTTACGTCCTCTATTTTCTCCTTCATAGCTGAAATGCTTTCATTCTTCTCTTTATCCTTTCTTTCAAATCGCGAGCTTAATGAAAATAGCTCCAGACTGAGTTTCTTGTCACGCTCATCGATCTCAGTGTTGATCTTTACTAATTCGGATTTTACTTTTTCCTCTACACTGCTCGTTTGTTCTCCAATTGATTCTATGTAAGACTTAATAACCTCCAACTCTGTGTCGACTTTATCATTTATTCTCTGTACGCTCTCCTCTACATTTGAGACTCTAGTTTCGACCTTTTTCAATCCAGCTTGAATTTCACTGACGATCTCCCTGACATTTTCAGTTTTTAACAACAACTTTTCCATCTCCTTTCCTCTTTCTTCCTTTTCCTTAATTTTCTCGTTTTTACTTTCCTCCTTTTCTTTTAGTTTCTCTAGTTTCCTATTCATTTCCTTGATAGCTTCTTTCTCTTGTTGTTCTTGCTTTTCCTTTTCTCTTGCTTCCCTTTCCTTCATTAGGAATTCCATAATTGGATTAGAGGATTCTTTCTCACCGAATTGTGAATATATACTGTCAGCCCTGGCTTCTTTTTGTCTCTCTTCAAAGATTGGCATTTCAACATGAGGTAGCGAGTCATCGTGTTCGTCCTCCCCTATCACCTGGCTCCTAGTTACCTCGAGTTCACTAACCACTGACTGGTCCCCCGCCCCCTCTACAGTCTCATCTAAATCTACAGTTGACGCTAAACTTGCATCTCGATCTGCCATCGTAACAGATGTAATGAACTAACATGCACAAATCTACAGTTGGCTTTATCTTTACGTTAACGGGTTGATTCTATGTAAAATTTCCAAATACATGAAAATTTTACGCAATGCCTGTGTCCACAAGTTTCAGAACAACTGAGTAACTCTTTCACAATCAAGAAAACAATTATTTCTTTCAAAACAATTGCTCCCAGGAATGTTATTCGAGCCCCACACGTTGAGCGCCACTGAAACCTGCGGGATTTGGCTCAGAGGGTAGAACACAAAGAATCAGCAATATTATAATTTGTTTATTACAGAGAAAATAAATGTTCATTGATGTGAAAAGAGCAATCGAAAATTATGAAACAATATTACGTTCGATACGTCGGCAGTAGTGATGATGTCGTCTGGTTTGTTTACTTCCGCGTAAACAAGTGGATGGCGTTGACTCTTGCGTAGTGTGTCCCGTGAACTCCAGTCCACCAGCAGAATGAAATGACTGGATATGTCACCTCCTTCAGCTGCGATGCGATGATGTTGTCTAATAACCCCTTGGTTATCAGGACGTCCAGCAGTCCGTGCACAAGGAGTGACCTCCTCGAGCAGTTGGATCAAGTTGGCTCAGGCTGATGACGTTCGTGGCTGCAGACTCGTCGGTTTCTCCCGGAGTTGCAATTCACTAACTTTTATACTTCGATCACATCGGCACTGTCTCGCTGAAATTATACTATGTTGTGTGCACAAGGCTTCACGGTTCGCGAGGCAGGTCTCACTGCTCTGAGAAAACTCCGACTGATGAAGTTTGGCTGGTAGCCTGACGTTTTATACCCTCTGACATCGTTTTCCCTCCAAAGAATCTGATTGGTTGGTTTCGTACACGTGATAGCTAATTTTAGACATTCTGTCATTTCTAAAGCCCGCGAAACGACTTTCTTTCTGCACGTAGGCCCATGCTTTTCTAGGAATCACTGAAAACTAGTCTGGCTGACTGGTTTTGTAGCGTTATCACAATGACTGGTTCACTTGTTATTACGTGGTGACATCACAATTTAGGTAAGGTCACATACTTTTTATATGGATTCACTCACTTTCTTGATATAATTGCACATTGTTAAACTTATTTGATTGCTCGTTATATTTTTGTCTCTATTTTGATTGCTGTTGAATTTTAAGATTGTAAGTTTACATAATGATTCTAATTAATTACTTTGTGTTCAGTTAACCTTGACTCTAAGAATGCCATGCTACAAGCTTGTTCATTCTTTAAACCTATTTCAAGCAAACATTATTATTTTTAAAGTTAATTTTCTAACCTAGATAGGCCAACTTGTTACAACCTAAATGCGTACACCGTACTTCTTGTTGCAGTGTCCGGGATTCGAACCGCTTCGCCGTGTCTGTCAATGTGGAGGCCAGCGCCAAGGTCACCTTCAACTTGACCTACGAGGAGTTGCTCACAAGACGTCTGGAAACTTACAATCACGTGATCAACATTGACCCCGGACAGGTGGGTCAACTAGACGGTGGAGGAGCCGGGTTCTGGGTCAAACGATCAGAGAGTAGCTGACACTTCTATTATGTACAGAGAAACCAATTGATAGCGGTTGGTTAAAAATCTTGTGAAGTTATCACAGTGTATTGTTTAAGAGTCATAGAATGTGCTTTCCACATGTTGAGTAATGCAGATCGTGACACTTCATTTCATGCTGGTGTCATAGATAGTAAATGTGCTTCCAGATTGTTCCTGAGTTGAATGTGCTTCCAAATTGTTACAGAGTTGAATGTGCTTCCAAATTGTTACTGAGCTGAATGTGCTTCCAGATTGTTCCTGAGTTGAATGTGATACCAGATTGTTCCTGAGTTGAGTTGAATGTGCTTCCAGATTGTTCCTGAGTTGAATGTGCTTCCAGATTGTTCCTGAGTTGAATGTGCTTCCAGATTGTTCCTGAGTTGAATGTGCTTCCAGATTGTTCCTGAGTTGAATGTGCCTCCAGATTGTTACTGAGTTGAATGCGCTTCCAGATTGTTACAGAGTTGAATGTGCTTCCAGATTGTTCCTGAGTTGAATTTGTTTCCAGTTTGTTTTTGAGTTGAATGTGCTTCCAGATTGTTCCTGAGTTGAATGTGCGCGTCAGAATCGAGGAGTCGAACACTCTGACGTCACTTCGAGTCCCAACTCTGAGAGTTTCCAATGAAGTCGACGCAGGCGCAGGTGAGAGATTGTGTTGATTTTGTAACCAAACACGATGAGTCGCCAATGTATAAGAATACGTTTACAAAATCATTCGAAACCAAAATATCTAATTTACGAAGTTCACTACAAAATTTCCTGCATAAGGCAATAAAATAATAATAATTGGACGCAACTCCTAGATTTCACCCTCTTATTAGAAGTAGTACCTTTTGGCATGTATGCAACCAGTTATTTCAATTATTCCATGCATCCCTGGACGGTATCAAATGTGACCATGTTAAGTACGTTTCGGGATGGATTATAATTATCTCCCAAACTGCTAAACAACAATTGACATGTGGGATGAAAACAATAAAATATTTCCGCCGGAATTTCATCTTGGGGAAAAGGAACAAGTCAAGGGGCTTTAGTTCATTCAAAATGGGGTGTTGTGTTGGGATTGGGACTGAGGTGTGATTTGGGAAGTTATGAACTGCTGAACAGCGATTGACGTGTGGGTCAATCACGTCAAGTTAATATTGATCGGTTTTTGAAATGTAAGGCAGCGTCCACAAGAAATTCCTTCCCATTTTTTAAAACATCAGCAGCAAGTTTTTCTGTGAAGTTTTGAAGCGGCTGAGGGACATCATTTGGCGTAAATTTTTCGAGCAAGTAAAAGAAAAATGACTGGGATCCTTACCTTGGCAAGCGTCCGCGCACACTTCAAACGTTGTTTGCCACTTCCTGGCTTCCAGAAACAAGGCAATCTTCCCCCATCACCTGTAATTGCACAAACTCACGCCAACAACTTGTCGTGTTCCCCTAGATAGATTTCCGGGCTGAATTGGCGTGGTTTTTACACGATTGAAAAAAATCAAAATCACGAAAGGTGCTAAACATGGTCACACTTGAAATGTCTAGTAGGGAAGCACATAATAAATAACTCGAAAAATGCTGTAAGTATACATGCCAAAGGTACTACTTTAAATAAGATGGTGAAATCTTAAACTTGCATCAAATAATTCTTATTTTATTGCCATTTTGCACGAACATTTGGGGTAAACCTTGTAGCTATACAAGGATTGAAAGTGATGCAAGTGAAACCAATTTCAATTTCTGATCTCAGGTGATTCAGAGAGGAACGACCCTCTCGTCGTGATCGAGCGTCCCGCCGACAACATCGCCCTCATCACGTGGAGTCCGACGCCCGACCAGCAGCACGACCTCCGCGACGACGGCGTCCAAGGTCAACTCACCGTGCAGTACGACGTCGAGAGACAGGGGAACTCGTCACAGATTCTGGTAGGTGAATGACCTTGACTGATCAAGAGCAACGTCTTGCTTGGCTCATCTCTGACGTGCCACAGGTGAGCGACGGCTACTTCGTCCACTTCTACGCCCCGGTTGACCTTGAGCCGCTGAAGAAGCACGTGGTACTCGTGCTGGACGTGAGCGGGTCGATGTCAGGGACGAAGATGCAGCAACTCAAGTCGGCCATTACGACCGTGCTGGGTGACCTGCAAGACGGCGACTACTTCACGATCGTCCTCTTCTCGACAGACGTAAACGTAAGTAGTGATACATTTGATAAAAGCCAGATCTGTTGTCTCATATATTTAGCTGATTTTCAACGCAATTTGCCATACTTATATTTTTCATTGATTGGTCCCAGGTTTGGTTGCCTGGTCTCCCGGAACCTGTTGAGGTCAACTTGAAGAGAGAACCACAGCTGAATGCAAGTTTCATAGTTCCGGTTAATCCAGATAACATTCGACTTGCCAAGGAATACGTGGAGCGTTTGGACACCGACTCCAGTGAGTATTTGGAATTAATTTAAATTAAATCGAAATTATTTCAATTTTAACAGCGTTTGAAAGAAAAGATAATATGTTGGCAATTTTAATATCTTTTGATTCATGTCTGCAGAACCTCATTAAATTTTAAATTCCCAATCAAACAAACCATTATGGAAATTGATGTATATAGAAGCGTGACCGATATTGCCCGCTTGTCTTAATACGGGAAGATTCTTATTATCGCTCGAGCTCACAATCCGTCATAAGGTCCTCGGCATGGCACTAAAAGTGCTTTTTCCAGAATATTCTTCACATTTACAGAATTTTTAAAAGTTGAAGGTCACACTTTAAACTATCACTATAAGGAATTATAGACATATAATAGACATTATAGACATTGACGGCTGACGGAACGGATGAGAGGGATGTGCTGAACAAGCTGGGCAGAGGAAGAGCGATCACCAGACAATTACACCCAGTGCTTTGGAACGATGTCATCTCAACCAAGACAAAAACACGTATTTACAACTCATTCGTTGAAAGCTGCGCTTCCTATGGATCAGAAATCTGGACCTTATCTTCCCGAATGGCACAAAGAGTCCGAGCAATGGAGATGGGGTACTGGAGAAGATGCTGCAAGGTTACGATACTCGACCATGTGAGGAACGACCGTATACGGGAAATGATGGGAGTGGAGACATCACTGACGGATTACATAGAGATGAAGCAACTCTTATGGTATGGCCATCTGAGAAGGATGCCAGATGAAAGATTGCCAATGAGAGCCTGGTCATGGGTACCGTCAAGAAGAAGAAAGAGAGGAAGACCAAGGAGGAGGTGGGCAGAAGGAGTTGACACTGCCATGAGAAGAAGAGGTCTTCGCGATGGAGACTTCTTAAATAAAGATAAATGGCATTTAGGATGCAGAATACGGCCTGAAGTGCTGTAAACAATCTGCTTTAATAATAAATAATAACTATAAGGAATAATGTCATGCACTGGAATACACAATTTTGTCCCCTCAAAGAAAAAAAAATTACGAAATATTTCGTAAAATAATCGTATAACTTTGGGGTCGTACCAGATCACGTAATGTACTCGAGTGTAAATAGTTAAATAGTGTAAATTGTGTGAAAACTCTGTTCGATTGAAGATATAAAGCTATCTTAAGTAAACGACACATCGCCAAAGTAAATGAGTGAGAAAATAATTTCTTCCAGGTACCAACATCTACGACGCTCTCATGGTCGGACTGGAGTTGGTGAAGCTAGGACGCAAGACCCTGAAATCTCCGAAAATTGGGAAAATACCAGAACCGATGATCGTCTTCCTCACCGACGGTCAGGCCAACGAGGGTCAGAGCAACAACGACATCATAGTTCGGGATGTGACTGCACGGAACAAGAGACAGACTTCGATATACACCCTCTGTTTCGGCTACGACGCCGACAAGGAGTTTCTGAAGAAGTTGTCTCTGAAGAACTCGGCGTTCTCGCGACTCATCTACGAGGGCAGCGACGCGGCGTTGCAGTTGGAGGATTTCTACCGCCAGGTGTCGTCGCCGTTGCTCGCCAACGTCACGTTTTCATACGAGCCCAGTAATGTACGTCATTCATATTTAGATTCCACACACTGAGTCGCCGGAATTGCAGCAATAAGGAACAAACACATGCAGCTGTCATTCCTTAATGAACAGAAGCAACAGTTGATTCGCTTTTCTTTTATATAATTCCTCTCCTTCGCTACAGCAGTTTCTTTACTGGCGAGGCTTTAGTTATAGTTAAAGCCGCATTCTATTCATGGGGTGGTAGTCCACCCTAGTTTTTGGAAGCCATTAATTGTGGAACACTATCAAAGTAATGTTTGGGGCGCGTTACCGCTGTGTCCTTGACTTCATGTGGTTCTAACTCCACTTGTCCGGATGAATTTGCACTGAATGCTCTCATTTGACATTTAGCTGCTTTAAATCCTTACAGTAATGTTTTCCATTGAAAGTGCTTCTTTCTCGGAAATGAATGTGCACTATGCCATTCTTGTATATCAGGAAAGCTAGCAGCAATTACTTGAGGGACTAAGCCAAAACATCAATAGTTGCACGGCAGTTGTCTTTCACAAATATGGCAAATATTCACCAACAGCGTATTCGCACGACATGGCCCCCCAGCGTCCTTTTCCTATTCCCGATTATGAAATTCCGGCTGAAAGTTCTTCGTTCACACACATGAATCGTTGTTCGGCATTTCGAGCGATTAAGGAAGAATGAATGGAGTTGTTTACATTCATACTTTAGGGCTTCCCAGAAATTAAGGGAATAATTTTATTTCATATAGAATTTCTCGAATTTAAGGAGCATTTTTAGATGGAGTATCCGCTGTTTCAGGTGTCCAACGACTCCCTGACTGCCGTTCACTTCAACACACTGTTCCGCGGCGCCGAGCTAGTAGTGGCCGGCAAGATGGCGCCGGGCAACGAGCGCCTGCGCGGTGTGCTTATGGCCAAGTCTCTGTCTGGCAAGTCTCGCTACGGCTTCCCCGAGCCAATGGTGCTCCGACTACCGTCGCCCGTCAACCAATCAGCACCGGGCTTCATGGAGAAGCTCTGGGCGCATCTCAACATCCAGCAACTTCTTGACAAGGAGAAGACGGAGGAGGGCGGAGCCTCGCCGAGCAAGACACGGGCTCTGCAGCTCGCACTCAAGGTCATTCATGAGTCATTCATCTCCTCACTCATCACTCATCACTCTGTTACTGACACGTGATTCTCTCACAGTACTCGTTCGTGACACCTCTGACGTCACTGGTGGTGGTCAAGCCGAACGAGACGAGCCGCGCAGACGCAGTGGACGCCGCACGACCTGAGCCGCCACAATCCAGTTACGATCCTCAATCTATCATGACGTTTGGATATGGACCACCAGCCATGTACGATACCAGTGTATCGAGTTCTTCTGGTGCCGGGGGATATTCTGGTAGCAGTGGACATTCTGGTCCCATTGGATATCCTGGTGCCCGTGGATCTCCTGGTATAAGTGGATATCCTGGTTCTAGTGGATATCCTGGTTCCAGCGGATATGGAGGTAAGCATTTCGTAAGCTTCAACTTGACATTTGTTTGATAGAGATGGGTCTTTGATTTCTCTATGCATTGTTTTGAACTGATATTTTCTTTCTTTACTTTATGATGTGAACAGATACAAAGAATATAATAGATAAATGATATTTTTCAAAAGAAAAATGTGCTATCTGTGCTATCTCGATGCTGCAGTACCAAGGTCGGTAGAGCAGAGACCTGCAAACGCATGTCAAATCGCATCAATACGAAGGCTCGCTTATCAACGCGGCACACAGAGCGTTTTCCTATCGTGTAATTGTGTTAGGCATCCTCTAATGTATTTCCTCAGCTCAATTAGTTTATTCGTACGTAGACTGTATCTTAATAGACTATATCTTAATTGAATTACACAATCCACATAAAAAATCTCACGTAGAAATTTGTCATAAAATGTCAATATATTAGATGTGAGGTCCATGTTTACCCGTGCAAACGCAATCGACGTAGGCAAGGATTGTTCATTGACTCTCAGAAGATACTGCGAACTTCAGACGAGCTTCTATTTGTCGACGTAAATAAATGTCTAATATAGTTTTCCTTTACATGAGCCAGCCCCACCGGGCTATGGAGGACACTCTACTAGCTCCTACAGAACTTATGCAGGTACGTATAGGAACTCATTCATGATTTTAGAATGCTTTGATTACGCATGGCATTCCACCTCGCGTGCACTTTTCCGTTTACCACCTACCCGATGCCACCTCCTCCTATCCAAACAATCATCATCTTCCAGCCCTTTTGCCTCCATGTTCGACCTGACCTGCCGCTTCCACTCCTCTCCTTCTTCTACCTGTAGGCGGCCACTTCTATTCTTATACATCGATATCTTTACACATGTTTTCTAATTTGTATCATTATTTCCTACAAACCGAGAAAAGACTCGTATTTCTACGAGATGACACAGTATTTTATGTTTTTATTTTCTATCATTATCTCATAAAATTTAATTGTGTTTTCCTGCACCCTTCAAATGGTACAACCAGTTGTTATTTTATATTCTGAATGGATGTGATAATTATTATCTTACCCATATTGTGTATTTTATTTTTACATGATAGAGAAATAAATATATGAGGGCAGGTTTTTCAATTCTCAACAAGCATTAAACAACAAGTAGTACTCAACAAAGTAATGTTACTCAATAAGTAGATAAGTGAAGTTGAAGTAGTCATTCAAAGAATGCTTTTGGTTGTTGCCATGGCAACAGTTGATCCTAATCAACTGTTTCAACTGTAGCAGAGCATTGAAAGACAGGTCATGAACTAATTAAGGGGCCGTCTCACATTACGAGTTGGTCCCAACTAAGTGCAGTCCCATCCCATCCCCATGTCCTCCACTTATCATCAACAAAGTTAAAAGTAAACATTAATGTGCGCAATATAACCTCGTCGTTGACGCGCCGTTAAACCATAATAATCTAATCTAATCTAAACTAAATGTCTGACTCATCAATGGTATTGACACATATGTCCGGGTTTGAATGCAACTCATTTACATGAGGAAGACGAGTTCGATGAAGCTATCGATGACGTCATCTTCGGCATGACGTCATCCTAAATTAGCCGAATGCTCGGTGCTCAGTTTTCTGACACCAAGTGCTGCTCCATGGTGTCTATATGTTACGGAATTTCGGTTCGATTTTTAATTTCAGTTTAGATATTATCTTCAGTGATAAGTT
>OW203766.1:6377890-6457159 GCA_934045905.1 Leuctra nigra | reverse complement strand
CCAGGGATACGATAATAATAATTCGTCCTTATTGTCAGAGCTGGGTAAGTTACCAAAAAATAGGAACGCGTTAAAGTTACGTTACTTTCCGAAAAAAAGGAACTAGTTAAAGTTAAAGTTCCTCAACTAATCAGAGGAACTGGAAGTTCCTTTTCAATGAAAAGTTACTTTGAAAGTTACTTGACCATTTTATTTCCGGAATGCAGCCAATTTGCTAAAACACAAATTCAGGCTGTAATTTTTCTCCGTGGAAAACAAAATTTTAAACGAAATTCCTCCCAGTAAGAAGGCTTGCATCTAATTCTACCCCCTTTCCCCATGCCACGGGCACGGCAGGGTTGGTCAAGTGCAAGTGAGAGGGCGAACTGGTGACGCACTAAGCATGAACGGAGTGATTGGAATGCGGTTTTGTGCAGGTGACCTAAAATTCCTTATCAGAGAAAATTAGGTACATATTTGAGGGCGGAAATGGTGTAGTTTTGAATGTTGAGGGAAGGTACATTCTGCTCTAAAAGTAACTGCAAAAGGAACTTTTATAAATGTGAAAGTTCCACAACAAAAAGGAACTTTCCACGTTACTAAGTTACTTCTATCATAGCAGGAACGCGTTACTGTAAAAGTTACAAAAAAGTAACGCGTTACCGGTAACGCGTTACTTTCGTTAAGTTACTACCCAGCTCTGCTTATTGTGATTGGTGCCATTTATGTTGAAATAACTATATTCCCAGTAAATCACTTACAACTCGACGCGCCGACCTTGAAAGTTGACCACGGGGAGTATCTTTCAAGGTCAGCGCTTCAATGCTCCGACGTGTCCGAGCTGAGCCACCTGATTAGCTAGCGTCAGCACCCCCGAGCGCTCGTGTTGTCGAGCTGTGAACTTAGCTTGATTCATAGATAGCACGAGGTCCTTTTGTTCTACATGAACATTGTAAAAAAGTACTTTTTCGGCCATTTTGCTGTTCAGATGTCAAGTCGTATTGAACTAATTATTATCGGTTAATCGAAGATGGTTTGTAAATGTAGTGGTTAATACCTATATTTTCTTTTGCATCCTACAATTATGCACAGGTAACCAATATTACTATCAACAAACCACCGACACACAGATTGACAGCCGTTCTGACATGTGACACCAAGATGGCCGCGCAACAATGAGATGATGTCACGTGTTTGTTCTAGACGGACACCTCGACGCCGTGCACCGCTGGTTCAAGTTCAAGGTCATGCAGACACTTAGAATACTGCGTGTTGGCCGAGTTGACATGTGACACCAAGATGGCCGCGCAACAATGAGATGATGTCACGTGTTTGTTCTAGACGGACACCTCGACGCCGTGCACCGCTGGTTCAAGTTCAAGGTCATGCAGACACTTAGAATACTGCGTGTTGGCCGAGTTGATATGTGACACCAAGATGGCCGCGCAACAATGAGATGATGTCACGTGTTTGTTCTAGACGGACACCTCGACGCCGTGCACCGCTGGTTCAAGTTCAAGGTCATGCAGACACTTAGAATACTGCGTGTTGGCCGAGTTCGTGACGGACTTTAGTGTCTATCAGGACACCTACTTCTGTGATGCTGCTGGCGGGTGAGTCAACATTACTTTCTTATTTCTACAGGCGTTTGTGGACGACTGCAATAAGTCAAACATCCATTTGTGAACTTTTCTGGAATTATTATTTATTAGGTATAAAGACTTTTGTTATTTTCATTGCTGAAATTAAAAATGTTATATAATTTTTCATATTTACTCAAGAACACGTTGAAGTTTCAGTAAAGTAGAATAAATAATGCTATTTATTGTTATGTAGAAATAGGTGAAATTTGTCTTTTTACTGCCGTTCATCATTTGAACTACTTATATTACAATGATGATGATGTCATGTATTTTGTCCCTCAGGTTCGCTGGAGTTTGCTGTCCAGAGGATCACTGATCGGTCAAGCCATCTCCAGAGTAGAACATTATTTATTTATAATACACCCTGTGTGTGGAGTAATATGAACGAATATATAAATATATCGATTGTAATTGCTCGCGGATTTATTAGGAGTGATGTTCGAGTTCTGTCACGACCTTATCCATTCAACTGTCATGTTAAATCTTGTAGAGAAAGCAGAGCTAACTATATAGGAATCCTGCTCGTGACGTCACAGTGGTAGAAAAATGGAGGCTGCTATGGTAGGGGAAATGTGTCAAAGCTCTAAATAATAGCAATAAATCATATTTATCAGATGAATATTTAACTTGAACATGTGTAAAGATAAATATTGCGTATTATTATTAGCTTGTACTTTCTTAAATATCTTTCTTTCACAAGTAATCACTCAAAATATGAGATTTGGATTGCCGCTGTCAGATTTGTTTTTCCCTATACTTTTGTATGGTTACTATGGCAACCTTTTCTCACGCAGGATGCCTATTCAATTTATCTTTATTGATTTCTTTTACATCAAAAGGCGACATTCAGATTTTTAATAAATATTCACAAATTATGCATAAATAAATATTCACATTTTCTGATCTTCCATGCAACCATAGATTATTAATTATTATGATAAGATAGGTAATTAATGATAGTATATTTTCTAATAATAAATATGGTACCTAATTATCAAGCATCTTTAGTGATAATATTATGATATTGAGAAGATAATAAAAGAAAGGAAACAATAAGTTGTAATTACCAATTTACAATATCAAGTATTTTAAGTGATGATAATAATTAGAGTAAAAAGCTTAAGTAATAGTTCGGGTTGACAAAATACTGTATTAATTTTGGTGTAAGAGATGATGTTTCAGGCTACTCTTAAACACTACGAGTCCTTGTGACTTTATGATTTCCGGAATTTTGTTGTAGGCTTCGGCGGAAGAGTATATATAAATCTTTATTCACAATAAAATAAAGTCTGCCTTTGTACATAAAGGTTGTAAACACACAGAATAACAATCAATAAAATAATACATTAATTTGATATAAAACATAAATGAAAATGATTTGATTAAACAGAAAAGGAAAATCTAACTAACAACTAATTACTATAACAATGGTTTCTAAATATTTGAATTGAACCCTTTAGGGACAATAAAACTATGTTATAAATTATCTTTGAACTTAACTTAAGGGGAAGGAAGAGCCTCTGAATGAGGACCTCGGCTGGAAAGCAGTTATCGCCCCGTCTCGTTGAAGATAGACTAGATGTTAAAGCGACAAAGTTGTGGAGAATGAATTGCAGATTATGCAGCGTTGACCACTTATTTGAAATTTTTAATCACCTTTAAGTTATAAGTAGTTATATGTTGCGTAATTATTGAGTAAATAAAACTAATAATTTTAAAAATTGGTTCAACGACGCTTAAACTAGATTTAATTTCAAGCAACTTTGCTCTTGAAACTTTTTTTCTAACTTGATCGGTAGAGGCACAATTTGCTTTCTCACACCATCAATGTTATGAGTTTTGCATAAAACCAGGGGCACTGAAACCGACTGAAGTTGCAAGTAAACATTCTGGGAGTTCCAGTAACGGTGTGGAAGGGGATGATGGGAGGGTCGTAAGAGACAGCATGGAAATATAAATAGTGCACTGATAGCGAGAGTTTGTATGTCAACAATAATCATCAGTTTCCCCGGCATTTACACAATCAACGACGACTGGAGACAGACGGACCTCAGAGTTGTCTAAATCATCTTACCTAATTTATAAAAAATCTATCTATCATAAAGTGTATACCGTCTAAAATGTTGGAAATGGCCTAAAATTAAATTTTCATTGTAAGTTGATATAATGTAAGTGAAAATTTTCAGAAACATAGAATGTTGATATTCAAAACAGCCATGTACAAATCTTCCCAACAATTTAATTTATCATAAGAAAATTCGCTGTTGTATTAATAAAGACTTCACTTAATATTATTTTTATGCTATTTTTTAAATTTTAATTTGAATATTTATGTTTTTTTGAAGATATAAATATATTTTTGCTAATTGAATAACTGTTGAAATCGGCAACACTTCTCTAAGCATCCATAATAATTCACTGTTTATAGTAGCATCTCGGGCTATCTATTATTCTTGAGTCAATCTCGGCAAGGTTATGTCACGATGTGTATTTATTCTCATTGTGACAACAATGTCGAACAGATTTCCCGTCTACAATTACTAGTGCAGGATAACAGATGAATTTCGACGCTCGCTAAGAGCACATCAATGTGTGTCTCTACTGTATGCACTATTTTATTATTTATAACTGAAAACTGTATGTTATAAAGGTAAAGAAATATTTTTGGTTGCAATGTGTATCATAGCAACTGAATGATAATTATACATTGTACGTGTTATTTCACACGTTAATCCCGAACACAGGTTTAGGTCACCGATAGCAATGATTTGTCAGACAAACGGCGAATAATTATTTAATTGTTGTATTGACCGTTATCATTACTCCAACCATTCCATGTAAAAAAAAAAAATCGATGTAGGTGTCAAAGGTTTCAAAATATAACATATAAAGTGTGTGACTTTTTGTTGATTTTTTCTACTAGTTTTGAGCAATGAAATAATATATGATATTATTAACATCTTCTTGATCGGGATATTTCATCTTGTTAGTTTATTTTTAGGTAATGTCAACAGTTTCCAAACATATGGACCAAACATATGGACATTCCAAACATATGGACCGAAACTGTTGAAATTACCTAAAAATAAACTAACAGGATGAAATATCCCGATCAAGAAGATGTTAATAATTATTCTTATCCTGAATCCTTCAAAACACATATAATATATGATATTATTTCAAAATTTCCTAATTCATTTATTTATAAATTTCACAACATACCACTTATATAGTCCGGAGAAAAGGCTGCAAATATTCACGTGTATTTTTATTACTTTATTTCATTATTTTTCGTATTTTCTACTCTCTACTTACAAGAAGTAGACAGTAGACAGTGTCTACATTCTACTACAAGAACCACATGCACAAAAACTAAAATGATTTTCTTGCTCTGATTGCGATAATATTATTCTCTTAGTAAAGAACCCAGAGAGTAATGAGACTACCTATACCTATTCGTAAACAAATTTTTCCAATGGCATTATACTCTCAGGTGGTGAAATAAGATCAGTGTCATATATCGCCGTTATTATGGTTAAAAATCAATAAAAGGATTCGCAATCTTTGAATCTATTAGATAAGTGTTGAACACTTTATTGCGTGTGATTATTCTTGATCCTCGATGATTTTGTTCGTGTTGTGAAAGTGATGCCAATGATGTCATTTGAGTTGGTAACCAGTCTGGACCCAGCGATCATAACAACAATACTCGGGGTATCCGATCTCACTTCTGTTTACATTTTTTGCATGGGAACTAAAGTCGGAAGAAAACATTCATATCAAACATTGTTCCCAGCTAGACCAATCACAGTAATGACAACAAATTCGTCGCCAAATCTGATCCCGCCTTATTTACCTTTAAAAACCCCGCCTACAATAGCAATTAGGGCTGATTCTCTAGAAGCAGTCAGCCGGTCCTTCCCCTTAAAACGTTTACAAAACTTTACAAAGAAATCTGAAATTGTGCCACGAGCCCCGACCCACAAGCCAATTACTTCAATGTCTTTAAGACTATACTTCTCCTTAAAGTATTCAATAGTTGGCTCATATATGGTCTTCTTCTCCTCGTGCACTTCTTCGGGCTGCCCTTTGTGTGTTTCAAATCTCACAGTGGGGTCGAGGATGTAGCCTTGTAGAGATGTTCTGTTGATGGCAATTATGTCGATTCTTCTGTTGCTTCCATTTGCAGAGACACCAGCGACTTCTTCATATACCTCAAGACCTTTCTGCTTCAGGCTATTCGCTAGTAGCGTCCTGATGTTATGATGCCGAGTGTTTCGTAGTAGCTCTCCATAGGGACAGAAGCCTAGGACATGGGGAAGGGTTTCTTTCTCGTTGTCGCAGTGACGACAACGGGTTCCGTCCAGGCTTCGTCCATGAAGAGCTCTCACAGGTGCGGTGTTAGTTGTGAACTTCAGAGCTTCACGCCATTCTGAAGATGATAGTCCACCTTTTGATAATGATGGAAAATTTAGTGAATCTCTCACTTAGGGATGGTGTTTTGGAGGTAACCTGCGAAATAAAAACGCGCACCCCGACTGGGAATCGAACCCAGATCCTTCGGGTTACCGGCCCTATGCTTTAACCATTAAGCTATCGGGACGCATTCTTAATCAGCAGGTTGGGTTGCCATACAACTCTTGCGAGTCCGAGTATCTGACCTATACACGAAGACTGAAGCACTTCGACTTCATTTGACAACGTGAATACATCTCTCTCGAATGGCTATGCTCAAACTTCTGAGCTACGAGTGGATTGTTTGATAATGATGGAAAATTTAGTGAATCTCTCACTTAGGGATGGTGTTTTGGAGGTAACCTGCGAAATAAAAACGCGCACCCCGACTGGGAATCGAACCCAGATCCTTCGGGTTACCGGCCCTATGCTTTAACCATTAAGCTATCGGGACGCATTCTTAATCAGCAGGTTGGGTTGCCATACAACTCTTGCGAGTCCGAGTATCTGACCTATACACGAAGGTTATATTTCGCAGGTTACCTCCAAAACACCATCCCTAAGTGAGAGATTCACTAAATTTTCCATCATTATCAAACAATCCACTCGTAGCTCAGAAGTTTGAGCATAGCCATTCGAGAGAGATGTATTCACGTTGTCAAATGAAGTCAAAGTGCTTCAGTCTTCGTGTATAGGTCAGATACTCGGACTCGCAAGAGTTGTATGGCAACCCAACCTGCTGATTAAGAATGCGTCCCGATAGCTTAATGGTTAAAGCATAGGGCCGGTAACCCGAAGGATCTGGGTTCGATTCCCAGTCGGGGTGCGCGTTTTTATTTCGCAGGTTACCTCCAAAACACCATCCCTAAGTGAGAGATTCACTAAATTTTCCATAATTATCAAAATGGAGAATGGAGTGAATGGACTCAGAATGGAGTGGTGGCGGCTGTGGAAGAGAGAGGGGAGTCGTGGATGAAGATCAGAGATGAAAAGTGGTGGGAAGACGTGGACATATGGAGAAGACTTGTAGAAAAAGTTGAGGAGGAAGGAGGAGAAGAAGTTGAAGATGGAGAAGAAGATGATGAAGATGAAGAGAATACAGAAGAAACGTCAGGCCCGGCCAGCCGGTTTCATTAATGAGGCCCTTGTATTTACCTCCTAAACCCACTGTAATTTGGAAAAAAAAGGATTAAATATTATTATTTATCAAACAATCCACTCGTAGCTCAGAAGTTTGAGCATAGCCATTCGAGAGAGATGTATTCACGTTGTCAAATGAAGTCGAAGTGCTTCAGTCTTCGTGTATAGGTCAGATACTCGGACTCGCAAGAGTTGTATGGCAACCCAACCTGCTGATTAAGAATGCGTCCCGATAGCTTAATGGTTAAAGCATAGGGCCGGTAACCCGAAGGATCTGGGTTCGATTCCCAGTCGGGGTGCGCGTTTTTATTTCGCAGGTTACCTCCAAAGTCCACCTTTTGTTGTGATCCATTTATTAGCAGGTGTATATTCTTCATAAAGAATTGCGCCGCTTCCCTTCTGCACCAGAGCACACCACTTCCCATATTCTCTTTGCCGCAAAGTTTCTCGGATGCTTTTGCTACATAATTTAATTGGTTTTGATGTGCTCGCAGAAGATGTCTTGGACTGATCGGTGTTGATTTCGAGTTTCTTTAAGCAGTATGCTATCTCCTCGGGTATGTTTCTTGTTGCAATTACGTACGGCTCTTGAGACTTTTCCAGGACTTGACAGATGTTGTGATGCTGTATGAAGGCCTCCCACTTAGCTCTGAAGATTTGAATGAAATGAAATGAAATGAATGAATTAAATGAAGATTTGAATTTAGCTGTGCGATGTTTGTGAATAGCAAGTTTGCTTTTGTGCCTGGTGTTAACACTGTGTATATCTTCTCTTTTTACTAACTTTTGTCTGATGTATGATGGTTGGCACAGGACTAGGGCTTTATGCACAATGTTAAGAAGATGTTGCTTTCTTCTGGTCTCCATCTTGAGCCATCCGGCTTTCGTGCGGAAAGGTGTAATTCTCTTCCTGGGACCAACATTGTAACACAGTCTAAGGCAAGAGTTTTGTATTTTCTGAATGACTTGACTGTTGGCCTGCGTGAGACAAGGTCCGTACACCGCATCACTGTAGTCCAGTACGGATAGGACGAGTGCTTCGGTCAGTAGCTGCTTGACTGACGTAGGTAGAAGTGTTTTGAGAGGTCTTAAGGTTCTCATCTTGTGAAGGGAGGTTTGTCTGAGCTTGTTGATGTGCGCTCCAAATGAGACTCCACTGTCAATAATGAGACCTAAGTCTCTTGCCGTATCCGAGATCTCTATTGGCTGATTATTGAGGTAGATGGTATGGCCTCCTTGTTCAATTACCTTCTGTCTCTGTCCAGGAGTCCCTAGGAGAAGAGATATGGACTTCTGCGGATTAAGTAAAAGGCCATGATCTTGTGCCCATTCAGAAACGGCCGCCAAATCTGCTGTCATCATCTCTTGTGCTTCTTTAGCCTTTGACGGTTCGAACGATATGTAGAGTTGCGTATCATCAGCGTAGTAGTGGGCCTAACAGTGCTTGATGACGTCGTTAAGGTCAGCCGTGTAGATGATGAAGAGGAGAGGACCCAATATTGATCACTGCGGGACGCCTGTATCTATTGGAAGGGTGTTGGAAATTCTTGCTTTCCCCTCTTGTGTAACTTTCACTCTCTGGCTTCGTCCTTTGATGTAGCTCTCAAACCATCTGACTGCGTTATCTGATAAACCAAGGCGGTGAAGCTTTCCCAGTAATAGAGAATGGTTGATGGTATCGAACGCCTTGGAAAAATCTAGCAGTACAAGACTGGTTACCTTCCCCTCGTCGATTGCAGTTATAGAGTCATCAATGATGTCAATTAGAGCCGTTGTAGAACTTCTGTGCTTCCTGAAGCCAGACTGCTTATCAGGTAGTAGATTGTAATTTTCAAGGAATTTTGATAATTGAGAGTGCACGAGTTTTTCAATAATTTTTGATAGACAGGGTAAGATTGTGATCGGTCTTAGATCTTTGTACTGTTTCGGTGAATTAACCTTCGGAATTGGTGAGATAATGCCTTCCTTCCAAAGGGTAGGAAATTGACTACTTTTAAGTGAACTGTTGATAATGTCAGTGATAGCGTTAGCACCATGAGGGAGACAAAGGTATATCATGTTAATTGTGATCCCATCAATGCCCATAGCTCTTGTCTTGATCTTTTTGATTATGTGACACTTCAGTGTGCTTGACTGGTTTCAATTCGAAGATGGGCGCACTATCTGTGTGACTAAGATGTAACTGATTGTTTGGGTTAATGGCTACTTGACCAACTGAGTCCACATAGTATTTATTTATGAGATCGGGATTAGCTAATTCTGCTGGAATATCTACGCTTTGTTTTCTCCTATGGATTCCCCATTTCTTTAGCTTATCCCAGATCATCTGTGAGTTGTTTTTACATTTCTTGATGTCTTCTTCTATGTAAGCTTTCTTCTCACGACGTACTGCCTCTGTCAAGTAGTTTCGGTACTGAATATAATTGTTCCAATCAGATTTCCGTTTGTGTTTCTTGAATTTGGACATCGCTGTTTTCTTCAGTCTGATTATCTCAGTCAGGGTATCGGTCAACCATGGTGCATATGGTTTTGTTGTGGATATTGCCTTAACCGGTGCGAAACGGTCAGCTATGTCCATGATTATACTGTTGAGATAAGAGACTTTGTCATCTAGGTTATTAATATCGTAGATTTTATTCCAGGGGATGTTCTCCGTATATGCAGAAACCTCTTCCCAGTCAATGCTCTTGAAATCACGGAAAGTGTGAGATTTCTTTACTTTTGCTGGCGTTCTGTATCGTAGCTTGCAGGCTACTAGATGGTGATCACTCAGCTTTCTACCCTGACTGTCGGCAATCTGTGTAGTGTCAAGCACGTCTACTGCTTCAAGTGGGAGAGTGTCTCGAATGTAGATGTGGTCAATGAGTGTAGCGCTGGTTGAACTAGTTGTTACAGCTATCCTAGTTGGCGAGTCGACTATTTGTGTAAGATTGTGCCTCTTCAGAAACTTGGTGAGGTGTTTGGTGTCTGGCTTCTGGTTGTCTAGGATGTTGATATTCATGTCTGCCAAGAAGATCGTGTTATCAGCACAGGCCTCTGCTTCAGTGAATATTGTGCTAAGATTATCAACTTCTGTGTAATTAATCTGTGGAGGCTTGAAGCCGACGCCGACAAATAACTTTCTCTTCTTCAACATAACAGCAATCCATAATTGTTCAATGGCTGGATTATCGCGACTAGGAATGCTCTTAATCCGGAGAGATGTCTTCACATACATGGCAACTCCACCTCCACGCGCTTGTTGGCTGTTCTCTGCGGTCCTGTCTTGTCTAAGCAGTTGGTATCCAGGGATGGCAATCTCATCTGACTTTATGTCTGATGACAGCCAAGTCTCCGTTATCCCTATTATGTCAAGGTCTAAGTCCAGAAACAGCTGTTTAAATTCTGGGAACCCACTATTAAGTGACCTTGCGTTGATGCAACCCAAGCTCAAGAGCCTTCCCGGTTTAACTTCATCATCGCATATTTGTGTGGCTGCACATCCTGGTTTAGGGGTGACCTGGCGTCACAAGTTAAAGGGTTTCGTGGTTCTCCTTACCCTGTCTGTTGCAATGTCAACACTGGATGGCGCAAGATGGAGGCTTGAGGACGCAACGTCAGCACTGGATGGCGCAAGATGGAGGCTCGAGGGCGCAATGTCAGCACTGGGTGGCGCAAGATCGAGGCTCGAGGACGCAACGTCAGCACTGGATGGCGCAAGATGGAGGCTCGGGGACGCAACGTCAGCACTGGATGGCGCAAGATGGAGGCTCGAGGACGCAATGTCAGCACTGGATGGCGCAAGATGGAGGCTCGGGGACGCAACGTCAGCACTGGATGGCGCAAGATGGAGGCTCGAGGACGCAACGTCAGCACTGGATGGCGCAAGATGGAGGCTCGAGGACGCAACGTCAGCACTGGATGGCGCAAGATGAAGGCTCGAGGACGCAACGTCTGCGATGAATGGAGCAAGATGGAGGCTCGAGGACGCAACTGTAGTATTTAGAACTTTATTTATTAGATTCCTTCAATACATCTTTTAGTTCGAAAACACATGACATAAGTTTAACAATAGCCGTGATCCGAGTCCCTAGAAAAGCATAGCCTCCTTGATCACTATAAGCACTGTACCTTGTGTACCAACTTATGAACACTACAGCAACGTCTGCGATGAATGGAGCAAGATGGAGGCTCGAGGACGCAACGTCAGCACTGAATGGAGCAAGATGGAGGCTCGAGGACGCAACGTCAGCACTGCATATGCGCGACGGCGCAGTGTCATGAGTCATGGACGGCGCAGTGACTGACCAGGAGGTGTTGTTGGAGCGGGTCAGCGCTGCGTGTCTAGTCGCTCGGAGTCGTGTTCTTCTGCTCGATGACAGTTGGCACGCACGTGGCGGCCGCGTGGTGGCTGGACAGTCAGCTGCTCGGGACTCGACTGGGCAGCTGGAGGCGTGGCGGGTGGTCTCAACGGCGCCTTCGGCATGCCCGGCGGTCGGCCGGCGAGCTGGTGCTTGAGGGCCGGGTGGAGCGGGGGGAGAAGTGGGTGGTGTGATGATGTTGGCGATGGTGTTTAGGAGGGTGGCTCTTCCTTCACGGTTGAGGTGCAGTCCATAAGGGGTGAAATCACGACTTTGAAAAACGGACATGTCGAGGATCGAAACATTCTTATAGAAGTCCGCGAGTTTGCTAATTGTTCATTTGTCGTCCTGATTAAAATATTAACTATTGAGTGGTGCTTATTGAATCGAAGAGGTATTGTCGCTAGTGTTATGTTGGTGATGGAAGACCGAGAAACACTCATTGTTCTCGTTTAATAATGTATCGTGAACTCATTTGCTCTCATTGTATCCTCGACCAGTTATTGCCATCTCTTGATCGAGGTCATTTACAACCCTGCGCTGCAGCTCTTAGCTATCTAACATACATTTCGTTCCCAAAGATGGATCTTGAGTGGGTGAAAAAGTAGACACATTTAAGGGTCTATTAGCTCTGCGTCAGAGCTGATACAGGGAGCTTTCCACAGCTGAGGTATGTTTTGACTTATTTAGGTTTTTACGATAGGGTCAAGTCCATTGTGAGTGAGAACAATGCATGTATCAGAAGATGGTACAAAGTATATATAATATTTAATGTGTTTTATTTAGAAACTTATAGCATATACAGAGCTTTGTAACGTCTTTCCCCCCGAGTTCCAGACTCTTCCGGACCGGTGGCCTTTGGGTCGGCCCCTCCCGAAGGCTGTCCTTCATTATAGGTACCAACACATATTTTGAATTTCAGTAGGCACTTTATTGATACTCGCCATCGACATGGTTTAACACGTCCCTGCATGACTTATCCTATGCCATCATGCTGACCACATCCACATTCGCTAGCAAACAAACCAACTTCCAAATGGAAGTTAGCCGCCATACCACGTAAACAACAAGATTGTGAGACTAACTAGATGTAATAACCTACCTATTAAATTAATTCGAAGTGAGTCGCCAATACTTCGCATCTCTGGCATTGGTTGAGATCCGGGACTGATGGAGTCTGCAGTTGATGTTGCTAACACAATCCACTCTCCACGTGTCTGCATGCAACAAGTGCCAGGGCTCCATCGCATGCGCTTGTTGCAGTACAAGTTCAACAGGATCTGTAACATAACCATGTGTCAATTGTCTCAATGTCTCAGTGCTGTGCGTATACCAAGCATGACTTGATAGCGGAGGTTGATCGGAAAGTATTGTCTTCTAAGGAGGGTTAATTACCGTAATGGTCTTTGGAAATCTTAATCTATTACCAGAAAAGATATTGAACAACGAGCATTTTACTTGATTCTATGATTCAAAGTCTTTGATAAAGAGAAACACACTCGATACCTACTTGGGTGCACAGTTCCACAAGAGACAAGACAAATTACTGAATAGTTTTCAGCCATCCGTTTGATATGTCATAGTTCTCAAATAGAAACAGCAAGTATGAAGGATCGGATGCAAGACTTCCTTCTGGCGCCGCAGGGCAGATCCCCTTGCTTGCGCCTACAGGTTAGGCAACTTTAAATACAATGAAGTGTCTGTGTTGCCTAGCTATTTACTCTATTTGTGGTTCACAGTGTCGTAAACTTTAGCTATAGATCGAGAAAAATGGCAACAGGTTTTTGTGACTTATCTAATGACTGTTGCTGGAAGTTAGTGAACAAATAGCGTCTTGTGTGCTGAATTTCGGTCTAAAACCAAATTGGCACGAAGAGAGGATTATAAATTTTCAAAAAAACTCGTGAGTAGTTTTTATACATTTTTCAAATATTTTAGAAAAGTGAGTTTAATAACCTTATAGGTCGATAGTTTTCAATTTTGAATTTTTCCTTAGCTTTATATAGGTTTGATGATGGCAATTTTTAATGACTGAGGAAAAATTCCAGCTGAGAAAGATATGTTTAAAGAAGAATAATTCAAGTCTCCAGCAAAGAAGAACAAGATTAGAACATTATTATTGCAGTGATTGTACAAAAGGACATCTTGAACTTGCTGCAGAAGGAATGAGTACAATCGCATAATATTAGCTACCACCAGCTGTTATAATGTTATAAAGAACCTTTGTTTGTACAATTTGAAAGATATAACTGGCCATAGTAATAAGTAGTTAGGAGTGCATACATTGTACCCTCTTTCTGTTTTTAAATCTGGTTATACAAAAGCATGATGTTAAAACTAAATTGTACATACTTGTACACATAGGCATTGAATAATAAATAACCAACGTGGGCAGTTTGGAACAGTTGTCGAGTGTCGAGGCCTGGTCGAGTGTAGCCCAGCTCATCTCTGCGGCTGCATCCTGGGAAAGAATGACCACGCCAAGAAACTATTTCTTCCAAGATTCAAGACAACAACTGGACATTATTCTTTCCTCGGCCAGGCAATTCGACAATGGAACAACCTGCCACCCAATTGCATGAAGACATTCGACAAAATTTTACTGAATCAGTAAAAATATAGCTGTAACTTTAATTACCTAATAGACTATTAATATTATTGATTTATTCAGCTGACTAGCAGCCACTGGAAATTAGATCTGTTTAGACATTACTACTAATAATTTAATAAATCATATCAAATCATATCATATACAAAACTATCCATCCACTATCCACCACTACACCCCATATAGAAGATGGAGAGAGGCTTAAAAAGTGCAAACACACTTTTTTTCTGTCAGACGCTCCGATACGCCGCATTTCCAGTTTATGTCCTTCAGAAGCAGAAGGGCACAATCCTGATAGGTGTTCATCCATTTTTTGTCACTGTAGGTTAAAGCATGTGAAGGGTCAGCTACGCTCACTTCGATAAATAAATCCTACCACACATTTTATCGGGACACCAAGCCTTAGAGTTTTAGAAGTTGAATGGTGAAGAAGCACAAGCTATGGTATTAGATTGATGTCAGCGAGCGATTACAGATCCACACTCAACTGTAGAAGGACAGGAAAATAATAATAATAATAATAATAATCTTTATTATCCTTTTCCAAAATACAATGGGTAAAGGAGGTAGGAAAACCTACCCACACAAATGCAAGAGCCTATTTAACTAATTATTGAAACCGGCTGGCCGGGCCTGACGTTTCTTCAACTTCTGCGTTAGCTTCATCTTCTTCCACTTCCTCTTCCTCTTCTTCCACTTCATCTTCCTTTCTATCTACCAATGCCCGCCACAAGTCTCTATTCAACCACCATTCATCTTTATTCACCATCTCCCATTTTTCGCCTCTCACTTCGACATCTTCTTCAACTAAACCACGCCACCTCGCTCTCGGTCTCCCTCTTTGCCTCTTTCCCTGCTCCAACTTTTCAAACTCTTTCCGAGGTATTCTCTTATTGTCCATCCTTTTCATATTCCCAAACCATTTCAAACGCCCTCTACCAATCTTAAAGCACAATATTTCTACTCCCAATTCCTTTCTTATCTTAGTACTTCTGATCTTATCTAACTTTGGTACTCGCTTCATACTTCTAAGAAATTTCATCTCTGATGATTGTATTTGAGTTTCTTCTTTTCCTCCGATTGTCCAAGTTACTGCTCCGTAAGTTAGTATAGGGATGAAATACATCTGATAGATGATTAACTTACAGCACATCGGAAAATCTTCGTCCCATAATAACTTTCTCACAGTTTGGTAGAAGCTCTCTGCCTTCTTGACTCTTCCTTCCACTTCTCTACTAATTTTTGCGTCTTCTGAGATAATACTTCCGAGATATTTAATATATTTAAGATATTTAATATCAAATTAAATTACAATATCGAAAATAAGATTCTAAATTTTACAAACAGTTTTGAGAGTCAAGATAAATGAAGGTATGAGAGAAGAAAAAATTCTCTGCCGAAGCTGGGTCTTAAATAAAGTACTACATAATATTTCAAAACCTTTATTTTGGAGTGTAGAAAGAGAAACTGTTGTGTATCCTACATTATTATTGATAAGTATTGGATAAAAGTACAACTCACACTCCACATCTCCAAGTATCCCTTCATCTTGTTGTCAATGTACGGACTCGCCGCGCTCTCGACCACGAGTCCCATCTCATCGTAGACGAACTTGTCGTGGCTCTTGAACCGATCTTTCATCTTGCTGAGAGGAACCTTGACTCCAGGAGGCACCACGAAGTGCGCTAGCTCCGAGTACAGGTTCCTGACGCGCGAGTCGCCGAGGAAGGCGATGTGCGTGTGTGCGCCTGCGTCGGCAACGCGTTGGAAGCACGTGGTGGCCTCGACCTTGGAGTACTCGTGCATGAGACAACCGTCGGGCTGCTACTTGTTGAACTCGTCCACGTGTCCGGAGCTCAGCAGGTTGCCGCAAGTGTTAGCTGCAACACGAGGAATACAAGCATGACGTCACCTCCTGGCGTACTCGTGCATGAGACAGCCGTCGGGCTGCCACTTGTTGAACTCGTCCACGTGTCCGGAGCTCAGCAGGTTGCCGCAAGTGTTAGCTGCAACACGAGGAATACAAGCATGACGTCACCTCCTGGAGTACTCGTGCATGAGACAGCCGTCGGGCTGCCACTTGTTGAACTCGTCCACGTGTCCGGAGCTCAGCAGGTTGCCGCAAGTGTTAGCTGCAACACGAGGAATACAAGCATGACGTCACCTCCTGGCGTACTCGTGCATGAGACAGCCGTCGGGCTGCCACTTGTTGAACTCGTCCACGTGTCCGGAGCTCAGCAGGTTGCCGCAAGTGTTAGCTGCAACACGAGGAATACAAGCATGACGTCACCTCCTGGAGTACTCGTGCATGAGACAGCCGTCGGGCTGCCACTTGTTGAACTCGACCACGTGTCCGGAGCTCAGCAGGTTGCCGCAAGTGTTAGCTGCAACACGAGGAATACAAGCATGACGTCACCTCCTGGCGTACTCGTGCATGAGACAACCGTCGGGCTGCCACTTGTTGAACTCGTCCACGTGTCCGGAGCTCAGCAGGTTGCCGCAGGTGTTAGCTGCAACACGAAGCAACAGAAGAAGGTCTTAGGGACGGTATTTCCATTAGTTTAAGCTACAGTTAGCAGCTCCACTTCAGAAAACTCGGTGTATCGCCATTATATCTTCTTCTTGTAGTGCCATGTCCGATTATCGAACGTCGGATTATCATGTCGACTATCTTTTTCTTGTCCACTGCTACTCTGAACAGTGTCTCAGTTGTTTGACCAAACCACTGTCGCAGGTTCTTCAGCCAAGATGTTCTTCTTCTTCCAGGTCCTCGCTTTCCTATGATTTTCCCTTGAATGATTATTATTTATTATTAAAGCAGATTGTTTACAGCACTTCAGGCCGTATTCTGCATCCTAAATGCCATTTATCTTTATTTAAGAAGTCTCCATCGCGAAGACCTCTTCTTCTCATGGCAGTGTCAACTCCTTCTGCCACCTCCTCCTTGGTCTTCCTCTCTTTCTTCTTCTTGACGGTACCCATGACCAGGCTCTCATTGGCAATCTTTCATCTGGCATCCTTCTCAGATGGCCATACCATAAGAGTTGCTTCATCTCTATGTAATCCGTCAGTGATGTCTCCACTCCCATCATTTCCCGTATACGGTCGTTTCTCACATGGTCGAGTATCGTAACCTTGCAGCATCTTCTCCAGTACCCCATCTCCATTGCTCGGACTCTTTGTGCCATTCGGGAAGATAAGGTCCAGATTTCTGATCCATAGGAAGCGCAGCTTTCAACGAATGAGTTGTAAATACGTGTTTTTGTCTTGGTTGAGATGACATCGTTCCAAAGCACTGGGTGTAATTGTCTGGTGATCGCTCTTCCTCTGCCCAGCTTGTTCAGCACATCCCTCTCATCCGTTCCGTCAGCCGTCAATGTCACACCTAGATATTTGTACTCTGTTGTTAATCTTATAATACCTTTATCGGTTACCATGTCTTGACCCTCTCTTCCAATGACCATACATTGAGTCTTATCCATATTCACTTCTAAGCCCCAGGAATCGTATTCTTCTATAAGCTTTCTCATCATGTATTCTGCGTCGTGTTCATCTTCAGCAAGAACCACCTGATCGTCTGCGAATAGTAAAGAGTGTATATATTCTTTCCCAATTTTAACACCCATCGAACTACATTTCCTAGACCAATTCTCTAAAACCCTGTTCACGTATATTTTGAACAGGGTTGGTGACAAAGGACACCCCTGCCTAACACCTTTGTTGATTTTAAATTCTTCTGAATATGATTGTCCACTTTTTACGCAACTTACAGAATTTTCATAGAGCTTTTTAATAGCATTCACATAAACTGTTTCGATCCCTTGATCTTCCAGAGCCTCCCATAATTTATTTAAAGGAACGCTGTCAAATGCCTTTTTAAGATCTACGAAAATCAGGTGTAATTCACTTCCATGTGCAATACTCTTGTCCATAAGTTGTTTTATACAGAAAAGGTTGTCTACACATGATCTCCCGCTCCTGAAACCACTTTGTTCTTCTGTGACTCTAGCTTGCTGTTCTAACCGCTTAGTCAGAATTCGTCCATACAGCCTACCTATCGACGACAAAACGCTGATCCCTCTGTAGTTTCCACAGTTCTTCCTGTCTCCTTTTTTATAGATGGAGCTGATGTAGCTCAATTTCCATTCTCCCGGTACTTCACCTCCACGCAAGCATTCAGTGAATATACCGGCCAGGGATTCAATAGTTACTAACGGAGCATTTTTTATAAGTTCGATAGGTATACTTCCAGGACCAGCTGATCTATTATTCTTCGTGGATTTTAGAGCCATCATGATCTCTGCACATGTCACCTCCTCACATACTTCTCCAAGAGCTATTGGCACTGATGTGTATTTTATGTTGCTGTATAGCGGTCTGTTCTCGGTCAGCAGTTCTTGATAATGCTTTTGCCATTTCTGATGTCCAATTGGGTCTATCCTTAACTGTTGCTGTGTGTTCGTCTTCAACGATCCCAGTGTCTTCCAAGCCAATCTTGAACGCGAGCTTCCTAACAGTGAATTAATTTCATCACACTTTCTATCCCAGAAAGTGTTCTTAGCTTTCTTAATCTCTTTCTTCACCATATAATTATAGCGCATGTACAACCGTCCATCTTCACCATCTTTGGTTGACAGCCACCTTTGGTAAAGTCTTCTCTTTTCTTCTGTTAGGTGTTCCAAGCTATCATTCCACCAATGTGGGTTTTGGAGATTCTTCTTCTTTCTTCCATAATCTACTGTGCCTAATGCCTCTGAAGCAGCTTGATGTACATAGTTCTTCAGCAATAGATATCTTTGTTCTGGAGTCCCTTCTAATATGGCGTTCATTTTCCCAGCTAATCTAAGCTTATACAAGAATACAGTCGAGTCATTTTCAAAACTCCGTAGGTCATACTTCGGTTCCTGAAGTTTTGAAGATCCTTGGTCTATATTTGGTTCAATTGATTTACTCCTATAATTTCTGTAATTTATATGAACCTTTGCTTTTACTAAAAAATGATCTGAACCGCACTGTGCGCCTCTCTGGACTTTTACATCTAATACTTTAATGCGAGTATTTTTTTTGATGACGATGTAGTCAATAATGGACTTGTAGCCTCTGGTGGGCTGGAACCAGGTGAACTTATGGATATCTTTATGACGGAAAAATCCATTCATAATTCTGAAAGAGAATTGAGAACAAATCTCAATCAATCTGGTTCCGTTATCATTTACCAAATCCTCTCCATATTGCCCTACGATCTCGTCGTTTCTCCTTTTTCCCACTCTACCATTAAAGTCGCCCATCACAACAATTTCTTTTCGATCCCCAATATTTCCTAACACTTCCGTCAACTTATCCATAAAATCGTCTTTGACCTGCCGGTCTGCGTCATCATTTGGCGAATAAACGCCTACTATTACTAACCTATGCTGCTGAAGTGCAAGTTCTAGGGTGATCAAACGTTCGTCAATTGCTGTCCAGTTTACAATTTTATTTTTCAGCTTTTTATGTACTGCAATCGATACTCCGGCCTTTGCCCTTCTATCCTTGTCTACTCCGCTGTAGAAATGGACGTAATCTTGCAATATTTCATTTCCATTACCCTTCTTTTTAGTTTCCGATAGGACAGCAATATCGATTTGGAGATTTGCAAGCTCCTTGAAAACCTCTGGGTACTTATTGCTAATCCCTTGGACATTCCAACATCCGATACTCATATTCCGTTTAACTCGCCGAGGTCGATTACCATTTGATCCGTCCGGGTTCCGAGGCAATTTAGGATTGTTGTTTGCAATGTTGTTATTTTCCGAGTGATGAGTAGCAGGCCCATCGCCTCAACCCCCAGACTTGGAGGACCAGGATTTTCTGTCGGGGTTGTCTCCCTTAGCCAAGAGTTTCCGGTTTTAAGGCGCCGAAGGATCGCCTGTCACCCTCTTCCGTTAGCTACGTGACGACCATCCATTGGCCGCCACGCATTGCCCGGGAGTCACGCCGTGGACGTGGAAGTAGGATTTGCTACCCATTGCTGACTCGAGACCTCGAGCTTGCCTCATGGCAAAACCAGCGGGCATTAACTAGGTTTTAATGAGATACACCCACTTGGCATAGGTATACCTCCCTAGTACCCATAGCTAGCCTTTGACCTCCCCCCTTGAATGATAAGGTGCATAATGTTGTACGTCTCTGGATGCCTCATGACATGGTCGAAGTAGGACAATTTTCGTATCTTGATGGTAGATATTACTTCCTTACTCTTCTTCATTCGAACCATGACATCTTCGTTTCGTACCCGATCCATCCAGCTAATACGGTGCATTCTCCTATACACCCACATTTCAAAGGCCTCGATCTTCTTAAGGACAGTTTCAGTGAGTGTCCAGGTTTCTACACCATAAAGGAGAACCGAAAAGACGTAACACCGTACCATTCTCATACGCAGGCTTAAACTAAGGTCATGAGCACACAATACTTTTCTAAAACGAATAAGAGCTGCTCTAGCTGTCTCAATACGACACTTTATTTCCAAAGCATGATCCCAGTCGCTATTCAGAGTACATCCTAAGTATATAATTTTTTTGGTTTTTTCTAGAGGTACCCCACTGACCTGAATACCAGCGTCGACCAATGGGTGCTTAGATAGATCATATATTTAGTTTTCTTGGTATTCAGTTTCAAGCCGTAGATTCCGGACACCTCCGTCACGCGATCAGGCAACATCTGTAATCCATCTAAACTTGCCGCAATTAGCACCGTGTCATCTGCATATCGCAAGTTATTGAGCGGGACACCATTTACATTGATTCCTTCCTCTATTCCCTGTAGAGACTCCTGGAATATTTGCTCCGAGTAAATGTTGAAGATCAATGGGGCAGAATGCAACCCTGTCTCACCCCTCTTCGTATATCAATATCTTCGGTTGTTCTGTCGCCTACTCTAACACTAGCCTTTTGTTGCCAGTATAAATTGGATATCAGTCGGAGGTCCTTGTCGTCAATACCAGTGGATTTCAGTACCTCTACCATTTTATTATGTCGAACTTTGTCGAAAGCTTTTTCGAAATCAATGAAACACAAGAAGACATCACAATTTACATCTCTACACCGCTGCACAAGAACTTGTATACTAAACAGAGCCTCCCTCGTTCCCATACCATTACGAAAACCAAACTGAGTCGCACCTACTCGTTCCTCAATTTTACGATAAATTCTTTCGTGAATTACCCTCAGAAATATCTTCAAGACATGACTCATCAGGCTTATGGTGCGATGATCGCTACACTCACTTGCATTTGGCTTCTTGGGTATGGTGACGAACGTTGACTTCAGCCAGTCTGATGGAATAATGCCTTGATCATAAATTAAGTTAAACAATCTCACCAAAACTTGTATTCCATTTTCACGCAGTAGTTTCAGCAATTCGGTTGATATTTCATCCGGGCCTGAAGCTTTCCTATTCTTCGCTTTGTTAATCGCCCTCTCCACCTCGTCGGTAGTGATGACGATCCACTTGATGCATTCTGAATACCATGATCCAGCTCTCTATCATCGGCAAATAGCTCCTCCACATAGTGCTTCCACCTGGCCAGCTATCAAGAATCAAGAATAAATATCAAGAATTAAATTCCCATCCATATCCGTTAGTCTTCCACCCACATTACGCCGATGCAAACCAGCGGCTTCCTTAACTCTCTTATGTAAACGGAACATGTCATTCCTCTTGATACATTCCTCAATCTCTGTACATTCTTTTGAATACCACTCAGCCTTGGCATCTCTTATCTTCCTTCTTAATTCCCTATTTAGCATATTGTATGTATCCCTATTTCGATTCTTGTACTGTCTTAGCTCTCTTCCATGAGATCTAAAAGCTCTCCCGTCATCCACATTTTTTTCTTCCTCCGTTGATCATGCTTTAACCTCAATGTGGTTACATCATTTGTAGTTGTTTTAAACTTAATCCACGTATCTTCTATTGAACCATTCTCACTTTCTTGTATCTCCACCATGCCTTTTTCTAACAATTCACTAACTTCCTTCCTTACTTGTGTATCGTTCAACTTATTCATGTCTAATTTTGCAGTATGCTTAGGGTTTGGGATTTTCTTCAAACGAATACGAATCTGAGCTAGTAAGAGGTTGTGGTCCGAAGGAACATCAGCACCCGGATATGTTTTAACAGATTTCACCATATTCCTATACCTGTGCTTTACGGTAATGAAGTCAATTTGATTGCGGACAATGTTACACTGTGTATCTCCAGGAGCTCTCCAAGTATACAGACGACGCTTAGGAAGCTTGAAGAACGTGTTCATAATGGACAGCTCATTCTCCACACAAAATTGCACAAAATTGCCATTATATACTGCGTTTTAATTCCGGGGCTTAGTTCCTCAGTTAAAATTAACTGCAGTCTACATTGACTGCAGTTTTTTTAAAACCAGACAACACATCCCAAAGTGTAACTTAAATTAACTGAAGATTAAACTAATAATGGTAATATAAGTTGCAATCAGAAAATTACTGGACTTTATTGTACGCCAACGAATATGTTTAGTCGATGCGATTGATCCCTTGTTTAGACGAGAATAAACATCTATAACCTGCACTTTCTGATTGTAGCCAATCGTTGTTTGTTTATTGTTGCCAATCCACTGCAACCAAACTCTTTTCTCTCTTATCATCGGCGTTTTCAAAAGGTTAATGAACCCTCAAGCAAATATCTCGCCAACAAATAAATCGAGTGATAAGCTTTTGGCCACATTATTTAGCAGATAATCTCAGAATAACAAGTGTTCATTCTTCAAATTGCCAAGATACTGCAGTTTGAGCTATACATATTTGCCAAATATGGCATGAAATGAGTAATTGCTACTCATGATTACCTGTAGTCGTTGTCACGACGTAGAGAGCCGGCAACACGGCTTATAGCTTCATCTTTTACTCGTTCTGCCTCTCCTACGTGGTGCAAGATCGTTCTCTCACTTCTGCATGTTCGATGAAGCAGACAGGAATAACGTTACAACATTGAGAAAGTGTAACGTGTCTCTATGGGTACAATATGAAAATAATTAAAACTATAGCTAATACGCTAGCAATACGACTTTAGTTTAACCATGATCATAAAAATAGTTTATAGTATAATAAATACCAACTGCAATATGAAAAGATTTTCCATCTGGAGTAGTAATTCTGGGAAGCACAGTCAAACATGGTTTGACTAACCATGTCAACTAATTTTAACTAAAAATTTACAGAGATGAGACAAGTGGCTGCCCAGTTTGTTCCGAGACTTTTGACCGAGAAAAAAAACACCGAGCTTGGTTTGTCAGCAACTTCTTGAAATGGCAATATGACGTTGAAAACTTTTTGAAACGTGTCATTACCGGAGACGAGACGTTCCCAAAACCCCAAAAACTGAAGAGACCCTCTGAAGAGACCTTCTTTTTGATCAATTTCACAAATTATCACAAAATCGCCAAGCACAAAAATCTTGTTCCACGATAACAGCTATAACGGAACGGAACAGGTTGGGTGAGTGGTTAACGCTCTGAACTTGTTTTCCGGAGACCAGGGTTCGATTCCCGCGGCCGTCCTTCCTGACTGGGGTTTTTCGTGGAATTCCCTCAGTCGACAGGCAAATGCTGGGAAGGTACCCTACTAATAGGCCACGACCACCTCCTTCCCACCTTCCATCCTTATACCTACTCTTCATCATCATAATCATTCATCCGTCGCCATTAGCCTCGCTGCAGAACAGTGCGACGTTAAGCCCCAGACAAAAAAGCTATAACTTTACAATAATGAAGGTTATCGGGAATCTGAAAAAAGCTGTTGCGCTCAGGTGATAACCCCATGTATATTAAGATCCAGTAGGCCGAAAATGCCATGCTGATGCATCATTATTGACATATTTGAGTTAGGCATTGAGTGAGCGCACTCTATACGACCGGGCTGGGTGGAGCAACCGCTCCACTCAATGGATTCGAACTGTCGATATTACATGTATTTCATAATATTTATGAGTAATCGGTTGGATAATGTAAAGACTTCTAGGAACTAAAGGTCAAGGAAGAATGTTTTACTTTTATCCGTAAGATTGTTTTGAATCTGGAATATGATAACTTAATCGTCTAGCGTCAGACGTGAATAAGCAGTGGAAGATGCAGGAGCAGTGGTGGACAGTGGCGTGTCTGGCGGTGTGTCTGTCAACCAGTGGCGTCTTCAGTTTCGTCGTGGTCGTGGACAAACCAGAGTCACTCTCAAGACATGCAAGAGATGCGAAGGTAGGTTATGAAAGTAAGGAATTTGTATTAGAATTTTAGTACTTTTATTATTTCCCTTTGACTAGAGTCGGTGACAGCAGAGATGAACCCGCATTAGCATTGCCAGGTATAGTGCTGCCCATGCTAGAAAGAAAGGGTTCATCTTTGCCTGTCACCGACCATTCAAACATGTATGGGCATTTCCGACTTCAGTCTGCGGATCATAAAGCAACCACCTGTTTGATATGGGGGGATCAATCCAGGTGATCGCTGATGACTAATCCGAGGAATCTTGTAATAAACGTACGACCTTCAGCCTAATGAGATGGCTAGGCGTGGGCTCGATTTGAAGCGTATGAATGTCCATAAAGAGCGATTTTGTAACTGAGTATGTTCTGTTCTGAGTGCGCAGAGAGATGACATTAGTCCCACCTGTTGATTAGAAGCTGTGACAAGGATCTCGATCAATGACCTACTTGTAGCTTTGTCATTGGTCTCGAGGCTTTTGGAGAAGTAAGTAAGTTGGTACGATAGTATCGTCAGAATAGAGTGCAAATAACCCTTTCACGTAGAGGGAATGGACGAATGGTAGACCATTAGAATAAAAAGAAATTGTCCAAGAACTGGCCCAAGATTATGAAGATCAAGTCGATAATCGTTGTCGAAAGTCTAGTGGATACAGCTGCTTGGTGACCTGCTTTTGGGGAACTGAAGCTACGGAAAAAGCATTATGAAATCTTCATAGTGTTAGTTAGATTTAAATACGATGTAAACACTCATAAGAATTGAATTTTGAGAATATTTGACCGTGTTGCTAGGATGGCGCGCCCTCTATGACTAAGCTTGAGATTGACAGCAACATCTTGTACCGCTACGCCAGGACTTCTGTCGCCAGTAGACTGGTGAACAACGCGGAAGTGGCTCGAGAGATCTCCTTCAACGTCGTCCTCCCGCAGTCAGCCTTCATCTCGGCGTTCCATATGTGAGTCCAGCATCTTGTCTTGTCAGGGACAGTTCTTCAGGACCAGATGATAGAGTGGTTGAAATGTTTGCAGAGAACTGAACGGATCCATCTACAACGCCTATGTGAAGGAGAAGGAGGAGGCGAAGAAGGAGTATTCCCAAGCAGTCAGTCAAGGATGGACGGCTGCGAAGGTGGAACACAGGTATTAATTTCACTTGGGTACATTCTGAAAGTTAATTACTTTTGAGCGGTAAAAGATCACTCGTTCTTGAAATAGAGTAGGAATGCCATTTCGTGCAAAGGGTAATTTCCATAATGAGAGTTTTTCTACTGTATGGATAAAGACAAATGATCGCTGTTTTTATTGCTGTACGAATAGCATTGTCACTTTATTGGAATCGCAATAATATAAATGATCAACTTGAAATCTTGAGACAGGCCACCAATAATAAATCAATACTTTGTGTGTTTTAAATATTAAATTTCATTGATACTGAGTTTAAAAATATGAAATTGTAATTCGCATTACTCTGGTGTTATACAAAAATAACTATTTCCGTTCACTTACCATATCTTTATAATTTCGCATAACGTCCAAAATCTCTGGTAGATGAATCTTAGCTAAATTTGACGATTGCTATTCTGTTTAAAGTTTTCGCTGTCACAAAGATGCTGATGTCCTGTTGGTCATATTAACTTATTCTAGGAGCAATTCAGCAGTACAGATGAAACTAAGTAAATAATTATACACAATGCATAAAGAGTCGGCTGCATTCCAAACATAACAATAATTATAAAAAATGTGTAACATAATAATCAAAGCTAATTTCTTAGTCGACCAATTAGCAATATAAACATCAAATTATAAATATATAATTGTGAATTGTGCCCAAACTTACTGAAAACTAAAAAGTCGCAGTGTTTCAGTTTTGAACCAAGATAATACACAAATGTGTGTGTCTAAAAGTTGGTGTATGTATTGTTCGTTTAACTAAAATATTAGGCTAGAAAAATATTTCTAAAATATTTTCATAATTTAAATGGTTTAATGATACTCAGCAAATTGCTTACATTCTTTACCTTCGATTGCAGATGACTCTTATGCGAGTATATTTGACCTTCTGATCTTTTGAACTGACCTCTGATTGTCAGATGGCTATATCGATAACAATAATTGTATCATGGACATGTATCATGGACACTAGCTATTTCCTATTTTTATGCACATTACCATGATTTTAAAATTGTCGATAAAAAATAAATTTAAAAAAAAATATTATCTATTTCTTTTGTGAATATCACATTATTATCTTCCTGCTTAACTGGGTGTTTTCATTTTGCATGTTTGGTGTTGACTGGGCGTAACAAATTAATTATACCTACCCTTTCTGCATCATTTACACGTGTTAAATAATTAAACTCTAAAAGTTATGAACTGTTATATTTGGCATAAAATAATACAATTTTAAATTGCAGATAAAGGTTATTTCAAAAATGTGACCTTGCTCGGATTACTCAGATCAAACTTGATTGGATTACTTTATTTGAAGTACTCCGATCTCTTCAACGACTTTCCCAAATGAACATTATCCACTACGAGTCGAGACGTACCGAATATCAGAAGAAGAGACTTAAGCCCGCTTTCTATAAACCGTATTCCTTCTAAGATAATGACATCTCGACATCTTGTTCTTCTGATCGCAGTGTCCGGGATTCGAGCCGCTTCGCCGTGTCTGTCAATGTGGAGGCAAGCGCCAAGGTCACCTTCAACTTGACCTACGAGGAGTTGCTCACAAGACGTCTGGAAACTTACAATCACGTGATCAACATTGACCCCGGACAGGTGGGTCAACTAGACGGTGGCTGGGTTCTGGATCATTCGATCATAGTAGCTGACACTTCCATTACGTAATGTGCAAAGGGTACTTTATTTACAGAGAAACCAATAATTGATAGCGGTTGGTTAGAAATCTTGTAAAATTATCACAATGTATTGTTCAAGAGTCTTCGAAATGCTTTCAACATGTTGAGTAATGTAGATTGCGACACTTCATTTCATGCTGGTGTCAAAGATAGGGAATGTGCTTCCAGATTGTAACTGAGCTGATTGTGCTTCCGGATTGTTCCTGAGTTGAATGTGCTTCCAGATTGTTCCTGAGTTGAATGTGCTTCCAGATTGTTCCTGAGTTGAATGTGCTTCCAGATTGTTCCTGAGTTGAATGTGCTTCCAGATTGTTCCTGAGTTGAATGTGCTTCCAGATTGTTCCTGAGTTGAATGTGCGCGTCAGAATCGAGGAGTCGAACACTCTGACGTCACTTCGAGTCCCAACTCTGAGAGTTTCCAATGAAGTCGACGCAGGCGCAGGTGAGATGTAAAAGAGTTGATGATGACGTTGAAGAGGCGCCACCTGGCGGTGAATAACACAAGCTTCATGTCCAGGTGATTCTGAGAGGAACGACCCTCTCGTCGTGATCGAGCGTCCCGCCGACAACATCGCCCTCATCACGTGGAGTCCGACGCCCGACCAGCAGCACGACCTCCGCGACGACGGCGTCCAAGGTCAACTCACCGTGCAGTACGACGTCGAGAGACAGGGGAACTCGTCACAGATTCTGGTAGGTGAATGACCTTGACTGCTCAAGAGCAACGTCTCGCTTCGCTCATCTCTGACGTGCCACAGGTGAGCGACGGCTACTTCGTCCACTTCTACGCCCCGGTTGACCTTGAGCCGCTGAAGAAGCACGTGGTCCTCGTGCTGGACGTGAGCGGGTCGATGTCAGGGAC
The DNA here is from genome assembly GCA_934045905.1 of Leuctra nigra. NCBI lineage: Eukaryota > Metazoa > Arthropoda > Insecta > Plecoptera > Leuctridae > Leuctra > Leuctra nigra. Next base: position 6,428,999 of record OW203766.1, on the reverse strand, counting down.
GAAGATGCAGCAACTCAAGTCGGCCATGACGACCGTGCTGGGTGACCTCCAAGACGGCGACTACTTCTCGATCGTCATCTTCTCGTCAGACGTTAACGTATGTAGGAATAGCTTTAATAATCCTGGATCAATCCGTGTATTTTTGTTGTTTTTACTTTGCAAAACAACAAGTTGTTTAAAACATCCAACATCCAAATAAACCGACAGAAGCTAAAATAATTAATGCGTCATGGATTTAACGAAACATTATTAATACCACTCTGCTAACTTGTAAACGGTAATTTAAGACTTTATTGTCATGGCAACAACCAATAACATTCCTAGAATGACTGTGTTTTAACAGAGTATTGAAAAACTGAACCTTAGTGTAAATTAACAGTAATAGCGAAATATTTATAAGGGTATTTGCGTAAAAAATATTGATGTAAATGGTCGCGTTTGGTACTATTAACAAAAAAACACAGTGATGCACTGCAGTGTTCGTCACTATAATATGTTTTGTTATATTTCCAGTAAAGTCTGTCATGCCGTTATAGGTCTATCTAGAAGGTACTGAGGTAAAGTACAATTACTTTTGGCATTTTATGAAGATACACGAGAAATGGCAAGGCAAGGGGTTAATAAGACTCCAGGGGTGCGATCACATAAAATGATAACTTACTTATCACGGTGACAAGTCCCTAGAAGGCCGTGAATAACATAGAGATGAGAAGCTTGTCACCGTGACAAGATAGTTTTCATTTTATGTAATCCCACCCCAGGTAACCATCTCGAAAGTGTAGTTTTGAGTTTTTCTCTCGTATCTTTGAGGTCATTTCAGGAGGCCAAGTCTTGAAACTTACGCCTTCAGGACGCATACTCTCCCGGACGTCATAAAGTCCCATTTACTGTAAGAATGACGAGCTTGAAATCTACAGATAACAGTTTAGCTTCATTTTGAATAAGGTTTTATGACTGTATAATATCTGTAATAATAATTATAATGTTAATAAATTGTTTCCCATAGATTGCTGGATGACAATCAAATAAGTGGCTTGACTTTATGTTTCAATGTCAATCTAGTGGAGCGGTCGCTCCACGCCAGCCAAGTCGTACGGCGCGCGCACACTCTCATATAAAGGCTGGAGCAAACCCACTTTTACTGTAAGCATCAAAGTGGCATTTTCGGCCTACTGGATCTTAAAATTGAGAAATCTCACATTGTTGCGAAATATCTTAATTTCGAGCTATGGCCCACCCTACAACATATACCAAATTTGGGAACAATAGTTTACGCCCTTTGCGCGCTAGAGGGCCGTGAAAACAGTGTTTTAGGGCGGTTTTCATAATAATAATCTTAGTAGTAGTAGTAGGCTGGAGCTAAAATCCGGTAAACAGGCCACAGCCTAAACGGCTGAACCGATTGATCTGAAATTTTTACCACGTGTGCACTTTTGGCGTCTGATTTAACCTTGTCCCCATGAATTTTTTGTGCCGCCATTTTGAAACCGGAAGTGACGTCATATCTCGTCAACGGTTGGACCGATCGGAACGAAATTTGCGCCAATCGTTTCAGACGGTCATCTATATGGATTATCAATATCAAAAGACTGAACATTATTTTAAATAAACCGGAAATGACGTCATGAAATTTGAAATACATCGATTTGCATTTCAGCAACAACTGTTGATCCGATTGTCTTGATATTAATGTAACGTTTGTACTTTTGATATTTCATTTGACTTGTTATAAAACCAACCGGAAGCCGCCATTTTGAAACCGGAAGTGACATCATGTCTCAAAAACGGCTAAACAGATTAGAACAAAACCAGCGCTAAACGATTTAGACGGTCAACTTTATGTAATCAGTAATATTTGATGATTCAAATATCGAAACCGGAAATGACGTCACACATTTTATGACCTATACCGGAAATGACGTCATAAATATGCTAAATGACGCTAAATTCACCACTTTATACTTTAAAACAGATATAAGTAAACGTACTTTGTAAATAATTATAAATTCAAGGTTGCAGTGTTCTCGGCGGCCATTTTTAAAACCGGAAGTGACGTCATATATCGTAAACGGTTGTACCGATTGCAACTTAAGTTTGGAAATGTGTTGGACTAATAATTATGAATTCAAGACGACATTATTTTCGGCCGCCATTGTTAAAACCGGAAGTGACGTCAAATATCGAAAATGGCTGTACCGATTGCAATCAAATTTTGGTAATGTGTTGTACTAATAATTATGAATTCAAGACGACATTATTTTCGGCCGCCATTGTTAAAACCGGAAGTGACGTCATATATCGAAAATGGCTGTACCGATTGCAACCAAATTTTGGAAATGTGTTGTACTAATAATTATGAATTCAAGACGACATTATTTTCGGCCGCCATTGTTAAAACCGGAAGTGACGTCATATATCAAAAACGGCTGTACCGATTGCAACCAAATTTTGGAAATGTGTAGGAGTAATAATTATGAATTCAAGACGACATTATTTTCGGCCGCCATTGCTAAAACCGGAAGTGACGTCATATATCGAAAACGGCTGGACCGATTGTAACGAAACTTAAAGCTATTCTTCTTGGATAATTATTTTAATCTTATATACCAAACGCAACTTTTCTAAGTATCCAAATCGGCATAGGCGTATTTTTTTAAAGAAATAAGGTCTTGCACGGACACAAGCTGTGCTACAAGCTGTATGAATAAACTAACAAAAGAAGTGATATCCCAGAAAAAAACACTCCGTGTAAAAAAGGCAGCCAAGTCTCTTTACTTTAAAAAAATTCAACACCGAAAAGGAGTGATATCAAAAAAGGAGCCAAGTCAATGACATTTCCAAATATTTAATCGTATCTTTGAAATAAAAGTATAAACACCGAGAAATACTTTACAAAAGGACTTGGCGCATCGTTTTTTTAAAGACATTTTTCTATTCATAAGCATGTGCCATTTATATACAACCGTCATTTTGAATGTTTAGAATAATAGGGAAACATCTTTCAATTAGGTACATATTATACATACCTTCTGTAAAATATTTTCTATATGAATATATACGCTATGAAACTTGTTGTCTATGCTTTCTATAAATATACACAATAGTTATCTTCGTAATATTGTTTCGTGGTGAATATAATTAAGTCTCATCATGCGTTATACCTTCACATCATGTAACAATTTCTATTAATACACATTTTATAAAAATACATTTCACAAAGAAGACAGTCATATTGAATTTCTATTAAAAAATTTAACTTTATACACTTGACACTTCAAAAATATATAATTGTGTTCCATTAGTTAGTAATTATTTGACAACGTTTCATGATTTCCTTCAGTCAAGATCAAATTATGAAAAGATACCAGTCTAATATCGCCATATTAACAGTACTGCAAGAATATGTATGAGCCCACTTCCAATTGATATGAAGGGATGTGTGTTGTGAAAAATATCCGACCGAACCGGGGCACGAACTTGGGACCTCTCACTTGCCGGGCGAGAGCTCTACCAACTGAGCTACCCGATCGGACGGGCGGACATTAGACACAACACACTGATGAGGATCCTGACTCCTGACTCCATGGAAGTTTTCCAAAGAAACCTACATTCTCACCACTTCCAATTGTTATGTAATTCTTTCACCCTTATATTACTTATATATTACAGCATAAAATCATGCTTCTATCGCCATTGACAAAACTATAAAATAGTCATTACTAAAAGTAGCTTGATTCATAGATTCTGGCTCTAATAGAAAGAGGAAAATGTACCTACTTGTAAATTTCTTTCCACTTTTAGGATAGAATGATGTCTTTAAAAAAACGATGCGCCAAGTCCTTTTGTAAAGTATTTCTCGGTGTTTATACTTTTATTTCAAAGATACGATTAAATATTTGGAAATATCATTGACTTGGCTCCTTTTTTGATATCACTCCTTTTCGGTGTTGAATTTTTTTAAAGTAAAGAGACTTGGCTGCCTTTTTTACACGGAGTGTTTTTTTCTGGGATCACTCTTACAGTAAATGGGACTTTATGACGTCCGAGAGCGTTTGCGTCCTGAAGGCGTAAGTTTCAAGACCTGGCCTCCAGAGTTCATATTGTACTACAGTTTGTGGCATTATATAGTAGAATGAGTATGAATTGTGCAATACTCTTCGATTTTGTTAAAGTTCTGTTTGTGCGAAGAAAACACTCAAAACACTTTTAATACTCCTTTTGGTCCAGGTATGGCTGCCTTCTCTGAGAGCGTCTATTGAGGTCGACCTCAGAAGTAAAACAGAACTGACCTCAAACTTCATCGTTCCGGTTAATCCAGAAAACATTCGACTTGCCAAGGAATACGTGGACAGTTTACACGCCTTGAGCGGTGAGTATTAGTGAATAAGCTTAGCCACTTCAGGATCAAATTACACAGTTTACAGAAAAAGTACAGTTCTAGTAGCAGCTTATTTTGGATGCCTTAACATATCGTTGACCCAGGAAGTCCAATTGTCATTCATTCTTTTATTAACGTCTTACCAAATAGTAATTTGGTAGTACCAAAGTGGCAAGGAATTTCTAATAAGTAGGTAATAATACAAAACATAATACCTACCATAAATAAGAAAGTAACAATTAAGAAGAATAAAACATTAACAAACAAAACCAAACCGAACAGAATTACACACAAATTTACCTAACAAAATTAAAAAGCGGGTTTATAAAAAGCTTTATTTCGCCGGTATGAATACTCGCGAAATTATTGATGGTCACAATATTCATCGGCAAATTATTCCAATCGTGTATTGAACGGAAGAGGAATCCATTCTTCGAACAGATCCGTCTTGAATGGACATGATTTCAGGGCCATGCATGACTGTCCCGCCTTACTCTTGTCTTCCTCTCCAATTTCTCCTGAAACTCTTTACAACTTCCAATACCATTCCAAATCCGCCACATGTGACGATGATGTTTCCGGTCTTGATGTATTCCGTATTTCTTCCATTGACTCCCAATCGAAATCAATAGCAACTCCTTCACACTAGCTCTCTCCTTTACAACTGGGTCCTGTTCATTCCTTCTCGTTTCCCTTTTCGTTTCTGTATTAGTAACTCTTCTCGCTGAACGAGGGTCTTATATCGGAAAGGTACTGGTGGTAGCACGCATAGTCCGAGCGAAATAACATACATTCGAAAGACGTTTGGTTGGGTGCGAGTGTCTTGGGTAGTGTTGAGAAACCCTCGCGTGTACATCAAGGCTCAGTGTTGGACTATGTGTCGTAGGAAGTCAGGGTTCTGAGAATAGACAACTGGTAGGTTCAGTGGTTCTTTATTGACTGCTTGACGGATTGGCTCTCTAGTCTAGGGTCCCACAGCACCATGAAGTTAGCAGCGCCTCCACGGCTGCCAACTGTAAATGTTCCCTTCCCCTACACAATACTACACTCCTTTCTCTTCCATGTTTTAATACCACAATTATAAAATTATCACAAGAATACAATATCAGGAAACATACAAAAATATATTCAAACACAATTTTCTCAATTCAATTATAAATCCAGAATTTCTGGACGGCGTCGCTGTCGCTGAGGTCGACCCTCCTCTCCATGGTCACCCGCTGTCGGAGAAGTAGAACCCGAAGGCGGCCGGGCCCACGGAGACGTCCTCTGTGATGCAGGACTAGCAGACGACAGTCCGGCAGCACCACGGCCGGTAGCTGGAGATCCTTGAGAAGGCCCAGGCCCTGGGCTCGGTGTTGGTTCCGTCCCGGGTTGTCGGAAACTCCTGTCCGGGGTCCTCTCGGGTAATGTGGAATGGTTCCCCTCTGGCTCGCCCCCCGTGGACACCCATCTTCGCAAATGATCCGCATGACAGACTCGACGTTCCATGCCCACTTGTACCCTGTAAGTATTCCTTCCCAAAATCTGCATTATTTCCCCTGAGGACCAATTGATTTTCTCCCCCCGTACACTTCTGACCCACACTAGTTGTCCCACCATGAATTCTCGATTCCGCCGATGCTGGTCCAATCTTGCCTTTTCTGTCTGTTGTCGACTCCCCATGTATTCTGCCAAACTGGGTCGTATTAATGACATCAAGGTTCGGGTCGTTCGACCCAGGAATAATTCCGCAGGTGTGCGTTTGGTTATGGAGTGTGGGGTGCATCTGTAGGCGGTTAACAGCTTGTCCAATTTATGTTGCAAGGAGCGAGGTTCGCTTTCACCTCTTTCTTCTTCTAAGACTAGTTTCTTTAAACCTTTTTTTACGATTTGGACTACCCTCTCACAGGCTCCATTTGAGGCCGGATGATACGGTGGTGACAGAATGTGTTTGATACGGTTCTCCTGAAGATACGTTTCAAACTCCTCGCTTGTAAAATTTGTACCGTTGTCTGACACCAACACCTCCGGCAACCCATAGGATGCAAACAGGGTCCGTAATTTATCAATAGTTCGGGAGGTTGTCATGGAACTCATTGGGAACACCTCGATCCACTTAGAGTGGCTGTCAATTATGCATAGTAATACCTTTCCGGAGTTCGTAACTGTGTCGGTGGCAAAATCAACGTGAATTCTTTCCCACTTCCTCTGTGGCCAGGGCCATGGTTGAAACAAGGCAGGTTTGGCTGATGTCTGGACACTCTGACAAATGTGACAGGCCGCCACCTTGGCCTCAATGTGCTCTTCCATCTGCGGCCACCACACCACACTCCTCGCCAACAATGTCATCCGGGTGCACCCAGGATGGCCCTCGTGCCGCAGTTGCAGCAGTTTTTCTTGTAGACACTCTGGAATTACCACCCTATTTCCCCAGGTAAGGCAGTCGCAGTCCACGCTCAGTTCGTCCTTCCTCCTCGCAAAAGGCAGAAGCTCTTCTGCCGAATTCCTTGGCCAACCTTGAAGCACAAACTGTTTGACTCGTGTGAGCACACCATCTTTATTTGTCGCTTTTCCAATTTCCTTGGCTGTTAACGGCTGATCCGGTCGATGATCGAGTTGTGCGATGATTGTTTGCAAATGTTTTTCCGGTGAGAAATAGTTCCGTGGTTTTTCTACTGGCTCCTCTGTTGGCAACGGTAATCGCGACAATGCATCGGCATTTGCCAAGTCCTTTCCTTTCCGGTATTTGATTTCATATTGGTACGGTGCTAGCAGATCTGCCCATCGCTGTAACCTAGCAGCTGCCAGTGGAGGTATCCCGTGTTTTGCCCCCAATATTGTAGTCAAAGGCTGATGGTCGGTGTACAAAGTAAATTTCCTTCCCAGTAGAAATTTGTGGAATTTCTTAACGGCAAATATAATGGCCAGGGCCTCTTTATGAATCTGTGAATAGTTCTTCTCTGCAGCATTTAATGTTTTTGATGCAAATGCAATGGGATTTTCTCCCCCATTTTCATTGGGGTGTGACAAGATGGCCCCCACTCCATACGCTGACGCGTCACAGGTGACTATTAATGGCAAACCGGGGTTGTAGTACACTAACAGATTGGCTGCCGTTATCCATTTCTTAGTCTCTTTGAAAAGTGCTGCATGCTCCCTCGTCCAATTCCAGAGCACCCCCTCTTTAGTCAAATTATAGAATGGCACTAACTGCCCTGAGCAGTTCGGAATGAATTTCCCGTAGAAGTTTAACAAGCCCAAATAAGCCTTGAGTTGCGTCTTGTCCTGAGGTTCTGGAGCCATATTAATGGCTTCCACTAAGTCTTCTGTTGGGTGCATTCCCTCTTGATCAATAGAAAATTCCAAATACTTGACTGATGTTTGCAAAAATTGACATTTCTCCTTACTCACTCGAATATTGTGTTCCTTCAAACGCTTGAGCACCTCCTCCAAGTTCCTCGCCGCCTCTTCCATGTTCCGCCCTCCAATAAGCACGTCGTCTATGTAGCACCCCACTAATGGAATGCCTTGCAGAATATCATCCATCACTTGTTGAAATAGGGCCGGTCCTGAGGCAATTCCATATGGTAGGCGCGTTGGACGAAACAGGCCCCGGTGAGTAGTTACCGTCAAGCGATGTTGTGACTGGGGCTCCACCTCCAGTTGTTGGTAGGCCGACGACAAATCTAGAACTGTGAATATCTTAGAACCAGCCACACTATACAAAAGCTCTTCAGTCGTGGGGAGGAGGTAATGATCGAAATCCAATACAGGATTCAAGGTTACCTTGTAATCCGAACAGATTCGCACCCCGCCATTCTTGGGAACTACAACTAAGGGTGTGGCCCATTCACTTCTATTTACTGGCAGCCACAACTTATTGCTCACTAGTCTATCTATTTCTGCATCTACCAAGGATTGTAATGCATATGGCACCGGTCTTTTCTTGCAGAACTTGGGAATAGCATTATCTTTGAGATGCAGGCTCACGCTTTTCCCTTCAATCTTTCCTACCCCCTTTTCAAACACTGGTGCATATTTTACCTGCAGCTCCGAGATGCGTTGCTCCAGAATCCTCTTCGTTCCGCCTGGTTCCGTAACGTGATCGATGTGGTCTCGTGGTACTTCCTTCCCAGCAGTTTCCTTCTTAATCATGCTGCTCCAATCCAGATGTAGTGTTTCTAACCACGTCCTACCCAGAAGTGGAGGTCCCGGCTGTCCTTTAGTGTCGACCACCACCAAGGGTAGGCGATGTAACTGCCCCCCATGTTGTACTCGGACCCATACCTGTCCCATAACCTTGAGCGGACCTCGATCCCAGGTTCGAAGACGCAGTTCCACGGGCTGGATCGGCAGATGCCCAAAACGTTTTGCATACGTCGTTTCCGTGATCACGGACACTCCCGCGCCCGTATCCAGAACCAAAGATACCAGTTGATCTTCTATATCTAACTGTACGGTATATGCCGTTGTCTTACCAGCATTCCGTTTGGCGTAATTCACAGTGTTGAATCCAATGTCTTCCTCTTCCTCCGAGAGAACCTCCTCTTCAACCATTTGTACTGTTCCTCTCTTCCCCATTTTCTGTCGACAGGCCTTCGCAATGTGCCCAACTTTCTGGCACTTATGACATTTGACATTTTTATAGGGACAACTCTGCGACTCGTGTTGGCACGACTGACATCGGTAACATAGCATGGTCTTTTTCGGAGGGCAGCGCGGCCCCTTAGAAAGAATATTGACTTCCGACACGAGCGGTAAATTTACTGAAGCTGTAGCTGAAGCTTGTGATAAAGCAGACCCTTGCTTCTCGGCTAGTTCAATGGTACTAGCCCTCTCTACCGTTTGTGTTAAGTCCCTTTCTTCCCTGAGAAGATCTCTTCTTATAACCTCGTTAGACATGCCACACACTAACCTGTCTCTGATGGCTTCGTTCAAGAATAGGCCGAATTTACATGTTGATGCTAAATGGCGTAGAGCTACCACATAGTCTTTGATTGTTTCACCAGGATGTTGCATTCTGCAGTGAAATCGATACCTTTCCGCTACTAATATCCTCTTCGGCCTGTAATGCTCGGCTAATAAAGTAGTATAATATTCATATGTTTGATTATCCAGAGCCAAGGGCGATATGATATCCTGAAGCAAGGCCACATGTTTCGTCCCGACATTCACGATAAAACTGGACACTTTGTCCTCCTCATCTACCAGTCCCCAGGCCTTTAAGTAATGCTTGAATTGCAATAAATATAAATCGACCTCCTCTTCTTCTGGTTTAAACTCTCTAAATCTAAGAGTAGACATCCTGCTCCCCGATGATGACCGATTCAATTACTCACAATTTTGATCTCATCCTCGTCGCCATTTGTCGTAGGAAGTCAGGGTTCTGAGAATAGACAACTGGTAGGTTCAGTGGTTCTTTATTGACTGCTTGACGGATTGGCTCTCTAGTCTAGGGTCCCACAGCACTATGAAGTTAGCAGCGCCTCCACGGCTGCCAACTGTAAATGTTCCCTTCCCCTACACAATACTACACTATGTAAACCAAGTGACACTAAAATAAGGTCAGAGAACAATAAGTGATGTGATTGTTTTGTCCAGCAACCAACATCTACGACGCTCTCATGGTTGGACTGGAGCTGGTGAAACTAGGACAAACGACCCTGGAGTCAATGCTAATTGGCTACATTCCCGAGCCGATGATTGTCTTCCTCACCGACGGTCAGGCCAACGAGGGTCAGAGCAACCACGATGTCATTGTCAGGGACGTGACACAACGGAACAAGAGGCAGACGGCGATCTTCACCCTCTGTTTCGGCCACGACGCCGACAAGGAGTTCCTGAAGAAGTTGTCTCTGAAGAACTCGGCGTTCTCGCGACTCATCTACGAGGGCAGCGACGCGGCGCTGCAGTTGGAGGATTTCTACCGCCAGGTGTCGTCGCCGTTGCTCGCCAACGTCACGTTTTCATACGAGGCGGACCAAGTGAGGAATTAATAAACTATATAGTATTCTCAAAATAAACATAGCCGACTTTAAAATGCTCTAACTAATACTACGCTTCTTACAGAATTAGTGATATCAACCCGATTAAAGATCATCTAAGGATACTTCCAACAAATTTTCGAAGTAGAAGAACTTCGTTACCCGCGAAAGACCCTATTAACCATACATTTGCATTTTTCAAAATATACAACGTGCAACAGGTGACCAACAACTCCCTGACTGCCGTTCACTTCAACACACTGTTCCGCGGCGCCGAGCTAGTAGTGGCCGGCAAGATGGCGCCGGGCAACGAGCGCCTGCGCGGTGTGCTCATGGCCAAGTCTCTGTCTGGCAAGTCTCGCTACGGCTTCCCCGAGCCAATGGTGCTCCGACTACCGTCGCCCGTCAACCAATCAGCACCGGGCTTCATGGAGAAGCTCTGGGCGCATCTCAACATCCAGCAACTTCTTGACAAGGAGAAGACGGAGGAGGGCGAAACCTCGCCGAGCAAGACACGGGCTCTGCAGCTCGCACTCAAGGTCATTCATTAGTCATTCATCTCCTCACTCATCACTCATCACTCTGTTACTGACACGTGATTCTCTCACAGTACTCGTTCGTGACACCTCTGACGTCACTGGTGGTGGTCAAGCCGAACGAGACGAGCCGCGCAGACGCAGTGGACGCCGCACTACCTGAGCTTTCCCACTCTGGACTGTACCATGGATCAGGCGTCTATCCTGGTTCAAGTGTATCTTCGGGATCAGGTTTCTATCCTGTATCTGCCATTGGATATTCTGGATCTGGTTTCTATCCTGGATCTAGTGGATTTTCTGGACATGGCGTCATTTATACTGGTTCCGGTGTATTGTCGGGATCAGGTCTCTATCCTGGATCTGCCATAGGATATTCTGGATCTGGTGGATCTTCAGGATTATCCGGCGTCTCATATCCTGGATCAAGTGTATCTTCGGGATCAGGTTTCTATCCTGGATCTGCCATTGGATATTCTGCATCAGGTTTCTATCCTGGATCTGCCATTGGATATTCTGGATCTAGTGGATCTTCTGGACATGGCGTCGCTTATACTGGTTCCGGTGAATTGTCGGGATCAGGTATCTATCCTGGATCCGCTATAGGATATCCTGCCTCTGGTTTCTATCCTGGATCTTCAATAAAATATTCTGGATCTGGTGGATCTTCTGGAACTGGCGTTGCATATCCTGGTTCCGGTGTATTGTCGGGAGCAGGTCTCTATCCTGGATCTGCCATAGGATATCCTGGTTCTTCTGGATCTTCTGGACCCGGCATAGGATATCCTGGAACTGGCGTCGCATATCCTGGTTCCGGTGTATCTTCGGGATCAGGTCACTATCCTGGATCCGCCGTCGGATATCATGGATCTGGCGGATCTTCAGGAACTGACCGATATATTTTAACTGGTACTTTTCCTTCATCAAGTGGAAATCCATCATTAACTGGTATTCCTGCATCTAGAGGATATTCCGTAGGTAGTGTAACATACGGTGCCAGTGGACCTCCATTCAGTAGACATCCTTCATCAAGTGGTATTCCTGCATCGAGTGGATTTCCAACCTCCAGTGGATACTTCGGAGCCAGTGGATATGCATGTAAGCAATTCCTTCTCTTTAAGACGATTCGAGTGACAGGATCGTAACCAGCATTATAAAACATGATAATGTCAAACTATACTCACTCTAAGAAGCGAGTTAATATTTTCCCCATAATCTAAAGTGACTCATTGGTTATTTTTCCACTGAGCTAGTGGATCTTTCGCAGCAATTGCAAATAAATATTTATAAATCAAACTGTACAGGATGCATTAATTAGTTTTGCTAAAATGCAAAAGCAAAATTGTTTATAAATACTCAAATTTTGCTTCATTAAACGTTATTAGTAATTACTTTTTATTGTTGTCGTCATGGCCGTCTGTTTCTAAATTATTTTCTCAATTTCTGCAATGATTTAGCGACGACGACTTCATCTCCTCGGTTGACCTTGAGCGACTTGCGTTGGCCGAGTGACGTCTACAACAGCAGTCACGTGACCGTTACATTGACCAATGGCGGCGTCAGAACACTTACTGTCGGAGTCAATGAGGTAATCGCTGTTTATTACCACACCGTCGCCGATCAGAGTCAATTACTTCGTGGTGGAGGAGCAGGAGGAGGAGGAGAAGGAGGAGGAGAAGGAGGAGGAGGAGGAGGAGGAGGAGAAGAAGAAGGAGGAGGAGGTAGAGGTGGATGGAGGAGGTTTAAGTTTCTTGGCGGGGTGGGGGGGGGGAGGTCTGCATCAAAAGACAGCAAATTCTCTTTTCAAGCAAAATATCTTAATTGTAAGAAATTCTGGCGGATACCAAATATCAACTAGCTCAAAACTATTATCCAAAATGCTTAGAATGGTCATTCACATTTGGATTTTAAAATTTCGAGTGCCTGTGGAGGAGTATTGAGGGTACCTCTGCAAATTGATGGAATACTATTTTGTTCGTATTTAACACTAGGAAAACGCTCAGTGTAACGCGTTTATGAGCGAGCACAGAACATGCAACATCCCCATTAGTAACGATACACGACACGGCACATGACGATTTTCTCTGCAATTTTTCAATCTCCATAATACTCTGGATGAATAACAGATCCATTGTGTCGTGAAGTCTTACCTACATACCTTCTCCAGAAATCTCTTGTGACATCCCATACTAAACTCGTAAAATTACAATTAATACTTTGATTGGGCTTACAATAATATGTAAAATTTAATATTAAGTTGGTCTTGATCACAATGGAAAATTTGAACTTAATGTGAACATTTTTATTGTCGACCAATCAGAAGACATTATTTAAACTTAAACCAATTAGAGGATTTGGCCTTCGTACTGCATCCGATTTTATGCGCTAGCTCAAAAATGCTTTCATTTTACTTTACATTGTGGATAGCTTGGCTGCTCTACAGGCCTTGCCTTGGAACAGAAGCTTAAAGAAGGCAGGGATGACAATTTAGTATACATTTTTCAAGATTATGGAATAAAATGACCTTAAAATGACAAAACTTTTGAAAATAACGACTGATTAGACTGAAAATTGGCAAAAATATCTAAAATGTTGGTACCAATGACCACGCAAAGTTTTAAGTTGATCGGTCAATCTGTTCTAGTTAAAATGTCAAAAATCACATGAAAAATGGTTTTAAATTTGAACCAATAGGAGGATTTGGCTGAAATTTTTTATGATTGGGCACAATGTTGGTTGCAATGTTTTTGCTAAATTTCAAATTGATCGAAGCAACCAATCGAAAGATAATTTTTTAAAAATTTGAACCAATAACGGGAGCCCATTCAAAAACGATCCCAGGGACCGCATAGAGTACGTTAGTATGTGTACAAAATTTCAGATCGATTGCTTGAGCGGTTTGACCTGGGCTGTGACCACAAAAAAAACAAACAAACAAACAAACAAACAAACAAACACACAGAGAAAGTGCCATAAGAGTACCGTGGTGACGCTCGCTACGCTCGCTCAATGATCTTGGTATGGTTACTGTGTTGTGTTCTAGATGGACATCTCCACCAATGTCTCCGCACAGTGTGGGTTGAATGGCTCAGGACCATGCAGACACTTGCAGTACTGCGTGTTTGTGACAGACTTCAGTGTCTATCAGAGTTGTCTGTGATATTGCAACATGATCTTGGTATGGTTACTGTGTTGTGTTCTAGATGGACATCTCCACCAATGTCTCCGCACAGTGTGGGTTGAATGGCTCAGGACCATGCAGACACTTGCAGTACTGCGTGTTTGTGACAGACTTCAGTGTCTATCAGAGTTGTCTGTGATATTGCAACATGATCTTGGTATGGTTACTGTGTTGTGTTCTAGATGGACATCTCCACCAATGTCTCCGCACAGTGTGGGTTGAATGGCTCAGGACCATGCAGACACTTGCAGTACTGCGTGTTTGTGACAGACTTCAGTGTCTATCAGAGTTGTCTGTGATATTGCAACATGATCTTGGTATGGTTACTGTGTTGTGTTCTAGATGGACATCTCCACCAATGTCTCCGCACAGTGTGGGTTGAATGGCTCAGGACCATGCAGACACTTGCAGTACTGCGTGTTTGTGACAGACTTCAGTGTCTATCAGAGTTGTCTGTGATATTGCAACATGATCTTGGTATGGTTACTGTGTTGTGTTCTAGATGGACATCTCCACCAATGTCTCCGCACAGTGTGGGTTGAATGGCTCAGGACCATGCAGACACTTGCAGTACTGCGTGTTTGTGACAGACTTCAGTGTCTATCAGAGTTGTCTGTGATATTGCAACATGATCTTGGTATGGTTACTGTGTTGTGTTCTAGATGGACATCTCCACCAATGTCTCCGCACAGTGTGGGTTGAATGGCTCAGGACCATGCAGACACTTGCAGTACTGCGTGTTTGTGACAGACTTCAGTGTCTATCAGAGTTGTCTGTGATATTGCAACATGATCTTGGTATGGTTACTGTGTTGTGTTCTAGATGGACATCTCCACCAATGTCTCCGCACAGTGTGGGTTGAATGGCTCAGGACCATGCAGACACTTGCAGTACTGCGTGTTTGTGACAGACTTCAGTGTCTATCAGAGTTGTCTGTGATATTGCAACATGATCTTGGTATGGTTACTGTGTTGTGTTCTAGATGGACATCTCCACCAATGTCTCCGCACAGTGTGGGTTGAATGGCTCAGGACCATGCAGACACTTGCAGTACTGCGTGTTGCCTGAGTTCGTGACAGACTTCAGTGTCTATCAGAGCTCCTACTTTTGTGACGCTACTGGCGGGTGAGTTACTTCGATCGAGCTGAAATTTTGCACACTTGTATGTATCATTTCTGGGCGTTGCAAACCATATATTTTTAAATCCGCTGTTTGGTTCAAATGTTAAAAAACTAATCTTTCGATTGGTTGTTCCGATCAATTTGAAATTTTGCCAAGTCATTGCGGTCTACATTGTCTCAAATATTACAAAAGTTCAGCCAAATCGTCCCATTGAGTAAAACTTTAAAACGATATTTCCTACGATTTTTTAAATTTAAACTAGAAAAGTTTGACCGATCAACTTAAAACTTTGCATGGTCATTGAGACCATTATTTAAGGTAGTTTTGCTAATGTCTCTTCTAATCTGTCGTTTTCGTCAAAAGTTATTGTTATTTTAAAGACATTTTGTTCTATATAATCTTGAAATATTTGCAAATTTATACCCGGAATTTCAACTATTTTATAGCATGGCTATCTTGATCCTTCCGTTCCAAGGCCTGTAGAGCAAAGGCTTACAAACTTTACTTATCAAATCACATGCAGTACCTATACTAAAGCTCGCTTACCAACGCGTTGCACAGATCGTTTTTTGTTTATTAATAAACCCAGGGAACGGGTATTCCATGGGAATTTCGGTGCTTTATCCGTCCCCAGACATATTTAATGTCATTACACTGACGTAAAGAAAACTCATCTTGCATTGAGGTGACGCTGAGTATTTTGTCTTACAGATTCGCAGGAGTTTGCTGTCCGGATAATTACTGATCGAGTTTAATGTGTGCAGGAGGGCAAATTATTCTATGTAGAAATATTATCAGCAATCAACGTATAAATAAATAGAGATTGTGACTATAGTCTTATTAAAACGACGATTCAAGATAGAGCTTAGAATGCTTTCTCGGCCTGTCAGGGTTGGCATGATTTGTCCCGACCAGAAAAAAAGTGAAACACACATGAAAAAACCCGCGTTTTTTTCCCAAAAATGTTTTGCTCACAAAAAATCATGAAAATAAATACTTGTCTTGGGCTTGGTATTACCAACTTTGGATTAAGTTAATTATCGGAGTGTAATTTAGTAAATCCTATTGGCTGTGAAATTCGCGCCAACTGGATTCATTGGCTAACCATCGATCCAGAGTAATCCAGAGTTGGTCCTACCCGGCCTTAATAAGTTAAGATATTTAACCATTATTTATTTCAATTTCAAACACTTCTAAAATTAATAGAGAAAAGTGAATTACATCGATATTATGTAAATATTCATAAGGTTTTGATGTGCACAGTTATAAGAAGAAAGTACCTGATCCAATGTTCCAATGAATCACACTAACACCCTTTTCATTCATGTTTAACTATAAATAAGGGATACTCAAACAATATTATGTATAGATCATAATTTATATTGAAAATTACTTTTTAATCATTCAAAACATTATAAAAAATAAACAAAATCTAAAAACGGAAAAAACAAAAAAATCCATAAATAACCAATTGGCCAATTTTATTTTAATGTATTTTTCCAACACTGCGACCTGTTATACTCAGAAATGATCGACTGGCAGGTTGACTGAAAAAACGAATTGTGATTTATGATTATACAGATTATACTCAATGCTGGTGAAATTTAAATAAACGATTATTTTTGCATAGAAAATTAGCACATATTTTACAACAGATATCAGTCAAATTAATCAGTTCAATAATTTGTTCTTACGAATAAAGTAGGTATAAAGATACAGTTTAAACCAGCATTCCCGAAATATTTTAAATGTAAATTGCATTTTGTGCAAGTGAGACCATTCTCGCTTTAAGCCTTGTTCACATTGAAATTTCAATCACGATTCGTATCAAACAATCGAAATCAAATAATAATATCTTTATTTCCTTTTCCAATTAAACAATCAGGTAAAGATTAACTTAAACTTAAAAACTTAAAAATTAGCTTGAACCTTTAAATGCTTATAAAAGTGCAAATCAGAGCTTCAGGTTCAGGTGTAGTGAAACAAAATGCTTGTAACACTTTGCATTTTATTATTATTTTAATTTAAAATGTTAAGTGTTTCCGGTAATCCGGAAACGACCGCTCAAGGCACAAGAGCCTTCTTTAGTCATTGACAATACACTTTATATTACAATCATTATGAGAAATGGCACAATAGTTACTGCATAATAATATTATCGGATAAACAAGATATCCATGAAGAATAAACACAATTATCAATGATGTCGTGGACGTTTTCGGAACCATCTTGTAATGACATGGCAGTGGTGACGGTTTGTTCCGTTTGTTCTGGCAGTCACCGCCAGAAGATGAAGGAAGTACATCCTTCGAAACGTCGCGAACGGCCCTTATCAGGGCCACCAGCACCTCCAACGGAACAAACCGTCACCACTGCCATGTCACAATTATCAATAATGTTTTTGTTAGCTACAATTCCTATTAAAGAACAGAAGTAGTGGCGTTAGCAAACAATGTGGGTGGGAAAGTTACAGAGCAATATGACAAGTGATGTGTGCAGTGAGTGCGTATTAAAGAGACGTAGCAAAGACGAACACATTGTGAGACACTATTAAAAATCCAATTTTAAACATACAAACATACTGGTTGGTATAAACACTATTAATGACGATTAATACATTGATAAACACGAAGACAAACATACGGAAAATACTATTGGAGCAGACGAACGCATTAATAAGTACGGAGACGAACCGTCTGTTCTGATGTATACACTAGGTACAGGCGGGTATGATCACTTTGGTATAAGTACATTGACATACTTTGGCAAACACTTTGGTATAAACACTGATTTACGATTGGAGAAGACGAACGCATTGATAAGTACGGGGACGAACATTCTGATATACACTATAGGTACAGGTGAGTATGAACACTTTGGTAAACTCTGATTTTACACTATTATTAGTGAGAATGAATGAACACGTTGATAAACACGGACACAAAGGATAGGAACACATAGATATATGAAAAAACATTGAGAAATACGAAAATTAGTGAAAATTAACACAAATTATATATATATATATATAATGACGGTCGTGTATTACGGACGCTGCACTTGCTGTGGGTTGTATGGTAATAAGAGGTACGGAATGTCGGCGATGGGCACGGCGGCGTCATCGAGCTCCGGGGGCAGAAAGAGGTCGCCTGGAGGATCCAGGAGTGCCAATGCCAATAGAAGTCCTGGAGGATGAGTGTAGTGGAACGCTGGTGCGAACTGGCTGGTTGGCTCCCGAGTGAAATGAACTAGCATGTCTTGACGATCGTGGTTAATTAATGAGCTTGGTGGTGTATTTGCCTCTAGCTCGCGCTAGACGGTCCTGGAGTGGCTCGATGTTGGCGGCGACGTAGACCTCTTCATTGCCTGTCCAGGGGGGAAGGCGCATTAGACGACGCAGCATCGTTCTCTCAAGAGCAAAGTTGTAACAGTTTAAAAAACTATTACCTACCTAACATCTATTCCACCTATTGGGTTTTGTATTTTCCCACTCTTTTACTGTTAGTTTTCTGTTCGGCCGTGGGATAGCGCCACTGGTTGGTTCAAGTAACATGGTCCGACCTTGTAGGTTTTGATGCGAGCTGTCATTCTGACGTTGTACAGGTAATTTTCCATTACCGGATGTAATGTAAGGGATGATATTTTGTCTTGCTCGTAAATCATTAACTTCCCTCGATGTCTTTTCGTGTCGTCTACCGAGGGGTTTGGACGTGAACTCCGCGAGCCAGGGTAAACCGGGAAGCATGGTAAAGTAGATTCACATACGGCTTACGCCTTTCAGTTTTAGTCTATGAATGTTTTCTTAGACTTTCATTTGTGTTTTTGCTAAGAAGTCTTGCCCTTAGTCTATTTGTAGAGCCAAGCTGGTTTCGTTCATTCGATTCAGTTTGTGAGTTTGTGGCGTTTGATTGTCTTGCTTGCTACCGACGTTTTGCCAACCTCGTGGTTTTCTTGAGGGGCGTTCTCTGATCAAGACGTCCTGTTCGTTCCCTTCGGTTTTCGTCTCGGATAGACCATTATTCTGTTTAGATCTGTATCTCGAAATTCCATTATTATACAGCTATTTTATGCTTTCCACAATTTGAGTACGTATGAGAAAGGTATAGAAGGTACCAGAGTAAATGTGCACGGATGTTCTCGAACCAAAGTGTTAGCCTATTTTGACTCTAGTGTTTAGTAATCTGTCGAGGAGGCTCTCGAGGTAAGTGTTGGCATTGCCACACTGTATTATTTAATTATTTACTTTTCTTTCTTGTTCAATCTAGTAACTTCATGGGCCGGAGGCCATTTGCATTTTTCTACTCAAACCATGTGCTATTTATTTTATGCCTGTTCAGTTCAGTAACTCTTTTGAGTTGATGGTTTTGTATAATAAAACCACCTGTGTGGATTATTTCTTTTGTAATTCTGAGTATTGAGTTGTACCGAGTAACCACTGCCGAACATCTTTGTAGTCTCCTAGTTCCTACTCTGTTTAATTAATTGTTTTTCTATGCTCAAACCCATCGACCTATCTATGTCTGAGCTAGCCACTAGGCAAAGACACACCACGACCTGCTCGTGGTGTTAAGGTGGACGCTGTCAGCGGCCGAGGTTACTGACGCGGCTACAAAGTAGCTAAGGTGGTCTTGCTTGCTCATTGACACGAGGGATTCGCAAGCGTACTCGAACAATGGTCGCACGAACATGCAGTATGTGTGCAACAGAGTACGTGTGCTGCAGCCTGCAATTCGTCCCCGAAGCAGCAGCAGGACTATCAACTATTTTGATAGTTTTTCAAAATATTTATCTATTATCTTATCTAGATAAATGTTTTGGTCGTTATCTTTATCTTCATGTAGATAACGAAAATAGTAAGTGCTGATTATTAGATGTCAACAAGTAGTGACGGTTTGATTTATTTGTGTGGTTTGCAGCAGATGCGCAGTGAGCAGTAATATATCAACTCCACTGCGCTGAGTAGACTGAAGCCCAGGAACAGACCCAGCAGTCCTCCGCAGTCAGCTGGGAACAGAACAGTTATTCTCGTTCATGAATCAAAATTGCTTAGCTGGGCCGCTGAAGTAACGAGCCCGCGACCTTGAATCTAAACGCCCCAGTAATATCTCGGGCGTGTTGATCCACGTTGTTTCATTGCATTGGAAGATGGCGTTGTATATAACTACATGATAAGACTATACCTTAGGGAAGGTCAATAGGAAATAACAACACTTAAAAATAGTGACATTGAGGCTCAGGACAAAATAACGGAATACACTCTGCGACAGATCACGCATTCAAGATAAGTTGTAGAGCATTTTACACCAAGTGAATCATTAGTAAATAACACAGAGCAGAGAGCTCATACCTTCATGCGTAGATAACGTTTATTTGAATATGATATATTTTTGAATCGAGATTTTGATTTTGTTAGAACTGCATACTTAAATACATAATTTATGGTTAAAAGAAAAGAAAATATCCATGATTACCTAAAACATAACCTATCATTTTCGAATAAGAGAGACTATCGGTTGGGCAGTGGGAAGACTACTTCCCGTTTGTAAATGATTTCGTAATAAAAAAAAATCCAGCGGTCAAATGTTCATCAAATATTTATATAATATTGCTTGCATGATACCTTACATCAAACATCTACACTTTAGGTTATCAATCCAAATTTACATATATATATATTGTAACAAGTTGGCCTATCTAGGTTAGAAAATTAACTTTAAAAATAATAATGTTTGCTTGAAATAGGTTTAAAGAATGAACAAGCTTGTAGCATGGCATTCTTAGAGTCAAGGTTAACTGAACACAAAGTAATTGAGCGAGCGAAGCGAGCGTCTCCATTTGGCTCTTTTGGCACGGACCTCTGTTTTTTTTTTTGTTTGTTTTTTTTTTTCTGTTACTGACGATATACAGGTCAGAGTTTTTCTTCGATCGAGCTGAAATTTTGCACACATGTACGTAACATTTCTGATTGTTGCAGACCCTAATTTTTTTGAAATCCATTGATTGGTTCAAATTTAAAAAAAAATAACTTTCGATTGGTTGTTTTGATCAAATTGAAATTTTGACAAGTCATTACCCCCAACATTGTACCCAATCAAACAAAGTTTCAGCCAAATCCTCCCATTGGTTAAAATTTAAAACCATCTTTCCTGTGTTTTTAGAAATTTAAACTATAACCGATTGAACGATCAACTTATAACTTCGCATGATGGTTGGGTCCAACATTATCTGCATTTTTGACAATTTTCATACTAATCTGTGTTTAAATCCAAACGTTATTGACATTTTACGGACTATTAGCGTGTTGGCTGTCAAATTCACGGCGACTTCGACTCTTCAGTTCAAGGCAAGGTAGTTAGAGCAGAAACTTTCAAACGCAAATGAAACTGATAATGACCGTTCAACAGTCGATCTGATATTGTGTAGACACACTTATATCATATGAGTGGTCTCAGGTATATTTTTTGAAGGAGATCCTGTGATTTTTGAAAATTAACACGGAACAGTTCAATCATAAAGGTTCAATTGATCAACTTAAAGCTTTGCATGGTTATTTGGACCAATATTTTAGGAATGTTTTGAGATTTCTATACAAATCTGTGGCGAAATTTTAGAATTATTGGCTTTTAATGACATTTCGATAGACAGAATTTCGGTTCGAGGTGTTGCGCGTATCCGTGCTCGCTCATCAACGCGTTACTCAGATTCATTGGTTAAAATTTAAATAAACATCTCCTGATAGGCTGAAAAATGAAAACGGTCTTCGATAATTCTGATCAAACTCATATTTTGCATGATCATTAAGACCAATATTGTCTCTTATTTTACAAAATTTCATCCCAATCAGTTAAGAACGTATGAAGTTATTTACATTTTTAATATCTGTCAGTAATGAAGTATCGAAATGAATGTTTTCCAGTGCCAATTGAAAATTGATTCTGATTTGCTTTATGAACCAGGTGCTTAGATGCTATTTTAAAGTTTCGATGAAAAGCATACACTTTTAAGTTGATATCATAATCAATTCCATATGGATGTATATGTTTTCTGTGCGTTGTGTACGCATTTCCGGTTCGAGAATTTGCACGTACCCGTGCTCGCTTATCAACGCGTTACACTGAGCGTTTTCCTAGTTAATTAGAATCATTATGTAAACTTACAATCTTAAAATTCAACAGCAATCAAAATATAGACAAAAATATAACGAGCAATCAAATAAGTTTAACAATGTGCAATTATATCAAGAAAGTGAGTGAATCCATATAAAAAGTATGTGACCTTACCTAAATTGTGATGTCACCACGTAATAACAAGTGAACCAGTCATTGTGATAACGCTGCAAAACCAGTCAGCCAGACTAGTTTTCAGTGATTCCAAGAAAAGCATGGGCCTACGTGCAGAAAGAAAGTCGTTTCGCGGGCTTTAGAAATGACAGAATGTCTAAAAATAGCTACCACGTGTACGAAACCAACCAATCATATTCTTTGGCGGTAAACCGAGGTGAGAGGGTATAAAAACGTCAAGCTACCAGCCAAACTTCATCAGTCGGAGTTTTCTCAGAGCAGTGAGACCTGCCTCGCGAACCGTGAAGCCTTGTGCACGCAACATAGTATAATTTCAGCGAGACAGTGCCGATGTGATCGAAGGTAAACATTAAAATAACATTTTTGTATAAACGTCAACCCAGTAAATTCAAACTTCAAGCCTAATGCTGAGGCAAATAATATCGCATTAAGACAATTTCAAGTTACAAGTGATCAACTGAACAGTTTCAACATTAAAGTCAGTAAATGTTAAAGTATAAAAGTTAGTGAATTGCAACTCCGGGAGAAACCGACGAGTCTGCAGCCACGAACGTCATCAGCCTGAGCCAACTTGATCCAACTGCTCGAGGAGGTCACTCCTTGTGCACGGACTGCTGGACGTCCTGGTAACCAAGGGGTTATTAGACAACATCATCGCATCGCAGCTGAAGGAGGTGACATATCCAGTCATTTCATTCTGCTGGTGGACTGGAGTTCACGGGACACACTACGCAAGAGTCAACGCCATCCACTTGTTTACGCGGAAGTAAACAAACCAGACGACATCATCACTACTGCCGACGTATCGAACGTAATATTGTTTTCATAATTTTTGATTGCTCTTTTCACATCAATGAACATTTATTTTCTCTGTAATAAACAAATTATAATATTGCTGATTCTTTGTGTTCTACCCTCTGAGCCAAATCCCGCAGGTTTCAGTGGCGCTCAACGTGTGGGGCTCGAATAACATTCCTGGGAGCAATTGTTTTGAAAGAAATAATTGTTTTCTTGATTGTGAAAGAGTTACTCAGTTGTTCTGAAACTTGTGGACACAGGCATTGCGTAAAATTTTCAAGTATTTGGAAATTTTATATAGAATCAACCCGTTAACGTAAAGATAAAGCCAACTGTAGATTTGTGCATGTTAGTTCATTACATCTGTTACGATGGCAGATCGAGATGCAAGTTTATCGTCAACAGTGAATTTAGATGATACTGTAGAGGGGGCAGAGCTTAGTGAATCAGAGGTCACGAGTATTCAGGTGATAGAGGGGGGCAGAAACATCAACAGGGTAGTTATTTGTCATGGGAACAAGTTTGTTGTTGATGATAGCGTGGGAACCAGATTAGGCATCGACAGAAATGACCTAACCCAGTCGCTGATGATTGTTGACGGAAGTCGTCTGAAGAAGATGTAAAGATCCAGAAAACTGAAGAACAAGCCGTAAAGAACTTTTACGATGGATGAAAAAGATGAAGAATATTGGAAATCCTGGGTCGAGCTAAATAAGAAGGAATATGAAGAACAAGAAGAAAATAGAAGTGTCAAATTAGAATTCTGCGAGTTTAGTAATCGGGATTTATACCATTTGATGAGAACAGAGCAAATTGATGAATTGTCAAGAAGAATCTATATAGAATTTGAAAGAAGAAGAGAAGAAAAATGGACGATGAAAGAATTTGCTGCATTGGATGAGGAAGAGTTGATGAGTATTTGTCACGACAGGATAGAAGAAAATGCGCAGATTAGTAAAAGGGCAAGGGCAGAATTACTTAGGAGATACGACAAAGAAGACGAAAATTGGAGGAGATATAGGGAATACAAATATGAAGCAGAGGAAACGTATCCCAAGCAAAGTTCCGAATATGATGACCACGTGTACGGAGCAGAATATTATGATGATTATGCAGATTCGGAAAGTGAAGATTTGAAGCAATTGGGAACGCGTAAATCTCATAGAATACGTCCGTGAAGTTTCAAGAAAATGGAAGGATGAACTGGAGAAAGACGCTGCATTCGAAGCAGATGTTTCAACGAGAGAAGAAGAAGAAGAAGTTGTCTGCAATAGGTTGCAATCAGATGTGAATTTTGAGCTGAGCTGTGAGCAGCCTGACCAAGTTGAAGAAAGTATTTATGAGGTTACAACGTCACAAGAAGATGTTCAAGATTTTTGTCTGCCCAAGACACAGAAGAAGGAAGAAGAAGAAACGAAGATTCAGAGTCAGAATCGTGTTGAAATCGCCGATATTTCAGTACAAGAGAAAATTGAAGAAGATGCCGAGATTATACTTCCACAAGATAATTTCGAAGAACCCTGTGAACAATTTGAAGTTGAGAAAGTTGAGTTGCAGAACAACGACGTCATCACGAAAGAGCAAGAAGATTTAGACCAGCTGAAAACATGTGAAGTCATTGAAGGTGTTAAAGAAGACGCTGTAAAGAAAGCAGAGAGTCAAGAAAACGAATCGTTCGAAGATGAAGTCATTCCAGAATGTTTGGTACAGGGAGTTGCAGAGGAAACCGTGAACAATTCACGAGATGAAAATGAAGAATTTGAGGTGACTAGACAAGCCTTGGTCAATATTGGGTTTGACGACGATAAAATGGAGACTGTTTGTTGTGAGGAGGATCTGGACTGTAATGTTGTTGTTGAATTGAATTTGGAGGAGGAAGATTTTGTTGATTTCAGACGCAAAGGTCGTACTGAAGATTTGGAGATTATTGAAGATGTGAAGATTATTGAGAATCTTGAAGATATTGAGGAGATTATTGAGATTATTGAGATGGTTACTGAAACCATAGTTATTGAAGAAAAAGCAGCAGATCAAGAACAATTAGTTAAATCCGAGTCTAGTTTTGTCCAAGAATTTGAGAAGAGCGAAAATTACAACTTTTGTGCGGAGCTTAGTTCGATTCCAGCCGCAAGTATTACTGAACGAGTGAATGACGAGTTATTAATAACATTGAACGACGAGTTGACCGAAACCAGCTATGAAGAGAAAATACAACCCTTCGATTACGTAGCAAACATGGAAATGCTCGAAGAAATTGCATACGAAGAAATGATGAAGATTACATGTCCGTTGATGCAAGAATCTCTACAAATTGAAGATAAAGACTTTCAAGATGAAGAAAGTAACGAAGAAACTGAAACGGAAGTCAAGAAAGAAAATGAAACTTATACATCGACCACTGCAAGGAATAAGCGTGAAGAATTCTTCTGGACACACCTAGTTGAGATAATTTCAATAGGGCCAACGCAAGATGTTCACGAAGATGCAGAAGTTTCATTCCCATATGATCGTGGACGGAAGAAATATAATACATCGATCAGCTGATTCTCACAGTGACAACAAGAAGTAATGTTGATGTTTGGTATGATGACCCAGCAAGAGTAGGTCACTAGGCCAATAACGGGATTGTGATAAGAGAGAGGGTTGAGTCGAGCATCGTTTCCGGGAAGTAGGATGAGGTTTGTTTTTGTTTTGGTAGATGGAGGGGTGAGTTCATTCATTCAGGTTTTGATTAGACAGCTGTAAGGGGAAATAAACTTGCATCTGTTGAAGGAAACTTTTTGTTTGTCAAAAGGAAGAGATTATTCCTGCTAGATAGTCCAGTCTCTATGTGAATCCTTGTTTTATCACCATTTTCTTATTCAAAATTTCAATGTGTTTAAAATTTACTTCAGTCAAAAGGTGAACAACAAGAATTCAGGGGGCTCTGTAACAAGTTGGCCTATCTAGGTTAGAAAATTAACTTTAAAAATAATAATGTTTGCTTGAAATAGGTTTAAAGAATGAACAAGCTTGTAGCATGGCATTCTTAGAGTCAAGGTTAACTGAACACAAAGTAATTAATTAGAATCATTATGTAAACTTACAATCTTAAAATTCAACAGCAATCAAAATATAGACAAAAATATAACGAGCAATCAAATAAGTTTAACAATGTGCAATTATATCAAGAAAGTGAGTGAATCCATATAAAAAGTATGTGACCTTACCTAAATTGTGATGTCACCACGTAATAACAAGTGAACCAGTCATTGTGATAACGCTGCAAAACCAGTCAGCCAGACTAGTTTTCAGTGATTCCAAGAAAAGCATGGGCCTACGTGCAGAAAGAAAGTCGTTTCGCGGGCTTTAGAAATGACAGAATGTCTAAAAATAGCTACCACGTGTACGAAACCAACCAATCATATTCTTTGGCGGTAAACCGAGGTGAGAGGGTATAAAAACGTCAAGCTACCAGCCAAACTTCATCAGTCGGAGTTTTCTCAGAGCAGTGAGACCTGCCTCGCGAACCGTGAAGCCTTGTGCACGCAACATAGTATAATTTCAGCGAGACAGTGCCGATGTGATCGAAGGTAAACATTAAAATAACATTTTTGTATAAACGTCAACCCAGTAAATTCAAACTTCAAGCCTAATGCTGAGGCAAATAATATCGCATTAAGACAATTTCAAGTTACAAGTGATCAACTGAACAGTTTCAACATTAAAGTCAGTAAATGTTAAAGTATAAAAGTTAGTGAATTGCAACTCCGGGAGAAACCGACGAGTCTGCAGCCACGAACGTCATCAGCCTGAGCCAACTTGATCCAACTGCTCGAGGAGGTCACTCCTTGTGCACGGACTGCTGGACGTCCTGGTAACCAAGGGGTTATTAGACAACATCATCGCATCGCAGCTGAAGGAGGTGACATATCCAGTCATTTCATTCTGCTGGTGGACTGGAGTTCACGGGACACACTACGCAAGAGTCAACGCCATCCACTTGTTTACGCGGAAGTAAACAAACCAGACGACATCATCACTACTGCCGACGTATCGAACGTAATATTGTTTTCATAATTTTTGATTGCTCTTTTCACATCAATGAACATTTATTTTCTCTGTAATAAACAAATTATAATATTGCTGATTCTTTGTGTTCTACCCTCTGAGCCAAATCCCGCAGGTTTCAATATATATATATATATTGAGATATAAATCGATTTTTTGACGAAATTTGGCGTACCGTATGTCATCCGCTATTTGCCACGGCTTTCTTCATGGTCTAGAGATCAATTTTACCGACCAAATTTTTTTTTGAAGATGTGTAATATGCACATAGATGGCTCCACATCAAAGACCCGGAAAATATATATCCCGACGCCCATACAACGCATAGAAGTTACTGAGAAAACCGTTTCCCACCGTCACGGAAAGGGTTAAAGAAGTCCTTTACTACGTACAGAAGATAATGCATTGGCTATCCAAAGAAGACAACACAAAAGCAGGGCTTCCATGAACGAGAATTCGCATCACAACTCCATGAAACGCGAATTAAGGATGAACCATCACCAGGTCATCTACCAACAATTTTTTGCAAAACCATTTTATTTTGTTCTTAATAGTATTATCTACAATATAAGATCAAAAAATGTATACCTTACCGACCTAACTTTTGTGTAAAACGTTTTCAAAGTTAGAGATTTTTACATGGCTCTTATTGGGGGAACGAATTAATTTCCTACATTATTCTAAATTATTTTTAATCCGCACCAACAACTTCAACAGAAAACTAAAGACATATTCTTCGACAAATACTGAATGCATTGAAAACTTAAAATACTCATGTCACCGACTTAATTTCTGAGATAATGGCATTTAAATGTTTAAAAATCTTGATATATGGCCATTTAACATGGGACAACTGAACTAGTCAAAACCACTGCTGTATTCTTAACAAAATTATTTTACGAAAACTTGGTTAAAAAAATCCTCATCATCTCATATCGTATTATTCTCCACATATTACATTATAAAACTATGTTTTAAAGTTTAAACATGCGTTTTCTGAATTAATTTATCTCAGTTTATGAATATAGTCATTCAAAGCGATGGTTCATCCTTAACAGCGCCGTGTTATCAGCTCAGCCAATAGCAACATGGCGTCGCGATTTAGCGTTGGTTTGCGAATTAACTTACATTCGAATACAGACCACTTGGGCCCAATTTCTGAAAAAGTGAGAGTGAGTTTGAAAAAAATACTGTGAGAAAATTGTTATCAACCAAATTGAATCCAGCAGACTTAGATTCTATTGGCTGATACCGATTTTCTCACTATTTTTTTCCTCATACTCACTCTCACTTTTTTCATGAATCAATGTATGTCCTTGGTACCGACAGTTACTAAAGAAGGCTTACCGACAAAGTCCTCCGCGCCATACATTTCCCTCCGTTGCCTGGAGATGAACTGAGAGTCCTTGAAGAAGATCACAGCGCTGGCGTTCTTACTGTGGAAGTATTGAAGTGCGTATAAGCATGTGTCAAAAGTGACACATTTACAGTGAAGTGACACGGTTAATCAAAATATAATTCGAAAAATAGATTGTAAATGCAAGGCGATTATAGAACGTTAAAATCCCTAGAAATAAGAGATTGTCTACCTGTGCTCACTGAAATCCTGTTTATAATTTAAATATGGATTTGTCGGTTATTAAAATTTTGACTATAGCTATATTTGGTGATCCAGACAACCAAAAACTATAATCAAACCCATAAAAACACAATAAAAGAAATGCAGAAATTCTAATAATTTCCACGGCTAAGCGGCCCGGACCTATCACTGACGACCCCCACCCCCTCCCCGCCTCCCACCATTGAAATCAGTCAACAATGATTTTTAGGGCAACCATTGGATTTTACAGAAGTCGGCGTCTGTGGCATGTGCAATGTCATTGTGTAAATTGAGACATAAGGGTCCTTATTCAGGAAGCGGGGTTAGGTTGGGTTTGCTCGTAGTGGAAGTAGAAATAACATTGACCGCCTCCTGGTAGACCCGTCAGATAGTTTCGTGAAGTACCTCCCATGTGCCTCCCAGGAGTTGCGTCATTTTAACGGTCCAAAGCCGGTCATTTGACGATGAGACATCTCTTATTTTCATAAACAATACAGAATGTGAACGCTTACTTTGGTAATGGTAGCATGGAGCTTTCAACGTCATAACTGAGCTCTGTGCAAGCTGGCACGCAATTGCAGTCCTCGCCTTTCTGATTCAGCTTAGACGCCTCGTTCTTTAAGTATTCCACTGCAATAAGTAGCACATGGCCGTGTCAATCGTCTTGTTAACGTAACAAGATAAATTCTGTGTAACGCGTTAAGCTGCAAGCTTTCAGGGCCATTCACATCAGGGGGTTTCCGTTTCGAGTTTTGTGCCTTTCGCCATTAAAATCACATCACATGTGCAGAAACAGCCCGAGGGAGACTTGTGATTAGTTAATAGAAAAAAAAGCGCACTTAATAGAAAAGCTGATGACTTGGTAGGCTGGCAACGTTTCATCAAATATTTTTAAACGTAATAACCTATTGACCCTAAACATTGGTCATAACATAACTGTCATGTGTTACAGGTCGAACGAAACCCTCTAGTCTACGTATATTGGAACAAAATCTCCCTCACAATTGCTTTACCTTGAGCGTCGTCGATGCATCTGACATAACCTGGACCGCAGATCCTCGTTCCGTTCATCCCTGCAACAAAATAAATGTGTTATCGCCGGCGATGTGCTGTGCATTTGCTACGAAACTTGCTGCACAAGAGGACAATGCATTTCAATAACATTATAGGCAACCGAAGAAACGCTCTGATTGTATAACTAACATGAACCTCAAAATCAAAAAGAGCTGAAAGGGATTAAGTTAGGATTAAGGACAGAGAATATGAAGGGCACAGTAAAAAAATTAAATCACTATAATTTCCATTTCTCATTTTATTTTTGGGTGCCCCATGTCCTGAAAACGAAGTGAGTTAAAGTAATTCTACTTAATTGTGTTTAGAGACCTATTACAAAAACAACCCTAGTCCAAAAGGGTGATTTCGAGATAATAAAATTAAATCAATATAATTTCCATTTCTCATTTTATTTTTGGGTGCCCCATGTCCTGAAAACGAAGTGAGTTAAAGTAATTCTACTTAATTGTGTTTAGAGACCTATTACAAAAACAACCCTAGTCCAAAAGGGTGATTTCGAGATAATAAAAAATGTAGCTGTTTAAAAAAAAAGTTTTAAACAGTATTGATTGGAATATTGCAGAAGGTGAAGATGATATTAATGTAAAGCTAAAAATACTTAATGAAAATTTACAATATACTGAGAATAAGCTAGCACCAATCAAGGAATTTACAACCAATAAACCGAAATGTCCATGGTATAATGATAACATTCAGAATATGTGCAAGCTCAAGTCAAAAGCACTTTTGAAGTTCAAAAGAAGGCCATCTGCAGCTAATTGGCAATATTATTGTCATGTTAGAAATTACATAACAATAGCAGTGAAGAGAGAGAAAAGATCATTCATGAGGAAAGAAATACAAGCAAATTTAGGTAATTCTGCATTCTTATGGAAGAAACTTCAAGAGTGGGATATTCACAGCTCGAAAAAGCCAAGACAACTAATTCCTGAAGAACTAGCTAAGCCGGATTTGATAAATGACTATTATGTTGATTCAATACCACATTCTTTAATTGCTTCAAGTATAATTGATCAATACAAAAATAACACTCACACTATTACGTCAAAAAATGCCTTTGAGCTCAGAGCAGTTAGTACAGAAGAAATCGTTGATCAATTGAGAAAAATTAAGACCAAAGCAACAGGCATTGATAATATAAATATCAATACATTACTTCTATGCATGCCAAACTGTTTAAATGCTATACACAGTATTGTAAATCATTCTCTTGTTTCTGGAATATTTCCTGATCTATGGAAAGAAGGAGTAATAACACCCTTGCCAAAATGCTCACATCCAAAACATTTCAAAGACCTTAGACCCATTAGTATTCTCACTACAATGTCCAAAATACTAGAAAGAATTGTTGTGAAGCAACTGACTGCATACCTAGAAGAACTGCAATTATTATCTAATAGTCAGTCAGGATTCAGGAAAAATCGTGGGACAACATCAATACTTCTAGATGTAACTGATGAAGCGATCAAGGGAATGGAGAAGAAAATGGTTACAAGTCTTATATTATTAGATTTTACAAAAGCCTTTGACTCTATCAATCATGAACTCCTACTGGCTAAACTCACATATCTTGGAGTGGGAGAGATGACAATTAAATGGTTTGCAAGTTACCTCACCGGACGTCAACAACGGGTAAAATTATCAGCTAATAACGTATCAATGCCAAGGGAAAATAGAACAGGAGTACCACAGGGTTCAAGTATCGCTCCACTACTGTTCATAGTTTACACAACTGATATCGATGAGAGTGTGAAACACTGCAAAATACACAAATTTGCAGATGATACCCAGCTTCTATATACCTTTCGCCCTCAAGATCTAGCTGCAGCACAAGAGAAAATAAACGAAGATCTTCAGTCTATTGCTGCATGGAGTGAAAGTCAAGGACTCTCTTTAAACACTTCGAAGACCATATCAATGATTATAGGGAACAAATGTCAACGGATCAAAATACTTAATAGTGAATTTAAACTACATATAAATGGTTCTATTATTCCCACTTCAGAAAATGCAAGGAATTTAGGTTTGATAATGGACAGCCAAATGACTTACTCAGATCATATTCAGAAAGCAAATAGCAAAGCTTACGGCAAACTACGAACAATGCAAAGATTTAAACAAATTCTGACAAGATCAACAAAAAGCAAGCTTGTTGAGGCACTTATAATATCTAAATTGAATTACTGTGACATCGTTTACGGACCGTGTATTTCGAAGAAAGATGTAGGTCGTATTCAAAAAGTCCAGAATTCTTGTGCTAGGTTTGTATTCAATATTAAGAGAAGACACCATATAAGTCCCTACATTCAAAAACTTCATTGGCTAAAGATGGAAGCGAGAAGAAGCCTACATTTAACATGCGCAACGCACAAGATATTGAGAACGGGAGAGCCAAAGTATTTAAATGATAAGTTGAGAAAGCGTCGTGATATTCACCTACGAGACACGCGGTCCAAAGATAAGCTAGACTTTGGAACTCATCGAAGTAAAAAATTCAAGAACTGTTTTTCCTATTCAGCCTCAGTAGCATACAACACAACAACAACAGAAGAGCAGACCCTAAGTTTAAAAGCTTTCAAGACGCTCGTTAAGGATAAACTCGCTATCATTCAAGAAAGAGAATTCGTGAAGTAATGATATTGGAAGACGAGAATCAAGATTACATCCTGCTGAGAATGTTTTTTCAGTGGTTTTCCCTCAGCTAAAAAGCAAATGCTTGGATGTTCTTCCAATATTACCACTGATATTGAAGCACAATTTTAATGACTATTATGAATTAAGAAGAAGTAGGTAAATGGTGAAGATGTGAAGCAGCTGAAGAGAAGAGATGGATGTATGGAAGATCAACGACTCGATTGTTGAATACAGACCAATTATGTACCTATTTTATGTGCTCAATAAATTACATTATTATTATATTATTATTACTTATGAAGAAAATACTAGGAAAACGCTCTGAGTAACGCGTTGATGAGCGAGCACGGATATACACGCAACACCGAAATTCCTTGAACCGAAATTCTGTACTATATCGTAAATTTTCTAAAAAGCCAATAATTCTTGAATTTCGTCACAGACTTGCATGCAAATCTTTAAAAATTCCTAAAATATTAGTCCCAATAAGCATGTTTTAAGTTGAAGTTTTATTAAGTTGATCGATCAAACGGTTCCTTGTTAATTTTCAAAAATCACAGGATCTCGTTAAAAAAATATACCAGGACCACTCATAAGTGTGTTTACACAATATAAGATTGATCAGTTTTCGCTATGATCAGTTGAACGGTCATATCAGTTTCATATGCGTTTGAAAGTTTTTGCTCTAACTACCTTGGAACTGAGGCTCAAAGTTGCCGTGATCAAACTATTTACGAGAATTTGCAGCCAACACTCAAAATGTCCGAAAACTGTCAATAACTTTTGGATTTAAAAACAGATTAGTCTGAAAATTGTCAAAAATACAGATAATGTTGGTCCCAATGACCATGCAAAGTTTTAAGTTGATCGGTCAAACGGTTCTAGTTTAAATGTCAAAAATCACATGAAAGATTTGTTTTTAATTTTAACCAATGGCTTTGGCTGAAACTTTGCAAGATTGGGGACAATGTTGGTCGTAATGACTGGTCAAAATTTCAAATTGATCAAACCAACCAATCGAAAGATTTTTTTTTAAATTTGAACCAATCAGTGGATTTCAAAAAAATATGGTCTGCAACAATCAGAAATGTTACGTACATGTGTGCAAAATTTCAGCTCGATCGAAGAAAAACTCTGACTTGTATAGCCTCAGGTACCTACAGAAAAAGAAAAAAAAAAAACAAAAAAAAAACAGGTCCCTGCCAAAATAGCCAAAAGGAGACGCTCGCTTCGCTCACTCAATTAATACTAATTACAATGGGTCAGGGGATGGGTGTTCCCACCAACACTAGGGCCGCAGGACTCCTGGAAACCGGCAGGCCAAGCCTAGCGTCTCCTCCTCGTCTTCTTCTTCTTCTTCTTCTTCTTCTTCTTCTTCTTCTTCTTCTTCTTCTTCTTCTTCTTCTTCTTCTTCTTCTTCTTCTTCTTCTTCTTCTTCTTCTTCTTCTTCTTCTTCTTCTTCTTCTTCTTCTTCTTCTTCTTCTTCTTCTTCTTCCACGACTTCCACTTTGTTCAACAAACTGTCTCCACATTATTGTGTCCTCTCACTGTTTATTAGCCCCCTTTTCACTCCACATTCCTCTTCTACATGTATATATTAATAGTATGTATGTAGTACAATGTTAGGGAGTCAACATATTTTTATTTCCCAATTCTACAAAAAAGTGTAAAAAAATATCCTGGTGGCATCAATTGCAAGACTCACTTGGCATGTAAAAGCCCACACACTTGCACATCCGCAACGTGTAGTCCGCTAGACACTCGAGTTGACAGTTGCTCTGAGTGTAGATCTTAAAGAACTTGAGCGGCCTCTCGTCGGAGAAGAAACACTGCCGCTTGTCAGGTGGAAGATGCGCCAGACGCTTGGAGGTCGTGATCATGACAGGCTTCACAACGATCATGGCTTTCCAGGACACAGGGGCGAATATGAAGTTCCTGCCAACTTGTGGGACTTCAGCGGGGTTGTGGATGATTATCTGAAAGAGTGATCCACATTATAATGATTCAAACCGGGTCCAGACCGTTTTTCCTTTTGCCTTTTCAGATGTTTTCTTATGACCAATCATGACAAGTCCAGAAACCGCTGACGGCAAGCTTGTGATTGGTTAATAGAAAAAACGGAAAATGCAAAATGCAAAAACGGTCTATGTGGACCCGGCTTAAGGTGTAATTTCGCCACTAGTGACGTCACACGACGCCAGCCAAGTAATACGGTGCACCACACTGATAAATGCACCCAAAAATTAAAATGAGTATGAAGTACGTCATCAGTCCAAAACCTTTACCTACACAAAAACAATATGATATAAGCGAAAGATTTTAAAAATATAATGTTTTGGATAGAGGACGATTAGGAGTTTATGTTGGAGCCTATTCTCGAGTTTGTTGTAAAAATTTTCTCCATGAAGAAATGCGTTACTGCACTATGGATTCAAAATTTATAAATTGGTAAAACAAAAGATTTCAAATTGATTTCGCGTAGTCGAACATAATCACATGTGGTTTCAGCTCGAGAAGGCACCTATTGCATATTCCACCAGCAGATGCAGACATTGTTCTCGTCTCATCAAGCGAGCGGAGCAAGCGCCTCCACTTGAAACTTATGGCAAAAATCTCTGTTTTTTGTGGGAATGTATTTGTGCTTTTTGCATTAACTTTGTAACGAAGTAACGGATCTGTCATTTTTTTTTTTTGAAAGATGCATTACTATCCGTAGCAGAAGGCTATTGATTTCCGGCAAAATCGATCCATTAATTTCATCGGAAAATTGATTAGTAGTTAGTAGTACTTGGCTTGGCAATATGAAAGAAACGTCAACTCTGTGTTCCAATTAAACTGGAATCGGTTGACTGATCATCGCCAAATTTTGCATTGTCATTGGCACCAGCATTAAGTGTATTTTGACTAATCTTTAATGAACTTCAAGAGTAATAGACATTTTACTGATTTTTACTGATTCATTTAAAATAGCCTGTAGCCACTCTACCGTTTGACCTATCAAATGGTCTCATATAAATCTGATCCAACTCATATTTTGCATGGTCGTTAAGACCAACAATGTCTCTTATTTTACAAATTTTCAGCCCAATCAGTCAAAAACATAATGCACTTATTGCCAGTTTTAATAAATGCCATTATGAAGTATCGAAATGATTGTTTTCCAGTGCCAATTGAATTGA
Source organism: Leuctra nigra (assembly GCA_934045905.1). Classification (NCBI taxonomy): domain Eukaryota; kingdom Metazoa; phylum Arthropoda; class Insecta; order Plecoptera; family Leuctridae; genus Leuctra; species Leuctra nigra. The sequence goes on along the minus strand of OW203766.1, from coordinate 6,393,183 downwards.
ATCTGATTTGCTATATTTACCAGGGTGCTAAGATGCTATTTACAAGTTTCGATGAAAAGCATATACTTTTATGTTGATTAAGTGGATCATATTTCTATTCAATATGGATGTATATGTTTTTGTGCGTTGTGTTCACATTTCCGGTTCGAGAATTTGCACGTATCTGTGCTCGCTCATCAACGCGGTACACTGAGCGTTTTCCTAGTAAAAGATCTTAAATCATTTGCCTTGAAAGCATTCTAAGCGACCATTCTTGTACGATGTCGATTACAACCCAGCTCGTTATAAACATTACTTCCGAAAAATGGACTTAAATAAATAAATAAAAAAAAAAAAATGGCTTTATTAAGTTTACGGCGAGATTAAGCACAAATGCTTCTCTTCCACCTAACCGTTTACATGCTAAAATAATTCAACATACATGGTATTAAGTTGCTTAAATGCTAGCTAAATCTAAATAGGTACGATAACTAAACAATGTCCCTATGAGTATACCATAGATCAATATCATCAAACAAAATATACTGTAGGTACCTACTATACACTACCTACTGATGGTTCCGTCTAAGCATAAAGGTATAAGTAACTAAACAATATTATGGCACTATGAATACTTACTTATACTTCAACACATTGTAAAATAACAATAAGTATGGCACAAGGAATACTCATAATATAACCTAAACTAATCTAATTAAAATTAACCTCAAGTATCTAAATGCGAGTGAAATACATATACATATATTAATGAACAAATTAAATCGATCAAGCTGCAGACAATTATTACTGCAGACACTGCAAACAATATTATTACATTTCTATTTGGCTGACATGAGCTGGGTCTTCAACTCTTTCTTAAGTGATGATATAACGTAGACGCTTTTGAGTTTCTTTTGGCTCTGCGGCAGAGTTGATACAAAGAAGTGAGAACAATGCATATAACTGCTGGTCGAATAAACCATGGGATATTAAACTGACCTTGATTCCCGGCAAGGGATCGTCTTTTTCATCCGGAACGTGTGAGGTGCACAACCGGTTATTTTCTATTCCATTGAATTCCATCTCAATGGGAAGTCCAGATATTGTCCCTGTCCCAATGGCCCGCCGTGGATATGCGTTTGATTTGGCGCTGACGGAATATCCGTCAGTCATGCTCCATTCGGAAGTGCGGTTAATTGCCAGATACTTCGGGTGTCTCTTCCTGTGGAATTAAAAGTAGAATACGAAAACGGTGAGAAAAGATGAGAAAATATTAGAGAAAAACAAGGTTGTAACAAAGTTACACTTCGTATTACCTACACTCAGACCATATCGCCTACATAGATTCTGCATAACATTCTACAGCAATTCTTCTATGACCTACATTAGGTTTATTTTAAAAGCATCCAGAATTTTGAGGTGGGTTTGCCTTAAAATCCATTAAATGACGCTGTGGGTTGCTTGCTTTTGAGAGTGATGTGTAATTAAAAAAATACATTCTTATTGGTTGAAAGTTTGAAACATTACAAATTTTCAATCAAGTTGATATTTTGCGAGATAATCAAGACCAACAGTTATTTTACCATCTCTTTTTTTTGCAAATTTTGAGCCAGATCCTCTGATTTTCTTAAAAATATTCATGTCTTCTAATTAGTTGAAGTATCAGATTGATCCGATCAAGATGAAATTTCGCCACGTAATCCAGGCCACTAATATTCCATATTTTACAAATTTCCAGCAAAATCCTCCTATTGGGAAAAATATAAAATGTAAATATTATCTTATTGTTGTAAAATCAAAGCGGGTCCGATTAACTTGAAAATTTGCCAATTCATCAATCTCAACAAAAGGTATCTATCATATTTTAAACTTTCCAGCCAAATCCTTAGATTTATTAAAATTAAATAAATAATAACATAGGTTAAACAATCAAAGTGGTCCAATAAAGTTTCAATTTACAAATTCGTCGAGCCTTATAATATCATGTTTAAATTTTTTCAGATAGTTCCTTAAATTTATTAAAATTAAATAAATAAAATCATTATTTCAAAAATCGAAGTGATCCCATCAAGTTTAAATTTTGCAAATTAGTCGAGCCCAACAATATCATATTTTAATTTTTTTCCAGCCAAATCCTTAAATTTACTATAATTAACTAAATAATATATATTTATTTGAAAAAATCAAAGTGGTCCCATCAAGTTTAAATTTTGCACATTTGTTGAGCCCAACATTACCTTAAGTCTCTTAATCCCACAGAATGGAGGTCTGCTGCCTGTGGAAGAAGATGGACGTTTGCAGTCGCCAGCTGTCAAGATCTAGCTTCAATGATGAAGGCCACCTCGTGAACCTTTTTTTATATTTTATAGTTTTTTCTCTATCCACGGCGTTATTTTTTATAAAATATTTTTGTGAGTTTTACGCTCCATATTATGCTCTTAATTGTAATGTATTTCTAGGAAATATATCATCAAAAATAATAATTTCTTTTTATTCCATGTCGTTTTTATTTGACTTCTTCCAGAGCCCATCGATTTGCAGCACATATGCCCATAACTATGTTTAAAATAGTAAATGGACTATTTGGTGCAAAACGGTGTGCTCTGGAAGAGCAATCAAATAAAAATAAAAATAAAAATACCAATAACCAAGACATCATCCTGTATCTTAAAATCAGACACCGACAGGTGACTGATTCCTTTCATTTAAGACACTTTAATCTGACTTCATGAATCAAGACGCTTATAAGTCGCTCAAAAGTGAATGCAAGAAAAATACGCCTAAAGTGTCTTAAATGATGACATCTAGGTTTAGAGTGTACCCTATGGTACCAGAGTTGTTAGATCATGTATAAGCACAGACTTCATGGGATGATTCCTTCAAACCTTAATCAGAAAATCATTTTCTTTCGAGGTACCGTTTATTATTTGTTCGAGTGTAACTTTGAAACTTTGTAACTTTGCCTTAGCGGACTATTTCAGGACATGAGAATGCCTTTCGGTATGTCTGGGAAATTCTCTGACTGAAAACAAATTGTGCATTTAGCGATGCCGCACTGCCGAACCAACAATAAGAAAATCAAATGGGAACTAATTTCAATTTCACAAAACTATTGCTTATATTTGAATCTATGCTATGCCGCTGGTAAAAATCCCAATCAACTAAAGTTCAGCTGATCTGCTGATTACAGCAAAACCATTTTTTCCGAGCCCTGGTTCCAAATATTATTTGGGTCAGGGGGTCAGGGGGTCTGGGGGACAATTTATAAATTACATTTACATTATTAATTTTACTTCCTAACCGGACATACAAAGGCTATAATTGTCTCAATCGGCTAGCCGGACCGGTTGATATTTCTTCATCTTCTCCCTCCTCACTTTCTTCCTCCTCCATCTTCATAATTAAACCATTCAATATGTCGTTATTCTCCCACCAATTTTTTTCCTCAGCCATCTTCCCGTCTTCTCCCCTTGACCTCACATCTTCTTAAATCAAACTCTTCCACTGTGCTCTAGGCTTCCAACACTTCTCTTTCTTATAACATTTATTGATTTCAACTCTGTTCTGTCCATTCTTCCAATATCCATTCTCTTCATGTTACCAAAGCACCTCAATCTCTCCCTCCCCAACTTAAATCCCAATCTCTCCACGCCCAATTCCTTCCTAATCTATGAACTTCTAATTCTGTCAAACTTTGTCACTCCTTTTGCACTTATAAGAAATTTCATCTCTGAAGCTTGAAGCTGGCCAACCTCTTTCTCCCCAACATTCCATATAACAGCTCCATATGTTAATATGTCAATTTACATCTTAATGGGAATTCTGCGCTCCAAAGAAATTTTCTAACTGACTGATAGAAACCTTTGAAGCCTTAACCACCACCATGGCCTTTACTTTTCTTGCTTGGATTTCTCTCCCAATAGTTGCATTATTGGTTAACATACTTCCCAAGTATTTGAATTCTTTCTTCTCTTGCAGTTCTTGTCCCGTCACTCTAATCCTGCTCCGATCCATAACATTTGCCTTTCTCTCCATACTAACACCTCGCTCTTCTTCAGGCTTATCTTCAGACCAAACTCTTCTGTCACTCTGCTCCATTCATCAACCTTCTTCTGAACCTCCTCGCTACTCTCCCCCCATACCATGATGTCATCAGCGTAGATTATAGTTCTTGTGTCTTCTCCTCTCGGTTCCACTCTTCTCAACATTTCATCAATTACCACAAGAAATATGTTGGTGACAACACACTACCCTGTTTTAATCCCTCACCAACCTGAAACCATTCAGACGTCCCAACCTCAGTTTGCACACAACTTGAACTATCCCTGTATACAGTCAAGGAATATAGATGGGTAAAGCCTGCAAGATAGCGCGATACAGTCCTCAGTTCATTGACGTTATTTGGGTTGCATTCGCCAGGGGTAAATCTCCCCATCCCCTTGCTCCACGAGAACCACGACGTAGAGGTTGAGAGGACTGGTTCTGTTTTGTTTTGATTCACTAATGAATTGTTTTTGTCAATGACACAGCTTATCAATAATTTACATCTCTGTGATCATCACGCATAGGCGATATCGAGACTAAACAGTGTATTGGTGAACAGAGAGATGCCACAATTCAATGTGTTAATTTAGTGTGTAAATTAATCGCATTTCGAAAATGATTTGAGTATATTGACAACTTACAGTACCATTTAGGAATCAAAATTGTATTGTTGTGATTTCTGCCGAGATGCGTACATTTATATAATCAGGTTGAATCTTTTTATGTGGAGACCTGAATAAAATCGCATTAAATTCTACTACTCAGTCTTGACCATGATATTTTTTAATGTTGGAAATCTTTGATTGTGCTGTAATTTTTTATGTTGCGTATTTGTTTCGTATAATTAACTCATTTGGGTATGATTTCGGATTCAGAATTTGGATTCGTTTAGATTCGTTCATAACTTTTTCAGTTGCTGTTTTCAATATTCTAAAGCCTGAATTACACGGTTCAAGTTTCCTTAAAGGGGTTGAATTCAACCCTTGATTTCAAGGAAACATTAAAGAGAATTTAGGCGATTTAATGTTTGTTGTTGATCGAAGTTGCGGTGAATTTAGCAATTGGTTGAAGTATTTCAAGACTTGTAGGAAAATAGGACATGTTCTAAGTGAAAAGGCTGAAGAGATGTCTTAAATTCAAGACTTGGACGCGTGTTAAATGCTTCAATGTTTTCATTTAGACGATCCAAGTCTTGAATTCAACCCCCTTGAAAGGGTTGAATTCAAGGAAACTTGAATCGTGTAATTCAGGCTTAAGTATATTAGTTTGGAAACTGCCACTTTGGGTTAATTCTTCACTGAACAGATTCATCCATATTTAATTATTGTTTCAGTTTGTTTTGAAAAAAATATCAAGATTTAGAATTGAGTTGCCATTGAGATCGGTAGTTCCGTGAGGGTCAAGTCAATTGTCACGATCAGTCAATCCGTCAGCAAGCGTTGTTCAAGGGTTGCGCCATTTATTATACCTTGATCAGAAAATATTGTGATTAGGTCATGTGTTACGTCATGGCGGGGCTCTCTAGTCAGGTGTGTAATTGTCACACCTTGCACACTGCAATAGCCGCCACTGACTTACACAACCTCTGTGAAGATCTCCTTCGCATCCATCATGTTGAATGTAAAGCAGAGTCCGTCTCTCGTCAAAACAGGTACAAACAAGTTGCTCTTCTCATGCACTTTATTAAACTCATTTTTATCGAACAGTCTCTTGAATATTTCCTCTGTGGTTATTCCCTCCTGAAAATTAACACAATTAAAATTATTCACAAAAGAACGTGTTGCAGTTTTCTTCCTAAATCAATCACAAAGGCTCCAAGATGCATTTATTTCTGCCAGCTGCAAGAACTACATCAAGGATTTTATAAGAGACTCGCTGGGCGCGAGAATGGAAACGACAAAGAGTTGCTTATGGGAGAAGCGGCCATTCCACTGAGATGCTCCGCTGCGATGTTGAATGCGCGTAAGCTGTGTATATTATGAACCAATCAGATATCGCAGACCCAATAGCTCAGTTGGTAAAGCATTGGCCTGTGGTGCAAAAGAACATCGGTTCGAATCCTGCCGCGGTCTCACTTTTTATATTGAATTTTTCACAAGTTTTAATTCTGCCTTACCATAGAGTTATTTTTATTTAAAGTTGCCCAGCTTAAATTTTCTCAAGTTAGAATAATTTGTCTTCCCATAGAGAGTTTTATTCCTGAGGCTGCCCAGTAAAACGTATGCGCATCTGACTGCACAGCAAAGCAAATCAGCTCAATCAGCTGCTTCTCCCATAGGCAACTCTTTGTCGTTTCCATTCTCGCTATTATTTATAAGAAAACTTGGCATATAAGGGTGGGCCCATTGTGGGTCATAGCTCCAATTTTAAGTACCTCTTTCGCAACAATGTGAGATTCAGATTCAATGTGATTTCCCATTTTTAAGACCCAGTATGCCGAAAATTCCATACCTATGTATGTCAAGGGTAAAAGTGTTGGTCAGCTCCTCAGCCGTTTTATATATTGCAGTTAAAGGCCCCCTGTCATTAAAATGCCATTCGTGATCATGTTTGAGGTAATGTAATCACATAAGAGCCACCGTTTGTACGAATACAGCGCCGAAAACCAGAATGAGATGCGATATTCCAATCGGAAGTTAGAGCGCACTCAATTCTTGAAAGTGGAGGGGGAATACGTCACCGCTACGGTAGGCGTGGTTTTTCTATAGTAGAGCTGCTAGAACCGTATAACGAAATAATTCGGGTTTTCGGTGATAAAAACGTAGATTTTGGATATGTTGTAGAGGAAAAAATACAATTTGATTTGACAAGAGGATTCATTTCATATCTACCCCCGTTAGGGGGTGGCAAGGGTTCAAATTTCGGGGAAGATTTCATATCAATATTAATTCTCACGAATTGTACAAATATAAGATACCACATAAAATGCGATAAATTGTAAAAATGTTCAAATAATATGTAATAAATGTAATGTTGACCAATATTTGTAAGGGGGTGGTAAAATTTCACCCTTTGCCTTAAATATGTGTTATCATTCACAGTTAAGATTAAGATTTAAAAATGCAATCGATAAATATAATTACACGGATTAATGATACGATATGTGTTTTAAATTTAGAGTGAACTATGCTCGTCAGGCCGTGATAAGGGTTTAATGTTAGGGGATGATTTCAATTAAAAATAATTCGGATTAACTGAACAAAGACTCTAATTTAAATTGTAACAAGGTCCAAAACAATTGGTAAATATAAAATTTAATATTGAACACAATTATTTTGTAGGAGGGGGGAGAGGATTTCAACCCCTGACTCATATTATCATCTTCTACATATGGGCCTCGCTACATTTTATGGCATGCCCAGTGGCATCAATATTTGTACTGCTAATTAATATTTAAATGAAATCTTTCCTCACACGTCTCCCTCAACGTTTAATCCTTGCCACCCCCAACGGGATTAAAGCTAAAGTACAGGTCACTTCAAATACAAAACAAATAACATAACATAAATCTATTAATTTTATCTAGCAGTTAAATTATCAAAACTTAAAATCTATAGCTTAACGTGGCTCAACCGATCGAACATTCCAAAATATTTATTTTTTGAAATTACCATCATGAATTACTTTTTCCAACATTTGAACTCTATTTAAGTATAAACAAATCATAAAATGTCATTTAACTTGCTACTCCTGTCTTACAGCTAGGTTTAAAATTATTGCCTTCCGAGAATGAACAAAACTTTAACACAGGAGGTATAGGAAAATCATTGCGTTTTTGGCTTATAACTTCTAAAATAGCACACGTTGGTATTGTTTTCAATTTTTTCCCTAATAGGATATCTATATATCTACCAGAAAAAAAGTTTTTTGATCAAAATTGGGACTACATAAAAATAGATTTTCATTATTAGCCTAAATTTGACACGATTTTACTTGTCTGCCATAAGATAACATGGGGAAGAAAACTCAATTTATCTCAAAAACTAGACACGAGAAGTGTTTAATTTTTTCAAGGATTGTGTATGGCATGATTATCAATAAGTAGACAAAAAATTATGAAAATCTGAGACCATGCCCGATTGGATGAGCCACCTTAATTGGAAATATAGATAATATGAGGCAGGGCTGAAATTAACAGCCCTCCCCTCCCTCCCTATCCACCATTTTAATGTTTGTGAATACTATATTTTATATTGAACTTATTTTGGATTTCGTTGCAATAAAGTAAGTATAGTAACTTATATTTTCTAAATTTATTGTAATTCACATTTAAATGAATTCATACCCCTAACACCCTTACGACCCCTTTACGGTGATATGCCACTCTAGATATAAAACGAATATTGTAACAAGAATCTATGTAAATTTATCTATCGATTGAATGCTCAAAACTTAAAATCGCCCTGTAATTGTGATACATAGTACATATTAAGAAAAGGGTGAAATTTTACCACCCCTTACAAGTTATGTTCCATATTAAATTTTTTATATATTATTTGGACCTTGTTACAATTTATCGTACGTCAAGTGGTATGTATTATTAGTACAGTTCTTTGAAATTAATAATTATATGAAACCATCCCTCAAACTTTGAACCCTTGCCACCCCCTAACGGGGGTATAGATATGAAACACCTCCTGGGGTCACAGCAAATGGTTATATTTTCTCTACAACATATCCAAAATATACGATTTTATCACCAAACCCCGAAATGTTTCGTTAAATGGCTCTTAGCAGCTCGACTATAGAGAAACCACGCCTACCGTAGCGGTGACGTCACGGAATCAGCCGCCTATGGGTTATATGGGAATTACTTTTAAACTAGAGCTCGTAGAGACGTCCCGTTTTCGGCGTTGGACTTTTTAGAATAATTTGCACCTTTTATTTTAATGACAGGAGGCCTTTAAGAATTTTAACGGTACGTTGTATGAGAGATGATTGGCGGAAAAAGATGCGACGGAAAAATGGTGACGGAAAAAATGACGACCAATTATGGGTACAAGCGAAAAAAAATTGTGAAAGACAAAAATGTATTTTACTGAAAACATTGAATATTTCTTTGAAAAATGTAACAATAAATTATTTTTAAAGTGTCATGATTAAGGAACGAGAGGTGGTGGACTTTTTTACAATCAGAATTTGATACACTTGCCAGGTTTAGCATTTTTTTTAAATAAGGAACAAAAACAATCTCTCTAATTTTCACTTCGAGTGAATTTTGGCACTATTTTGTATACTTACCTCAGAAAGGTGGAGTGGGGAAGGTCGGTCACAGGAAATGCAGGTAAAGCTGATGAGTGATGAGCTAATATCATATTATTATTGAATTAAAATATAATCCACTCATTGAACAGAATTAACATACATAGTCATTTCGATAACAACACTTTTCATACGGCTATTTCAAAATTTTACAAATTTCAATAAATTCTTGAGTTCATCTATAAAAGAAAAAAAAATATTTAAATGTTTAAAACTATTTTTATTTCCAAAAAATAACAGACACAATAACAGACGCAACTAACCTTTGAAAATTTTTTTTCGCGATTTTTCCACGACGCCATTTTTTCCGTTGCCATTTATTCCTACCCGGATTCTCGCAATTTTTTCGGTCGCCATTTTTTCCGTCACCACTTTTTCCGTTTACCATGAGAGATCCGTGAGAGTGTGCGCACTATGCGACTTGGCTGAGATGGAGCGACTGCTCCACTGGTTTAAATTAAAAAAAAATCTTTTGATTGGTTTGTTCCAATCAATTTGAAATTTTGACAAGTCATTACGACTAACATTGTCCCCAATCATACAAACTTTCAGCCAAATCCAAACCCATCTTTCCAGTGATTTTTGAAATTTAAACTAGAACCGTTTGACTGCTCAATTAAAACTTAGCGTGGTCATTGGGACCAACATTATCTGTATTTTTGAAAATTTTCAGACTAAATGTGTTTAAATTCAAAAGTTATTTGCAATTCACGGACATTTTCCGTGTTGGCTGAAAAATTTATCGAAAATGTTTATCAAGGCAACTTCGACGCTTCAGTTCCAACTTTAAAGGTTATTAGCGCAAAAACTTTCAAACGCATGCGACTGAACTTATGACATTTCAATAGTTCGACCTGATATGGTGTACAAGCATGGAAATAAGTTGTTATTACTCTATCTCTCTCTGCTCAATACAAAAACATGTTTATGATAAGGGTCAGAGTGCGGCGATCTTGATTTCACGACTGTAACACACTAATATCATATGAGTGGTCCCAGGTATATTTTTTGAATGAGATCCTGTGATTTTTGAAAATTGACAAAGAACCGTTCAATCATAAAGGTTCAATCGATTAACTTAAAAATTTGCATGGTTATTGGGACCAACATTTTAGGAATATTTGGAGATTGTTATACAAGACTGTGACGAAATTCAAGAATTGGCTTGTAATGACATTTTCCATAGACAGAATTTCGGTTCGAGGTGTTGCGCGTATCCGTGCTCGCTCATCAACGCGTTTCACAGAGCGTTTCCTAGTTATTATTAACTTGCTTTAGAGAAAATAGTTGAACATGACAAAACATATGACGTTGCGCTATAAAACTCGACCCCGTAACTTGTTTTAAGCACGGAGTGTATTTTTGTAGGATAAACTATAAATGTGATGAGACCGCTTATGACATTAGTGTGTGTGCACAATTTCAGATCGATTGATTGAACGGTGTGACCTGAGCAGTGCAGGAAAAATATACAAAGAAAGCTCACAGAGAAAGTGCATGTTGGGGAGGGTCTCTTCAAAGAAGCTAACAAAATGAAATGAAATTACAATTATAAATAACGCTTACTTTGTATATCCAATTCAAAGTTGTCCATTCGAGTGCATCTGGCCAGATCTCGTCGTCTTGAGCATAACTATTATTGGGCTTTATGTGTGAGATTCCCGTATCACAGGTGAGTAACATACAGCAATACATTTGGGCCCTGCCAAAGACATTACATTCTGAATATTGAATAATATGAATACAAAACTTAGTATGGCTCTAAGGTATCAAATTAGGGGTTTGATGATAAACCTGTCAAAATTTCACTATACTCAGCCAAACTAGCTTATCAACAAAGGCTACGTTGCAAATTTGTACATAATTGGAGGAGTGGGATAGGAGGGTAAAATTTTCTAAAAATGGATGGAGTTGTTGATAGAAACTTATAAATTTCACAACATACTCTTCAAACACATCTTATATTAATGGACCTTTGTGGATGATTTTTTCAATATTTTTAGGGGTAAAGGGGTAATTTGGGGGTAGGGGGGGTCAAATTTATATTTGCAGTATGAGAATAAATTTTGTGGAGTGGGTGATATAAACTCATGAATGTCACAAAGCACTGTTTACACTCATCTTATAATAATGGTCCTTTGTGCATGAAATATTTCAAGTTTCTTTCACTAATTCCGCAATTTTTATTATAATATTGCAAATTCAAATTTGCTATTTTGGCCATTTTGCTAAATTTTTTTACAAATATTTTAAAATTACCGCAACAAGTGATCGGTGAGTAAATAGAGTATTTTGATGTCATATTCGAGTTCCCGATGGTCAATTTAATGTGAGAGATGGTGTCGCATTCCATATTGTTGACATTATTTGTCCATCGTACCTACTTCAAATGTACGGATGATCTGGGTGACGAGCTGCCTCCCGGTCTGAAAATATTTGCTTAGACATCTAGTGAATGTAGCAAAAATGTGTTTTTATGCCAGGAAATATTCTCCATAATGAATAATTTTTCCCGTATGTAATTATTTTACTGCCAAAGTACTGCTCTGATTTTTTTAAACTTTTTGTTTATTGACTAAATTCTATTTCAAAAACTTATCAAGTTAAACAAAATTCACCAATAATATGAAAATATTCCTTCTTATATAATAGCCACCACAGAGTATATTCAAATAAACCAAAGAAAATGTGTGCCAAGTGGCATCTTCTTATCACAAATTGCAGGATTATTGAGCGAGCGAAGCGAGCGTCACAGCAGGACTCTTAGGCTGCATTTCACCAAGATTCCAAACCCGGGTTAGAGGCGGTAAACCTGGTTTAGAACCAGGTTTACCGCCTCTAACCCGGGTTACGGTACGCCTTACGGTACTTTCTCTATGTGTGTTTTTATGTCAGCTCTGCCCAGGTCAAACCGCATAACCAATCTATCTGAAATTTTGAACACGTACTAATGTAATATGAGCGGTATCTGGGATCGTTTTTGAACGGGATCCTGTGATTGGTACAAATTTTAAAAAAAATCGATTGGTTAGTTAGATCAATTTGAAATTTTGCAAAGTCATTGCCCTGTCTTATAATAATAATAATAAATATCTTTATTTTAAGAGCGAAGTTAAGCCAGTGGCTTCTCTTCCACTTAACTCTTTTGTTAACATAAGTGGTACAGTGTCAAGTAAATATGTAAATAAAAGGAAAATTTTACAATGTATAATTCGTCTATGGATAAGTTATTGATTGACAATAAGGAACAAAAAACATATGGATAATTAGAGTAATAATAACAAAGACAATAGTAACAGATACTTGAAGGAACTGAAAACTTCATGATTAATTAAATTACAAGGTATGTATGTAATGTGATGTGCGTCTGTAGTAACATCTGGCTAGGTACTTATCTACAATATATTATTTATTAGCTCTATTTCTCTTCAGGAACATTTTTTTAAGAAGTGGTTTAAATAGCTTGTGCTGTACGCTGTGCATAGAGTTTGGGATCTCATTATAATATTTCACTGCATTAAATGAAAACGATCTTTGGAATAAATTCGTAGAGTGTGAATGTGAAGAGAGTTTATTTTTACCACGTGTGTTTACTGAATGAATGTCTTTTCTTTTAGTGAGTTTGCTATGGAGGTATTCTGGTTGTCCAGTTTCTAGGATTTTATTGACTAGGTTACATATATGTAAATTACGTCTTTCCTGGAGTTTGAGCCAGCCAACTTCTGCATAATGGCAGGAAATATGATTTGGTCTCTTTAAGACAGGATCGTAGCGTCTAATGTTTAATGCGAAGCGTAGGCAAGAGTTTTGCGCAGTTTGGAGTCTTTTAGCGCTCACACTATCAAGACAGTTTCCATAGATAACGTCGCCGTAATCAAATTTTGAGATTATTAATGATTCAACAAGCAGGAATTTAACTTTTCGTGACAAAATATTTCTAAATTGGTACAAGTGTTTTAATTTGGAATAGCATGATTGCAGAAGGGTTGACGTATGCTTTTTAAAACGTAGGGTAGAGTCGAAGTGTAGACCCAAATTTCTTACATTTTCTACAATAGGTAACATCTTTTGATCCACCAGGATATCTGTGTTCTCATTTTGAATGAAATTAAGTCCACTGCGATTGCTAAAGTGGATTACCATAGACTTGGATGGATTTAAGTGCAAAGCATGTTTCTGTGAGGCAGACTCTATTAGCTTAAGGTCACTATTGATTCTTTCCACTGCTGTAATCTTTTCTGATGGTTTATAAGAATAATATAGCTGAGTATCATCGGCAAAGCAATGTGCAGTACAGTGATTAACTAATGCGATGTCACATGTATAAATGGAATACAGCAAGGGAGGGAGTACTGAGCCCTGCGGCACACCTGTTTTGATTAATTTATAGTCGGGATTGTTAGGCCCTATGTTGACTTTCTGCAACCTATTTGTGATAAAAGATTTGAAAAGCTCCAATGCCCTCTCGTTCAGTCCAAAGTAGTGCAATTTAGAAATGAGTAAAGTGTGGTTAAGGGTATCGAAGGCCTTGGAATAATCTAATAATACCATGGTCGTGATAAGTCCTTTGTCTGAGGCTCGTAGAATATCATCAGCTATATTTGCTAGTGCTGTTGTTGTGCTGAAATTTTTCCAAAAGCCAGATTGACAAGCAGGTATGATTTTATTAGAATTGCAGTGTCTGTTTAGTTGTTCACAGATGGCTTTTTCAGCAAGTTTTGAGAAGCGGGAGTACACTGATGGGTCGCAGATCCTTAAATTCAATAGGGTTGGTTACTTTTGGAAAAGGTTTAACAGTAGCTACTTTCCATATATTTGGGTAGTAGCCTTCATTCAGACAGCAATTAATTATATGAGTTAGATGAAATGAGATATTTCCAAGGCACATCCTTAGCATTAGTATTGAAAACTCATCTTCCCCCGTCGCATTTGTCTTAATATCGCTCAAGTAAGTACACATCTCTTTAACTGAAATTTCATGGAATGATAGTAGAGAATCCGATACTAATGGAGATCGATTAGACGAGTAAAACTGGATCAAGTCTTTGTCCGGAGTAGTTGCAACAATTGAACTGAGAAAGTAGTTGTTTACTTCATTGACATCGGATAGTTGTTGGGGTATCTCAATATTGTTACTTCCACTGTGAATATTAAGCTTTTGACAGTTTTTTTTCCATACATCATTATACCTCGGATCGTTTGCTTGGGTCTCTAAAAATGCTTTTTTCTCAGCACGAATTGCTGCAGTGACTGCATTACGCAGAGATTTGAAATACGTCCATTCGTCAGCATTCTTTGATTTTTTCCACTTCTGGTAGGCTTTGTCCCTACTTTTCATCATTTCCTTGAGGTTATACGTGAGCCAAGGTGCCTTCTTCTTTTTTACTCTAATAGTTTTAATAGGGGCATGTGTGTCAAAACGTTGGATAATCATGCTATTGAGAGAGTTTATCTTGTCATCAATGTCATCGTATGAATATATGGTATCCCAGTGCGTGTTTAAAGCATCTGATTTAAATTTGTCTGTATCTATCATTTTTAGATCGCGTCGGGTTATGAATCGTTGAGGACACCGCTCTTTTTCATATTTGAGCGTGCACGAAACTAAGTGGTGGTCGGAAATCCCACACATGACTATAACTCCTATATTGGACAAAATTGAATGGTTATTGGTTATTATGACATCCAGTAACGTGCTGCTGTCTTTCATAATACGTGTTGGCTCTTTGACTACTTGGTATAAGTTATGTGAAATTAGTGAGTCGTTTAGAAATGCTAAATCTGGAGATGAGTTGGTTTGGAGCAATATATCGATATTCAGATCTCCTAGGATTAAGATCTCATCACGGTCTTCGACCGCAAGGTCAGGAGACGTGAGAAACCCTAGAGAAACCTAGTACCGTGACAGCTTTAGCTGGAGGCCAAGTCTTGAAACTTACGCCTTCAGGACGCAAACGCTCTAGGACGTCAACAAGTCCCATTTACTGTAAGTATGATCGCCATTGAAA